>OY757318.1:4901703-6101703 GCA_963583905.1 Stenurella melanura
AACAGGTACTACTATAGATCATTTCCATATCTTTGGAACCTCACCCTCATCTACTGATTTGTTTATAATTTTTGCTAACTCCCCCTGCCTATTACTGCCATACCAAGTTGCACAATTTTTTTATCTATATCATCAATTCATCTTTCTTTAGAGTCAGTACAATTCTTTCAATATCTGCCTGCGATATATGTTTAAAAGTTGTTAATTGGGAGCTGGACTGGTTGATTCCTATTTGATGAACATCACTATCAGTAACATTTTCATTATTATTAATATTATTGTCAACTATTTCTTCTACACTAGCTACAAAGTATTCGTTAAATATTTCAGCTATCTCCTTCCTATCCGTGACTAGTACACCTTCAAAATAAATCCTGTTAATTGTATTACCTTTGTTTAGCTTTCCTGTAACTTATTTGATAGCTTTCCACATTAATTTACTATCATTTTCATTGTCATCAATTAAATTTTCATAGTACGCTTTCTTCTTCCTGCATATTAAGAGTAGTTACTTAATTTCTCAATTTTTTGTCTATTGACCAATTAATGTCCATGTCTTGTAAACAGGCCTTTTCATATGCAACATTTCTTCTCTTTATTAATGAATTAATTTCATCATCAAACCATTTGTTTATTGAATATTTAGTTCATCTTATCTGAATGGGAGCTATTTCGTTAATAACTTCTAAAATACTATTATAATACACATCTAGCATATGATTAACATCTCCATTTGACCACGTTTTCTCCAATATTTGCTTTCTTTATCTTTTTAATATCTCTACTTTTATGTCTCATTTTTTAGTTTATGGGTTTGATTTTTATTTTCTAAAGTAACACGTACTATGTCATGATCTGTAATTTTTGGTGTTTTCTTTACAGCTATTTGTGCTTCATTATCATTAGTAAACACTAAATCAATTATTGTTTTTGACCTATCCGTTATACAGGTGTAATTTTGAATTTTTTTGTTTAATCCAACATTCTTCATTAATTTTAACAATTTCTCTCTATAGAGTGAATTTTGGTTTAGATCAATATTTAAATCTCTCATTACATATAAGTTTTCACTAGCCAATGCTACAGCATTTTCCATAATTTTTTCTAAATGCTTCAGAAAATCTGATATACTAGAACTAGGTGATCTATACACAATAACTATTAGATATTTTCTAATGGAAATTGCTAAAAGCCGTAACATATTTTCAATAGATACATTCATTTTCACTTCATAATTTATATCATCTCTGATGTAACATATTATACCACCAGTGTATCTGTTTTCTGAATTACGGCGTGTATTGTGATAGCCATCTATTTTTATTTCAAAATCGTTTGTCAGATGTTACACGAGTCTCTGTTAAAGATAGAGTATAATGGTATTTTTTTATACTTTTATCTAAACGAAATTTTGAACACATAAACTAAAATTAAATATAAAGGAATGGCTCAAATTAAAACTCTTTCATGATAGGTGGAAAAAGGCCGTTATCTATCCACCTCCTTTGCCAAGGAGTAACTTTAGATTTAGCTATGATTAGTGGATACTCTGTAAGTTTAGTTTATAAATCAAATAGGGAACCTAGATTTAGGGAAACCCTTCGGAATTCCTTGATCTCTCAAACCAAATGGAATTAAAACAAAATGTTTGAATCACGATTTACTCGTGGTCTAAGTAGGATTTTTAGAAACTTAGTGAGATCCCAGAGCTCCCAAACCTACGTCATTTTAGCAAAGTTAATATTTTGACAATAAATAGTGTAATATGTAGTTAAGAACGTATGTGTGCTTGCTAGCTTGAAAGCGGGGGCCCTTTTACAGGTGACAGGTACAAAAGGTGCATAAAAACCTTACTCACCTAGCTGGTTTTACAGAATACTGTTAAAAACCAACATTGATTATTGCCAGGCACTTTCCGTGGGCCCTAACTTCTGCCAAATGCTATCAAGCTCGAAAAAAAATTAGGGAACCTACGTTATAGTAGCAAGCCTAAATTTTATATATGTTACTTAGGATACTATTTTAAGACTTTTTGTAGGCAGCCAGACCAATCTGAAGGGCCAGACACGATAAAAGTTCCACTGTGAGTATGAGCGCGAGGGCATTATTCATGCACCTGAGTGTTGGGTTTTTAGTAATACATTTATGTGTATACAGATTCGGCAAATATAATCCATGATATAGGGAGTAAACTTCCTATTGAAAGCAGAATACGTGGGGTTGTTGACGTGGTCAAGCGGTGGTGGTATGAACAAATACCAAAGCCCTGCATTGATCTACAACAAGGCGTGGTTAATCTGTGCAGATGCACGTTTACATATCAAGAACTGCAATTGCCGGATCTGTATATACTCCCTGAGTTCCCAGGTTCACCCCACATATGTGATAAAAACCTAGAAAGAAAAAAGACAAACAGAGAACGCCACCACCAACATTTAAACAATACCTATTTATTAATAATTTATAAAAAATTCTCATATAACTTTAAGGCTTTGCTTGATGAGAATAAATACATACCTTGTAATATTTAGGTGGACATTTCTTCATGCAATGTGTTTTGTTTCCAGTGAGCATCGAGAAATTTCGACAAACGGAACATTCATCTGGATCTTCGTTGCTGCACCCCCCTAGGCACAATGGATTACAACATTGACCTAGATCGTTACATGCTGTACAGTTTCCGGGACATATTTTTTGGCAGTGGCTTTTGTTCCAGCAGAGATGTTTGTCTTTCTCGAAACTATCAGCGTTAGTCCTTGGTGCTTTAGGGCAAGATATGCTGACGCTATTGTTTTCACCGTTTAACTTTCCACCAACATCACCTGGACAAATGGGACACTCATTGTCGGGTTTTAAGCTTTTTATAAAGTTTTTTTCACTTTTATCCCGAACTATGCGATCCCAATCTATAGTATGCACAAAACATAAAGACGGATTTTTATCGATTCGCACTGCACCCCGTGTAATCTCAGTAAGAGAATACAAACCGATTTCGTGTAAACTGGACATTTCAAATATCACAAATGCATTAGAAAAAAACGTGTTTTGACCACGAATTACGGATAAATTGGGGAACAACTGTCCTATGCTTCGAAGCCCACTCACTCTATAAAGTAACAAATAATCGGTGATTTCAGTCAGTAAGGGGAACTGTATCTTCAAAATGTCGGTTTCGTTGACATTATCGATGAGTAAAATCTGAAGAAACCCCTCGATCACTTTACAGTCTTTTAATTTCGAGAATGTTTCCAGTGTATTTCTAATATCCACGCTTTTACAAACTGAAAAAGAAATGAAATTAATTAATTAATTAGTAACCACAGCAATTTACAACTGCGTGCCCACATACAAACGAGTATCTTTATTACTCTTGCAAGTTTTACTTTCATGTGGATATGAGGTTTTATAAGAATAACAATATTCTCACATTATACGATTCAAATGTACTGAGCCCTCACTTTAACCACGAATACCTGAAAAATGGAGATAAAGTGAAGACATGACATCTTTATTATGTATCTATTTTAAACCAGTCGCGGAAATTTGATTGACTCACTTTGAACAGTTTTAAAAATCTGCTAAGTTACATAGAAAAATGTACCATTTTTTAAGGAAATTAGGACCAACCGAATACACATGAGGTCACGTTTTTGGTAACTGAAAATTTAAATTAAAAAAAATTATGAAAAAATTTCATCATATGAAAAAAGCAGCATTCTATCAATACCTAGAATATTATTTACATAGGATGCAGATTAAAAGCTAAAATGGTCAAAATCTCCTTAAAAAGTAGGACGCTTTTCAGTATAAATGAGCAAATCTTAATGTGATGATCGCATAATTCTTTCGATGCTTTCCGATTCTTCATTTTTAAGACATTCATGGTTAAAGTGAGTTAGTTCTCAGTACACATGGATACACTCCCTGATGAGGTTAGCGGGTGTGGCATGTGACGACTATCTTTATAGACTGCACAGCATACAGCCTGTTTTCAAGCATTTCAGAAATAATTTTAGTTTCACGGTGCTTATGTGAAATTTGTGTAAAAATATATTTTAAAAAGTGATCTCTTTATGTCTGGATGTGCTAGTGCATCTAAAAACTATGACGTCATCAAATATGGCGGCAGCTCGATCACTTACTGCTTATATCTCTGTTAACACTTGACGGATTTTCATTTAACATGTCCTTTATACTCATTAATATTTTATAAAGCAGATGGAGAAAGTTTTCTGTTCAAATAATTACTAAAAATATCTATTATTCCCTCGCTTACTGTGAAATAATTTTGAAAATTTTCAAGATCACACGTTTTCGTGGCACTTTAGAATTTAAATGAAAAATCCATTTATACAAAAGTATAGACTTTCACAAGGATAATTTTCGGAATTAAGCGTTAGTGGGAGATCAGTTACCGGATAAAAGGACCACACTAAACCATCAGCCTGCTAAAAAGCAGATAAAAATGTAAAAACAAATAAAAAAATGTATTGACATGCTAATAAACAGTTATAAAAGAAACAAACAAAAGCTAAAATAATCGTAATAGGAACAATGTAAAAACTAAATAAATTTGATTCAAAACAAAATACTTATACCTAATACCCAACTAAAATAATACAATTTTAAGTCTAGAACTTCTTTGAGCAATCTCATCATCATTTTCTAATTCTACAAGAATATCCTTTTCTATCAACATAAAAAAAAATGCTTCCAAGTGATTTTGCGATAAGCAATTTCTCAGCCTACTTAAAATATACTTTAATTTGGAGAGCAGTCTCGCATCTGACTTGGGTACATGAAAGTGTAATTTTCCGCTCCACCCTTACGTTTACTTTTTCTATGGCAAATTTACAAATCGACACGACAAGTTCAATAAAAATAACTAAACCAAATTCGATATTCGATTGGTTATTGGTTTAATTCGGAAATAATATAAAATACTATATTGGGGGTTCGTTTCTTTTTTTATATGCAAATACCTTTATTTAACTAAAATACACAAAGTTTTTGTCGAAACTAATCAAATATTTGTGAAATAGACACAAGAATTTATGATTTATGGGGTCCTTGTTGTATTCTATGCATTTTTTTAAATAAAAATTTTCGATATCTTAACAATTTGACCCATTCTTCGGTACCACCGTCAACTATTTTTTACAGTCCTGCCAAACCGGTGATCACATGACATGTGTCAAAACGTAATTTATTGTTGTCGGACATGCATAAACGAACCCCAAATAGAGTTTTTTAGAAATTTATTTTTTATTTTTTTATTTTTATTTTGTTTTAATGCCTTATTTATATTAACGTCCTGGCGGAGTTCAGCTATTGCTGCTCTACCACTCAACCAGGACACGTACACATAGACATCAACACAACAACCATTCCCTGCGATATTGCCATCTACCGCAGCTGAGACTCGAACCCAGGAGAGATAACAGCGATTAGACATGTTGTGCCACCCAACAGTGGTCTAGGTCACTGCTACCGTCTCGGTAACACATGAAAAAACGCCACTAACATCCATACCCTAGCCAGGATTCGAACCCGGGACTCCGTGGTCGCAAGCCAAACACCTTCAGCATTGCGCCACCGAGCTGGCGAAATGTCAATAATACAATTCTTTCTCATATGTAGCTAACTTTATGGCGGACACTGTATAATCAAAATTCCACTAAAATGACGAAGTTACTAAATTAGTAATCTTAACATTTTATGATAACATCTTTCCTATTTTTTTATAATTATTTAGCGACATCATTGCTGAAGTTATAAACCAATTAAGATGAAAAAAAAGGCATTTAGTTTTTCGCTTATAACTCAAAAACTATAAGCGATAACGGAAATCGGAAAAAAGGTTCTTAAAGAGGAGGAAATTTCCAATAAAAAAGTCTCAACTCCCGGAACTCTATCTCCATTATTTATAATTTTAATTTAATGCTGAAAATAGGACTCCGCGCGACCGCTGCGCTGCAGGATGCGAGCTCCGCCTTAAAAGAGACACAAAATAATTTTTTTATACTATTAAATGTCAATTAAAAAAATTGAAAAAATTATGGTGTATTCTTAACACATCAAAGAATAAGGTCACGTTGGGTAAACATGCTAAAGTTTATTTTTCAACAAGTTAGGCCATTGTTAACTAACGAAATTTTATGGGACCTCCGTTGTCATTGGATACAATATTTTTTTTTTAAATAATTGAACTATAACATTTTCACTTCTTCTTATACATATACCTAACAAGATCGCGTTGTAAAAGTTTTTAAAAATTGTTTATTTTCTTTATTATAATTTTTCAAAGTAAACAAAAAATTAAAAGAGTTGAAAAAAAAAATTTCTTCATATTCGTTGTCATATTACTGTTTTTGCATTGAAGAAAGGCATTCATTAACGTAAAAAAAAAATTATTACGCCATTTGTTTATAAATTGTTTATAAACAAATTGACTAGTTTTATATTTAATTTTTTTTTTTCAATTTTGTTGTCTTGAGAATATTATGATTTAAAAAAAATATATTTTTTCTTAAAAACATTGTATTGTTTATAATCGTTTTATTAATTATCCATCATTTGAATAATTAGTTAAGAAATTATTTTTGTCTTAAATATCATGATTGGCAATTCTCAATAAAGTAAAAAAAATGTTTTTATCAACAATTTCATTGTTTATTAACTTAATATAACATATTGAAAATTTTTTTTTTTTGTATTTTTTATAGCGTTTCAATATTACACGTTACAGATGTTGAAATGGCCACTTGATTTGTCAACTAAAAAACTGATATAACTTTATAACTTTTAAACTATTAGAGATATCACAATAGACGTTCAAATCGTTTTTATAGAGGATTAATTAATTTTTAAATGAGTTGACTTCCAAGTTTGTAACTATTATTAATAAATTATGCGCATTTGTTTATAAAAATTAAATGTGTTTTCGACGTTTTTGAATCTTTTATGACTTCTAGCTTGTCAAATGATGCAGATACGGTAATGGACCTTCAAGGCAATTTTGTTAAGTGATAACATATCTGAAAGTTGCAATTGTTTATTTAAAAACAAATAGAAAACATTTTTAATTTTTATAAACAAATGCGCATAATAACTGATTAATAATAGTTACAAACTTGGAAGTCAACTCATTTAAAGATTAATTAATCCTCTATAAAAACGACTTGAATGTCTATTGTGATATCTCTAATAGTTTAAAAGTTATATCAGTTTTTTAGTTGACAAATCAAGTGGCCGTTTCAACTTCTGCATCGTGTAATATTAAAAACCGCTATAAAAAATACAAACAAATTTTATTCAATATGTTGTTGCTTATGGCTGGTTTTGTAGTTTTGTTAAGATTTAGAAAAAAAATATTAGAATTGTCAGAATTTGTTTATAACAAATTGTTAAATTAATGAACAATGAAATTGTTGATAAAAAATTATTTTTTAGTTACTTTATTGAGGATTGCCAATTATGATTTTTAAGAGAAAAATAATTTCTTAACTAATTATTTAAATGATGGATAATTAAAAAAATGATTACAAACAATAAGGTAATGTTTTCAAGATTTTTTTTTTAAATCATATCAAGAAAACAAAATTGTAAAAAAAATAATTTAAAAATAAAACTAGTCAATTTGTTTATAAGCAATTTATAAACAAATGGCGTAAACAAATTTTTTTTAACGTCAGTGAATGCCTTTTTTCAATGTAAAAATAGCAATATGATAACGAATATGAAAAAAATGGTTACAACTTTACTTTGGTTTTTAATTTTTTCTTTACTTTAAAAAATTATAATAAAGAAAATAAACAATTTTTAAAAACTTTTATAACGTGATCTTGTTAAGTATATGTATAAGAAGGGCTCCAAGAAGTGAAAATATTATAGGCTAATTATTTAAAAAAAAATTGTCTCCAATAACAACGGAGGTCCCATAAAATTTAGTTAGTTAACAATGACATAACTTGTTGAAAAATAAACTTTAAATTTTTTTTCCAACGGGGCCTCCTTATTTGAATTGTTAAGAATACAACATAATTTTTTCTAATTTTTTAATTGATATTTAATAGTATAAAAAGTTATTTTATGTGATGTACTCTCTTTTGAGGCAGTGCTCGCATCCTGCAGCGGTAGCACGGTGTACTATTTTCAGAGTTAAATTAAAATGATAAATAATGGAGATAGAGTTCCGGGAGTTGAGACTTTTTAATTGGAAATTTTCTCCTCTTTAAGAATATTTTTTCGGATTTTCGTTATCGCTTATAGTTTCCGAGTTATAAGCGAAATACTAAATGCCATTTTTTTTTCATCTTAATTTGTTTATAACTTTTGCAATTTTTATGTGCTAATAAAACATTTTGACACATTCTTCTAGACGTCGCGTCATTCCGAATCCAATGAGCTGTCGCTCATATTTTTAGGACCTATATCACGAATTAACACCTTTTTGAACTTGTGAATTAGACTTAGCGAAACTCCGTGTTGCGGGCGCTCCGAATTGACACTTCATTTGTGACTAAACTGATCAGCAACAAAAAGAAATATAGTATCCACAAACTTCCTTGACCTTTAAACTTAACTTTTTGTCGTTATGCTATATTTCTATCTTTAAAAATAAAAAAGTTTCTCGTACGATTTTAAAGCGGTTTGAAAAGTCTATTTTGCAAAAAAAAGTATTAGCGACTTTTTTAGAAAAAAACTAGTAAGGTATTATCCATGGAGGTTCGTTCCAACACGCAGCTTGGTCGTCCGTCGAACACGCCCAACGGACGGCAAAACCGCGTGCCGGAACCAAATTTCGGATGTTTTATATACCGCCGGACCGGCTGCATACGCCGGGTTGGACATTGGACATGCTTGTTGTCAGCGGCGAGAGCCGCATGACGCATGGGGTGGGAATATAGGATGGGAAGCGTAGGTGTTTGAGAGATGCTTCTTTTAAGTTTCCATGCTTCTATTAGGTTTCCATTTGTCATCATCGGCTGGGGTGTGGTGTAGTTGTTTGCGAGATGCTTCTTTTCAGTTTCCATGCTTCTTTTTCCATCTATCGTCATCTTATTTTTCTTCTTCTAAGTTTTCTGCTTCTTGTGTCTCTGAATTTGGCAGCTTTTATTTTTTATTTTATTTTTGTATTTTTTCCCTTTCTTTTTTTATTTATTAACCATCCACAAGTAAATATCCATCTACGGTGGAGTTGCTGGGAAGGGCCCTATCTCGCCTATATATTATGTTTAATATCTTTTCAATTTTGATCTCAAATTCTTGTTTAAAATTCAATAAAGAGTTAAATAAACCAATGCTAATGCTATATAAACAGAAACTTATCTGTTTCATTCACACATCTAGCTGGCTGTTGCTTATTTTATATCACCCACTTCAAGAAGGGATGAATCCAGGTATATATTTTACAGTCAAGCACTCAAGCAGTACACTTTTCTCGCGTTGTTTATATACACTATTTTGTGTTGCTTTATTCAACCAACATAATTTAATCAAATATCAACTATATGATATAGCCATACTCGCGCTAATTTATATCAATCAATGCAGAATTGTTCACGCTTCAGTTCAGTACAATTTCGGATTCTCAAATTTTAAAAATGTATTCTTTATTTTTTGTTCAAAGTAATGTATTGTACTAGTTTGAATTGATTTTATAACAAAATAGTTATTATTTATCAATAAGGCAAACATTCTAATTAGTACATACTTACCATTTTTCTAACAAATAATCTTCAATAAAGCCATGAAAACAAAAGTTATTGCAAATATCAATTTAGGGGTCATGCAAATTTCATGGGTTTTCTACCCCTCCCTCCCCGTATGTCACAGGTTGTCACATTCGAGTCAACTCCCCCCCCCCCTGTTGTGACGTCACATATTTTACGGCATTAAAATTTGAGATAGAATTTTCTGATTTTTATATATTTTTTTAATTTCATTCAATTAAAACAACGGTATGCATAGATGTAAATAATGTGATGTCACAAAAGTTTGACTCCCTCCTCCCTTCTTTTCACACTCTGTCACACTTTATGGACCCCCTTCCCCCCGCCCCAGAGTGTGACGTAATTAATGGATGGCCCCTTATTAATTTTTTTATTATTTTTCTTTTCACCTCTTTGTTATTTTTTTAATTTATTTTGTTGTAAAATCAATTCCGTCTAGCACAATGCATTATTCTGAACAAAAAATGAAAAATACATTTTTTTGATTTGAGAATCCGTTTTACGGACAACAATTAGTTTTGGTTAAAAAAAATAGTTTTTTGACGGTCACTATCTCAAACACTATGTAATCTTTTACAAAGGAAATTCTAAAGGTGCTGATTAAGAATAATTTTTTTCTAAAAAAATCGCTAATACATTTTTTGAACAATCGACTTTTGAAACCCCCTTAAAATCGCACGCTATATACTGACTTGTATCACATATTACTAAGTTCAAAGAATTATCTTATCGATCTTTTCTTACCACCAAAGTTTGAATGAGTTAATCAAGCATCAATTAACGTGTATACAGGGGTGTTGCGATCTTAAGTGGGTCACATTGTATATTAGAAGCCTCAGATATTTTATATTTTTTTGAAAATTATAACGGGCGCTGTAACGAAAGTACTTTCTGGAAAATTTTGAAATCACTGTTTCTAGAGAACGAGCTTTTTCAAGTTGAAATAGCTTTTAATACATAGGTATATAGCATGAAGTTGAACAGAATGTTAGTGAATGTAGCTACGGAACCTTATCATGTGTGTGCCTAAAAGACGCTCTCGAGCGGCTTTTTAAAATGTATTAGTGAAAGCACTAATCTCAGGTATATTTGTTTACTAGGTATTTATTACGGAAAGGATGCGGTACGCACCACCACAGGCTGCATGACGGTCTCGCGCCCCTCATTTTGTGTTGGGGGTTAAAAATCCCTCCCACTACTAACTTCTAGTTCAAAATTCCATGTGTTTTCTTATGAAGGTTCATTCTGGTTTTTAAGCAATGTCAACTTGATGGACCAAACCGCAGTTCAATATTTGGTGTATTTCTAACAGTGCAGGTCTGTATAGTGCTTTTAACAGGTTTGAACAGGCCTCGGTACAGCTTTTAGTAAGTCTGTACTTTAAAAGAATAGGGTAGGTAGAGTAGGGTACGATAAAGATAAATAAAGATTTAATAGGGGTATAAACATGTACGAAGTGACTGTTCCTGGCAGAACTATTCAAAACTGTACAGAGAACTGCACAAACCTGTTAAAAGCTGTGTACGAATCTGTAAGATCAGATATACACCCGATTATAAACTGCGGTTCCATCCACCAAGTGGACATCGTCGCATAAGCAATCCAGAACAAGCCTTCATAAGAAAATACATGAGATTTTAATAGTATATCTACTACCTTTCACATTTATTGATGATATGCAACTTCCTGCTTGGAGTCATCCAAAGGAAGAACTATAAATGATCTAGATTATCTAAATAAAAAAACTGAGAGTATTCTTACAATAAGAATAGAAGTAATCAGTAATCGTAAGTAGCAACTACATACATCATGATTACAAAAGAATCAGATTCCGCAGGAATTTCAAAATACAACGTAATCGCAGCTGTTGATTGCCGGTAATCATGATTACTGAGGTACTCTGATTAATTTATAATTTCAAACAAAGTAATCATATGAGTAATCGATTACGCCCAACTGTGGCTCGGAGACGAATCGTCAATAGCTGTATTTTGTATGGGTTCTTGTTGTATCTCTTGATATTGTTTATGTTAAACATATTGTTTCCCCGCAGAAAAACACAAAGTATAGTATAATTCGTCTAATACTTACTATATTTTTCCTCATCTTGCTCTTGATATTCTGGTTCTGACTGCACTCGTTGCGCCCATGTAGGATTTATAATTAGAGGAGTAAAGAGGATAAAAACCGCACCATAAAATAATAAGGTGGTAGTCAAAAAGCAACCAGAATGACGCCAGCAAAAAAATCGGCGCAGGTGGGCCGTATGGGCCAAGCCGTCGACGGCCATCAGTGGGGTCCCGTACACATGGGTAAAACCGCTAGTCAAGCTTCCTCAAACCGTGCTAGACACAAATAGATGTGTGACAAACTTTTTGCAACGACACCACAAATCTTGCTTATAAACATGTTATTTACAAGATTTTGTGCTGAACTTGAAAACTGACCAGCTGCTTGTGGTAGTCACATTGTCTGGCGAGACCTGAAACAAAGTAACATATTTAAATTCATATCATTATTTAGGACATGCAGAATATTTACAGTTCCTTCCTTAGGGATATATGTTTAAAAATAATAATACCAGTAATGTTGTTACAGGTGTTTTGGTCTGTTGAACGTACTTGGTTTTATATTGTGAGCATCGATCATCGTAAGAACTTCAATTCCGATATGTTGAGATTTTTATATGTGTATAAGCGGAACGAAACTATTTTTAATTGTCGTAAAAACAGTAACATAAATAGACACTACTAACGAGGCTAGGTCATAATTATGTATTATGGAGCATATATATTCACTACAGCTGTGCTCTATATGTTTTAGACAAAGCGTAGCTCTTCCTTCTATTCATTATATTTTAACGTAAACAACCAAAAGGAAATAGCTCGTATAGAAAATAGCCGGGGTATGGAAGTCTGGGATCCACCTGACATTCCTAACCAAAAGTCTCTATGGGCAATAATTTCAAGTCCTTACTACTCTGAGATTTTAGAGACCGATGTCATTAACTTGCACTATGAGAAAAAGGCATTTTTGGCAACAAGACTATTCCTAACCTCTTTCAATGGAGTTTTTTGAAACGCTCATGAGGTATTCGCCTACCCGCCACACATATGATTCAATTTTCATCATAATAATAAAATCCAGTTGGTGCGAACCCCTTCCTCTTTGCGATTTTATAATACCGAGATGTGAAGACGCGCTTAATTTCGCCGGTCCGCGCCCGCTTCGCAGAGATCGGGACGGAGTTCCGCTCGAAAAGGCTATACTCGGTTCCGGTGTTTTTCCGGGTTTTCCCGTTATTAACGGACGAAAGTCACCTATCTCTCTCGCCTCTTATTTTTAGGAATGAGGAATGTCACGAAATTTTTGTTGAAACGTCAAAAAATTCCTGTTTTCGTTCGCTCCTGTGGCGCCGAATTTTCGATTTGCGCCGCGCGATTTACGATACGGATTAAGTAGAACCCTGCTCTTTCCGTCGCGACGCCGTACGGTCCCTCCGAAGGTGTATCTCGAAAAATGTGAACGTTTTAAGATTGCACGTTTTCGCATTTTTTTCTCCTTCAAGATGCGCGTTCTATCTTTGCGGTTTTTCGCCTAATCTCGGAAACGGTTGAAGTTAGCTCAAAAATAAAATCTCAATGGACAAGTTTGTTTCGTGAGGAAACATCCGGTTCCATCGAAATTTTCATACGGTTCTTCGTTTCGGAGATATCGACCGAAATAGGCGGCGGTGTAAGGCGAAAAATGGGATATTTTTCGCTTTAAACCTTCATAACTTCTAAACGGGGCCTCCTAGAGCAAAAAACTATGCTCTAACGAAATTGTAGAAAATTCAATTAACTAAAAGCAATTTTTTTAATTTTCGTCCTGCTCCAGAAATTAACGGCTACGAGCGGTCAAAGTGGAGGCCTATTCCATGTTTTCAGCCCTTCCTCGCTATTAGACAAACTTATACCATTTGAACCAAATTTTACATAAGATTCCGAGTGGCGTAATGGTGTGCATTTCTGTTTCACAAGCACGAGACTGGGAGTTCATCGCAGATTATAAAAAAAATATGTGACTGAACTCCAAAATTCAAAACGGCTGGCGGCGTCAAAATGGCGGACCAGTTTTATCATTTATAGTATGTCTCGATTGAAAATCGGTAGCTGAAAGTAATCAAGGTCGTCAATTAAAAATTTAAGGTCAAAATTTAAACATTCAAAATGGCGAGGTCAACATGGCGGACCAGCTTCATCATTTAAAGTCTGACCCGATTGAAACTCGGTAGCTGAAGGTAATCAAGGTCGCCAATTACAAGTTTGGGATCAAAACTTAAAAATTCAAAATGGCGGGGCGTCAATATGGCAGACCAGCTTCATCATTTATAGACTGGCCCGACTGAAAATCGGTACCTGAAGGTAATCAAGGTCGCAACCACAAATTTGAGATCAAAACTTAAAAATTGAAAATGGCGGACCAGATGTATCATTTGTAGTCTGACTCGACGGAAAATCGGTGGCTGAAAGGTAAAGTCGTCAATTACAAATTTGAGGTAAAAACCTAAAAATTGAAAATGGCGGCGTCAACATGGCAGATCAGCTTCATCATTTATAGTCTGACTCGACTGAAGTTCGGTAGCTGAAGGTAATCAAGGTCGCCAGTTACAAATTTGAGATCGAAACTTAAAAATTCAAAATGGCGGCGTCAACATGGCGGACCAGCTTCATCATTTATAGTCTAACTCGACTGAAAATCTGTAGTAATCAAGGTCGCTAAATACAAATTTGAGATCAAATTGCATTGTAGGGATTTTCGAGGTCACTTCGAGCTTTATTCAACGATTCGAGCTTTACCAAAAGGAGCGCGAAGCGCTCGTCATGTGGGTGAGGAACTAGACAAATGTGCAGCATTTTTCTAGTCTTGCAGAATAAAATGGGGTTAAATGGGACGATTAACACAAAATAACGAGTAATTTCGCACGTTGTTAAGAGTTAGCTATTCTGCAGGCAGCTCAGGACGGAACCGATTCCCCAAAAACATTTTTGGTATTCCATTGTGGATCACAACTTGAGACTTTTAAACTAACAAGTGGGGTATCGTTTGAAAAGTGCTTATATGTAAGAATGTAAGGATTACAAAAAATACATATATTTTAATTTTCTTTCTTAACGCATTAATTAAAACGTTTAATTTTTGCTCTGCCCGCCCTTTTATTTCCAAAAGTACTAGTACTAATTCTTAAATGTCAGGGACAATGAGGAAATTTAAGGAAAACTGTAATGAACTTTATGCTCTCATTAATATTTAGGTTATTAATTGAGTTCGTATATTCGTATAAAAGTTCAAAGCCAGAAATAAGGAGCTGTTGGCAAATTCTAAATATTTGATTTAAAACTTGGTTGAAGAAGTAACTTGGTAGGTATGGGGCCTATGGAGCCCCGATCCTTCTTAAGGTTTTAGAAGAATTTAAATTTCATCTTGGATAGTGAAGTACACGGTGGCGTTTAATTTAAATATATTTAAAAAAGAGTTATGAGTTTAAAAATGTAAAAGTTTTTGAAGAAAATTATGGCGATGTAAATATTTTTAAATGGCAACCTCCATTTCTGATACTTCATTTGAAACATATTTTTACGTACGAAACTACAAATATTATAATAATTACATATCAATAATTTCGGAAAAAAATATTATTTTTTGTTTATGACAATTTATTTAGAGTAAGTCGTATTTATTCTAAATAAATTGTCATGAACAAAAAAAATTTTTTTTCGAAATTATTGAGTAACATATAATATTTGTAGTTTCATAAGTAAAAAAAAAAAATGTTTCAAATGAAGTATACGAAATGGAGGTTGCCATTTAAAAAAATACACATCGCCATAAATTTTGCATAACCTGCCACCTTTTTTTGGCACCTTGTACATTTGAAAATAATCTTTTAAAACAGACTAACTTTTCCACTTGAAATTCCCTTCTATCTCGCCGTTTTCCAGACAATGCTTGTCTAAATAGAGCTGGGACACTTTGTATGTAAATAATTTTGTATAAACCTGTTTACATAAACAACAGATGTGGTAAAATTACATGTTATAAACGTGGTTACATTGGTTTTTATTTTATATTTTCTATGTACTTACATGGTTGATAAAAATAAATATATTATATATGTAATATATTACTTATTATTTTTATTGCTGTTCCATCAAATTCACACTTCTGTATTTTTTATATATTATAGTTGACTTTTAGATGATTATACGTGATTTATTTGGTTGGTGAAGAAAAAAGAAATTGCATGTTTTACAACTCTAGAAATTGACCTAAAAATATGAAAAAAAAATACATACTGTAGTTCTATACTATGTATTTTTTTATGTCTATCTTTTGGCGTTGGATTCATTTGAATATCTGTCATAGTTCCAGAGAAAAAGAAAGTAGTCCTTAAGGTGGCCATTCCCTAGAAAGAGACATCCGATGGGAAAATATTTATTTTTGCCCATAACTTTTTTCTTAATACGTATATTTAAAAAAAACCTTAAGAGTACCTATATAGAACCATAAAAGACTATTACTATGAATTTTCACTCAATAATTACAGTGATTTGCAAAATAGCTAGATTTAACACTACGAAATAGGAAGATCAACATAATTTTTAAATTTAAATCTAGCTATTTTGCAAACCACTGAAATTATTGAGTGAAAATTCATAGTAATAGTCTTCTTATGGTTCTACTTAGGTACTCTTATAGTTTTTTAAATATGCGTACTAAGAAAAAAAGTTGTGGCCAAAAATAATAAATATTTCCCTATCGGATGTCTCTTTCTAGGGAATGGCCGCCTTAAGGGCTGTTACCCCCATATCTTCGTTATAGGTAAAAGCAGAGGTCTGAAATTAAATGTAGGAATACTTCAGTCAAAAAGCAATAATTAAAAGGTTAAAGCATAACAATAGGCATCAGTGCATTTTTCATATGCTAAACCGGCTAGACCTATTGTCTGTAAATAAACGTTAAGGTGGCCATTCCCTAGAAAGAGACATCCGATAGGGAAATATTTACTATTTTTAGCTATAACTTTTTTTTCTTAGTACGTATATTTAAAAAAACTATAAGAGTACCTAAGTAGAACCATAACAAGACTATTACTATGTATTTTCACTCAATAATTTTAGTGGTTTGCAAAATAGCTCGATTTAAATTTAAAAATTGTGTTAATCTTCCTATTTCGCAGTTTTAAATCGAGCTATTTTGCAAACCACTAAAATTATTGAGTGAAAATTCATAGGAATAGTCTTGTTATAGTTCTACTTAGGTACTCTTATATTTTTTTTAAATATACGTACTAAGAAAAAAGAGTTGGGCAAAAATAATCAATATTTCCCTATCGGATGTCTCTTTCTAGGGAATGGCCACCTTAAGACGCCGTAATTCAAAAACAAATAAAAATCTGATTACAACTCTTCCGCACTTTCCTCCTACTTATTTCGTATATTTAAACATTTATTTACAAGTTTCTTTATTTCTTGCCACAAAAACATTTGTTTTGTATGAATAATTTATTTGTGAATATGTGAAACAAAATATTCTTGATTCAAAACATTATTTTTATCCGCGTATCTACCAAAAGTACAATAAATATTAAAGGGGTGACTTGCATTTTAAGAAGATAATTGCTACTGTTGTTTGCAACAGAAAGAATTAATTTTTCTTACTTTTTATTGGGTATTTTGCCACTGAAAAATATTTAAAAATTTTAATGAAAAAACCTCTGCGCCAAACGGATTAGACAGAGGTTGGTTCTTGAGTACTTGACTGTTTCAAAAAGTCTCACACCTAAAAATATATAAACTAGAACAATGTTATAAACTAAAAACTGAAAATCAAAGCTATAGGTAGTTAACGTTTCGGAAGAGAATCTACTTCCGTTCTCAAAACTTTTTTGGCCGTCAACCATGACAGTTCTTTGTTTATGTATTTCCATAGTCACGTGAGACATTAAATTATATTTATCTTATTTTTACTTACTTCGTCTCTAAGGATGGGCAACCAACTAGTACAAAAATCTATTGAATAATTAGAAACGCATCTATCCTCGTTTAATAAGATAATCGCGGATTCCTCAAGTTTTCTTTTAGTTCCGTTGCTCTCTTTTTCCAAAATCTTCGCCGAGTCCCATTTAATTCTATGATTATTATCCCACGCGTGTTCACAAATTTTGGATTTTTCAAATTCTCCCCTTCTAGCGTAATTTCTATGTTCACCAAGCCTTACGTTGAAAGGTCTAGATGATTCACCTACGTAATGTTTTCCGCACTCCCACGGAACACTATAAATACAATTTTTTGAATTTTGAACAATATTTGGAGGTTTGGTTCTTGATAAAACCGATCTTAGCGTGGAGCCCGTTTGGAAAACCGTTCGTACGGAAAACCTATTCCCAATTTTTCGTAATTTATCCGATAAACCATGTATATATGGAATTACTGCCATTGACCTAAATACCTCAGATTGTGATAGTATATTCTCTCTACTACCAATGTTCAATAACTGACTATCAACAAAACTCTCAGGATATTGATTATTTAATAAGACAGTTTTTATAAATTGTTTTTCGTTCCTTAATATTACATCATTTGAAGAAATAATTTTGGCCCTGCCATACAAACACTTAACAACACCTTTCTTAACACTAATATGTTGATTTGAATTGAAATTTAAGTATCTGTTTGTGTGTGTTTGTTTTCTATACACACTGGTTTGGTATGTGTTATCTAATTTTTTAATTAAAATATCTAGGAAAGGTAATTCATTATTATTCTCTATTTCTATTGTAAATTTAATTGAAGGTTCTTTTTCGTTAATCTGATTCAAAAAATTACTTAAACATTCTTTACTATAAGGCCATATAGCAAAAATTTCATCTACATATCTCCACCATACAATGGGTTTATAAGCTAGATTATTAATATTACTTTCCTCGAAATTTTCCATGAAAATGTTACTGAATATTGGAGATAATGAAGAACCCATGGCCATCCCAAAGTCTTGTTGATAGAAGTCATTATTTAATTGTTGGTATGTTGTTTTAATGCAAAGTGTAAGTAATTCCATTATAGTTTCAATGCTTAACTTATTTCTTTTCGCCAAATTCCCATCTTGTTGCAATTTGTTTTTCAAAATTCAAAAAATTGTATTTATAGTGTTCCGCGTGAGTGCGGAAAACATTACGTAGGTGAATCATCTAGACCTTTCAACGTAAGACTTGGTGAACATAGAAATTACGCTAGAAGGGGAGAATTTGAAAAATCCAAAATTTGTGAACACGCGTGGGATAACCATATAATTAAATGGGACTCGGCGAAGATTTTGGAAAAAGAGAGCAACGGAACTAAAAGAAAACTTAAAGAATCCGCGATTATTTTATTAAACGAGGATAGATGCGTTTCTAATTATTCAACAGATTTTTGTACTAGTTGGTTGCCCATCCTTAGAGACGAAGTAAGTAAAAATAAGATAAATATAATTTAATGTCTCACGTGACTATGGAAATACATAAACAAAGAACTGTCATGGTTGACTGCCAAAAAAGTTTTGAGAACGGAAGTAGATTCTCTTCCGAAACGTTAACTACCTATAGCTTTGATTTTCAGTTTTTAGTTTATAACATTGTTCTAGTTTATATATTTTTAGGTGTGAGACTTTTTGAAACAGTCAAGTACTCAAGAACCAACCTCTGTCTGATCCGCTTGGCGCAGAGGTTTTTTCATTAAAACTTTTAAATATTTTTCAGTGGCAAAATACCCAATAAAAAGTAAGAAAATCTGAATATGCCACAAATAAACAATTACAGACAATATCAAGAATTAATTTTGTCTTAAAATACAATAACACTAATCGAACCTGTTCATATCCTATTTTTCTTATTGCTAGCGTTTGTTATAAGTTATAAATCAGCCGTAATCATATTTGTGGTAGGAATTGGATTCAATTGTTCATTACTTTGTTTATCAAAGCATTTAATGGCGGGATAATATGTTCAATATAGTAAACAATTTCCAACCCCTCTATTGGAGGAGATATCGTATATTCTTAAATGGAATCTTAAAAATATTGTAAGTATCTGAGGGAAGCGAAGATTATTTTATAATTATGGTGTAAAACGAGATTTCCTCTAAATATAGAAAGCCCGAAGTAATCGACATTATTTCCAGAATACAAAATGAAGTAAACTTCTCCGCTTAATGGAAAGTTATCTAAAAGGAGCTTAAAAATTAATTATTAGTGAAGGTGTTCACTTTCCCGATAGTATATTTTTCCGAGTGTTTTCTATCTTTCGTAATTCTCTCATCGTTTCAATGTTCTTAAATGTTGAGTCCATTAAATTGTCTATATTGCAAATACCGTAACCTTTGGAGAATCACTTTAAAATGTGATCTTGGAAATACAAGTGCTTTCCAAAAATTTAATTTGGTAGAGGTGTTCCAAAACCTCATGAGCTTTGACCTTGGTATGCGTAGATACACAATTTCGGCGATCGTCTCAATTACATTACTTTGTAAAAACATCAGATTTATTGTTTGCACTTCATCCCGAGCTGTCGTTGTGTACACTACTGTACAGACTGATCTCAGTTCCAACGGCCCTTTGAGATTAATTTAGAAACTAGCGAATTTTGCGCCGGGTTATTCATCTAATCCCAATAATGTAAGTAAATCATTCTATTAAATTTATATGGTAGCTGAGTTAATGTTTTCAAAATGTACTTATGCGGAATAAACTCCGCCTTTTGCGCATCTCGCGGTTCATAAGGTTTTGAAAGTATAGTTCTCTGCATATATTTGAGGCACATAACAAGTGTCGGCGCCTTTGACTTTGCGGTAAAGATCAAATACCCCGACATTTTTTATTTGCCTTGAACATATGAAGAGAACTATTAGTGGAGTAAAATCAAGTCGAAAAGATGAGTTTGAGTGATACCGAGGTATAACTAAATGAAACCTATACCATCTTGTAAAGGACGTTTCAACGCATAGGAAATGGGAATTCACAACTTTTTTTAGTAGGGTCGAACTTTGAAAACGGCCCTCAAACGCGGTTGAACTTCAATTCGAAAAACTACGTTTCTTATAACGCACTTATCGCCGTCTTAATTCAACTATATAAGGTATTAAATTGATTTTTTGCACACTTGTACTTGAAACCTGACCGCTTCTAATGGCCACTTGGAAGTTTCTAAAATGTTGAAAAGTTTTCCAAAAATATTTAATAAATATACAATCACCAATGAGCAACATGCATGAATTTTAGAAATGCAATAATTTATTATTTTTTCGTTATATATGTTATATAAGTTGAGAAAGTAATGAAGAAAAGGTTTTAAAAAAATGTGTAGCCTAAATAAACGACTTTGAAATTCAAAATTGTATGGGAACATATCCACGTGACTGAAAACACCACGCTATTGGTCTGACGTCATTCGGCATAATGTCTAATGGTCGTCTATCTGCCAAGGGGTTAAATCGTAAATTGTTTTGTGTTTTGTAGATGTGTATTGATATGCTCATAAAAGAAATCATTCATTTATTTATTTATTTTAATTATTTAGGCCCGGTTGTACCAAAAGCACGTTCAAGGTAAGTTTAACTGAACGACAGTTCTACGATGAACTCGGTTCAGGAGCAATTATGTTGTACCATCAGTTTTAAACGTTCGTTCAGTTGAACTTGATTTCATCGCTCATTGGCACTATTGGATCAGAGTATGGCACATAATTCTTTAACAGAAGAAGAAGATTCCACCGTTATTAACCATACTTTATTTATACAACTTATTAGTTAGGTACCATAGAGAACTGAAAAATTTTCTTTGTCTATGTTATTTACATTTGTTTATATTCAACTATAACGTTATAAATTTGTTTGACATAGCAGCGAAAAAAACTGAAATTTAATAGAACGACAAATAAAACTGGTAACAGAATAATTAACAGCATTTAAATTTTAAATAATCTAAATATGCTTTATATATAATAATAAGATCAATCCCATACGTTCTTTAAATACGAAGAAAATAACTAAAAACATATAGGTAAACCATGCACATCTCACCAAATCAAAGGAAATATTATTATACAAAACACGTAATTGTCTATATATAATGAAAACTAAACTTAAAAATGTTTATTTCCATAGCTGATAGCACAAGAAAGTTAAAAAAGCAAACGAAAACAGCGAATTTCACGATAATTAACTTGGAACATTGAGGTTATATGCCCTCCACTCTCGTTAGCTGTCAGATTTTCCAGGCGCCCTATGCAAACATTCGGATATTTGAAATCTCGGCAAAAAACAATTTGAATTTAGATTAAGTTAGGTTATGTATGGGCTTGAACTACTTGAACTTTCCTTGAACCAACCAAAAGGACAGTTCAACTAAATTGTTCTTGATCCACTATAGAACGCTTGAACCTTAATGGTACAACTTAAATTCATTACTTGATCTCTGTTCAGCAGTGAACCAAAGTTCAACAAGATGGTACATCCGGGCCTAAGTGGTAAAAATGACGGACAGTGGGTTTTTACGGGGCCAGAGTGACAATTTGCCTGTTGTTGATGTGTTTATGATGACAAACTTTTTTGCTACTAATACTGATTTTATTAGTGCAGAAATTGGAGGTACTAAAGCAACAAGGTATGTGTCATTCATTATTCTAAACATTAATTCAATTGTGCCCATTTTTATCCTTTTACTGTAGTTAAATATAACAAATTATTTATGTACCTAACCTCAAAATAGGTAAACAAGGCAATGTTTTAATGTTATATTAATTAATATTTTTCATCTTAGAATGCTTTACTTTTTTATATAATAAATACCTCCCGTCACTTACTAAGTACGTACTTTTAGGTAGGTAGGTACATTAATAGTAAAAATAACTGTTGACATACATAGGTATATATAAATATATAACCGGATAATATGTAGAATGTCGAGAAGTTACAATCAGTTTGTTCATTTGTGTTGATTTATAGCAACTTTGAAGCACGTTATCTCTCTCACACTCACGTTACTTGTGATAGCACTATCTTTATTTAACTGCTTGAAGCTGCTTTAAATCAACACAAATGAACAAACCTATTATTCCCACCGTTTTTATACATTTGTACATTTTAATTCAAGGTTCCTATTAACAGAAGTTAGTAAACTTTTGTATTCCTATAAATAGGAAAGTGACCAAATTCACCATGATATGTAAACAAACTATCACAATAATATTAGGGTTAGGTACATATTTTCATAATATTATTATAAAATAATTAGTTTTAATAAGTAAATTTACATCAAAATGATCCTGGCAGCAATATAATCTTGAGGATGACGATAATTCTGCATTTCGGTCGTCTCGTCTCATAGCTCTGCACCATTTCTTCCTAACTTTATCTCGTCTTGGCACATTAAAAAATAACTTTTCTGGAGTTTTTATTGTAGTATTTGTACATTTGGGCACAATACAATATTTATAGCTACTTTTCTTTGTATTTTCCATAACACAACATAAATAATGTGTACACATTCGCAATCACAATACGTTTTCCGTCGGTGCGATGTGCCCTATGACGTCACACACAAGTAGCGCGGAAACTTCTCCATTTAAAGGCAGTTAAATTGACAGCTGCAGTAAATAATTTTTTTAACATTTAATTAGAACATAAAACAAAAATAAAATACTGGAAAAATAATGTTTTTTAGTGGTCTATTCATCTGTGATGTTTAAAAAAATTATGCATTTTGCTCATTATGCGCATCAAAAACTTCACTATGCGGTGATCTATGTGAATTATTGAAAATTTCTGTGTATATATATGGAGTCAAATGTAGTCAGGACACTGAAAGAGTTTAAAAAAAAATAATAAGTCGATAACTGCAATATTTATTGAAATATGAATTTATTTCAACCAGGGAGCGGTCGAGCTCTTACGTTGAAATGTGGCTGCCAAACAGAAATCACAAATGAACATACCTCGGAACATACATAGGCACAATATTTAATAACGTGTTACCTCGCGATAACTAATATACGATTTAAATATATTGACCCCTCACTTTAACCGCGAATATCTCAGAAACGGAAAAGCAGAAAAAATTAAAAAAATTAGGTGTTCATTATGTGTCTATTCTAAATATTCTAAATCAATCACTGAAATTTGAACACTTTTGAAGTTCTACTAAGTTATATTGAAAAATGTCCTACTTTTTAAGGAAATTTCATCCATACCAGTTTTAAATCCATTATATCTTGGAAAATATGCATACTATGTAAATAATATTTTAGACACCAATAAAGCACGGCATCTTTTTGTACGAGGAAATTTTTTCATATTTCTTTATTTTAAATTTTGCAATTATTCTCAAAAACGTGGCGTCATGTTTATTCGGTTATTTACCAATGTATTTAAAAATGTTTTGTTAAAATAGTTAATTATACATAATATAAGCATTTTTATACCAATTCTTTTTCTGGCAAGGCATACATTTTATATAATTAACTACCTATTAAAAAAAAAAGAAAATAAATATATTGATAAATAACCGAATAAATATGTCACGTTTTTGACAATAACGACAAAACTTTAAAATAAAAAATTATGAAAAAATGTTCTCGTGCAAAAAAAACGCCTTGCTTTATCGGTGTCTAAAATATTATTTACATAGTACGCAAATTTTTCAAGATATAATGGATTTAAAACTGGTACGGTCAAAATTTCCTTAAAAAGTAGGACATTTTTCAATATAACTTAGCAGAACTTCAAAGGTGTTCAATGTTTCTTTATTCAGATATTAGTGATTGATTTAGAATTGACTCATAATAAACACATCATTTTTTCATTTTTTTCTGCTCCTCCATTTCTGAGATATTCGCGCTTAAAGTGAGGGGGCAATACATTTGAATCGTATATTAGACATTACCAAGCGAAAAAACGAGTCGGTTCATTGATTCTTTTAGCTTAATTAGTGATTTTTTTATAGATGGATTTCTCAACATTTTTTATACTGTTAACATTACGTTATCTAACTATGGCTGATTTAGCTGAAATAATAAGTTGTTTAATTTATGGAGAATCTTGTGACTCTCGGGGAAAGACTTCGTTAATAAACCTACGAGAAAAGGTTGTTGGCAATATTGGCAGCGGCGCGCGGCGCGCGGCGGAGAAAACGCAGGACTACTTTTCTGATCATATATTGTCACATAAGACTTCCATTCTATCGGATAATACGAATTTCAAATACCACGTGGCATATCATAGATCTTACATTAATAGATCCAATATAAGTCCTCTGCCGATGCACAACCAAGTACTAGTAATGAGCAGCCGAATACTAGAAGGACCCATCAATCTTTTGATATACGTAAAATGTGTTTAAAGAAGAGAAGGGAGAAATTAACTGCTGTTCAAACTGATATAAAATATATATCTTTTATATATTCAGGGTGTCCCAGCTTTAGACAAGCATTATCTGGAAACCGGTGGGATATAGAAAGAAATATTAAATGGAAAGGTTATTTTAAAACGATGCATTTAATCATTTTATTTTCAAATGTACAAGGCACCTTTAGAATACGGCAGGTTATGCAACTTTACTTTTTCAAACAGAATAAGTTTTGTTAACCATGTCATATACCTATCATGCACCATTGTTGAAATATTAGCAGTAAAATTTTTGAAATAACACTTTTTTGTTAACGAATCAAAAGGAATACTACAATGCAAAAAACAGTAACTATTATGATTATTACAAAAGATGCTCAAATTGTTGCCTGCATCCTATTTGACACAACACATACCTCCTTAAAAGTTCTCGTGTACAAGAATTCCTTATAACTTCTGGGGTCATTTGGCGGCAAACATGAGTAATCCTATTCTTTTTTGAAAAAGTAAAGTTGCATAACCTGCCGCCTTCTAAAGGCGCCTTGTACATTTGAAAATAAAATGATTAAATGCACCTTTTCAAACACAATAACCTTTCCATTTAATATTTCTTTCTATGTGTCACCGTTTTTCAGAGAATGCTCATTTAAATAAAGCTGCGACGCCTGTATATATGTAAAAGAAAATATATTTTATAGCAGTGTGACAGCAGTTAATTTCTCCCTTTTCTTCTTTCCGGTTCTTTTGCAAAATAAACACATTTTACGTATGTCAAAAGATTGTGCATCGGCAGTGGCGGTCTTTCTATTTAATTTAATTTGGAAGTACTAATGTAAAGCAACGACATGCCAAACATGCCACGTGGTATTTGAAATTTGTACTTCCCGAAAGAGTGGAAGTCTTATATTATGGTAACATATGCTGAGAAAAGCAGTCCTGTGTTTTCTACGCCCCTACCAATACACCTATTTTCGTAGGTTTATTAACCAAGTCATCCCAAGATCCTCCACAAATTAAATAACTGATTGTATCAGCTAAATCAGCCATATTTAGACAACGGAAAGTTAACAGTATAAAAATGTTGATAAATGTGTAGTAATCTAGGTATCTATAAATCACTAAATCACTGGCTACGTATTGTTATGAATTACAACCCCTTGGAACTGGAGATGATACGCCTATGCCTACTAATTGTGACTGGAAGCTGTCAGAATAAAATGGACTTTTCTGGAATATTGTTGGAGAAGATTCTTGAATGTTTCTAGATGGATCTAGAGAGTCAAATTCGGAGTATATAAGGCGCGATTACCAGCGCGGAAGGAGAAGTTTATTTTAGAAGTGACACGTTCGGTAAAAAGTGAGGTTATTTTGAATGTTTGAAGTATTGTATAGTCAGTAAATTGTTAAATAAAGTGTTAGTGGTGATTATCTCTTGTTGAAATTATTTAGAACCCACGGATTCATACAGGGTGTTTCCAAAAAGGCGAATAAATGCGACATTGGTGTCAGACGCGGAATTTTGACAAGAGGATTTTTCGGGAGTGTTGAGAAGACTGGGACAGTATTCTTGGAGTTTGTGCTAACACAGGGAGGACTAATTTACTGGACATTGTTCGAGGATTATTTTCAAACAGGAAAATAGTGTCAAGTGCGTTTTTAGACATTGTAGAACATTTTTGTTGGACATTAGTGGTTAAGTGATAAAGACTCTGAACAAGACTTTCGTGTAGTTATTAAGTGCATTTTCGTGAACTTTCTAGAACTTTTCTATTTGGACAGTAGTTTAAATAAAAGACTTTCTCGTGCTGTTTTGCGATTTCTCTGGACAATTCCATTACCGATATTAACGTGATTAATAAATTTTGTTGATTTTATCATAATTATATGCCGGTAACAACCAGAAGCATGGCATCCGAACAACAAATGCAGGACTTTATGGCCCAAATGCAAAAGATGATGATAGAACAGGAAAGAAAGCGCCAGGAAGAGAAAGAAGAACAGGAAAGAAAACGCCAGGAAGAGAAGGAGGAACGGGAAAAAAGACGCCAAGAACAAGAACAAAAACGTCAAGAAGAATTAAGAAAAATTTTTGAGGATCAAGAGAGAAGACGTCAAGAGGAAAAACAAGAAGAGGAGAAACGACGTCGAGAGGAAAAACGAGAAGAGGAGAAACGCCGTCAAAAGGAAAATGACGACTTAAGGAAAGCTATAGAGACGCAACAGAATGCCTTGTTTACAGTCGCTGAAGAACTCAAAAATAAGATCGAAGTAAAAATGGACAAGGTCGAGGAGGAATTAAGTGAAGTCAAAGAAAAAATAGATCGGGTTGAAGGAAAAACGGATAAGGTCGAGGAAAAAGTAAACAAGTTCGAAGAAGTCAAAGGAGAAATAGACCTGCTTAAGCAACAGTTGAGGGATAGAGGAAGCCAGCAAGTGGTATTATCAGATAAGCTGTTCGAACCTCCCTCCTTTGACGGCCAAAGTTCATGGACCATTTACAAGAGGCAGTTTGAGGCAGCAGCGAGTGCAAACAACTGGAATGACGAAGAGAAGGCTATGGCGTTAATCGTGGCATTAAGGGGCCAAGCATTGGAAATACTCCAGACAATCCCAGTAGACCAACAACGGGATTTTAAAGTTTTAGAAGCTGAAGACCCAGCTGAAATCACGTGTTCAAGGGGCTGGGGAAAGCTTGCAAGAGTTCGAAGCTGCCGTGTGGAGACTGGCTCACCTGGCTTACCCGGATGTACCGAAGGAATTCCAAGACCAACTGGCAGTAGAAGCTTTTCTGGATGGTATACAGGATGATGAGATCAGGCGAGTACTCAGGTTATCTCGATACCAGAACAGCAGCGAAGCGTTGGTGCGTGCACTCGAGGTGGAAGCTGTCCTTCAGGATACCCCGAGTCCAAGAGTACAAGCTGTAAGTATCGAAGAATCGCAACCAGAAAAGAAGAAAGAGAACCCTATCTTGATCCAGATACAGGAGGTAAATAAAATGATTAATCAGTTACTGGCTCAATGGGATACTGCGGGAAGACGAGGAAAGCCAAGTAGGAGTACTAAATGTTACAACTGTGGCAGAGCAGGGCATATGAAACGAGACTGTCGACAGCGGAACTCAAGGAAAGTGAATGCTAGAAAGGTTGACGAGACTCAGAATAGAAGTAGTGGAAGGCCAAGTGGACGGCGTATGAAATGTTACAGGTGCGGAGAACTGGGACATATCCAGCTAGAATGTCCACGGAAGAGCTTGGAGAAAGTAAAGGCCGGAGAAGCTGTGAAGCTGAGGGGAAAATCAGAGGAAGCTGGTACCAGAGAGACTGTGACAGATAGAGAAGATGGTACCCCGAGAGAAGTAAAGATTTCTCAGCTTCGAAGCATTCCGAGAAGTCCACTACTACCAGGACGTGGAAGTAAAGTGAAACCCCAGAAAATTACAGATATTTCATCCGGAAGAAGGTGCAAGGAAGATTGCAAGTACTACCACCAGGAGAAACTGCAGGTCAAGGGAGTAGTCAACACTGTCAAGGTGGAGGTGCCTGGATGACAGGACAGATGAGGCGCTCAGACAAGAGCAATTGAATGATGTGGAAATTGGGCCTATATTGAGAGCCAAAGAAAGGGGAACTCGTCCAAAATGGAAGGATGTTTCAGGCAAAAGAGTGGGACTGAAGGCACTATGGGCGCAGTGGGACTCACTGAGTGTCAGGAACTGGCTGTTGCGGAGAGCATGGGAAAGCCCGGATGGAAAAAAGGTGGTTATGCGTCTAGTGATTCCCAGGTGTCGAGTAGCGAAGGTGCTTCAGGAAGTGCACAATGGGACATCCGATGGACACTTCGGTGTGAACAAGAACCTGAAGAAAATACGAGAACGATTTTATTGGATAAGAAGTCGTCAGGATGTGGAGACTTGGTGTCGCAAATGCAAGATTTGTGCAGCCAGTAAGGGACCACAGACTGGAAGTAAGGGTGAAAAGAAGCAGTTCAGCGCCGGAGCTCCTTTCAAGAGGTTGGCTAACAATATAGCGGAGCCATCACCAGCCAGTGACAGAATGAAGGCTCGATACGACCGGAAGGATAGTTTAGAAGGGTTCAAGGCAGGAGACCTGGCTTGGCTGTACAACCCACAGCGGAAGAAAGGAAGGTCACCGAAATTTCAACCACCTTGGGATGGACCGTATACTGTTATTACTCGAATTAATGACGTCGTCTATCGGATTCAACGAAGCAAAAAGTCCAAGATGAAGATCGTGCATTTGGACAGGCTGGCGAACTACATCGATGATTCTGAGTTGCCTGATCGGGACGATCTAGGCTTAAGGAGGGGGCAGTGTTATGAATTACAACCCCTTGGAACTGGAGATGATACGCCTATGCCTACTAATTGTGACTGGAAGCTGTCAGAATAAAATGGACTTTTCTGGAATATTGTTGGAGAAGATTCTTGAATGTTTCTAGATGGATCTAGAGAGTCAAATTCGGAGTATATAAGGCGCGATTACCAGCGCGGAAGGAGAAGTTTATTTTAGAAGTGACACGTTCGGTAAAAAGTGAGGTTATTTTGAATGTTTGAAGTATTGTATAGTAAGTAAATTGTTAAATAAAGTGTTAGTGGTGATTATCTCTTGTTGAAATTATTTAGAACCCACGGATTCATACAGGGTGTTTCCAAAAAGGCGAATAAATGCGACAGTATGTTCATTTGTGATTTCTGTCTGGCGGCCAAATTTCAACGTAAGCGCTCGTCCGCTCCCTCGAATAAATTCATATTTCAGTAAATATTGCAGTTAGGGTTTCTGTCCCGGGAATCCCGGGACGGGATTTCCCGGGAATTATGTCACTTTTTATCGTTCCCGTTCCCGGGAAATAACAGTCGGGATTTCCCGGACCCGTGGAAATAAAAATAAGTTTTAAAAATATTAAATTTGGTGCTCCGAAATTTTAGAGAGCGTGCGCGTCGGAAGGCATTTATGTTTTATTTGGTTATTGTATTATTTCCTGTAGGTAGTGTTGTTGTGTCTTTTTAATTATAAATAAAACAAAACAAAACTGACGGATTAATTTTTTGACCAAAGAAAGAAAAGAAAAAAAAACATTTAAAAAATCGGTAAAGGTATTTACAAAGAACTTCCCTCGTTATTTGTGCATGACGGTCACTCTATAAAATTATTAATTATAAATGACATTGGGAATAATAATCGGAATATTGCTAGTATTACAAAGAAAACCTGATAACTTTTGGTCAAAAAAATATACAGAGTGCTCACCCAGCAGCAAAAGTTCAATACTAAATAACAAGTGCCAAATATGGAAGGCTTGCGCAAATACCTTTACAAATGTCCAACACGACTGAATTATTTCTTGAGATGACCACTCTGTACATTTTTCAATAAAAGTATAATAGGTGCATATGCCAGATATTATTGCCATCTGTCACATTTTCAATCCCACATTTACGTAATGGAGTGGAAATATAGTGGTGGTTAAAAAAATGTTCATTTCTTAAAAATTTTCAAAAATGTTGGTGAAAAAATTTTCAATATTTTTTTTCTGAAATGTCTTGAAACGTGAAACTGTTAAATTTGAGCAAAGAAATTTTTTCCATCGATTCTAGTGTTAAATTTTTTTCCAAAATGGTAAAAAAATGTTGCAAATTTTTTTTCCGAAATAGGTTTGGAATGTCATGAAACGTGGAAATTTTAAATTTGAGCAAATAAAATGTTTCGTCTATTCTATAGTAATGAGATGGATTAAAAATGTTTAAAAAATTTTTGAAAAACATTCTTAAATTTCTTTGAATAGTTTTAGAATGCCATGGAAGCGTGGAAATTTTAAATCTGAACAAAGAAAAAAAATTTCCATCTATTTTAGTGTTACAATTTTTTAAAAAATGGTAAAATAATTTTATAATATTTTTAAAAATAGATTTAGAACGCTATGAAAAATAAAAAAATTTAATTTGAAAAAGGAAAAAAAAATTCCATCTATTTTAGTGGTAAAATATTTTTCAAAAATGATAAAAAAAAATTTGAAATTTTTTATTTTTTTTTTATAGGTTTAGAATTTCATGAAACGTGGAAATTTTAAATTTAAACAAAGAAAAAACATTTTTTCATCTATTTTAGTGGTAAAATTTTTTTTAAAAATGTTGGTGAAAAAAATTTTCAAAATTTTTTTTTCAGAAATAGGTTTAGCGTGTCATGAAACGTGGAAATTTTAAATTTGAGCAAAAAAAAATGTTTTCATTATTTTTTCCCTTGGGACGGTCCACCCTGTATATTTTCCAGTGAAAGTTTAACCATCTCTTTACTGACAGTAGCGTCAACTACCTACCAAATTTGACTGCTCTCCGTCAAGCAGTTTTTTAGTTAATGCACCAACAGACAGACAGACAGACTGACGAAATTGAAAAACCTATATTTTCGTAATCTACGTGTTCTGAAACGTCAAAATCCGAAACAATCTCGGAGGGTGATTTTTTCTCGAATACAATACTTCCCTTCGGTATGCGAGGGAAGTAAAATGAATATTTGGATGATGTGACATTTTGAAACAAAAAATTTGTGTTTTTCAAGAAACATATGAAAAATTTAGTATTTCCCGGGAATCCCGGGAACGACAAATTTTATTTCCCGATTCCCGGGAATGAAAAAAAGTCGGGAAATCAGAAACCCTAATTGCAGTTATCGACTTGATTTTTTTTCAAAAACTTTTTCAATATCGTGCCTACATTTGACTCGATATATGTACACAGAAATTTTCAATAATTCATATAGATCACCGCATAGTGAAGTTTTTGATGCGTACAATTTGTGATTGTATATTTATTAAATATTTTTGGAAAAATTCTCAACATTTTAGAAATTTCCAACTGACCAATAGAAGTGGTCTCAAGTATAAGTGTGCAAAAAGTCAATTTAATAGCTTATATAGTTGAATTAAGACGGCGATAAGTGTTATGAGAAACGTAGCTTTTCGAATTGAAGTTCAACCGCGTTTAAGGGCAGTTTTCAAAGTTCGGTCCTACTAAAAAAAGTTGTGAATTCCCATTTCCTATGCGTTGAAATGTCCTTCACAAGATGGTATGGGTTTCATTTAGTTATACCTTGGTATCACCTACCCTTAGAAAACAACGAGTTAGAGGAGCGATTTTACTCCACTATATTAGTATATTATCAGAGGGCTCAAAAACGAATGCTCTCGTCGATGTCTCGCCAAGTTTTAATATGCTTTATTTTATGAAAATATAAGCCAACAGGATCATTAAATGCCTTGTCGGCATTTCTGAAAATGGATTTTTATCCAGTAATCCACATTTGAAGATGGCGAGTAGGCGGATTTTTCAAAAAAATCATATCTTTGCTAATATTCGACCAATTTTCAATTTCAAAAAAATAAAATGCTTACAAAAAAATTTATTTTAAGAAAAAAAAATACTGTTAAGTTAAAAATTTAATACTTAATGGAATATTCTCAAAAAAACTAAAATTTAAATTTTTTAATTTTATTCATAATTTTTTATCTTGACAACAACAGGCCATATGGAATAAAACTTCAAATAAAAAATGTGCAGAATTTTATGCTGAATACAGCGATATACAAATTTATAGGTATAAATGTGCAAGAATATGACGTGCTCCATTGAATCGACCCATTTCAATTGGTATAGGCATATACATTTTTTTCTTGAATAACGCGTGGTACGATCTGTTATTATTTACACTGCACTTTTTATATAATTGTTGCAAATTCTATAGAATACTCTTCACATGTTTATCGTAAATAATATTAGTTTTAGACATTTAATCTAATTACAAATATTAGAAAGTCAATGCAAAAAAAATCATGAAAATCCATTCACCATAACTGGGTTCCGTCATTTTTTACTTTTTGCGTCTAATTGCACTCGACTATATCGTGCTTACAAGAAACGTCACGGACAGACAGACAGACAGACAGACGAACAAACAAACAAACAAACAAACAAACAAACAAACAAACAAACAAACAAACAAACAAACAAACAAACAAACAAACAAACAGACTGACAGACAGACAGACAGACAGACAGACAGACGGACAGACAGACAGGCGCCACCGGCGGACGGGCGGACAGACGGACGGACATTTTGAAAGTTGTTCAGAATTCTAATCAGCAACACATAAATATAAACATTTTTTCTCTACTAGCGATATTACCGGTTTTAGAAATGTGCCGATTAAGTGCAATATACTCTTTGTTTTGTATTTGCGAAGAGTATAATAATAAATTAGACCTGTTTTAGATCCCGAAAATTAAGACAAAATTATCGATGTGTACATAACGTCGCGACACCCGACGTGTTTACACAATGGAAAGGCGGAGAAAATGAGTGATTACGCCTACTTGGTATACTAAAACCAAATACACATCAAGATATTGTATTGCTTGAAAACACCTATATTTATACGAATAAAATGAATTGTTAATGTTTTAAATAACATACGACTACTACGTGAGCCATAATTTTGTTATAAACGGGTTAACGTATTCTGTTATTAATGTTATTATAGTGATATATCGTTTTAAATTTTGTGTTATTAATGTTATTATAGTGATTTTAAATTTTGTATCCTAAATTTGCACATACTACTATTTATTCTTATATTTATTATTTTACTGTATCTGTAACCGAAATGTATCTTATCTCATTTGACTTTTCCTATACTATTTGTAATTTAGTCTCTTGGAATAAATTATCTATCTATCTATCTATCTATCTTAAGGTGAAAGAGACATCCGATAAGGAAATATTTATTATTTTTGTCCATAACTTTCTTTTCTCAGTACGTACATTTAAAAAAACTATAAGAGTGCCTAAATAGAACCATAACAAGACTATTACTATGAATTTTCACTTAATAATTTCAGTGGTTTGCAAAATAGTTAGATTTAAAACTATAAAATAGGAAGATTGACATAACTTTTAACTTGTAATCTAGCTATTTTGCAAACCACTGAAATTATTGAGTAAAAATTCATAGTAATAGTCTTGTTATGGTTCTACTTAGGTATTCTAATACTTCTTTTAAATATACTTACTAAGAAAAAAAAGTTATGGCCAAAAATAATGAATATTTCCCTATCGGATGTCTCTTTCTAGGGAATGGCCACCTTAATAGATTTTCCCACGTTTAATATTATTTCTAAAATTATTGTGAACCATGGATACGTAAGAAAAGCGATAAAAAATAAGGTGGATATACTATTAATGTACTCGTATTTTGCGATTGGCGTTGGCGTAGGCGTTGTGACTGAAAAACAATCCATTATGAGAGAAACAGCCAAATATTTACGTCACCTTGAAAAGTGCTGTAATACAGTACCCTTATACCAAAGGCAGTTTTGTTATAGGCTTTAAAAAAGAACGACGTGCAAAATAATACACTAATATCGTACAACTGTTTTTTTCTCCTCTTGACTGGATGAAACATCAGCAAGTATCTCTTGATTTATAATAATGTCGTGACACATGCAAATATAACTGATCCAGCGTGTTCTGATCTTCATTCTTATTATTATCCCCTGTACACTACCCTGTCAGGAGTTTGCCGGACGAAAACTGGTCCCAATTTGTATAAACTATTTTTTTTTAAAACAAATTGCAAAAAGGATTTCTTTGTCATTTCTAACAAAAAAGGTATCTTGTCATTTTTTCGTAAAGTTGACCGTTTCCCACTTATAAACAGTTTAATGTTTGAAAAACCCAAAAATGGCGATTTTCACGGTCGTTATACAATGTTAAAAAATGAATTCTTTGAGTTCACCAAGGTTTTTATACAACCTTTGAACATCCATTAATATAATCTTGAAAAGTACGTGCAGATTTTTTTATTCTAAGTCTACGGCCAAGCTTGCGACCTGGTAGCTGCGACACGAACGCTGCGACCAGGTCGCAAAGATGTGTTACATGGATTCTTATGTAGGTGGCCATAGTTGCGACCCGCGACAGCGACCGATTTTAAAAACGCTGTGGGCCGCGTTTTCGGGTCGCCGCGATAAGTCGCGTCATTGCAACTCAATTTTTAGTTATTCGCTGTCTGTAACAAAGGCAAACGAAGATTTACTCATTCTAAAGTATGAAAAAAATCTTTCACTGTGGTTTCTGAGGACATTATATGTAATAATATAAAAATATATGAGATATGAAATAATGAAATAATGCATGAAACTGTCCACAAGTGAGTCTCTGTGCATTAACAGGATGAACACCGTATTTCCTTTGTCTCCGTTTTTTTTTAATAACGGGACACAGCACTAGCTAGTAGACAGCACATCACCATTCATCGGTACCATGATTAAATTAAACAAAAACGCTGTCGAATTGTTATAATACGGCCAGGCCACCTGGTCGCAGCGTTTGTCTCGCAGCGACCAGGTCGCAAGCTTGGCCGTAGACTAAAGCTTAAATTTTTAACTGTTAAACGTTTTTAGTCTGGCGCGCGCTCTTTCAACTGTTTATAAATCGGAAACGGTCAACTTTACGAAAAAATGACAGGGGGCCTTTTTTGTTTAAAATGACCAAGAAAATCTAATAAAAATTCGGGTAAAAAAAGCGATTTTTATAATTTGCTTAAACTGTTTTTATGGTCATTTTATACAACGTCGTCTGTCTTTTTTCGTAAAGTTGACCGTTTCCGATTTACAAACAATTGAAAGAACGCGCGCCCGTCTGTTTAACAATTAAAAATTTAAGTTTTAGAATGAAAACATCTGCACTTTTCAGAATTTTGTTAATGAATGTTCAGAGATCGTATAAGAATTTTGGTGAATTAAAAAAAATAAAGTTTTAACATTGTATTTCAACCTAGAAAATGGCCGTTTTTGAGTTTTTTCAAACATCAAATTGTTTATAAGTCGGAAACGGTCAATTTTACGGAAACATGACAAGAGAGCTCTTTTGTTTAAAATGGTCATAAAAACCTAAAAAATATTTATTCAGGCCAAGAAAAGCGATTTTTGCTATTTGTTTAAAAAAAATTAGTTTAAACAAATTAGGACAAAATTTTCCTCCGATAAACTCTTGATTCTTATTCAGGGGCATGTCCCGAAAGTGAATATGCAAAATTATCGTATGGACCATTTCATACGAAGGCGAGGTTTTCGCCTTGTCTATAAGTAAAACTGTATAACAATGTATATCAAGTGGCACAACCCATAGGGACTTTGTTACATAATTTCAAATTTGGTCCAGAAGCCATTCATGAAATACGTCAGGCAAAATTTACGCACTTTTGACCCCTCCGTCTCCCTTTGTTACGCTGCATCACAATTTCTTCAACCCCCTACCCAATAATACATCACAAAACCTGAACTCCCCCCTCCAAATAAATGTTTATTAGTAACATACAAAAATTATGTCTAATCTCATTTATTCAGAGAATTTTTGTTAATAATAATAATGTTTATTGCAAAAAAGTTATAAAGGTGTTTATGTATTTTCACAAAAGGAAAGGGCACTGCAACGCATTTTTCAGCCCTAGGAAGGGAAGGAATACAACCAACCTAAAGCTAATGAATAATAACAAAATAAATATACATAAAATATTCTGACAAAAACTCAAAACACTCAATTAAAAATTTTAAAAACACCGACATTATAAAACCTGAAAATCTTGGAACGGCATACCCAATTTCCTTCGAACGTGTACTTTCATAAAAAAAAAATAATTTATAAAAAATTAAGTATTGGCCTATAAAATTTTGCATTGAAGAAAGGCATTCATTAACGTCAAAAAAAAATTACGTACGCCATTTGTTTATAAATTGTTTATAAATAAATTGACTAGTTTCATATTTTAAATTTTTTTTACAATTTTGTTGTCTTGAGATTAAGATTAAAAAAAATGTCTTATAAGCATTATCTTTTTGTTTATAATGTTTTTTTTAACTATCCATCATTTGAATAATTAGTTAAGAAATTATTTCATTCTTAAAAATCATAATTGGCAATCCTCAATAAAGAAACAAAAAAAAAATATATCAACAATTTCATTGTTTATTAACTTGACAATTTGTTATAAACAAATTCTGAAAATCCTAATATTTTTTTATTAAATCTTAAAAAAATTGCAAAAACAGCCATATGCAACAACATATTGAAAAACATTTTTTGTGTAATATAGAAAAGCGCTATAAAAAACACAAACTATTTTTTTTCATGTTGTTGCGTATGGCTGTTTTTGTAATTTTTTTAAGATTTAGAAAAAAAAATTAGGATTGTCAGAATTTGTTTATAACAAGTTGTTAAGTTAATAAACAATGATATTGTTGATAACATTTTTTTTCTTGTTACTTTATTGAGGTTCGCCAATTATGATTTTTAAGAAAAAAATAATTTCTTAACTAATTATTCAAATGATGGATAATTAAAAAAACAATTATAAACAATAAGATAGTGTTTTTAAGATAAAATAATTTTTTTAAATATAAAACTAGTCAATTTGTTTATAAACAATTTATAAACAAATGGCGAAAAACATTTTTTTTAACATCAATGAATGCCTTTCTTCAATGCAAAAACAGTAATATGATAATAAATTTGAAAACATAATTTTTTTACAACTTTACTTTGGTTTTTAATTTTTTGTTTACTTTAAAAAGTTATAATAAACAAAATAAACAATTTTTAAATACTTTTATAACGCGGTCTTGTTAAGTATATGTATAAGAAGGGCTCCAAGAAGCGAAAATTTTATAGGCCAATTATTACAAAAAAAAAATGTCTCAAATGATAACGGAGGTCCCATAAAATTTCGTTACTTAACAATGGCCTAACTTGTTGAAAAATAAACTTTAACATTTTTTTCAAAGGGCACCTTATTCTTTGAACTGTTAAGAATACACCATAATTTTTTCAAATTTTTTAATTGATATTTAATAATATAAAAAAGTATTTTATGTGATGTACTTACTCTCTTTTGAGGCGGCGCGCGCATCCTGCAACGGGCGCGCGGAGTCCTATTTTCAGCTAATAATTAAAATTATAAATAATGGAGTAAGAAAATCTGAATATGCTACAAATAAACAATTACAGACAATAATGGAGATAGAGTTCTGGGGACTTTCTTATTGGGAATTTCCTTCTCTTTAAGAATCTTTTTTCCGATTTCCGTTATCGCTTATAGTTTTTGAGTTATAAGCGAAAAACTAAATGCCATTTTTTTTCATCTTAATTTGTTTATAACTTTTGCAATTTTTTATGTGCTAATAAAATATTTTAATATATTTTTCTAGACGTCATGCGTCATTCCGAATCCAATGAGCTATCGCTCATATTTTTAGGAGCTATTTCAAGAGTTAACACCTTTTTGAACTTGTGAACTAGGCTATAGACATTCTATATAAATTAGTTTGGCATTTTAAATGATACAGTTTTTAAGGTGTTTACTGTGTTGCTATGAAATGAATCCTCAGACAAAATATCTTTCAAGGGTATTATTTGAAGTTACGAAATAAGAATGTTTATTTACAAACATTTCTTGAAATTCGTTTTTATTTGAATAAATACACAAAGTACTCAGAATATAATGACCCTCTTTCAGGGACAGGTATTTTAATAATTCAAATAGAAGATTTTAACAACCTCTCATTAGCATTCACCGATACATATATTCAGGGATTATTTTGGTTAAAAATCAGTTGTACATAATTGTATAGCGATTTTTATAAGAAGTGTAAAAACGTATAATTATTTTAATGGAAATTTTAGTTGCTAAACATTGTTGCTAACACGATATCAGAGCGTTCACAAAGACTCCCAAATACTGCCGACAGGTGATGTAATGAGGAAGGACTCTATAAATCCTCACAAAACCACACGTCACTTTTATACGAAAAATAGCCTTGGGAGGCCTAAAACCCCTAGTGCTCAATGCTGTCGAAATTCAATTTACCAGTGACGTAAAATACCTAGGAGTCACTTTTTTATCAAAAACTGACATCGAATGCCCGCATCCAAAAATTTATACATAAAACAACAATAATAGTCCTGGAAGATTCAGGCAGATGTGTAGAAACAAATGGGGATAAAATTCCAAACTATATACTATTGTAGATTAGTAAAACCGATGGTAACTACGGATCAGTAGTAGCACGGTGAACTAAGACACTGCAGTTGGAAGCAATAGGGTTAAGTGGCTATAAAAATCTCTCCCACAGTTGTTGGAAGTCCTTCTAGACTTACCACCACTACGCATATTTATCCATAGAAAGGCTCATTGGTGGCGCAGGACTCAATACCAATGCGACGAAATTACAGGACCAAGTTCTTTTTTTTTAATGGAATGCTATGTATATCAGTAAATTTTTTGAAGCCTCTTTTTAGGCTCTATTCGTTCCTATATTAGCATTGAATGTCTTCCAACCACTTGGATGTAATAAATTTTGTTGTTGAAATAATGCAATCTGCAGATGGATATTAAAAAAAATCACCACAGTCACAATTATGGGTTTTAAGAAAAACTTATGTGAATACCAGTTACGAGACATCTAATTAATGTTTTTGAATCATTTTCATTTTCTAAAACTGTACAGGGTGGCCAAAAATTATTTTTCAATTAAGAACTTTTTAAATTGAATTTTCTCAATTGGAACACCCTGTATATTTTTCAACGATGTGATGTAGAAATGAAAAACGAACATTTTTTGTACTTCTCTATGGCTAATTGCAACCATTTTCGTTTTATAAGTGTCAAATACTTAAAAACAAATAAGTTGCATGCATATCATATTCAAATGCACCAGGAATTATCTGATAACGATTTTCAAAGGCGCCTAAAATTTTGTAATTGGGCCAGAGGTAAAATGCAAAATGATGTCGACTTCTTCAATTCACTGATGAGGCAACTTTTCATAAAAATGGATTTGTTAATAGGCACAATTTCCATTATTATGCTTCGGAAAATCCTCACTTTTTTATGCAAGTTGATAATCAGCACAGATGGTTTATAGACGTTTGGGGAGGAATTATTAGAGAACATGTAATAGGGCCACATTTCTTTGATGGTACATTGACTCGAGCCATTTATTTTCATTTTTTGGAAGACTATCTGCCACAATTATTGGTAAATCTCCCTGAAAGAATTCGAAATAGGATGTGGTTTCAGCAAGATGGTGCTCCACCACATTATTTAAATGCAGTTAGAGACAACTTAAATAATACCTACCCTCATCAATGGATTGGAAGAAATGGACCCACTAAATGGCCTGCTAGATCCCCAGATCTTACAAAAATGGATTTCTTTTTATGGGGATACGTGAAGGAAATTGTTTATAGAGATACACCAACAACAGTACAGAATATGAAGAAAAGAATAATAACTGCCTTTAGATCTATCACACCGGCAGTTTTAGGAACAGTGGGAACCTCATTTAAAAAGCACATAGAGATGTGTGTCAATCAAAATGGGCAACATGTGGAACGTTTATTATAAATTTTTCTACTGAGTTATTTGGAGAAACATCTTTTTTATGTTTATTTTTGAATTTTGTAATTATTACTCAATAAAACGAAATTGGTTGCAATTAGCCATAGGGAAGTACTTCAAAAAATGTTCGTTTTTCATTTCTACATCACATCATAGAAAAAATTTGAAAAAATTGAGAAAATTCAATTTAAAAAGTCCTTAATTGAAAAATAATTTTTGGCCACCCTGTACAGTTTTAGGAAATGAAAATGATTCAAGAACATTAATTAGATGTCTCGTAACTGGTATTCACATACGTTTTTCTTAAAACCCATAATCGTGACTGTGGTGATTTTTTTATTATCCATCTGCAGATTGCATTATTTCAACAAAAAAAAAATCGGTAAAGTTATTTACACAGAACTTCCCTCGTTATTTGTGCATGGCGGTCACTCTAAAAAATTATTAATTACGAAATGACATTGAGAATACAAATCGGAATATAGTTATTGCTATTATTACAAAAAAACCTGATAACTTTTGGTCAAAAAAATATAGAGTGCTCATCCAACAGCAAAAGTTCAATACTAAATAACAGGTGCCAGATATGGAAGGCTTGCGCAAATACCTTTACAAATGTCCACCATGACTGAATTATTTCTTGGGATGCCATTATTCAATAAAAGTATATAATAGGTGCATATGCCAAATATTATTGCCATCTGTCACATTTTCAATTCCACATTCACGTAATGGAGTGGAAGTATAGTGGTGGCTAAAAAATATAAAAAATTTTCAAAACTTTTTTTTGGATAGGTTTAGAATGTCACGAAACGCGAAAATTTTAAATTTGAGCAAAAAAAAATTTTTCGCTCCATTCCAGTGTTAAATTTTTTTCCAAAATGGTGAAAGGATGTGGCAAATTTTTTTTTCCGAAATAGGTTTAAATGTCATGAAATGTGGAAATTTTAAATTTGAAAAAAAAAAAATATTTCGTCTATTCTATAATAGTGATAAATAGATTACCTAAACATGTTTTCAAATTTTTTAAAAAAATTTTCAAAAACATTTTTAAATTTGTTTGAATAATTTTAGAATGCCATGGAAACGTGGAAATTTTAAATCTGAATAAAGAAAAAAAATTCCATCTATTTTAGTGGTAAATTTTTTTTCGAAATTTTTAAAAAAATTTCAATTTTTTTTTTAAATAGATTTAGAGCGCTATGAAACGTGGAAATTTAAAATAAAAAAAAAAAAATTCCATCTATTTTGGTGGTAATTTTTTTTTTAAAAATGTTGGTAAAAAGTTTTCAAACTTTTTTTCTTTTAAATAGGTTTAGAATGAAACGTGGAAATTTTAAATTTGAACAAAGAAAACAAATTTTTTTAGTGCTAAAGATTTTTTCAAAAATGGCGAAAAAAATTTTCAAATTTTTTTTTTTCAGAAATAGGACTAGCGCATCATGAAACGTGGAAATTTTAAATTTGAGAGAAAAAATTTTTTTTTCACTATTTATTCCGTTTAGACGGTCAACCCTGTATATTTTCCAGTGAAATTTCTATCATTTCTGCGCTGACAGTAGCGTCAACTACCTACCAAATTTGACTGCTCTCCGTCAAGTAGTTTTTTAGTAAATGCACCAACAGACAGACAGACAGACAGACAGACAGGCAGACAGACAGACAGACAGACAGACAGACAGACAGACAGACAGACAGACAGACAGACAGACAGACAGACAGACAGACAGACAGACAGACCGACAGACAGACAGACTGACGGAATTGAAAAACCTATATTTTCGTAATCTCCGTATTCTGAAACGTCAGAATCCGTAAAAATCTCGGAGGGTGATTTTTTCTCGAATACAATACTTCCCTTCGGCATGCGAGGGAAGTAATTCATTACATCCAAGTAGTTGGACGATATTCAATGCTAATAAAATTGTAAAACTAACTTAATCTGTTCAGAGATTTGTTCCACAAGTGGAATAAAATGTATTTTTATGCAACCATAATTCAAATTTGTAAAGAATTCAATTTATGTGATTTTTAAGTTTGTGCAAAAATTTCAAACAATGTTTATGCATAAACTGTACAAAATCATTGCTCCAAAAATGTATTATTTATTTGCACAAATTGTTCCTGTCGCCATTTTAGGACCAATTTGGAGTACGATTTTCTACAATTGTGGTAAAATATCACACACATTTTTCTCTGTGCGTATATCAAAAACGAAGGGCGCTAGGGTTATAATAAAGGCCATTTTGAAACCGTCTTAGGGTACTATACTCTTCATTAGCGTATGGCTAGTCACTCATGTGACTGATCTGTAGAGTTGAAATTAATATCGGTATTGTTTCATAAAATTGGTTTCTGTGTTCACCCATTCCAACATATGTCCTGCATATAAAAAAGAATAGACATCACAAGTTCTAATGCCAATAACAATTAATTTCATTAAAGCATTTGAAATTCTTCTGTCTAATTACCTCTTGTTTCATGTCAGAAGCAATATAATAGGTATTTATACCCGGGCAACATGGTTTTATTCAAGGACGTTCAACAATTACAAATTTAGTCTCAGTTCATTTGTGAAGCCCTCAATGACAGAAGTCAGGTAGACGTCGCACAGTGGTCAATTTGCCAATATCGGAGGAGGAAAAAATTAAAAAATAAAATTTATCCCACACTCACAATTACTATATACCCCGGTACCTGAATAAATAGAACATCGTAAACCAAGAGAATATTTGGTTTACACCGTACGTCTAGAGTCGGGTCCACTTTAAAATGACCGGTGTATGAATTAATATTGCACATACGTTTTCACTATCTCTTGCACAAAACTTAAAGCAATAGCCTAAAGACATTGTCAATGTATGTCTACCAAGATTATTTCCCACTTCTTTTGAGGCGGAAATATGAAATGTATACTGAGGACTGAGAAACATAGTCATAAGCTCAGTGATTCTCAAACTGCGTGATTTAAGACGAATATTATTTATTTCCGTGAACTAACACCACACTAAATATGAAAAACGTCTTTATATGAAATATTTAAGTTATTTTTAGCGGTAAATAGTGGATATTCATCCGTCAAACGAACGATGTCAAACCACAAACCACTAAGTCTTACAATTTTCTATTACGTACATATTACATATTACACGTTTTAGATTAGAATGAACAGAGGTCGCTTAGCTCAATCGGTAAGATCCTCGAACAGTAATAAATGTAGGGGGTAGTTGAGTGTTCGAATCCTCGTGTACCTTTTTTTATTTGATTAAGCTCTATTAAAAGTTAATAATTTACCTTCTAAAAATATTTTATTAAACAACGCCGTGAGTTTTATTAAAACTTTATTTTCCCCAAAAATGTGTCTTTTATTACTAGTAGCGCGTGTTTAGCTCTAATAAAACCAACTCTCTTAATTTTTGTTATTAATATACGAATGGTGAAACGTGCGTCGAGTAGATAAATTGTTCAAGTGTAGTGTTCAAATGTTTCAGTGTTTATGAAAACGTGTCAATGCGTTGTTCTATCAGAATTGTTTTAATTTATTTGTTTTAAAATTGTTATTCATTTTTTTAATATTTAATTGTCAACCAGAATTTTTATTTATCGCCGATAAAAGAAAAATAATTTATTTTTGTTATTCTCATAGACTTCAGATTTTTTTTTTGTTACATGAAATATTTTATTTTTACTAACATCGTTTCCCCTACTAATACTACGATCCTATCCTTTCCTGGCAAGAAATTCCCATACCTTCCCGTGTTTCCTACTGAACTGTAGCAATATTAGTCTTTGATTTCTTTTTCTGATCACTCATTGTTATTGACTGAATTGGGCAATTCATTTTTTGTTATCGTTTCATTTGTGCCCGAACATATATACCTACAGTGTCCGTCATAAAGTTGGCTACATATGGGAAAAATTTGTATTAATGAGATTTCTAAAAAATACTATATTGGGGGTTCGTTTCTTTTACTTTCCTCGCATACCGAAGGGAAGTAAGTATTGTATTCGAGAAAAAAATCACCCTACCCTCAGAGATTTTTTCAGATTATCACGTTTCAGATCATGTAGATTACGAAAATATAGGTTTTTCAATTCCGTCCGTATGCCTGTCTGCCTGCCTGTCTGTCTGTTCGTGCATTAACTAAAAAAACTACTTGCTAAGAAGAGTCAAATTTGGTAGGTTGCTGACGCTGTCAGCGAAGAAATGGTTAAACTTTCACTGGAAAATATACAGGGTGGACCGTCTAAAGGGAATAAATAACGAAAACAATTTTTTTTTTGCTCAAATTTAAAATTTCATGATATTCTAAACCTATTTCAGATAAAAAATAGATTTTATTTTTTACCATTTTTGAACAATTACCACTAGAATAGATGGAATTTTTTTTCTCAAATTTAAAATTTCCACGTTTCATGCTCGGTTTCAGAGCATTCTAAACTTATTTAAAAAAAAAAAAAATTGAAAATTTTAAGAAAATTTGAAATCTTTTTTTACCACTACTATAGAATAGATGAAAAAAATTTGTTTCATGACATTCTAACCCTATTTCAGATGAAAAAAAAATAGAAAACTTTTTTACCAACATTTTTGAAAAATTGAAAGACATGAAAAAACATTATTTTTGCTCAAATTTAAAATTTCCACGTTTCATGGCATTCTTTTTTTACCACTACTATATAATCGATGGAAAATTTTATTTTCGATGAAATCTAGAATTTCTACGTTTCATGACATTCTACGCCTATTCCGAAAACTTTTGAAAATAAAAAATGAACACATTTTTGCCCACTACAAAATACAAAATAGATGATGGAAAAAATTAGTTATTGCTCAAATTTTAAATTTTCACGTTTCATGGCATTCTTTTTTTACCACTATAGAATTGATGGAAAAAAATGTTTTCGCTCAAATTCAACATTTCCACATTTCATGGCATTCTAAGCCTATTCCAAAAATTTTAGAAAATTTTTAAAAAATGAAAAATTTGCAAATATTTGCCCACTACAAAATACAAAATTGATGACGGAAAAAAATTGTTTTTGCTCATTCTAAACCTATTTAAAAAAAAAAAAAAATTAAATTTAATTAAAAAAAAATTGTTAAAAATATTTTTGCCACTACTATAGAATGATGGTCAAAATTTTGTTTACCATTAGAATACATGAAAAAAGATGTGTTTACTCAAATTTAAAACTTCCACATTTTTTAAACCTATTTAAAAAAAATATATGAAATTTTTTAACCGCTACTACTATATTTCCACTCCACTACGTGCTATATTCAAATTTTTAAAAGGATCTAGTGCATTTTCTAGATTTCTAGTAACTTTCCATGGACAAATGTGACTTTTTAATTCACTCCTAGTTTTAAGAATAAACTATAGTATATAGTATCTATGCCTGTGTGTGTGTAGCTGGATTTAAAAATGAACAACATAACAATCTTGTTTCTTATTACAGGTGCAATTGAACACGTTACAACAAGATGCAGAGGAAGATAGTACCCCACAGCCGCTCTTATCTACTACGCCATTAAGTAAAAAAAGAACAGTAGTGCCTAACTCCAGTTCTGGATCTTTATCATCTTTTGCTGTACGTACGACCAAGTCTAATAAGGAAGAAATAGAAAAACAAATTGCTAGAGCTCTTTATGCGACAAACAGCAGTTTCATGTGTATTGAACAACCTGAAGTAAAAAAAGGCAATAACGCTTTTACGACCTGGATATGTACATACTACCATGATGTGTCCAACAGACTACTCGATGAAGTGTATAACGAGGAAAGAAGTAAATGTTTTAAAGATTTATCAGGAAGTTCAGTTTGTCTGTCATTGGATGGATGATCCAACATACACAATGAACCAAGAATATGTGCAACTGTAACTACGGAAAATGACTCTTTCTTTTTAGTAGACACAATAGACACAACTGGAAATCCACATACATCTGTATATTTAACAGGACTTGCAACAAACTTCATTAAAACTCTAAAGACTGACTATATCTGTACAGTAAGCAGTTTTGTGACGGATAATGCTGCCAATATGAATGCTATGAGAAACCAAATTAAAGAGTCAATAGAACTAAATGTTATTACTTACGGTTGTGCTCCAGACATTTTAAACTTGTTATGTAAGGATTTGGAAATTAGTGAAATTAAGGATCACGTTACGTTCGTTGTGAAATACTTCCGACATACGCAGAAGAAGGAGGAAAAAACTCACTTTACCTTCTGACGTAAGGAGGGACTCAATTGCCGACTGCTTAGAGGGTTTCGTTAAATCATAGCCCTCACTTTTTAAAATTAGCGAGGAACATAAAAATGAAATTGACAGCATAGTAGACATTTATTTAAAAGGAACTGCTGAAGATTACTTATTACTACTAAAACCTATATTTGTTGCACTTGATAGGCTTCAAAGAAACGATGCAGACCTCATAGAACAATTTAAAATAATTGAGTCGCATTTTGACGAAACTGAAATTACCTTAATGCAAATACAAATATTTAGATACCGATACGACCAGTGTATCACCTCATACCATTTGCTAGCCTTCATTCTAGACCTTACGAAAACGAAGCATAAATTAACAGAAAGCGAAAAGAATCGTGCTTTAGAAGCCTCTAATGAATTATATCACGAACGTGGTTTACTACCACTGATTATTAAATTTCTGGCAAAATCTGAGCCTTTTGACGATATTGTGTGTCACGAAGAAATTCTTAAAAACACAAAACCCTTGGACTGGTGGAAATCCCAAAGAAATATTGATATTATTGACAAATTATTCCCGATTATCAAGCAATTATTTTCCGAGTTCAGCCTCGGTTGAGAGAATATTTTCAACATTTGGTTTGATTCATTCTTAGATTCGAAATCGTTTAGGGATCGAAAAAGCAGCTAAATTAGTTTTTGTGTACAAACTTTACAATAATTAACCTAATTTAAAATTTTTGTTTTGGAGTGAATCATGTTTTATTTTCTTTTAGAGTTGGTTCTGTTTAATTTGTTTACTTTATGTTTCTGCTTTTAAGTAGGCACCTAATTTATAATGCACATTTAAGAAGGTAACTTTTGTTTTATATGTGTAACCTAACTGTTCTTTTCTTCTTTTTATTTCAATTTTTTGTAATTTGTATCCAGCTTTTAAATAAACTGTACTTTTTATTTGAAGTTTCTGAACTTTGATTTACTTAGATTATTGGCTTTACTTTTAAATCATGACTTAAATTTTAAAAATCAGTCGATTTAATTAAATTTAAATAACGATTTAAATCGTCGCAACCCTGCTGGAGTTCCTCAAGGCTCTGAGTTACCGCCCTTCTTGTTCATAATTTTTATTAACGACATTGCAGCAAACTTAAACGTAAACCATTTAGTGTATGCAATAATTTAAAACTTAAAAAAATAGAATGGACTGCGTTATACTGGATGGACTGTGATTTAACTTCTCCCCGTTATTAATAGTAGAGGGTCCACACCTTCGAAAGCCGTCTAAATCGCCAAGTAACCCATTCCAGCAAGGTAAATAAATTTTGAGCTCGCACATCGAAAGAGGGTCCTAATGGGCATCCGAAATGGCTTGTTGGACTTTTTTTGGCGCTTGCACAACTTCTCCACAAGAAAAAAAGATGGCGGAACGTTATTTCAAGAATGTGTGTTTTTAAACATATACCTCTCGCTAGAAAATTAACTACGTACGATATTGATGTGATTTTTTATATTTGTATACTACTGACATGAGCGCATATATCTGTATTGTTAGAATTTCAAAATCACTTACAATTTTTTTCTAAATAAATCCTAAATCACAGGAAGCAAATTTGTGTGTTTGAATTTTCGACGTGCGATCAACTATATTAAATGTTTAATTTTTTTATATATTATATGCGAATGAAATATGGTCTAAAGATCAAAAAAGTTTTTGCAAAAAAAATTAGCTCCATATCTTTTACAATTTTTGAGTTACAGACTTTTCAAATTAAACCATAATTTAGGTCCGTGATACTCCTATTACCATGCGACTATTATCTCACGTACTGCTATGTGGTTAATTGTAATGCATCAAGATAGTAAGCCAATACATTTTTGATATTGTGTTATTATTATTTATAATTTTACAAAAATATTAATATGTAAAATGAAACTCATTTGGCATACTATTTATTAGATCTATAGGTTATGAAGGTGTTGTATATGGAGATATTTATTATATATACCATCATTATACAATATAGAAATAAAATATAAACACGTACACAAACCGTGTAACTTATAAGTAATAATAATAATAATAATAATAATGCATAATTATACACAGCTCAGTAAGCATCGACAAAGCACTACTAGACTGGTAAGAATTACTGTCTGTTAAACACTGCTCTGTATTATTTCTGCCCTTATAATAATTGTAGGAAAGGACACATGCACATGCAACAGAACATCAACATTTTTAGTCACACTCTACTTTACAATTCCACTTTTTGTTTTTTTAACCACTTGTGGTTTTTTGTCATCATTTGTGGGTTTATTTGGTTATTCTCTATCAGATATCCAAATTTTCTGGAAGAGTGTGATGTGTTTTCTTAACCGTTTTTCAAGTCACCGAGGTAATTTGTTTAAAATCCAGAATTTTGTGTTAGGTAAGGAAAGTATAGGAGAATCTAAACCACTTCTTGTGAATAATTTTTACAATTAAAATTATTTTGCAGTAAGCAGGGTTTGATCCTGCTTCGCTAAGTAGTTCAGTTGCAAGCTAAGCTAAGCATACCAAACTACTGGACTTAATGACTGTTTTAAATGCAGTAAGTAAGCTCTCTTGTAGGACTTAGCGAAAGTATGTCTAATAACTTTATGGAAAATAAATGCTACCTTGGTGAATCTAATTAAACTCACTATGGCCATACAGATTCACATAGGTCTTACGACCATCTTCAATGACACGATCACCAATTGCATCGCAGTTATCTCCAAGATTAGTCAAACTGTTTAGATGGCCTGTTTGATTTAAGGCAACTGTAACTGCTCACTTTTTCCCCCTTCGGAAAGAATAACTGACAGGTCACACAATACATAGACTGCCAATAAACAATATTTACAATATTTTCTTCTTCATGTTTTTCACCTAATTATTTATTGGTTTCGTGAATACTATAAAATACCCTTTGTTGTCGTATACCCACAAAACTTTTGTAGTTTTTCTATTTTGGAAAAATTAAACATACCTTTCGTAAATATTATTGTGTTCGTTTGTTCATGGCTGCACTTCAAATTTTATGCTAGGCATAAGGAATCCAAGTTCACATTGTTGGGCAACATCTGTCCTTATTTACACCAATATTCAGGGCTTGTTTTCTTAAGTCATATCGTACTTTTTTTAAATCCGAAGTTTAGGTCAATTTTTATTTTTAAACTCAATTTATTAAAACTTATTAACGATTTCGTACTCTATTTGCAAGTCTAGATATACTGTCCTAAACCAAAATGACGTAACTTAAAATTTCCTAAGCAAATTGGACGTACTTCAAAGTTTCCTTGTTAAATGACCGACTTTTTTCAATAATCAATAAACCATTATTTTTGCATCTGCCTCATAGAATTAAATTCAAAAATAGAATGAAACTATTTAAAAAAATAAGATGTGCTGAGATTAGCGGCATAAAATGTCAAATATCTCAAGAAGAGCGTAATGAAGTACGTCATTTTGGCTTAGGACGGCAGTATATTACATGTAACAAATTACATCATAATTTAAAACCACGTATTTATTGCACCGAAAAAATTGTTTAATAATTTTCAGAGTGATGACTGATCTAATGATCAAGAATAATATAACACCTAAATCAAATTAGGTATTATACTAATATATGATCTATCCACAATTGCACAGAACGAGCCCTGCCGTAGCTGTCACGTTGCGCGCTAATAACAAGACATTATTACGGTCGAATTTAAAAATCCGTATCTCGAAAACTGTATAAGATATCGAGCTAATTTTTTTTGCAAAAACTTTTTTGATCTTTAGACCATATTTCATTCGTATGTAATAGATACAAAATTCGAATATTTAATATAGTTGCCCGCACGTCGAAATTTCAAACACACAAAATTCGTTCATGTGATTTTGGATTTATTTAGAAAAAAACCGTAAGTGATTTTGAAGGTCTATTAGTACAGATAGATGCGCTCGTGTTTGTAGTATATAGATATAAAAAATCAGATTGATATAGCAAGTAGTTAATTTTTTAGGAAGAGGTAAACGTTTAAAAACACAAATTCTTGAAATAACATTCGGCCATGTTTTTTTCTTGTGGAGAAGTTGCGCAAGCGCCAACAAAAGTCCAACAAGCCATTTCTGATGCCCCTAAGGACCCTCTTCCTGAATTCGTTTCCAAAAATCATTTACCTTGTTGGAATGGGTCATTTCAATTTTTAAAGCTTTGGACCCCTTACTATAAAAGGTATCAGTGATGATGAGATCAAATCACATATTCAAAGTGACTCAGTCCCTAGTTGGGATATAACATTCAAGATATTCGCATTCCCAATTCACACACAGGCAGTTGAACGATGTGTGAAACTCGTGACAGAAGCCTCAGGAAAATGTTTCCGGAGCTGGGACTAGGGGATAGTTTTATCAGAACGACTCTGCTGTCAACATCAACCATGCCTAACTTGGCCCATAAATCAGATTTCAAAGTACCTTCAGCGAAGAATGAGTGAAAACGGAGATGTTCAATTGTTCAATGAGTTACGACTATTCACATTAAAATTTAGTTTTTTCAATAAAAAAATCTGTTTCTGCAAATTTAAAAATGGTAAAAATTATCCTAAAAATGTGAATTTTTACAAATTTTGGTAAACTTTAGACCACTAGCGCGACCGAGAGATATAAACCGATTTTATTAATTTTTTACCCCCTTTTTATTCTCCCCAATTCGCAACTTTTTCGCGGTATTACGACTTGAAAAACATTTTTTGCATTTTATCGGCCCACCCTAGTAGGCATGTTTCACTAACAGAGGCTTTACAATTCAGTACCGCAAACAAACAAAATATCACGAACGGGCTAAATTTTTCTTCTATTGGCATTTGCCTAAAACTATCACCCTGTACATGAATTTTGGCAATTTTCAATACCGAACTTAAAAATACTCTAATACCGTATTTAAACCATGTAGTTTCTTTGGTACACTTTTAACGCTTCGAAAATTCAACCGAGATTCACAATAAATCAATTCAAAAATATTTGGGAGTCTTCCGGCTACAAAAACAGTAATCACATAGGCGACTTTAATTTTGAGATAAAAAATTGAATTTTACCCTCTGTTGGAATTTATCACAGAGACATTATATCGTTTGTCAAAATAGTAAAAAGTGTTAACAAACATTAAAAAAAAATTATTATAACAAATACAAAAGAGTACCAATTATACAGAAGTGAAGTAACTGAGGAAACAACGCACCAAATATTTAGTTTAATTAACTAAAAGTGATTTTATCAAGTCGAGCGAAAATTCCTTAAGTTAGCAACTTGTCAGTTAGATAGTCAGTATCCCCAAAGAGGCACCCCACGGGAAATTTTCTTTAGTAGATTTAAAATGAACAGCTTGATTCGACGCCGTAATAGACATTCCGTTGTTTTCTTGTATAAAATAATAAATATAACAGACTGTGAAGCATTACTTGAAATGCTAGAGTTTCATGTTCCTAGAATAAATTCTCGCCACAAACGGCTATTTTGTATATAAAAGGTCCCCTCCCAAGTAATAATTTAAATGCTTTTTAGATTTATTTTGGTTTTATCAGTGTTTTATAATGGCCACCTCATAAACCACTGATTTATGCCAGATTTATTAAATGCCAAATGCACTTAAAGATAGCTTTGTCTTAAAGAAAGTTTTAAAAAGGCCTTCAAGAAATAACATTAAAACTAAATTGTGTTTTAGTCTTTATTGACTTATATACTTAAATACAAAAAGTCCGCTCAAAGCATTTGTGTGTGTCTTTTAAGTTTTAATATATTTCCTAAACCAAGTATTGTTTTATAATACTCAGAGATACTCTCTGAGTAAAGGTTTAGATACTTCATTAAAACTTGTAAGTTTTAATAGTACTTTTAAAAATAGGCATGTAGGCCCTTCTATAGATGGGCCCCTGTCCTCGTATAAAGTTTTTAAACCGGCTTTATAGAGTCCTTCCAAACCATTTACGTTTATAAGTAGTCTTGGAAATAAGTTTTTAGGATAACTTATATACTTGGGACTTCTTTATTAAAGTTAACTGAATAAAATTGAGACATTCACTTGAAATTTGGTGCACGTATGTATTATTACATCTATAGCATTAGATTATATTTTGAATTTATTGTGTTGAAGGGTTGAGGGTGTATAAACAAATAAACAAGATCCGTATCACGAAAATTATCTCAGATAATATCTGAAAAAGAACTATATATAACAATATCACAAAGTTATGTGTTCTTATTTGTATTGCAACAATACAAACAAAAAAGGTCTAAAAAATCAGTTATGCTATAAAAGTGTTTTTTATATACAACTATAGCGGCCCATAGTGTTTTCTATTATACCTGAATTATATCTCTGTTTTTGAAACTAAAAAGCGTACAAAATCGGGCGTTTAAAGCACTAGTGCTTTAAAGTTGCATAGGTAACAACCAATTTTAAACAATGATACACAATACAAAGTCGAAACAAATCAACAAATTTATAAAAAATAGCAACCAAACAAAAACTTCTAACCGTCTCGATGTTACCGATTAAAAATGAAATTCAGAGATTACCTTCTAAAATAATAGAAAGAAATCTGAGCTTCGGTTTCTAGTATATGCACGAAATTCCAAGTTTTTGTACTCTTACAGCTTACTTTACTTATTTTCCGCCATTTACCTGTACTTACCACCAACCCTTCAACTGAATCATCTCAAAATATAATCTAGTTCCAGATGTTATAATACATACGTGTACCAAATTTCAAGTGATTATCTAAATTTTATTTTATCAATCCCTTTAATAATGTAGTAGGGATGGTGGGGGGTTGAAAAATATAAAAAAGTCTGAGGCCTTGGCTTCTAATACATACACCAAATTTCAAGTTTCTGTACTCTTACCAGCTTGATTTACTTATTTTCCCCTATTTAACCCTCAACCCTTCAACGGAATCATATACAGGGTGTTTCAGTTAAAAGTCCCCAGGCCATTATCTCTAAAATTAATAAAGCTATTTTATTTTTGTAAATGGCAGATGATTGATACCAAAGAAAGGTTTAAATAACGGTGATTAGAATTTTTCCTCAACAGCACACAGAGATGGCGCTGCGATGCAAAACTATTTTTTGATGGCTGGAACCTTGAAACATAAGTCATGTGATTAAACAATAATTTGTGAATAATTTTGATGGTATAGAGAATTTACAAAAAACAAGCCGTTTTGGAGTTACATGAGTTTCTTTCATTAATGACAGTACACGTGAATTTTGATAAATCCCTATAATTTATTTATTATTTATTATAGAATATTGGTTACCAAACACTTTTTTTCAAGATAAGGAAAGTGATATAATACACTATCATAAAATTATGTTTACCACTTCCGGCCAAACCGGAACTAACATGATGAACCAATATCCATATGTTCCTACATATTACATTTTTCTTTTCTAATAACGCTTCTAATAAAACGGCTCCCAAAACTTAAAGTAAGTAAGACAACAAAGAAAATACACACTAATTTAAAATGGTAATGAAAAATCTACTTAAGAGATATTAGTAGGCTTTGATTTAATTTTAAGTTTGACAGTTATTAAACAAAGTTTGTAGTTGGTGCATTTCAATCATAGTTTCAAACAGAAATAGTGTACTTAGAAACAATTCAAAGTAAATTAATCCTAATAAGGCAATAAAAAAAAATAAATTTAAAAAATGGTTAGATACACCAAGATAAGTTAAATATGATTTTAATATACGGTGAATGCAAAAGAAATTCCCGACAAGCAAAACGATTGTTTTGTTTACGATTTCCAAATAGACCTACACCCGATAAAAAAACATTTATCATGCTGTTTAAAAATTTAAGAAACTGGGGTAGTTTTAAGAAAACTATTCGTAACAGAAATAGGCCAGTTAGAAACGATGTAAATACAGCCTTGGTGTTAAATAGTGTTATCAACAATCCTCAATGTTCTCTCCGGAAATTGGCATCGGAAACTAATCTGTCGATATCTTCGTGCCATAGAATATTAAAATCAAATAAATACCATCCATACAAATTAAAATTGATCCATCATTTAAAACCTGGTGATTATGAACGAAGATTACATTTTCTAGCTGAATTTTCAGTTCTTTCTGAAGAATGCCCAAATTTTTAAAAAAATGTGCTCTGGCGCGATGAAAGCCGTGTTCACAACAACGGAGTTGTGAGTAACCATAACTGCCGATACTGGTCACAAAATAATCCTAGATGGATGAGAATGACCCGAAATCAGGTAACTTTTGGAGTTAACGTGTGGTGTGGAATATTAAATTCATATATTATTGGACCATATCTATTCCATGGGACTTTAAATGGAAGAAAATATGAGATATTTTTGAGAAATGTATTGCCAGGATTATTAGAGACTATCCCTCATAACCAGGAGAATATTTGGTTTCACCAAGATGGTGCACCACCCCATAACTCAGTACTAGTCAAAGATTGTCTTAATGAAATGTACCCTCAGAGATGGATTGGTACTAATGGAGTAGTCAGATGGCCAGCACGATCACCTGACTTGACTCCATTAGATTTTTACCTTTGGGAGTATTTAAAAAGTGTAGTGTACATTGAACCCATTGAGGATATGGCCGATTTGTTTAATAAAATATATGCAAGTGTTGTTGCTATAAATAGACATACGTTACAAAAAGTTTGCAATGAAGAGTTACTGAAACGGTACAATATGTGTATTCATGAAGAAGGGAGAAATTTTGAACATTTAATATAATAAGTACCTACTAATAAGAAAGAAATTAGTTTAATTTCATTTTTAATAATATTTCGATAGTTTTTAAATGTTTGTTTATAAAACTTTTGTTTACGTTCTTTACTGAATTGTTAATATAAATTTAGCCCATTCTAAATTAGTGTGTATTTTCTTTGTTGTCTTACTTACTTTAAGTTTTGGGAGCCGTTTTATTAGAAGCGTTATTAGAAAAAAAAAATGTAATATGTAGGAACATATGGATATTGGTTCATCATGTTAGTTCCGGTTTGGCCGGAAGTGGTAAACATAATTTTATGATAGTGTATTATATCACTTTCCTTATCTTGAAAAAAAGTGTTTGGTAACCAATATTCTATAATAAATAATAAATAAATTATAGGGATTTATCAAAATTCACGTGTACTGGCATTAATGAAAGAAACTCATGTAACTCCAAAACGGCTTGTTTTTTGTAAATTCTCTATACCATCAAAATTATTCACAAATTATTGTTTAATCACATGACTTATGTTTCAAGGTTCCAGCCATCAAAAAATAGTTTTGCATCGCAGCGCCATCTCTGTGTGCTGTTGAGGAAAACTTCTAATCACCGTTATTTAAACCTTTCTTTGGTATCAATCATCTGCCATTTACAAAAATAAAATATCTTTATTAGTTTTAGAGATAATGGCCTGGGGACTTTTAAGTGAAACACCCTGTATATACACTATACTTGGTGTTCACGTGATAGGGAAATAAAACTTCCCTTTTTAAGGTACCAATTATTATACTCATAACTAAATCTTCGGACGTAATTAATAGTTAATTAAGCTAGAGGAAGACATTTAGAATTAATCACGTGACTTTAGTCAGTTCACTTAACAATCAAAATCAAATAATAATTATAACACATGGAAATAAAAAAAAGTTCAATTTTAGATAAATTAGATTCACGAACAATTCAATAAATAATAAAATTGACATAGATAACTAAATCACATTTGCTCAACACATTACGTGATTAATTCTAAACGGACCATCTTAGTTCAGCTTAATTACGTCCGAAAACAAAGTTATGACTAATAATTGGTACCTACTTTAAAAATGATTTTTTTTTCATATTATTTAAATTCGGTATTAGTGAGTTAAATTAGGTACATTTTTCTTCATAGCGAGGGACGCCACCGATGGAAAATATAATAAAAAAATTTGAGGCCTTGTTTTCTCGTAGATGCACTAAATTTCAAGTTTCTATACTCTTACCAGCTTGCTTTACATATTTCCCCTTATTTACCTCCCAACCCTTCACCGGATATGTTCAAAAAACAATCCAGTTCCAGATCTTGTTATAATTTATACATGTACAAAGAGTGACCGCAAAAAAGACCTGAAAGTCGCCGTTTTTGCAAAGTAGATAGCGGGCCAAGGGAAAGGGCAAAATAAATCATATAGGGCTCAAATTAATCCGTGAGAAATTTTAAGGTGAGCATATTTTTTACTTTTTTGAAAAAAAAAATGCAAAAATCTCCTCCATTTAAGGGTAGAAAATATTTAAAAAAGGCAGTATGTAATAAATATTTAAAAAAATAAAACAGCTGTTATTACTCTGATTTTACATTGTATGAATTGTTTCTCTTTCTGGGGGTGGTTTTCTTATTATTACAAGGGGTAGTAGCACAATTTCCTGGTAGATGTGAGTTCGACTAGTCACAACAATAATTCTAGTGAAAATCTCAAACCGATTGTTTCGTGTGGTTAGGACTTACGAATTGTTTCTCTTTTTGGGGGTGGTTTTATTATTATTACAAGTGGAAGGAGGGTGGTGGCCCAATTTCCCTGTAGGTGTGGGTTCGACTAGTCATAATAATAATTCTAGTGAAATCCCATGACGATTGAATGTATTGTGGGTAGGACTTATGAATTTTTTCGTTTTCTGGGGTTGGTATTTTAATTATTACAAGGTGTTGGAGGGTTGTAGGATAATTTCCTAAACTCTTTCAAATACGCTACATAACAATACATAATCCGTAAAAAATCATACAATATAAAATCTGAGTAATAACAGTTGTTTTATTTCTTAAACATTTATTACATATTGCCTTGTTAAAATATTTTCTACCCTTAGATAGGGGTGATTTTTACAATTTTTCAAAAAAGTTAAAAATAAGCTCACCTTAAAAGGACAAAAAGGTTACAGACAGACCGACAGACAGACAGAAAATTTTTCCGCTCAAATTTAAAATTTCGACGTTTCATGACATTCTAAACCTATTTCAAGAAAAAAAAAATTTTTTTTTACGATTACTATACTTCCAATCCACTACGTGGATGTGAACGTAAAAGCCTATAATACAGTTTTTTCAAGTCAGGAATCGTAAAAAAAAAATTCATTTTTTGACTTGAAATTTTGTACACGTACATATTATAACGAGATCTGGAAATGGATTGTTTTTTGAACATGTCCGGTGAAGGGTTGGGGAGTAAATAGGGGGAAATGAGTAAAGAAATCTGGTAAGAGTAGAGAAACTTGAAATTTGGTGTATGTACTAGAAGCTAAGGCCTCAAAATTTTTTATAATATTTTCCATCCCCCCCACCATCCCCACCCACTCCATTATTAAAGGGGCTGATAAAATAAAATTGAGACATTCGCTTGAAATTTGGTATACGTATATATTATATTGACATGTGGAACTAGATTATATTTTGGGATTATTTCGTTGAAGGGTTGGGGGTAAATAGGGGAAAATAAGTAAAGCAAGCTGGTGAGAGTACTGAAACTTAAAATTTGGTATATGTACTAGAAGCCAAGGCCTCAGATTTTTTATTATATTTTTCAACCCCCCACCACCCCTACTCCATCATTAATGGGGATGATAAAATAAAATGAAGATATTCACTTGAAATTTGGTACACGTATGTACTATAAGAACACCTGGAAGTAGATTATATTTTGAGATGATACCGTTGAAGCGTTGGGGGGTTAAATAGGGGTAAAAAGGGAAAATGAGTAAAGCAAGCTGGTAAGAGTACACAATCTTGAAATTCAGTGTATGTACTAGAAGCAAAGGTCTCAAATTTTTCATAATATTTTTCAACTCCCCCACCACATCTCCATTATTAAAGGGTTTGATAAAATAAAATTGAGACATTCACTTGAAATTTGGTACATGTATGTATTATAACGACATCTGAAACTAGATTATATTTTGAGATGATTCCGTTGAAGGGTTGGGGGTTAAATAGGGGTAAATAGGTGAAAATAAGTAAATCGAGCTGGTAAGAAGGTGATTTGGTGTATATACACTACAGGCGAAGGCCAGTTTTTTTTATAATATTTCCCAGATATTATTAAAATTCTCTGATCACATTACAGAGTACAAATATAGTCAAGATGTTTTCTTTAAAGTGACTTGGATGAAAAATCTGGATGTGGAAGTAGTGATTCCTTAGGCAGCGGTTTTTTTAATCTATATTTGTTATTATTATTAATTACTTTGTTATCCCGAAAAAGCGGGACATTCCTCACAATAAATATGGTAAGTACAGAGTTATTCACTATATATTGACTCATCCTTTATTTGTTATTACTGAAAATAGAAAAAAAACGTATAAATGTTGTAGGATCTTACCTGTATTTTATTGAAACGTGATAAAAAAAAACAATTTCATGCATAGGTTACGTGATACGAAATAAACATGTTTTTTAAATGGAACATCATATACACGGTGTAATTAGTTTCATGTCATTGAAAAAAACTGGCGGTAGGGAACGACAAGAAAAACCAAAAATCGAAAAGCATGCCGCCAAAGCAGTTAAAAGCGACCGACAGAAGACACCGCCATGTTTCTTGCTTCTTCGCGGCCAAATTATCTTATTACGCGTGCTATACTCTCCCTTGTAATATTCTCAAGTAATAATTTCAGTTTGTGTCCTTACTTGGTAAACAACGTACACACGACGCGACCTACCCGTTTCTTGGTTTTGTCTGTCGCTTTTGTTCTTTTTGAATTTTGTGTCACTTATGTTAAGATTTATTTTATTGACTTATCGTTCAAGTCGTTAGTACTTGGTTACGTAAGACACAACTTCTCGTTCGTGCTTTTTGTGTTACTTTTTGGATTTTGGACCAAGTTTTTCCTTTTGTTTTCTTTATTGATAACGTTAATTCACAGTTTAGTGTGGTGTTTTAAAACGCAGATTTTGGACATTATAGGAGATTACACTTATCCAGAGCTCGCGAATATGCACTCGGTGTATAGAGAAAGTGGTGGAAATGCAGCTGGTGCGGAAGAGCTTTATCGTTTAAGGTTCCTTGTGCTCGTATATTTGTTAGTATTGACCAGCGTCTTCGAAAAACAGGTCGTCTCGATGGACATGGACGAGAACGAGGTCCACAACGCGAAGAAAGGGTAATCGACGCAGAGGTTCAAATTTTGGATCTTGTAGAAGAGGATCCAACTTTAAGCGCCCGCGATATCGCGAACCATGTGGGAGTATCCCATTTTGTGATATGGAGGACGTTGAGAGATATGAACTTACATCACTATCACTATCAACGTGTCGAAGCACTAGAACCTCAAGATTTTGCAGAGCCAATGCAATTTTGTAGGTGGATTATAAGAAAGCACGCGGCAAATGAGGATTTTTTAAACGTTCTGTGTTTCTCCGATGAGTCGTGTTTTACCAGAAATGGAGTGTTTAATTTTAAAAATGTGCATTATTGGGCAAACGAAAATCCACGTGTAATAAGAAGGGCGCATTTTCAAACATTGGCAAATTTGCTGGAAGATGTACCCTTGGCTACGCGCAGAAGAATGTGGTATTTGCACAATGGCGCGCCAGTCCATTTTAGTCTGGCCGTTCTAAATTTTTTGAACAGAAAATTTCCTCGACGATGGATTGGACGTGGAGGACCAGCACCATGGCCTGCTAGATCGGCCGACTTAAATCCAATGGACTTTTATTTTTGAGGGCATTTTAAATCCCTGGTTTACCGTGATCCAATTGACACTTTAGAACAATTGAACCATGTATTTTAATGTGCATAGAAACCATAAAAAATGATCCTAATTTACCAAATGTGTTGAACGGAGTGCGAATGTCCTTAGTTCGACATGCCGAAATGTGTATACGTGGAGATGGAGGTCATTTCGAACAATTTTTGTGAAAAATTCAAAAGAATTGTTCAGTTATTGGGTGTTACCTATTGGGCATTAAAGGTATGATTGTTATTATTATTATTATTATTATTATTATTATTAGTATTCGCTGTCTTGTTTTGATCTGTTTATTATGGTTTACATTGATTTTCGTAGATACCAAAGACTCGATTTTTAGTTTTCGATACCTGATTGGATGGAGGTCATTTCGAACAATTTTTGTGAAAAATTCAAAAGAATTGTTCAGTTATTGGGTGTTACCTATTGGGCATTAAAGGTATGATTATTATTATTATTACTAGTATTCGCTGTCTTGTTTTGATCTGTTTATTGTTGTTTACATTGATTTTCGTAGATACCAAAGACTCGATTTTTATTTTTCGATACCTGATTGGGAAAAATTATGCGCTCAATTCGTTAAAAAAATCAGATTTTTTCCTAACTTAAAATGCACAACTATTTTCTGTTGCCGTATCTCGGAGGTCTAACTGTTCGTTTTCCAATTTCATAAAATAATTACTAATTTCTTAAGCTTTTAACACAATGTTACAAATGTTAATAAACCACTTTTAAATTTTATAAATTCTTATAAATGACAACAAAAGCTACAATAACTTTGTTCCAAATTAAAAAATACATGTAAACAAATCATAATATTTGCCCCTGCGGCCATTTCAAGTGTTTCTTGTAAAGTAATTTTTTTAAATCGTGGCTTGTTTATTTTATTAACCTATCATCATACTTTAGCTAAGCCATTATATCATATACAATAAATGCATCTTTTGGTATATTTTGAATTTTTATTTCCTAATTTGTCATTTTACCCACTGTGCGTTGTGCCGAAAGAGAAGGAATTATTTACATTTTCATAATTAGTGGTATAAAAAGTTCGGTACGAGTAATCCCATCAAAGTGCCGCACTTCTTCCGGCGGGAACACAAGTCGGGTAAAGTTGCCTTCATATTTCCTAGTCACATAAAAAATTCCCGTCAAAAGAGTTCGCGCGGCGGTATCATTGAATAGGTAAAGATGCCGCCTGCCCGCTTCGTACCCACCCCATTTTTTACATGCCTTTAAATTATGAAAACGACTATATTACAGTTTTTTATTATTTCTAATATACGGAAGCGGAAGAAGGCACAGGTTCGTGTGGTTAGAATTGAAGGAGGTAATCGTGTTTAGCTGTTACCTATCACCAAACGTGGACGCACGAGATATTGAGCGGACCCTGGGAGAACTGGAGGATGAGATTCGGGCGAGTAAAGAAGGGACACGGAAGGAGATAATTGTCGCTGGCGACTTCAACGCCAGAGCCCCGGAATGGGGCATGGAACGCACGGACAACAGGGGTAACCTGCTGGTCGAATGGCTCGCCCAAAACGACCTACAGGTCTTCAACGAAGGTGCTACGTTCACGTTCAGGAGAGGGGAGGGTGGCTCGATACCCGATATAACGATAGCCACGCCGGGCGCAGCCAGAAGAATAACAGGATGGAGGGTGCACGAGGAGGAGACGCTAAGCGATCACTGCTCACTGATACATTGGATATGAAGTGGGCCAGCAGCAAGAGACCCCATCAGTCAGGGGTAGAGGGTGGAAGTTAGGACGCTTGGACAAAGACGCCTTCAAGGAATCCCTCTCACAGCAAGTAAGAAGGGGCACGATAAATACGGAAGAGACTCTGACCCGAGCAATCACGAGAGCACGTGACGAGGCGATGCCGAGGAGGGGGGTGACGAGACCCAAGAGAGGAGTGTATTGGTGGACAGAGGATATCTCTAACCTCAGGAGAGATTGCATAGCAGCCAGGAGACGGAGTATCAGGGAAAACAGGAGGCAAGGGGGGCCTGGAGAAAATATAGCCCTGCAGGAATATCGCAAGTCAAGGAAGAGACTAAGTTTGGCGATAAAAAAAGCCAAAGAAGACAAGTGGAGACAAGTGTGCGATGATATCGATAATAACGTCTGGGGGATGAATATAAGCTGCCTCCCCCACAATTCCTGTGGAAAGGCTGGAACAGATAGTGGAAGCCCTATTTCCCGATAGGGAAGAAGTTAGATGGAGGGACACGGAGGTAGAGGAAGTGCCGCCCTTCACAGAGGGAGAACTCCAAACAGCCTGTGGCAGACTAAAAAATGGCAAGGCCCCCGGCCCGGATAATATCTCACCGGAACTGGTAAAGATGGCAGCAGAGGAGCACCCGGATATATTCCTACGGGTTATGAACGAGGCATTAGAGAGGGGAGATTTCCCTGATAAATGGAAGAAGGCGAGGCTGGTGCTTATAGTCAAAGGAAACAAACCCATGGAGGAACCGTCCTCGCATAGGCCGGTGTGCCTACTAGACGCGATGGGGAAGGTCTTCGAGTACCTGATACTTGGAAGACTGGACGCCGAAATAATACAAAAGGATGGAGTGGCGGAGACGCAATTTGGCTTTAGGAAAGGCAAGTCAACGGTGGGAGCCTTGAAAGGGATCACCGAGACAGCCAGGGTGGCCATGGATAGCAAAAGAATGTGCGTACTGGTAACCCTTGACATAAGGAATGCTTTTAACTCGGCAGGGTGGAGAGAGATCAACAGCAAGATGAGGAATTTGGGAGTAGCACCGTACCTCCTAAGAATAGTTAGCAGTTATCTGGAAAACAGGTGGATTGGCTGGGAAGGGGAAGGCACCGAGCACTGGAGGAAGGTGACATGCGGAGTTCCACAGGGATCGGTATTGGGACCCACCCTGTGGAACATTATGTTTAATGACATCCTGCAATTACCAATTGCGAATGGCGTGGCAAGAACGACCACGGGTGGATCGGTGGCCAGGGTAGAGGACGCGGTGAACCAGACCGTTAGAGAAATGGAACGCTGGTTAGGAGGTATGCATCTAGAACTAGCGCCGGAGAAGACCGAACGCTTGGTCATCACCAGGACGAGGAAGGTGGAACCGGTAACGGTGAGAGTAGGGCAACTAGGAGTACAACCCAGTACGGGGTTAAAATACCTGGGAGTCTGGCTGGATCCCCGAATGACCTACAGGTTATACGCCCAGAAGATGGCCGAAAAAGCTGGGAAAGCTGTCTCGGCATTAGGGAGATTGATGAACAATGTGCGAGGACCGAGATCTAGCAAAAGAAGGATGTTATGCAGCGTGGTAAACTCCACCATGCTCTACGCAGCACCGGTGTGGGAGAAAACCATGAAGGTGCAGAGAACAAGGAGGTATCTCGAAAGAGTGCAGCGCTGCGCTGCGCTAAGGGTATGCAGTGCATATAGGACGACGTCGTATGAAGCAGCCCTAGTAGTGGCGGGAATACCACCGATCGATCTGCTGGCGAAGGAAAGGAAGGAGATCTATGATGGTACGGAGAGAAGGGAAGCCAGAGAAATGCTGTTCGAAAGATGGCAGGAAAGGTGGGATGGCTCTGCGAAAGGAAGGTGGACGAGGCGTTTGATCCCAAACGTAAGAATATGGGTAGGGAGGAGGCACGGGGAGGTGGGTTTCCACCTCACACAGGCCCTGACGGGGCATGGCGCCTTTGGAGAATATTTATATGGCATAGGGAAGACCGAAACCCGTGAGTGTGTATACTGCGGAGAGAATGACGACGCAGAGCACACACTGTTCTTCTGTAGGCGATGGGCGGACGAAGGAGTTAGCTTAGGGTTGTTGACGGCAGACAATATAATCGGACACATGCTGGAGTCTGGCAGTTCCAGGCCACCAGGAAACACAGAAACTAGAGGGGTTTTAGCCGGTAGAAGTCCGGCACTACCCGGTGCGCTAGACCCCTGCGCCGGGTGTCCATGCGGATTCCCCCCCCCCCCCCCCAAAAATATATATTCGGAACTATAACATCCATTGACCCTGAAAAACAGTGGTTCTCAAATGTTTCCTACCTTAACATTAAATTTTTAAACCTAGGTCAGTTTTTTCAAAGTGCCCCTAGAGGAAAAAGTCATATAGGTTTTTTGTTTGTCTAGTCGGTTCCTATTACCAGTTTTTTTTAATGACATGAAACTAATTACAGCCTGTATATCTAGATCTTCTGCGTTTGCTATAAGGTTACGTCGTTTTCTTGAAAGACTATGGGTCCTATTTACATGAAGATGAACATTCAAAAACGTGTTTAGAGTCAAAATCTCATGAGCTTTGACCTTGGTATGCGCAGGGACATAATTTCGGCGATCGTCTCAATTACACAACTTCCTAAAAACATCAAATTTAGGATTTGCACTTTATTCCGAGCTGTCGTTGTTTACAGACCTCCATTGCACGGTTTGAAATGTCAAAATTGAATAAACAATAAAATAATTATTTTCGTGGCCTACCTTGTTATTTTTGTTTGACTTGTGTTTTGACACGCATGGCTCACTTTTCTTGCAATAAAGCAGCTTATTTGCGTTTTGAATGTCAAATATGTCAAGAAATATTTAAGATAGACCTATACAATGTTATGTATTTCAAATCAGGATGCAATGCAATAATATATAGGGTGTTTCATTTAAATAACGTATATTTATTTCGTATCACGTGATCTATAAATAAAATTGCTTTTTTTATCCCGTTTCAATAAAATATGGGTAAGATCCTACCACTTTTATATGAAGATCTTTTTTCTATTTTCAATAATAACAGAAATAAAGCGGGGTCAATATATGGTGAATAACCCTGTACTTTAAAACAATTCCATTTTTTGAACTTATATCTCTCTGGAATTTAGTTAACATACCTACTTAGGCTAACACGGAGAGCCACCATTCTATGAAGTACAAATCGAATTTAAATCATGAAGTCATCTCTTGGTTGGCACGGAGGCGACTATTTGGGGGGCTAGATAAGCAAATAAAGCAGGAGTCAGATAAGAAGAATCAGGCAGACTATAATTACACAAGCATTCAATAGTTATAAAATAAAAATGCCGTACTTGATTTTAGCGTGACGTTTTTAACGCCTTGACGAAATCGGAAAATCAACACTTCTTATTATAAACGCAAAGTAAACATGTGTCTATAAATTATAGTCAGTCACCTACGTCGGAGAATTTTTCAACGCATAAAAAAACTATTATTTCTGAGAAATTCGTTCATCGACTACCGGTTCAAATTCTCGTGGTAGTCAATACAATAACCTGATTATCATCTAATACGCCTAATTTATTATAATAACAATTATTATATCCATCCATTTGCTTTGTTTGTATATTTACACTAACTGAACCTCTTCATAATATTATTAAATACATTTATTTGACCCCAAGTTATTGATTCGATTTTCATAGCGTCAATAAGCTGAATAAAAATCTTAAGAATAATAAACAGGGCTTTGTAATAATGAATGAATGAATGACGCATGTCACCTAGTCTGCGAATATAAGGATATAATCCTAAAACTCAACACAGCTTAAAGTTATAAATTAATTAATAATAATAACACTTTCTTATCTATACGACTTTTTGTTATGCGCAAAACATTATTATCGAACGAAATAGTAGGTTTTATGGTACTGTAATATAGAAACTAAAATTATTTGTTTTCTACTATTCTACTTTATACCTACCAAGCAAAATAATACGCCACTTTTCTTTGTGGCATTGCGGTAAAATCTAATGGCGACATTGGCGACTGTGACAGGTATATGTAAACGCGATAAGTGTATATGTACTTTGTAATTATTATCGAACACCAAGGACGGTGCTTAAAATAAATAATCTTCGAAAAGACGCGGGGCGGGGCGCTTATGAACAGAAAAAAATGAGAATTGTATCGACAGCAACTTCTAGCGTTTGTAGCCACTTGAATGCCGTTATTTTAAATCGACTCAAAAAATCTCAATTCCACACGGATGTATGTTTTTCAGATTCCTTAATCATTCCTCTGGAATGACTTAAGGAATAGAGTCGGGAACAATTTCAGCTGACTAGTGTCATGGCCGCTAAAACGTCTGAACTAAGATTTTATTTGATGCATAAGAAATGATAGTAGTTCTCAAACAGTTCTTTCCTGTAACAGCAACGATATCGCTAAATAATTATTAAAAAAATAGGAAAGATGTCCTAAAATGTTAAGATTATTCATTTAGTATCTTCGTCATTTTAGTGGAATTCTGATTATACAGTGTCCGCCATAAAATTGGCTACATATGGGAAAGAATTGTATTATTGACATTTCTAAAAAACTCTATTGGGGGTTCGTTTATGCACGTCCGACAACAAAAAATTACATTTTGACACATGTCATTTGATCACCGGTTTGGCAGGACTGTAAAAAATAGTTGACGATAGTACCGAAAAATGGGTCAAAATTGTATTAAGAAAAAGTGCATAGTACAACAAGGACCCCATATATCAATTTTGAAGCAGACATAAATTCTTGTCTATTTCGCAAATATTTGATTAGTTTCGACAAAAATTTTATGTATTTTAGTTGAATAAAGGTATTTGCATGTAAAAAAGAAACGAACCCCCAATATACCATTTTTTAGAAATCTCAATAATACAAATTTTTCCCATATGTAGCCAACTTTATGGCGGACATTGTAGGTATATAGGCTCGGGTACAAATGAAACTGATAACAAAAAATGAGTTGCCCAATTCAGTCAATAATCAATGATCAATGAGTTATCAGAAAAAGAAATCAAAGACTAATATTGTTACAGTCCAGCAAGAACCACGGGGAGGTATGGGCATTTCTTGCCAGGAAAGGATAGGATCGTAGTATTAGTAGGGGAAATGATGTTAGTAAAAATTAAATATTTCATAATAAAAAAAATCTGAAATCTCTATGAGAATAACGAAAATAAATTATTTTTCTTTTAGCGGTAATAAATAAATATTCTGGTTGACAAAATATATAATAAAAAAATTAACAATAATTTTAAAACAAATAAATTAAAACAATTTTGAAAGAACAACGCATTGGCAAGTTTTCATAAACACTAAAACACTTGAACACTACACTTGAACAATTTATGGCAGGTTTTCATAAACAATACAACACTACACTTGAATAATTTATCTACTCGACGCACGTTTCACCATTCGTGTATCAATATATAACGTAACAAAGTCGATTTTATTAGAGACAAACACGCGCTAGTACTAATAAAAGACACTTTTGGGGAAAATAAAGTTTTAACAAAACTTGCTTAATAAAACAAAATTTTAGAAAGAAAATTATTAATTTTAAGAGCTTAAATTAAAAAAAAGGGGAAGTGAGGATCGAGATCGAACTCTCAACCACCCCATTTACATTTATTGCTGCTCGAGTATCTTACCGATTACGCTACGCGACCTTATGTTCATAATATTCTAAAACGTGTAATATGGATATCCACTATTTACCACTAAAAATAACTAAAAATATTTCATACAGACTTTTTCATATTTAGAGTGGTGGGTGTTAGTTCACGGGAATAAATAATATTCGTCGTCAAATCTCACAGTTTGAGAATCGCTGAGCTTATTTATGACTGTTTCTCACTCCTCAGTGTATATTTCAAATTTTCGCCTCAAAAGAAGTGGGAAGGAATCTTGGTAGACATACATTGACAATGTCTTTAGGCTATTGCTTTAAGTTTGTGTGCAAGAGTGTGTTGAAAAAAATATTAGAGTAAGAAATGATCGGAAGGGGTAGAAAACACCCCTTTTATCACGAGTTCAGTAACTTGTAGAATTAGGTCAATACGAAAAAAAAAACAATATGTTTATCTTTTTTGGCCCAAAATAAGATGTTTTTACTCTGGTGAATTTTTTCGAGGAATGCTCATTTTTCGAGATATGGCCATTTGAAAATTCCTAAAAGTGGGGGAAGGGAAATATAAAAGTAGAAAAATAAATCTGAAAAAATCAGGTGAATGTATCATCGAAATACAAGATTTTTTTTATTTGTTTTTTTTTTCACCGAATTTTTTTGGAAAAACATGAAAAATTACCAATTTCTTTAAAATTGTAGCCCTTTAAAAACATGTAATTTAAACATTTGAAAAAATTCAGACGTATGCATTGAGGCCTTCTAAAAATTTTTTTGCAGCTTGCTTATTTCCCGAGTTACAGGCAGTTTTTCACGATAAATAATGTACTACATTTTTTGCACATTTTTAATTTAAAAATTATATTGAACCTTTAAAAAAAACCAGGTAAATGCCTAATTTAATAGTGGAAGCATTTTTTGCGCGTATCATTCATCGATATTTCCTAAAGTCTCTTATTACAGTATTTATTGAAAATTTGGAATGCGGCAAAAGTGTGGTACAAAAATTAATGAAGCCGTTTTGTTCCGCTTTTTATGTACTTTCTGAATTTATTATTGAAATTAAAAAACCATATATCCTGTATATATATTGCTTTCTTGAAGAATAACAAAAACATTATTTTTTCGAGTCCGGACTTGGATTTTTTTGTGATACAAATACCTATTCAGGATCACTAGTGTATTATATCCCAACTAGCCTTTTGTATAGGTGATTATGATTAGGTACTCTTGGTGTTCTCTATCTGCCATTAAAGCATGTCCGTTTCCTCGTGAAACACCATGTAGCATCATATTGTAAGAGAAAAAGGTGGTTTACAATTTTTCATGGACATTTATATTCTCCAAGTTATAACGATTTGAAGATTACGATTTTAGTCACATTTAATACAAATTGTCATGTAAATCGTCAGACCTATCGATATTGGGCAGGTGAAAATGAAAATTCCCACTGGATGCAAGAATATCACAGCCAGTACCTGCAAAAGCTCAATGTTTGGGTTGGAATTGTCGGTAACATAGGGCAATAGGACCATACATAGGAAAGCTTATCTACAATTTCTAGAAGAATGTCCATTACCAACTCTAAACAGAGTATTTGCAAATCCAATTAAATAAATGGCCACCTAGTTCTCCAGATTTCACTCCTGTCGATTTCTCTCTATGCGGATATACAAAAAGCAAAGTTTATGTAAATAGACCGGAAAGTTTAGAAGATTTAAAAGAACGAATAAGATTGGAAATTTCACAAATAACTTCAAAAACGATAGCAAAGATTCAAGAAAAATCTATTTCTCGGCTAGCTCACTGTATTATTGCAGAAGGTCAACAATTTGAACGTTTATTTACAAAATAAATGTTGGCCTACCCTGTATATTTTATTAATTTTAGTATACGGTTAGATAGATAATGAATATACCTTCCGAAAATAAATTGATATTTACAAAAATATCGATGACGTCACAACAACGATGTGGATCTACACGTGTTTTGACTTCGCTTTTGTCAATAATACGACAGAAATTTCTAATGAGTAATCATCTGATTCTCGACAGAGACCTAAAAACCGAAACACGTGCAGAGGATAAATACTTGTTTTTGTAATATTTAAAAGGCAAATTTTCTCCATACATATTTTCCACAATTTGTGAGATAATGAACACTCGGAAATGTGTAATTACTCATAAAACCTCAATTCACAGAGAAGCCAATTTCGATGTTCCGAATATAGCATCTAGTTAATTTTTCGATTCTTAACTTTCCAATACTTTTTTATATTAAAATATTTTTCGCTTTCTCGTCCATCGCAGTTAGGAATGCAATACAAAGATCCAATCCCGGAATTGAAAATAGATAATCATGAACCCTGGGCCCAACCTAGGTTGACCGTGATGCAGAACTACTTAAAAAATACAATATATTTTGAGCTTTATTAAACAAAAAATCGGTAAAGTTATTTACACAGAACTTCCCTCGTTATTTGTGCATGACAGTCACTCAAAAAAATTATTAATTACGAAATGACCTTGGGAATAATAATCGGAATATAATTATTGGTATTATTACAAAGAAAACCTGATAACTTTTGGTCAAAAAAATATACAGAGTGTTCATCCAACAGCAAAAGTTCAATATACTAAATAACAGGTGCCAAATATGGAAGGCTTGCGCAAATACCTTTGTAAATATCCACCATGACTCAATTATTTCTTGGGATGCCATTATTCAATAAAAGTATATAATAGGATATGCCAAATATTATTGCCATCTCTCACATTTTCAATCCCACATTCACATAATGGAGTGGAAGTATAGTGGTGATTAAAATATAGAACAAATTTTCAAAAATGTTTTCTGTTTATTCTAGTGTTAAATTTTTTTCCAAATTGGTGAAAATATGTTGCAAATTTTTTTTTCCGAAATAGGTTTAGAATGTTATGAAACGTGGAAATTTTAAATTTGAGCAAAAAAATATTTGGTCTATTCTATAATGGTGATAAATAGATTACTAAAACATGTTTTCATTTTTTTTTATTTTTCTAAAACATTTTTAAATTTGTTTTATTAAATTTGGAATGCCATGGAAACGTGAAAATTTTAAATCGGAAAAAAAATTCCATCTATTTGTGGTAAAATTTTTTCAAAATTTTTTAAATTTTTCTTTAAATAGATTTAGAACGCTATGAAACGTGGAAATTTTAAATTTTGAGAAAAAAAAAATTCATCTATTTTGGTGGTAAAAATTTTTACAAAAATGTTGGTAAAAAATTTTCAAAATTTTTTTTTCTTTTAAATAGGTTTAGAATGCCATGAAACGTGGAAATTTTAAATTTGAACAAAGAAAAAAATTTTTTTTAGTGGTAAAAATTTTTTCAAAAATGAAATTTTTTTTTTCAGAAATAGGTTTAGCGCGTCATGAAACGTGGACATTTTAAATTTGAGCAAAAAAAAAATTTTTTTCAGTATTTATTCCGTTTAGACGGTCCACCCTGTATATTTTTCAGTGAAAATTCTACCAGTTCTTCGCTGACAGTAGGGTTAACTACCTACCAAATTTGACTGCTCTCCGTCAAGTAGTTTTTTAGTTAATGCACCAACAGACAGACAGACAGACAGACAGACAGACTGACGGAATTGAAAAACCTATATTTTCGGAATCTACGTGTTCTGAAACGTCAGAATCCGAAAAAATCTCGGAGGGTGATTTTTTCTCGAATACAATACTTCCCTTCGGTATGCGAGGGAAGTAAAAAATTTAAATTTTTTTCTTCTGAAATAGGTTTAAAATGTCAAACGTAGAAATTTTAAATTTGAGCAAAAAGGAAAGTTTCCGTCTATTCTATAATAGTGGTAAAAGAAGTTTAAGATTTAAAAATTACATATTTTTTTTAAATAGGTTTAGAATGTCATGAAACGTGAAACTTTTAAATTTGAGTAAAAAAAGTTTCCATCTATACTAGTGTTAATTTTTTTTCCAAACTGGTAACAAAATGTTGCAAAAATTTTTTTTCCGAAATTGGTTTGGAATGTCATGAAACGTGGAAATTTTAAATTTGAGCAAACCGAATTTTTCGTCTATTCTATAGTAGTTATAAATAGATTAAAAATGTTTTCAAATTCTTTTAAAAATTTTTCAAAAACATTTTTAAATTTGTTTGAATAGTTTTAGAATGCCATGGAAACGTGGATAGTTTAAATCTGAACAAAGAAAAAAAATTCTATCTTAGTGGTAAATTTTTAAAAAAATAGTAAACAAAATTTCTAATTTTTCTTTTAAATAGATTTAGAACGCTATGAAACGTGGAAATTTTAAATTTGAAGAAATAAAAAAAAATCCATCTATTTTAGTGGTAAAAAAAATTTCCAAAATGTTGGTAAAAAAAAATTTCAAAAAATTTTAAATTTTTTTGTTCTGAATCAGGCTTAGAATGCCATGAAACGTGGAAATTTTAAATTTGAAGAAAAACAAATTATTTTTAGTAGAAAAAATTTTTTCAAAAATGGTAAAAAAAAATTAATTTGTTTTTAATAGGTTTAGAATGCCATGGAAACGTAGAAATTTTAAATTTGAGCAATAAAAAATTTTTTCATCTTGGTAAAAATTTTTTCAAAAATGGTGAAAAAAATTTTGAAAATTTTTTTTTTCAGAAATAGGTTTAGCGTGTCATGAAACGTGGAAATTTTAAATTTGGACAAACAAATTTTTTTTTTATCTTGGTAAACAATTTTTCAAAAATGTTGGTGAAAAAAATTTTCAAAAATGTTTTTTCCAGAAATAGGATTAGCGCGTCATGAAACGTGGAAATTTTAAATTTGAGCGAAAAAAAATTTTTTTCACTATTTATTCCGTTTAGACGGTCCACCCTGTATATTTTCCAGTGAAATTTCTACCATTTCTGCGCTGACAGTAGCGTCAAATACCTGCCAAATTTGACTGCTCTCCGAAAAACCTATATTTTCGTAATCTCCGTGATCTGAAACGTCAGAATCCGTAAAAATCTCGGAGGGTGATTTTTTCTCGAATACAATACTTCCCTTCGGTATGCGAGGGAAGTAAAAAATTTAAATTTTTTTCTTCTGAAATAGGTTTAAAATGTCAAACGTAGAAATTTTAAATTTGAGCAAAAAGGAAAGTTTCCGTCTATTCTATAATAGTGGTAAAAGAAGTTTAAGATTTAAAAATTACATATTTTTTTAAAATAGGTTTAGAATGTCATGAAACGTGAAACTTTTAAATTTGAGTAAAAAAAGTTTCCATCTATACTAGTGTTAATTTTTTTTTCCAAACTGGTAACAAAATGTTGCAACAATTTTTTTTCCGAAATTGGTTTGGAATGTCATGAAACGTGGAAATTTTAAATTTGAGCAAACCGAATTTTTCGTCTATTCTATAGTAGTTATAAATAGATTAAAAATGTTTTCAAATTCTTTTAAAAATTTTTCAAAAACATTTTTAAATTTGTTTGAATAGTTTTAGAATGCCATGGAAACGTGGATAGTTTAAATCTGAACAAAGAAAAAAAATTCTATCTTAGTGGTAAATTTTTTAAAAAATAATAAACAAAATTTCTAATTTTTCTTTTAAATAGATTTAGAACGCTATGAAACGTGGAAATTTTAAATTTGAAGAAATAAAAAAAAAATCCATCTATTTTAGTGGTAAAAAAAATTTCCAAAATGTTGGTAAAAAAAAATTTCAAAAAATTTAAATTTTTTTTTTTCTGAATCAGGCTTAGAATGCCATGAAACGTGGAAATTTTAAATTTGAAGAAAAAAAAATTATTTTTAGTAGAAAAAAATTTTTCAAAAATGTTGGTAAAAAAAAAATAATTTTTTTTAAATAGTTTTAGAATGCCATGAAACGTAGAAATTTTAAATTTGAGCAATAAAAAATTTTTTCATCTTGGTAAAAAAATTTTCAAATATGGTGAAAAAAATTTTGAAATTTTTTTTTTTCAGAAATAGGTTTAGCGTGTCATGAAACGTGGAAATTTTAAATTTGGACAAAAAAATTTTTTTTTTATCTTGGTAAACAATTTTTCAAAAATGTTGGTGAAAAAAATTTTCAAAATTTTTTTTTCCAGAAATAGGATTAGCGCGTCATGAAACGTGGAAATTTTAAATTTGAGCGAAAAAAAATTTTTTTCACTATTTATTCCGTTTAGACGGTCCACCCTGTATATTTTCCAGTGAAATTTCTACCATTTCTGCGCTGACAGTAGCGTCAACTACCTGCCAAATTTGACTGCTCTCCGTCAAGTAGTTTTTTAGTAAATGCACCAACAGACAGACAGACAGACAGACCGACAGACAGACAGACTGACGGAATTGAAAAACCTATATTTTCGTAATCTCCGTGATCTGAAGCGTCAGAATCCGTAAAAATCTCGGAGGGTAATTTTTTCTCGAATACAATACTTCCCTTCGGTATGCGAGGGAAGTAAAAACATATACATTAGGTGGAGAGCCGGCTGTATAAATTTTCTATGAATAAGATACATGAAAATCTTTATGTGAGTGAGTAAGTTCTACCACAGACATACAGGGAGCCACTTTTCATTTTTGCAAATTTTGCCAAATTTTTTTTTTTATCTTGGTAAACAATTTTTCAAAAATGTTGGTGAAAAAAATTTTCAAAATTTTTTTTTCCAGAAATAGGATTAGCGCGTCATGAAACGTGGAAATTTTAAATTTGAGCGAAAAAAATTTTTTTTCACTATTTATTCCGTTTAGACGGTCCACCCTGTATATTTTCCAGTGAAATTTCTACCATTTCTGCGCTGACAGTAGCGTCAACTACCTGCCAAATTTGACTGCTCTCCGTCAAGTAGTTTTTTAGTAAATGCACCAACAGACAGACAGACAGACAGACAGACCGACCGACAGACAGACAGACAGACAGACAGACTGACGGAATTGAAAAACCTATATTTTCGTAATCTCCGTGATCTGAAACGTCAGAATCCGTAAAAATCTCGGAGGGTAATTTTTTCTCGAATACAATACTTCCCTTCGGTATGCGAGGGAAGTAAAAACATATACATTAGGTGGAGAGCCGGCTGTATAAATTTTCTATGAATAAGATACATGAAAATCTTTATGTGAGTGAGTAAGTTCTACCACAGACATACAGGGAGCCACTTTTCATTTTTGCAAATTTTGCCCGTGTCATGGAATTCTGACGTCACTTCCGGTCACGATTTTTTGTATCATCGAATTCGTGAATAAAACACGCCAAAACGTGGGTTTTCAGGTATACAATGAGATTGCAGAGGGCTGCAAGGCTTAATTTGCCCGCAACCCTGAGACACCTTCGACTCAAGTATTTTTTTTCTGACTTTTTAAGTCATCGAACATATGAATTTTTTTTTTTTAAGTTAGAGTACAAGCCTTCTGGTTATTAAAAAAATAGGCTGCCCCTTCTTATTTGCCCGCATCCTCTCATTTTGACGTCACTTCCGGTAAAATTGCATGACGCGGGCAAAATTTGCTTATATCAAAAGTGGCTCCCTGTAGGTCTGTGGTAGTACTTACTCACTCATACAAAGTTTTTCATGTATCTTATTCATAGGAAAATCTATACAGCCGGCTCTCTACCTAACATAGTATATATTAGGGACAGCATAATAAAACTCGGAGTAAAGTCGGCATCTCCTTTATGGGACATTGGCGGCGGGGGTAGAAATTTAAAAATGCTTACTTACTAAATAATTTTTTTTAATTGTTAAAGAAAGAGATTTCTATAATACCTTTATTCAATAGAAGTGGTTAATAAAGAAATATGTTTATCATATTTGATAAGTCACATAAATGCTATATTAATATTAAGGCTACGTCTATTGTCTAGTGACCTACCACTCGTTCTATCTTCTAGCGGCAAAGTTATGTAATCTTAGGCGGGAGTTGCATAGATGGTATATAATCCTTCCGAAGGGGCGTAAAGCAGCGACTGTCTTGTTTATTAAATGTTAGGCCATGATACTATGAACTTTGCAGTATCATGATGTTGGGCAGGTAGAAAATTTCTACTATTCTATAAACGAAAGACTCGGCAAAATTTTAAAGGGGGAACTCGTTTCCTGGCATCGGTAATTGGCCTCAGTAGCGGAGATATAATCGACATTAAATAAACAAATTTCAAAAAAGCTTTGTCTATGAACTTTAAATAAACAATATTTCATTCGTCACTATCCGAGTTTTCAGAACTTCAGAACTTTAATCGATATTTACATTAATAATAATTGGATTGATAGGTGGTCATATAGAATATTCATATTGTCTAAATGTTATTTGTGGCATTATCATACTGGTTAATTGTGATATATTTTGTAGATTCCCCTAGCACCGCTTAAAAAAGAAAACATACATGTGGCAGGAAATCCCAAAGAATTGAAGAAGGAAAAAGAAAATAGAATATTCATTTTCCTTTTTTATCACATGAGATACACACTTCCTCCATATATCGCTTTTGGGTATTTCGTCTATTATCTTTATATTCTTTAAGGCACTCACTTAATTGTGGGGATTGGTTATATTGACGTAATCTTGTTTTTACATCAGCCCACACCATTTCAATAGCGTTGAAAACGCAATAATATGGGCAGACGTAAAATAGTATGACCGTGTGCTTCAAAAAATTTTTCGGCATATTCCTTTTTAAAATTTTGCTTTCCCATCAGTTCTATAAAGCCTTTTTTATGTTTTTTTTTCTGGTATTTCCAAGCCTTTACCTTTCATAAATTCAATGACATCGCCTTTCCTTGTGTTGGTTTTGGTGTGTTGCCGCGAATGGTATGACGCATTGTCCATAACAATTACAGAATTTGGTGGGATATTTGATAACAGCTGTTCCTTTGCCCACTTCTCAAATAATTCGGCTGTCATATCCTCGTGGTCGTCGGCAGAGGATTGCTTAATATTTTTACCAGACAATAACAACGCATTTGGAATGAAACCGTTTTTACTTCCAGCATGTAGAATTATAATTCTGTTTCCCCTAGAACATGGAGCACTTAAATTACACTTTTTGGTGTTATCTACCCAACCGTATTGAACTACATCATGGGGGTCAAACCATGTTTCGACAAGATAAATTATGTTTCTATTTGCATCTCCGTATTCTTTTATTTTACGCATGTAGTCGTGTCGATGATCAACAATGGGTGCTGATTCCATAATTACCATTCGTTTGTCCAATTTTTTGTACCTAAAACCGCAATCGAGCAAAACGTTTCGCAAAGTATTTAATGATTTATAATTATTATCTGGATAGTCGCGTAACTTATCCCTAACCATTTCTAATGTGGGCACCTTCTGTTCATTGTAAAAGTCATACACAAATCGACGAATGACATCTTTGCACGCGTTATCAAGTTCTTAAAGTTTTTATTCAACTCTTTTCCGTTTAATAGAATGATCAACTACATCCCCGGCTCTAATAACCCTATAAATTGTAGTACGGCTAAATTTGGTTAATTCACAAATCATCTTCACAATATATGAGGAATCAATATTTTCGCCTTTTAAACACGAGTAAACATTCAAAATAACCCTTTGAGTTTGAACGTGTGTCTTTATTTTTAAATTCCACTTGTATTGGCTCTGTATCAAAATCGTCCGTTTCGTTGTCACTACTATCGAAAGGCCTCCAAAATGCCATTTTAAACAATTAATTGTAAAAAATCACTCAAACACAGTAATAAAACTAATAATTTATTCAAATATTCACAAGAATTAAGTAATTTATAACGCTGCCTGGCTGTACTGCACTGCCTCGTACAGATCATACAGATACAGATACAAATAGTTCATACGTATTTTTTGTTTTATATATTATGGCATGCAAAAACTCTGAACAAGGTTGGTGTTGACAAATCAAATTCGCTAAGCATCTATTCCCACATATATTTCTATGTGACAGGCGGATCAAGTCCACGTGGATCACGTAGGCTGTAGACCAGGTGTGGTGAATACAAATCTGTAAAATTCTGTGCTCTCTCATTCAATGTGAAGCGATATATTGACAATACCCCGTAAGATCCTCTAGTTCCGTGGTGTTCCAATTGAGTTCGTAAATACTGTACACATAGTTTATCTCAGACTTATTCTGGGTATAAAAAACGCCGGCGTCTTCGATAGGCGGTAAGAAACAAAGATACCAACATTTTTTATACCGACAATAAGTTTGTGATAAAGTATACAGTGTTCTAAATTGCGTGTATTGCTATCTCCGTTATTATAAAAGATAAAAAGTTAGAGAGAAAGTATCAGAGAATTTTTTGGCAATTCCAGTGGTGGTTAGATTTGACCTAACTTTTTAGCTTTTGAAATAATTGGGAAAAAATACAGCCGTGCATTTTTGAAAACCCCTCGTATTCGTTTCATTTAAATTCAATGTCATTTTAATCCTGAAGGGGGCTGGAACCCTCAGTGTGACACTACCTCTGGAGACGCAGTTTCCATAAACACCAACAGTCTTAAACAAATTACTCAACGTACGTCAGTATCATCGGAAAATGATTAAAACTCAACAACACAACTCTCGAATACCAACACTCTTTACCATGTTTAGATGATGCTAACTTGGTTAGCGAAACGCACGTCAAGTGTTGATATACGAAACATTTTTTGACATGTTTACAGTAAGGGTATGAGAAAGAAATATTGTTTTTTGTTTTTGAGATATTAACTATATTGAATTTGTTGTGTATTCGATACTTACTACTTTTAATTCTATTTTCGAAAATGTATTACGTATACTATTTTAGGTTATAAAAAAACGGAGTTTATTTCTGGATATTAGTGCATTAAACCAGATCCTACCAATAAAAAGTGGTTTTTGTTTTTATTTAATTAAAAAAGGAATTTTGCCGCATTTTAGAACATCGCGAAAAATAGAATTAAAGGTACTATCGAATACTCATAAAATCCAATATGACGTCCATATAGAAAAGTTGTAGTCAATATTTGAAAAATAAAAGCCAATATCTCCTATTCCCTATCCTTACTGTAAAGTATCTGCAACAATACAGGGTGTAATTAGTTTCATGTCACTAAAAAAAACTTGTAATAGGGACCGACTAGACAAACAAAAAACCTATATGACTTTTTTTATCTAGGGGCACTTTGAAAAAAACTGACATGGGTTTACATTTTTAATGTTAAGGTAGGAAACATTTGAGAACCCACTGTTTTTCAGGGTCAATAGTTCCGAATATTAGAAATAATAAAAAACTGTATACCCGACTTGTGTTCCCGCTGGTAGAAGTTCGGTACTTTTATGGGATTAATTGTACCAAACTTTTTATACCACTAATTATGAAAATGTAAATAATTTCTTCTCTTTCGGCACAACGCAAGCATAGCATGGCCGCAGGGGTTTAAATAGGTTTTGTTTACATGTGTTTTTTAATTTGGAACAAAGGTATTGTAGCTTTTATTGTCGTTTATAAGAATTTATAAAATTTAAAAGTGGTTTATTAACATTTGTAACATTGTGTTAAAAGCTTAACAAACTAGTAATTATTTTATGAAATTGGAAAACGAACAGTTAGACGTCCAAGATACGATAACAGAAACTAGTTGTGTATTTTAAGTTACAAAAAAATGTGATTTTTTTACCAAATTGAGCGTATAATTTTTCCCAATCAGGTATCGAAAACTAAAAATCGAGTCTTTGGTCTTTATGAAAATCAATGTAAACAATAATAAACAGATCAAGGCAAGGCAGCGAATACTAATAATAATAATCATACATTTAATGCCCAATAGGTAACAACACCCAATAACTGAAACAATTCTTTTGAATTTTTCACAAAAATTGTTCGAAACGACCTCCATCTCCACGTATATACATTTCGACACGTCGAACTAAGGACCTACGCACTCCGTTCAACACATTTGGTAAATTAGGATAATTTTGTATGGTTTCTATGCATATTAAAATACGTTAGCTCTTCCGCACCAGCTGCATTTCCACCACTTTCTCCATACACCAAGTGTAATCTCCCATAATGTCCAAAATCTGCGTTTTAAAACACCACACCAAACTGTGAAAACAAAAAGAAAAACTTGGTCCAAACTCCAAAAAGCAACACAAAAAGCACGAACGAGAAGTAGTGTCTTACGTAACCAAGTACTAATGACTTGAACGATAAGTCAATAAAATAAATCTTAACATAAGTGGCACAAAATTCAAAAAGAACAAAAGCAACCGCCAAAAGCAAGGAACGGATAGGTCGCGTCGTGTGGTACGTTATTTACCAAGTAAGGACACAAACTGAAATTATTACTTGAGAATATTACAAGGGAGAGTATACCACGCGTAATAAGACAATTTTGCCGTGAAGAAGCAAAAAACATGGTGGTGTCCTCTGTCGGTCGCTTTTAACTGCTTTGTCGGCATACTTTTCGATGATCTCTTAGGCGCACCATACTTATTTGCACGAATGTCAGAGTATACCAGCAGTTCTCAAACTATGTTATTAATTATTTTGGAAATTTTTGTTAATTTTTTCTCTCCAAAACTATGAGCTTTAGACCCCATGTTATATACGGTTTTTTTGTTTGTCTTGTCGTTCCCTACCACAAGTTTTTTTAATGACATGAAACTAATTACACCCTGTATAATATGCAAGTTACAATGATTAAGGAAATATGGGGGGAAGCCCATATGGAAGATAGCAGGATTTAAAATGCCAACAGGAAAAGGGAAACGCTTAATAATAACGCATATACGAAGTGATTCGTGGAAGATGGACTTCTATCGTTCGTTTCGTGGCGATTATCATGACGATTTGAATGCGGATGTTTTCGAGGAATGGTTTGCAAAAATGTTCGCAAAGATAGAACCCGGATTTGTCGTTATTATGGATAATGCCCCGTATCACAGACGATTACTGGAAAAATTACCAACCAATGCATGGCGATAAGCACAAGTTCAAGAATCGTTACATGGTAAAGATCTCATTCGATCGTGCTTCGGTTAAAGCCGAACTGCTAACCCTAGCGAAACAGCATTCGCCGATATATAAGAAATATATTGTGGATGAACTAAAGCTAGAGATATTGAGGTATTACGACTTACCACTATGAACTCAACCCCATCGAGCTTATTTGGGCTGAAGTAAAGGGGAATGTTGCACGAGAAAATAGAACCTTTAAATTAGAACATGTAAATGGCCCTCTATCTAGTGCATAAAAAGAGTTACAGCTGAATATTTATAATTATAAATGTTAGGAGCCAGCATCGATAGTGACAGTGATGAGCGAGTGGTAACCTATGATAGTATCGTGTAGTGATTGTGATAAGATAAATTATTTATTGTAGAAAACTATTGTTTTAAGTTTTGTTTTTAATTATATTATTTTAACATGAAAGTTTAGTTATGTTGTTGGAAGAGTTATTTATTTTCTTTTTTAACCTGTTGCTTCCCAATTAACAACCCTGTCACTACCAGTGGCGTAGCTGAAAATCTCGGGGGCCCCCCCGCAAAATGTATGGTCGGGGCCCCCACAAAATGAAAAACTCACTTAAATTATAACATTTGGAACACTTAACAGTAAAGTTTTATGATTTTTTATAGGGAATATAGCAAAATAAAAAACTGAAGAATCCGCAATTTCTATTATTTATGTGCTCAAGACATTTCTTAGTAACAGAAGTTCGTGGGGAAAATCTGCCGATAAATCATCAGAATAATTTTCAGCAAGATTGCTAGCTTACTAGCTTCCAAATAAAGCTGATCGTCATTCAACTTTGATAATGGTTTGGGATTCAAACAGGAAAATCTCTTTACCACTTCGCTCATCCCAGAAAATCGGCCAACAATCTGTTGAATGACAATATCAAGGTTGGCATAAAATACCTCTACTTTAAAAGATGTTTCGGAATCTGTAAGTCGTTCATCTTCTGCTAGTTCATCAAAAAACTTTTTAACACACCTTTTTCTCTTTTTTTGAAATTCTTGTTCTATACCCCATTTATTTGACAAATCCGAGGCCTCTACTAAAATTAATTATGTACGAAATAACTTTTTTATCAACCATTATTATCTTAAAATATTTATATATAATATTGACTATTGAATATTGATGTTTAAGTTGAATGTAATTTTTAATTTCGATGATATTTTCGCGTCATAAATTTCTAGACTCGGGGGCCCCCAAGAGCTGGGCCTGCGGGTCCGCCCGCTACGCCACTGGTCACTACCCTTTCCTGGCAAGGGATATGCTCAGGCCTCCACGTTGGTCCTTGCTGGGTAATAAGAACAACTGGCATGGTTGAAATTTGTGTAAATTTTTATAAACATCTAACATTCTACAGTTTTGATGTCAGATTTCGTAAGTATTTCACTCCTAAACAAAACTATGCGTGCCATTAAAAATTTTCTTAAAAGAACTCCAATTTTTCTCTTTGGCTGAGTTAAGTGTAAAAACAAATTTAAATACATTAATTTTTTTATTTTATGAAATATGAATACTATTATTATTTTATATATACCTATATAAATATATATGTGGCGCCACTGATTGGGCTAGGTTGGGCTCGTCTCAGGTTCGTTTATGAGAGTTCCGCCAATTTCACAGTTGTTGAACAAATTATCAGGTATAAAGGCACCACATTTAAACATTTATTCTATTTGGTCGATTGTATCAATTACACATAATGACCTAGTAGTGGTTTTCATCTCTGCTAGGTGGATAAAACTTAATATATTTTTCTCGATTAAGTGGGATTATATAGTAGAACGAGGTGCCGCTTAAGTATTACATAACAATTACTACTCACCACTCTTTTCGGCCCCACTATTGTTTTTAAATAACCATATGGTTCTTCCTCTAGTCAACAGTAACTTACTCAAATTGCAATAGGATCGAAGTTTTCTTAAACTGCCGCACTTACTGGAAATGTGACGCATGGATGGGTAGACAGATGAATATTTTGGAAGCCCATTCGACAATGAACAGAATAAGTTATACATTTTTGAATGTTTTCTATACAGGGTGTAATCAGTTTCATGTCATTAAAAAAAACTGGTAATGGGGACCGACTAGACAAACAAAAAACCTTTATGACTTTTCCCTCTAGGGGCACTTTAAAAAAAACTGATCTAGGTTAACATATTTAATATTATGGTAGACAACTATTGAGAACCACTGCTTTTCTTGGTCGATGAACTTGTACTTCCCAATTACACAACTTTTAAATTGTCATAAAAAAGTGCTCGCCGGCACACGCGGTGTCAAAGGATCATCGACCGCCTTTGATGAACCGCCTCAACTGAACTGAGGCAAGTATAAAGAGGTAAATAATTCGTTCTCTCTTCGTGCACAATTGCAAGCAAATAATGGCCATATAGGTTTAAACAGAGCATTTCTTTAAATGTGTGTTTTTTAATTTGGAACAAAATATTGGATTGTTTACAGGTAATTTAGAAAATTTAAATGTGGTTTATTAACATTTGTAATACAAATGAGCGTCCTGGGTTAAAAGCTTACTATCTACCTAAATGGTTCAAAATCTCTGCATCTGCATCAATACACAGTTCGGTACGACGAATTAAGGACATACGCACTTCGTTCAACACTAAACACTAAACTATCAACTAACGTTGTCAATAAAGAAAAATAAAATAAAAATTTGGTACAAAAGCCAAAAAGGAATACAAAAAGAACGAAGAAGTAAGTTGTGTCTGTACGTAATCAAGAATTTGACAACTTGAACGGTAAGTCAATAAAATAAATCTCAACTATAAATACACAATGACGTGAAATTCAAAAATAACAAAAACAACGAACGGCGGCGGGTTGGACGTGTGTACATAACGAAATACCCACAGTAACTAAAATATTGCACAAGGGAGAGTCAGAGTATAAGGCAGACACGGGCGACGATCTAAACCTACCTCAATATTCCAGCAGTTCTGAAAAAAATTTATTGAAAATTTGCGAAATTTTTGTTTATTTTTTTTCTCCAAAACTATGAGCTTTAGACCCCATGTTATATAAGGTTTTTTTGTTTCTCTTGTCGTTCCCTACCACCAGTTTTTTTTAATGACATGAAACTAATTACACCCTGTATAAGCGATATTTACAGTTTTAGAAAAGTGCCTTTCAAATATAATATACTCTTCGTTTCTGTATTCATAACATATTTCTACAGTTGCTAAAATTACAAATATGACAATTAGTCATAAAAAGTGATATTGACGGAATATAGCATATGGCATCTAGACTCCTGGCCATTGGTTTTGGTACACGTATGTATTACAACGAAATCTGGAACTACAGTCTAATTCACAAGTTCAAAAAGTTGTTAATTCTTGAAATAGCTCCTAAAAATATGAGCGATAGCTCATTGGATTCGGAATTAATTCTAGAAAAATTCATTAAAATGTTTTATTACCACATAAAAAATTGCAAAAGTTATAAACAAATTAAGATAAAAAAAATGGCATTTAGTTTTTCGCTTATAACTCAAAAACTATAAGCGATAACGGAAATCGGAAAAGAGATTCTTAAAGAGGAGGAATTTCCAATAAAAAGGTTCCTACTCCCGGAACTCTATCTCCATTATTTTTTATAACTATATTATAATTTTAATTTAACACTGAAAATAGGACTCCGCGCGACCGCTGCAGGATGTGAGCGCCGCCTCAAAAGAGAGTACATAAAATAATTTTTTTATACTATTAAATATCAATTAAAAATTTAAAAAAAAATTATGGTGTATTCCTAACACTTCATAGAATAAGGTCCCGTTGGAAAAAAATGTTAAAGTTTATTTTTCAACAAGTTAGGCCATTGTTAACTAACGAAATTTTATGAGACCTTCGTTGTCATTAGAGACAATTTTTTTTTTAAATAATTGGAGTATAAAATTTTCGCTTCTTGGACCCTTCTTATGCATATACTTAACAAGATCAAGTTATAAACGTTTTTAGAAATTATTTATTTTCTTTATTATATATTTTTAAAGTAAACAAAAAATTAATAACCAAAGTAAAGTTGTAAACAAAATTTTTCTTCCTATTCGTTATCATATTACTGTTCTTGCATTGAAGAAAGGCATTTAATGAAATAACGCCGGCTGAATTGCGTAGAGCCATTCAAGCAATTGTACGCAGAGCCGAATTGTGTATAGAAAAAAATGGTGGACATTTTGAACAATATCTATAAATGTCAATTTATGGTTTAATTATATTAATTATTTTAAAGGTACCTACTGTTACCTAGTTTAAGTTTAATTGTTCAAACGGAATTGATTTTTATTTATTTATAGGCCCGATATTTATGTTCATTTAAATAAAACTCTGAAAACCGAACTGATGTCGCATTCTATTGCAAATGTCCTTGTGGATGTAATTGTGTTTACCTCCACATACCTATGCTAAACTTAATTGTAACGTTCTTTGCGCTCACAATTATTAAATGTTTGATAGCTCAAGATTGCCTATAACTACACGAGTCTGTCTGACAGCTGATATTGTTTTATTACATTCAATGGCTACTATGATTTTTCCAATGTTATTAGGTTACCAGATTTACACAGAAATGTGCCATTTGCCAAACCGGATGTGCACCAAACTTGATTTTTTTTTGAAAAGATGGCATTTTAGTCGTGTAATAAGGCCTTCAAATTTCAATTTTCTATTCCAAATATTTTAGGAAATATCGGGGCGAGCGCAATTCGTGACTCACCCGGTATACTACGCCTAATACATTATACATTACATTTAATTTAAAAGACATCCAAATGTTTTCAAAGGTATTTATGCTGTAATCCGCAAGGCATGAAATTTCAAAATATTTTAGAGCTATGAATATATAATATTATTCCACCACCGCGACCCTCATGGTCTTTTCTTACTATATTATAATTAGGAATCCTTACTGCTGCATCTGGTACATTATGTGTTTGCCATGATGCGGTTACAGCTATTAATGGAAATTTTTGTTTAATTACATAATCTCTAAGAATGTAAAAATGTGGCATTAATGACCTAGCATTTACTTGACCAATTGAAAACGCATCCTTTTTCATTATTTAACTATACTATTAAAATTGCAATAATATAAAATAAAAACTAATAAAAAACTAATAAAAATGGATGTAAAACTGTAAGTATGTGTATATATAAAAGTTTTACTTAATCTAAGATTCGCTAAGAGTCTTTAACTTCAGAGATGACACAATATTTTGATACGTAGGGCAGACCACATTCATACAGGTATAGTTAACATCATGGATTGTTTTAAAGTACTTATTTGAATGTTCACAGTTAGCACATTTAATAATTTATTCGATAGAACTGGCAAAGTGTGCAACAAACCAGAACAACGTGTGAGATGCAGAAATTCAGGTTTGATTTGACAGCAGAAATAATGTTTTCCTTCCTTTTCCTATAATAATTTCATTCTTTCGTGTGATTTCTTTAGGTTAGTTAGTTAGGTTGATTTTTATTCTGCCATCTAATTGTTAATAATTATTTGCGCCGCAATCAGTGTCAGCGTCGCAGACAAAGAAAGGGGGTGCTGGAGGTGTCCCCCGCATTTTTTCCACAAACTAACACAACAAAATATTTCAATTTCTCGAATTACGGAACACTAGTAAAAATTGATAGTATTCCGCATTGCGGAACGCTGTCCTCGGTCTTACAATTTTAGAAAAAGTATGTAAGAAGAAAGAAGTTGGTATCCGAGAAAGGCAAGGGAACATTTGCGCCGCTACTGCAATTGAAAATAAATTGCGAAAACGGCGCAAGTGCTCCTTGGCCTTCTCGGATACCACCTAAAAATTCTGCAAACAAAACATTGTTCCACTGTTCAAAATTACTTATATTCCACCAAATACCAACAGTTCCCGCTCAAACAGCCGACTGAGGTTAAGATTATAATTTTATAAACGATATAACGCAAATTTCATCTCGAATAAAGTGATTTAACCATGCCTTAGAACTACGATGGAAAACGTTGTAAGTACATTGAAACCCTTATAGTTTCATTGGTTCCAAAATTGCAGCGTGTAAGATGTTAAATAGTGCAAAAAATGTTTATGTTTATCATATCCATGGACAAAAAAAATTGCATGTTTTTGATATTTATAACATTTCTAAATAAATTTCTAAAATCATAATGGAACTAACGCAATACTTAACACATCAATTCTGCGAGTTTTTCTCTTATTGCCTCTTGCCTCAATCTTTTGTTCTACCATATCGATGGTGTGTGCCTCCGATCAAAGAACTTATCCCTAGATACATAATGCGTACTCGTTTGTTTGTCGCTGAGATAATGTCACCGTCTGAGGTACTTCAGTCAAAGAGTAGGGAACTAATTCCCTAATCTTTGCTTCAGTTGTAAACATTCCCGAGTCCTGATTGGCTAGTCGATCCACACGGCTTTTACCTTCATAATCGTAACATGACGTGGTTCTGTTTACAATTGTAATAAGGTGAACTAAACATTAAATTCTAATATCCTTTCAATACATAATTATCTTAGAATAAAACGTGTATAGTTGTCTTCATTCGTTTAATGCACATAAAAAACCTCAAAGCTGTGCCGCTTATACTTGACTACAGCATTGAGGGGAGATCAGGGCATGTCGATATTCGAGCTAACTCCTCTGTAACATATTAAATATTAAATATTTTATATTGCTTAATACATAGATCATCATTATTCACATATAAAGTATGTTCTGGAATGATTAAAGTAACAAATTGATGAAAACACCTGTTCCAATTATTTAATTTATTTATTTTCTTCATATTTACCAACTCGCCCCTACAGAAAATATTTTACGACCTAGCGGGGACGACAGAGTCGAACTTTTAATATTGTCAGTGTCACGGAATTTCAAATTAACCCCATTAGTTACGAATATATTTGTATGTGCTTTATAAAATAAATATAGTTGGTGATCTGTGTTTACATTATATTTAGAATGTAAGAGCTTAAAATGGTAATATACTTTAACAGGTACATGATATTTTCCTTTGTGTTTAGTGTATTTTATGCAATTGTGTTTTTATAAATATATTGGCGGGTAGTGAATTATTCGGGTGTTTTGTGCTTATAAGTGGCTGTGGTAAAATAATATCGTGAAAATGTTTAGGCCTTGGGAAGGTTCTTTACCTAGCACTAGCGGAGAATGACAGGAAAGTATGGGGATTATTAACAGCTCGCAAATTACAGAGAAAGTTTCTGGACAACATTTATGTGAACATACCCAAAAAATAGTTTTAAATGTTTATAAAAATATAAAAGAAAGTGAAGGAGAAACAAGAGCTGTGGAAAAAAACGCCTACTTACAACATGTGTAATGTCATTTAGTGAACAAACACTTAGGCGACGGCGCTTAAAGATATGATTTAACTTTAAAGTGATTCATAAAAGAGCCAAGTATTATGGGTTACAGAATTGTACTGTGGCGTAATGAATGAATATTTGCAACGTATCAAAAATTTCGAAGTTGCTCGAAGTTCTCTAGAATCGAAATTATTTATTTGATACTTATTTATTTGTTTTCTAGAATTGAATTATTTATTTGATAATTGTTTATTTGTTAACTCTAAACCTACATTTTTTGGCAAGGAATTGGTCCTATCTCCTCGTGGTCCTTGCTTGGCAACAATAATAATTCAACAGATTAAATTATTATTGCCGAAACTGAGCAATAAGAGAATATTTGATAATTCTAATTTAGACTCAAAATTCATCATTGCTCAACAGATTTAAATTTCTATCAGTGTGCACAAAATTTTAAGTACGGCTCTGTGAAACATCAATTATCTTAACGAGCCAAATTTATGGTCGGCTTCTTACATCTTTTTTTACCTGCACTAAACGAATGAAGGCAACTATACTTACTCTCTACCTATTATATTTGTCAAATCCGTAGTTTGTAAGCACCTAGAAAATGAAAATTTAACCAACAATATTACATAAAATAGATGCAATATTGTCATTATTTTAATAAATACATATTTATTTCCTTGAGTAAACCCTCAATGCATCGAAATTACACAAAAACAAATATGTATTTATCACACAACACATGATGTGCCCACCATGTTCATTTCATTACCATTTTTTAGATCCTGGACAGTAAAACAAATAACAATAATTATTTTTATTTGGACTTTTTAAAATATTACTCTTAGAGGAATAGATGGTACCTGCCCAAATTTAATTTATGTTAAAAAAAAGAATATATCTAATCCGATCAGGTACACCAATTCTAATAATAATTTTAATACGTTAAAATTTGTTAACCTCAAAGTAAGAAATTAAAGAATCTCGACTGTCACCCTATCAGCATATGCAAAGTGACGTCACGCGAAGCTCCGCCCCGTTTTCGCGCGATCCAACTTTGGTAATTTATTTAAGGGCTTCTTAAAGATTCGAATAAAAACGTAACAATCTGAAAATTGTCTTAAAAAGTGTTCTACTTTTGATTTCAAAAATAAGAACAAATGCTAAACGGGCCCATTATAGTAATAATAAAATTACTTTCTCGGGAATAAAAGTTTATGAAAATTAAAAATTGTAGGAGGAAACAGAATAAGAAATATTTTAACAACAACCGCAATCAATCATTTCTGTTTTGGTATATATGTAAATAAAGATGTTTTACTACAATATGTTTTTTTTTCTCTAACTTTCTGTATATCTGGTGGTTGTGAATATTTGACCGACTTGGTAATTCAGTGAGCTAAAGGGTGTTATGGGTAGGTAGCATATTTGATCCCATTGCGTAACAATAATTGATTTCAATTTTCAGCTTCTACAAGGTAATGTCTGTGTTATTTGAAATATATAACTCCCTCCCAGACAATCTTGACATTGAATTTGAGGCTTGTCTAATTTGTGGTGCCATTCAATATAGAAATATAATAAATTATAATGACTCACATTCACTAATAACAATTTAGCCATGGGAATATGTATAATTTACCCTCTTATTATATATAAACGTTCAGAAAAAAAATAGAGAAATGTAATTTAACTTCCACATCCACGTAGTGGATTGGAAGTATAGTAAACGTAAAAAAAATCAAAATTTTTAATTCCACATCCACGTAGTGGATTGAAACTACATCGTAGAAAAATTCTGATTTTTTTTTTTCGTAAAAGAGGTTTAGAATATCATGAAACGTCGAGATTTTAAATTTGAGCGCAAAAAAATATCTGTCTGTCTGTAACTTTTTTTTGTCCGCACGTTTTCTCCGGAACGGTTTAAGATATTGACTTGAAATTTTGTACACGTATATATCATAACGAGATCTGGAACTGGATTGTTTTTTGAGGATATACGGTGAATGGTTGGGGGGTAAATAGGGGGAAATATGTAAAGCAAGCTGGTAAGAGTACAGAAACTTGAAATTTGATAGGTAGAGAGCCGGTTGTATAGATTTCCTATGAGTAAGATACATGAAAAACTTTGTATGAGTGAGTAAGTACTACCACAGTCCTACAGGGAGCCACTTTTCATATAAACAAAATTTGCCCGCGTCATGGAATTTTACCGGAAGTGACGTCAAAAGGGGAGGAGGCGGGCAAATAAGAAGAGGCAGCCTATTTTTTTAACAACTAGAAGGCTTGTACTTTAACCTAAAAAAAAACTATTCATGTATTCGATGACTTAAGAAAACACAAAAAAAAACTTGAATCGAGGGTGTCTCAGGGTTGCGGGCAAATTAAGCCTGGCACCCCACTACAATCTCATTGTATACCTCAAAACCTATATTTTGACGTAAGTTTTATCCATGTATTCGATGGCACAAAAAATTGTGACCGGAAGTGACGTCAAAATTCCACGACACGGGCAAAATTTGCAAAAATGTAAAGTGGCTCTCTGTATGTCTTTGGTAGTAGTTACTCACTCACATAAAGATTTTCATGTACCTTATTCATAGGAAATCTATACAGCCGGCTCCACACCTATGATGTATGTACTACAAAGCCAAAGCCTCAAAATTTTTTATAATATTTTTCAGTTGAACTTTGGTACACGTATGTATTATAACGACGTCTGAAACTAGATTATATTTTGGCGATTCCGTTGAAGAAGGGTTAAGTAGAGGTAAATAGGGAAAAGTAAGTAAAGCAAGCTGGTAAAAGTACATTTGGTGTATATACTAGAAACCATGCATGGCCTCAAATTTCTTTCTAATATTTTTCTATGACCAATAATTTCCACATACTAGAGTGCAAATATAGTCAAGATGTTTCCTTTAAGGTGACTTGGATGAAAAATCTGGATGTGGAAGTAGTGATTTCTTAAGCAGAGGTTTTTATGAATTATGACACATTTATAGATTTATGACAAAAGATATATTTAAAAGTTTAGGCTAATCAAATTAGAACTATATCAAGCATTATTTTACTGTAATTCTGCATGCCTATAAATCACATTGTTGTATAAAGTGCAGGTAATTCGGGAATTATAATAATTTATTTTGATGGAAATATTTAACCTTATACACATACCCGCCACTGTTGCCTCTGGATTGTTATGATTTCTATCCTTTTTTATGACTATATGATGTGATTATGTTGGGAGCAAACAAAGTATGCATTCAAGAGATAGCTGTTATGTATCTAGACTTGTTCTTTGATCGGAGGTGTGTGCTTTATTTTGCTCCATGTTATGATTTTTATTTATTTTGTTGTTATACCGTAAAAATTGGGTTCGTGTATTTTTTCTCGTAAAATTTAAAATTAGGTTGACCGAGAAGTTGACGCCAGCTTAATTCATGTGCGAAGTTGTTCATTCATTTTTATTTTACATAAAAATAACTATTCTGTTATTTTTATCCCTGCAGGGATAAAAATAATGATATCACTTGAACTTGTAATTTATGAGCTCGGCTGTTTGTAAATTTGTTATGTGGCATAATATATATAAAAATACAAATTGATAAAATTAAATACGTAAGAATGAGGTATAGTGTACGCTAATGTTTACTCGTGTTAGAATACTATAAGCTAATTAGAAAGGTGTATACAGTACACAATATGAAAAGTTTACTCCTTTCTGAGAAAGCGAATGCGTAGGAATCGTGCGTCATTAGAAATAATTAATCGTATCTAAATATTTATTTATCAAGCACAAAACTTTTCTAATTATTTCAAATTTCTCGCAAACCATTAAAATATTTATATCACAAAATGATTCCCTTCGTATTTCTTAAAAATGTTCCATCACAGCGAGGTCACATTACCAAACATAAACAAACGAATTCTGTTTCAAACGATAAATTTGTGAACACATAAATAATAAGATGAGTACTTACGCCGACTTGATTGACGAGACAACCCCTAAGGAGAACAGTCAACTGAAGAATAAACGACCTGAGTGGTAACCAGGAAGAAGTAAATGCTGACAAATCACAAGTGCGCAAGCCTAGTTACAGGGAAGAAGGCTCAAAACAAAAGAAAAATCTAACTGAAAATGTGGGCGAAAATGTAATTATTTCGATAAGACCTTGAGCGCTATAAAAAATACATTTAGCAGAGGATGGATCCGGAAAAGCGTATTTTTTGTCGGAAACAATATACCAATCCTAAAAGTAGGTTTAGAAAGTATTTATTATAATGCAAATTATTCAGGAATATGCTGTTCTTACAGCAGAACATTCTTTCTTACACCAAGTGTGCACTCGAATATGTAGTTTTGAAAAAATACGTACGTTATCTGGAATGATCTTGTCGATTTAAATGTGGATGGCGCCGTTCTGTTCGCGATTGCAAAAACGCATAAAACATATTTTTTTAAATTTTTGAAGATTCATTTTATGTTTGCATCGCATTAACAGGCTTATTATTTTTAAATTTTCATATCAACGGAAAGCGCATTCTTTTTAGATTCAGATGCTGCTAAATTATTTTCGAAAGTGTTATTAACAAATGCTACAGAAATTGTTCACACAAGACGTAGATGCATACTTATATGATATGAAATCTGCAGAAAAGAATGTGCATCGTTCTTTTCTGCAGTTTTTAGTGGAAGCATTATCTGTACTGATTTATTATTATAAAAATATGATTATTTTTATATAGCGCCCGTTATTCTCCGCTACCGTTTTGAATGTATTGTCATCGGCGTCGGCGTCGCGAACAAGTTATGACTTGTCTAGCGCGCTGTGCTCATGTTTTAGTCTTCTGCCGAAACAGAAGTCATTTGAGCACAAAAAGTGGTCTTCTGCCGAAGCAGAAGTCACTTGAGCACAAAAAAAGTCTATATAAGAAAACACTTTTTCTCAGCGAGCAAGTAGTGATCGATCCTTCAAGTAGTAATGTTTCAGCCTTCAGCAACTAATAGTCTTCTGCCGAAACAGAAGTCATTTGAGCACAGACGCCAACGCCAATGCTGATGAGGTTATCCCTTCCTCTTGTGTTGTAACCAGACAGTGTGTTTTAATTGAGTTTTATTGTGTTGAGTGTCAAGTGGCAATGCATACCCGGAGTGGCAAGGCAGTAGGCACTGGGGTCGAGAGCGACGTCTCCACGTCGGCCCCCCCTCACTGCACGACGCCCCTCACAACATCTGACCACGAAGTGCTCCGCCAACACGACGCCCTGACAAGGGGTACGGGGGTCACGCCCGACGTCTCCACGACGGTGGCCCCACACTGCACAGCAAGCAACACAGCAACCCGGCTCGGCGAGGTAAGCATGTCCTCTGATTTCTCCACAGGCACAAGTGCTACGCATGGCGTCGCGACGACGGCGCCCCAATACTGTGCGTCGTCGGGCTCAGCACCCAGGCATAGCGAGGCAGGACTCGCCACCAACATAGGACACGACACTGGGGTCACGCATGACGTCATCACGACGATGCCCCCTCGCTGCATGGCACGCAGCGCAGCCACCTGGCATGAAGCCCAGGCAACAAATATGGAATGGAGTAGCAACGATTCTCAGGCGATGCCCCATTACTGCATGGAGCGCAACGCAGCCTCGTGGCACGGAAACTCGGCGATGGAACAGAGATTGGATGGTGATGAGGATATGGTGATGCCCCCTCGCTGTATGGTGGACCCAACAGCATCCCGGGCCAACGACGATTCCTCGACGCTGGGAGATCGCCGCTTCGCTGGATTCGCTTCCACACATGGGGAAGCCTCCCACTCTGGCTCAGGGCTGCCCAGCGGTCAGTACACCATTGCTGCCACACCCGACTGGCCCCAACTCTTCAGCGACGCCTCGCTGACACCTCGCCGCCAGCTGGCCACCCCTCACTGCATGGTACCACCAACAGCAACCAGCCCAAGTCCAAGCACGCCGCCCAACGCACAGTACTTCGTCACGCCTACCTCGTCGGCCGGCGCCTACCACGTCACCCCGCCGTACCAGACGGCAAGACCTAGTGCTACGCCCCAAAGACAAATAGTGCTCCAAAACCAAACGACTGGAACGATCCCAGTCCCCTCTGCCGCCATAACGGACCAACCCCAACCGAGCTTGGGACTACCCACTTATGAACAATTAGCGCAACTCCTGGCTCTGACCACTTCAAACCTAGCCTCCATTACCCGGCAACAAGAAAATTGCCGGCCACCCATTACTGCACGTAACGAATCACAGCCGTACGCCACGGAAAAGGCTAACTTACGTGGACATGGCGACCAACAACGTGAGGCCAGATCTTTCCGGAGGGAAGAGGATCCACGACGACCCGACTACACAGATTCTGGGGAAATGGACCCCCAGTGGCGCCCAACACAAAACCTAGCAGAGAGCATGACAAGACTAATGGAGGGAAGCGTTCAAGCCGCAATACACGCAATACAAGGTCATCACAGGATGCCCACAAGAAGAACGAGAGCGCTGCCCACTTACTCAGGCCTGGAATGGGAGGATCCAGTCAACTTCCTGGATGAGCTCGAGGAGGCGATGCTCCATGAAGACATCCACGGCAGGGATAAAGTGAGAGTAGCTATAGAACAGCTCGAGGGTCAAGCCAGACGCACCCTGGAGATGTGGAAGTCCCACAACATCACATACGAGTTCTTAAAGGAAAAGCTCTTGCGGCAGTTCAACGACACTGCCACCCTGGGGAAGCTACGCTCCAGGTTACACGGGGAGAGACAGAAAGACGACGAACCCGCCGCCGTTTTTATACAACGCAAAATTGGACTCTGGCTGAGGGTAGAACGGTATACGCCGGAAGAAGAGATGGTTATGGAGGTGCGCGAGCTCCTGCGACCGGAACTAAGATTCGCAACTAGAAATGTCCCAGTGGCCACGATGGAAAGCTTGAGCCGAGTGGCTGAAAACGCCGAGGGTGACTACAGGGAATTTCAGAGGCAACTCCGACCGCTGCCGAGGCCAGCCACCATCCCGCCTGCGAGTAATACTACCAATAGTCTACCAAAGTGCCGCAAGTGCCCGGGATTTCACTATCACCGAGACTGCCCCACCAACCAAACTCAGTCAGAGCCCCAGCAAGGCAACCCCCATTTCCGTAGACACGACTCCAACCAACAGGGAAACCCTAACTTCCGCCAACAAAATGTCCGGACAGGGAGCAACAACTTCCGAGGGCATGGCACCAATTCAAACAACCCTAGCCAACAAGCAGGTCAAACTAGTAATTCAGGCCCAGGACAGACATCCACGGCACCACCGCAGCAACGAAGTCAGGCAGCCCCCCGGCAGCAAGCTAACAGTCAGCCCCAGGCGGGAAACGAGCAGCGAGCCGGCCCAAGCCAGGGTGCCCGGCTCCAGAATTAAGTGCGTCAATAGGACTGACGGCCGGTCCCGGCCCATCATCCCACTTGTGGGTCGAGGCCAACGGATGCCGTTTACTGGCCCTGCTGGACAGCGGGGCGACTCATTCCTTCATCCATAGCAACTACGTAGAGGACCTTCCGAGGACTAATCATCCGACGATGCCCGTGCTCTTGGCTGCCGCCAAGGAGATCAAGCACACCCAAGGCAGCGTGGAAGTGCCCCTGCAGATCGGAAACTGGACAGTTTCGGTCGAAATGCATATTTTGGAGGATATGACCAAGGATATCATCCTAGGAAGAGACTTCCTAGCGAAACAGGAAGTGGTGATCGATTTTCCGCGGCACTGCATACACGCAGGGGTGTCAGAACGGCACACCCTGTTCTGGGACATGGAGGTTAGGACCGAGGACTCGGCCCGCACCGTAACAGCCAACCCAGAGCAGCTACCTGAGACGCACAGCCGTGCGTATGAGGAAGTCATCACTAAATTTTCTGATGTATTTCAAGAGACGCTCAAACAGCCTACTACACAACTCACTACCCATGAAATCCGTCTGAAAGACGACAAACCATTTAAAATACGACGTTACCAGTACTCGGCGAATAAAAAGGCAATAATCACTGAGGAAGTGAAGAAGATGCTGGCAGCTGGGGTAATTCGACGCAGTAACAGCCGTTACTGCTCACCGATCGTCATTGTGAACAAAAAGGATGGGACTTCCCGCTTTTGTGTCGATTACCGCCAGCTGAACACCCAGACGTTGGAAGAAGTGTCTCAGTTGCCGCCGATAAGGGAAACGATCCGAGAGCTAGGTGCAGCGAAGGTTTTCACTAGTTTGGACTTAAAGAGTGGATACTGGCAGGTCCCGATGCACGAGAATAGTGTACCCCTGACAGCTTTCAGTACCCCAGACGGAGCGACATTCGAGTTCCTTGTGATGCCATTCGGGCTACGCAACGCCCCCTCAACGTTCCAGAAGTTAATGACAGAAGTGCTGGCCGACTTCATAGATGTCTTCGTGAAAGTATACCTAGACGACATAATAGTATACTCTGAAGATCATCAAGACCACCTTCGTCACTTGGCTCTGGTATTAGAGCGTCTGAGGATACATGGATTGCACTGTGGACTCCCGAAGTGCCGATTTGGAGCCTCCGAGCTGGACTACCTGGGCTACAGGATTACTACTACTCAAAATCAACCCCAGGAGAAACACGTCATCCAAATAAGAGACTTTCCCACTCCTCGCACCAAGAAGGAACTCCAGGGATTCCTAGGCACTGCCAACTGGTTACGAGAGTTTGTACCCGAGTTTGCCGAGCTGACAGCCCCGCTGACAAACCTAACAGGAAAGGAGAGGTTCCAGTGGAACACAGAAGCGGAGACAGCGTTCGCACTGATCAAAGAGAAGTTATCACAGCCTTTAGCCCTTTGCAGACCGGAGCCAGGACTGCCTTTCTACCTCCAAACCGATGCAAGCAACCATGGCATGGGTGCGGCTTTGTATCAAAAAACGCCAGAGGGGGAGAAACGGATCATTTCCTGCTCCAGTGCAAAGTTTACAGGACCTGAGAAACGCTATCACATCAATGAACAGGAGACACTCGCCGTAGTATGGGCCTGTCGTCGATACCGCCACTGGCTGGAGGACCAGCACTTTACACTTGTCACGGACAGCCGAGCATTGCACTGGTTACATCAGTTCAAGGACGAGAGGGCCAAGCTCACCCGGTGGGCCTTGCAGCTGCAAGAGTACACCTTCACCGTAGAACACTGTCCAGGACGATTGAACCAGCTGCCCGACTTCCTGTCGCGTCATCCCCAAGAAGCCATGCCAGCTGATACCGGCGATGACTCCCGCTTACTGCCTCCTGACGAGGAATCCACAACCAAACAACCAACCACGCCAAGGGCCATCATCGATACCCCGACCACGGAGGAACTTCTGATGATGGAAGCCGAACCTGAGGAGCTAACCACTCTGTTCGATGAGATCAAGGCCGCCCAACTCGCGGACTACGCTATTTCTGGTTCCATCGGACATTGGGGGGACATCCAGGATCAGGAACGAGGCTTAGACCCCTGGGAAAGGCGACTGAAAGAACAATTTAAGGTGGAAGATGGACGCTTATGGCATGTCACTGAAGAGAGGACCGCCCTCGTTGTGCCCGAAGCCTTGAGGCCCCGCATTCTGCACCACTACCACGACGCCCCACATGCAGGTCATCCAGGCCGCGACGAGACGTACCGGGCAGTAAACAACCGTTATTACTGGCCCCAACTCCGCAAGAACGTCACGACGCATGTGCGACTATGCATGGTATGTGCTGCGACCAAGCGAGGACCCCTTCAAGCTGCCGCTCCACTCCGCCCGAGACCACCCACCAAACCCTGGCAAGTACTCTCGTTAGACGTCATGGGACCCTACGAAGAGACACCAACCCACAACCGAGTTATCATCGTGATAACAGATCTCTGTTCCAAGTGGATCGAGGCCGAAGCTGCACCCCAAGCTGATGCCAACCACATCTTAGGGGCCTTGGAACGAGTCTGCCACCGATGGGGATATCCCGATGAACTCATCACCGACAAGGCACCCACCTTCACCGCCAAGAAGATCCTCAACTTCTGCAAGCGGAATAAAATCAGACATTTTACATCGCCGATCTACCACCAGAGAGCCAATCCTGTGGAGATGCGTAACCAAGAGATAAAGAAGGCCCTACGAGAAAAGCTGATGAGAAAACGACAAAACCGATGGGACGTCGTGCTGCCGCAGATCATCTTTTCCTTGCACAACAGAAAAAATGCTGCCACCGGCTACTCACCCAGCGAGCTGCTGCTTGGGACCGAGTTACCTCGCCCAGGAGACTGGCAACACCCAGAGCAACGCCGCCCGCTACCAGAACCTCGACGAGCAGCTAGGAGCAGACATGAGAAAGCGGCGCAACGACAGCAAGTCTACCAGAGGAATCTTTTCCCAGAGCCAAGGACAGCCCCGATCGAGTATCGACCCCAGCAACGAGTGATGTGCCGAGGCTTCAAGGAGCGCCGGACCAGCTTTGGACCCACATGAGAGGGACCTTTTGTTATCATTCGAGCCCTGGGTGATAACACGTACGAAATTCTCAGGAACGAGATCCCAGTGCCCATTCACATTGATGACATCAGGCCCATGCCAGGCCAGAAACCCGACAAGCGACCTCCAGTGCCTCCAGCCGTACGAGCCATCGCAGCTGATACCGACGATGACGACAGCAACGACGAGGATGACGATCCCGAGGATCCAGGACATCCAGCCCCACCAAGGCTCGCAGCTCCTACTGTCACAGGACCAGTAGCGCCCGCTGCCCCAGAGCCAGCAGCACCCGCTGCCCAACAGCCAACCACGCCTACTGTCACAGGACCAGTAGCGCCCGTTGCCCAGAAGCCAGTCACGCCTACTATCACAGGATCAGTAGTGCCCGCTGCCCAACAGCCAACCACGCCTACTGTCACAGGACCAGTAGCGCCCGTTGCCCAGAAGCCAGTCACGCCTACTATCACAGGATCAGTAGTGCCCGCTGCCCCAAAGCCAGATGCCAACGCACAAGTCTACATCCGTGGATCTGGTACCTACTTCCGTGGACATGGCGACTATCTACGTGGACATAGCACCACAGCCGCCGCTAAACCAAAATTTCCAGCCCGCCGACTGCCCCCAGTCGTGCCTGGCCCATCCACCTCAGCCAAGAGGAAACAAACAAACAAGAATGAGAAGTCCCCGGCGCTGTCAGCCGCACCGCCGCCGCCAGCAGACCCTGGGCCTTCTACGTCAAGACAAGAGCAGCCGCTCGACACGACGCCCATACTGTTCCCGATGCCGTTCTGGGCGAAGGCCGTGACCACGCCTGGCCACGACCGACAGCAGCCATCCGCCAGCCAGATGCCTGTCCCAGTCCGGACACGAGTATTCGTCAACTCGAACGCCAGCCCGAGCTCAGCCGGCTCCGGCGCACCGCTCCAGGATCCCGCTACCTTAGCACGTAGCACAGCAGGACCTAGCAGCCCCCACGAGGCGCTCCAGTATCTCACTGCCTTAGCCCGCAGTACAGCAGGACGTTGCAGCCTCAATAAATCGCTCCAGTCTCCCGTTGCCTTAGCAAGCAACACAGCAGGACGTTGCAGCCTCACAGGTTCGCTCCAGAATCCCGTTGCCTTAGCGAGCAACACAGCAGGACTTAGCAGCCCCCAATTCACAACAGGATCAGGCAGCCCCGGGCGTCGCGGAGACGACGTCCAGAAAAACGAAACGTGCGATAATATACCATTGTAAATAATTCAACGCCACAGGGCGAAAACTTTGTTCAAACTAGAATACATTTATGATTTGTCACATAAAATACTTTAATTTTAAATATCTTGTTTTACCTAAAATATCTTAATGGACCTATTATTAGTTACTTATATAAAATATCTTACCACACTTAATTTTAGTCTATATATGTTAAAATATCTTAGTTGTTGAAATATCTTAACACTTACTCTTAGTTTATAGTTTTGAAAATATTGTATCCACTCACTCTTACATTATATAATTGAAATTATTGAACTGAAACATAACCTGTATGCCTTTATTAATGTTCAATAAAGTCACAAAAAAGGGGGGTGGTGTCATCGGCGTCGGCGTCGCGAACAAGTTATGACTTGTCTAGCGCGCTGTGCTCATGTTTTAGTCTTCTGCCGAAACAGAAGTCATTTGAGCACAAAAAGTGGTCTTCTGCCGAAGCAGAAGTCACTTGAGCACAAAAAAAGTCTATATAAGAAAACACTTTTTCTCAGCGAGCAAGTAGTGATCGATCCTTCAAGTAGTAATGTTCCAGCCTTCAGCAACTAATAGTCTTCTGCCGAAACAGAAGTCATTTGAGCACAGACGCCAACGCCAATGCTGATGAGGTTATCCCTTCCTCTTGTGTTGTAACCAGACAGTGTGTTTTAATTGAGTTTTATTGTGTTGAGTGTCAAGTGGCAATGCATACCCGGAGTGGCAAGGCAGTAGGCACTGGGGTCGAGAGCGACGTCTCCACGTCGGCCCCCCCTCACTGCACGACGCCCCTCACAACATCTGACCACGAAGTGCTCCGCCAACACGACGCCCTGACAAGGGGTACGGGGGTCACGCCCGACGTCTCCACGACGGTGGCCCCACACTGCACAGCAAGCAACACAGCAACCCGGCTCGGCGAGGTAAGCATGTCCTCTGATTTCTCCACAGGCACAAGTGCTACGCATGGCGTCGCGACGACGGCGCCCCAATACTGTGCGTCGTCGGGCTCAGCACCCAGGCATAGCGAGGCAGGACTCGCCACCAACATAGGACACGACACTGGGGTCACGCATGACGTCATCACGACGATGCCCCCTCGCTGCATGGCACGCAGCGCAGCCACCTGGCATGAAGCCCAGGCAACAAATATGGAATGGAGTAGCAACGATTCTCAGGCGATGCCCCATTACTGCATGGAGCGCAACGCAGCCTCGTGGCACGGAAACTCGGCGATGGAACAGAGATTGGATGGTGATGAGGATATGGTGATGCCCCCTCGCTGTATGGTGGACCCAACAGCATCCCGGGCCAACGACGATTCCTCGACGCTGGGAGATCGCCGCTTCGCTGGATTCGCTTCCACACATGGGGAAGCCTCCCACTCTGGCTCAGGGCTGCCCAGCGGTCAGTACACCATTGCTGCCACACCCGACTGGCCCCAACTCTTCAGCGACGCCTCGCTGACACCTCGCCGCCAGCTGGCCACCCCTCACTGCATGGTACCACCAACAGCAACCAGCCCAAGTCCAAGCACGCCGCCCAACGCACAGTACTTCGTCACGCCTACCTCGTCGGCCGGCGCCTACCACGTCACCCCGCCGTACCAGACGGCAAGACCTAGTGCTACGCCCCAAAGACAAATAGTGCTCCAAAACCAAACGACTGGAACGATCCCAGTCCCCTCTGCCGCCATAACGGACCAACCCCAACCGAGCTTGGGACTACCCACTTATGAACAATTAGCGCAACTCCTGGCTCTGACCACTTCAAACCTAGCCTCCATTACCCGGCAACAAGAAAATTGCCGGCCACCCATTACTGCACGTAACGAATCACAGCCGTACGCCACGGAAAAGGCTAACTTACGTGGACAGTATAAGTGCATGGCCACGTCGGAGCACCGCACAGCGCACATCGCACCTCGCTCATCGCACACAGCCTAGCCAAAGATTAGAGAGCTAACAAAATAGAACAGTCTGACGGAGAAAGCCAAATAGACGAAGACATTTGTGTACTCCAATTTAAAGGTATTTATCTACTGTGTTAAAGGCACACGACATCCAGCGGAAACGGTTTCGGGATTTGTCAAGTACGCCTTAAATGAATTTGTTCAAGCTTACTAAAAGATAGGTTGGCTCATTAGAATCGACAAGTGCTACGTCACGTATAGACCTCGATGATAGCTGCGTGTGGCTGTTTCTTCCTCATTTTATAGAAGTTTCAAAATTATTCTTTCAATGTACAATTCTACCTAACCAAATAGATACCTTACATATAAACATAGAAATACTTCATGTGACATATATTATAAAGCAACCTGTTTTTTTAGTGACCTTGGGTACTGACAGTCAGCTGAGTTTGGTGGTTCTATCAGGACAGTGTTGTCCAATTTGCACTATTGGCCTCTCTTTCTAATGTTACCTTTTCCGTCTGATTGTCACATAAATGTCGAGGTCAATGGCGCCATTGCTAAAAAATAAAAGGTTCCCCGCCGGTTGTCCTATCTTGTTAATTCTCTAATCTTTGGCCTAGCCTGGTCTACATAGATTTTTGGTGTCACGTCAGTTGTCCGTGGGCATCCAACAGTTTTAACATTAATACATTCTACTATATTTTGAACAATATTATCCGCTAGCAAAATCACAAAGGGTATAGCCGGATAAGAATGGGCGATCTGTCCCCGATAGGAACTGCCTATAATATCTACGATGTCGTGTAGGCAAGTCAATGGGTAAACGATGTATGTAGGTTCTTCAGTTCAACCGTCACCTGCTGTGGAGATATTTAAAAGAAATTGAAAAAAATGGGGACTTTTTTCAAAAATGTATTTCTCGTATACTACTTAACTTAGAGAGATTGATCGATTGATTTGCCAGCGTAAGGTGGGTATTGCTGCCAATTCCGAGCATCCATGGAGGTTCGTTCCAACACGCAGCTTGGTCGTCCGTCAAACACGCCCAACGGACGGCTAAACCGCGTGCCGGAACCAAATCTCGGATGTTTTATATACCGCCGGACCGGCTGCATACGCCGGGTTGGACATTGGACATGCTTGTTGTCAGCAGCGAGAACCGCATGACGCATGGGCTGGGAGTATAGGATGGGAAGTGAAGGTGTTTGAGAGATGCTTTTTTTAAGTTTCCATTCGTCATCATCGGCTGGGGTGTGGTGCAGTTTTTAGCGAGATGCTTCTTTTCAGTTTCCATGCTTATTTTAAGTTTCCATCTATCGCCATATCCTTATTTTTCTTCTAAGTTTTCTGTTTCTTCTGCCTCTGAATCTGGCAACTTTTATTTTTCATTTTATTTTTGTATTTTTTCCCTTTCTTTTTTTACTTATTAACCGCTCCACAAGTAAATATCCATCTATGGTGGAATTGCTGGAAAGGGCCCTATCTCACGGTAACGATATTTTTTTTGTGCGTTATGAGAATAGAAGTCCGAAGGGATAGTTTGCTCACCCTGTATGTCGTTTCCTTGAAACAATCGGTTTCACTTTCGGGCAGTTTTTCCATTTCATCACCTATATATTATGTTTAATATCTTTTCAATTTTGATCTCCATTTCTTGTTTAAAATTTAATACATAAATAAACCAATGCTAATGCTACATAAACAAACATAAACAAAAAACTTATCTGTTTCATTCACACATCTGGCTGGCTGTTGCTTATTTTATATCACCCACTTCAAGAAGGGACGAATCCAAGTATAGATTTTACGCTCAAGCAGTACACTTTTCTCGAATTGTTTATATACACTATTTTATGTTGCTTTATTCAACCAACATAATTTAATCAAATATCAACTATATGAAATAGCCATACTCGCGCCAATTTAAATTAATCGATGCAGAATTGTTCACGCTTCAATTCTGTACAATTTCGGCGTTTTGTTGCCGCTTTATCCGGATTTATCTCGATATCCCGTAGGAGCCACGAAACATGCGTCTTTCACCGAACTCGACACACTTTGAATCTCGTATAGGTACTACTTAACTTAGAGAGATGAACAAAATGCTTGAAAGCTAACATTGTGAAGAATATTATGCAACTACTTATATACAGCAATAATAATAATAATAGAAAACGTACTCGAAGCCTTATATCTCGTGGATTCTATTGAGTGACCACTTTTTAAAAATTACCATAAATAGATCCTAATGCCTTCTTGTACCACCAGTAGTTTCATTAAAATCGAAAAGGCAGAACACAAAAAATATATATATAATAATTGTGGTACCCATTTATGAATCGTTAAATCTGTACATACTGTATATAAATTCGTGTTTTGTGCCACAGTTTGTCAATCTGCGTCAATATCTTTTATAACAGCACTGAAACTGTGTCTTTAATATTTTTTAAAATATTTAGACCTGTTTAAAAGTTAAAGAATAATTGTCTCGTGTGTGACAGGTAATAGATGATTACCTGTGAAAAGCAATCGTATATGAAAAAGGAGATAGAAATGCAATAAAATAATGACTAAGATAAAAGCAAAAATTGTTTCGTATACGGAAGAGTTCAAGTACATAACCCCAGGGACTGCATTTTCAAACGATGCGAATCGGTTTTCGCACGAATTATGTTTATTAAGGCGCAGTTACACGGTGCGTGATTAGGCGAGCCTGGCTCGGCGAGCCACGAAACAAGCGCCGTGTGACATAGGCAACTTGGCATAGCTTGTGGCTCGGGAGAGGTGGCTCGCGTCTTTCATCTAGGTGTCGGTAAAGTTTGCAGATTCAAAGCCGCTGATACGCTGGTGCGTGCTTGATTCGTTAAAGCTCGTATAGGATCGCCTTTTCGCGAGCCTCTCCCGATTCGTCTCCAGAGAATCGCAAAACATATTGTTTTATTGTGTATTATTAACTATGGTGTGGTCCACAGAAAAAACAGTTGAGTTTATCGAAGCGTTGGAAGAACAGGAAGTAATATGGAATCCACGTCATTTAGAGCACAAATATAGAAATGTTGTGTACAACGCATGGAACAAATTGCAGCAGAGATTTGAAATGCCCACAAAAGAATTAAAGAAGAAAAAAAGATGGATTACTGGCCACTTACAGGAAATTAGCAAAGAAAGTCGAAGCCAGCAAGAGCAGCGGAAGTGGGGCGGACGAAATTTGCAACCGTTTGCCTATTTGCATCCATTGCGATCGACTGATCTTCCACACAATTTTGACGAGCCTACAACCCACAACCACACACGAAATCTGCATTGATCACGTGCCGTATTGACACGTCTGGCTCGCTATAAGACGCACCAACGCGAGTCGCGGCGAAGTAGAAACTCAGCTGGGATATTGGTAAGCAACTTGGCTGGTGTTTAAGTACAGGGCCGTCGAGAGAAAATCGGGGCCCGGGGGTAGTGCATACGGGCCCCCTGCTCCTCGGCATAATTTCGAAGAGCGGGGGGGGGTGGCATCTTCTTATTATTACGATTTTCTACATAAAAAGTCTATATATTGCCTCTTATAATTTGCAAGTATGCCTATCTTGCTTTAACCAACGCAAATGCAATCAAAATTTACATATACATCTCCCAACTTTTCCAGAATTTCGAAAGCTCAGAAAAAATCCGGCCCCCTCAAAAACTCTGGGACCGGGGGCAAACACCCCCGACCCCCTCCACTCTCGTCGGACCTGTTCAAGTACCGTGGTTATTAACTGCATTTTTTTTGTTTTTCAGCTAAGGCGTCCGCCGCTTTGCGACGTCCCCAAACTTTCTTAGTTAATCAGTTAGCTGATGGGAAGTTGAATGTGGCAAATGTTTGCCGGTCCCAACTGAGCTATTTTAGCAAGGAAGTGGACCGTTGTCACTGAGTCATAGGACTCGGGAGGTAGCTGGAGGCGTCTCGAGGGGTATTTTGTGGAGGGAAGCATTCCCTGTGTACCAGTCGTTATTACTGGGAGTTTTTTGGGTAAAAAGTGAGTCCCGTGATTTTTCCTCTGACCTAGGTACTGGACCAGTCAGTCACGTTGGCCCTCTGGACACCCAAAACACCGTCTGTACTGCCGTACGCTGAGTTTTAGGGCACTGAGCACTAGCCAGGTTGCGAATAAAAAAGTATTCTTGTATAAATTGTATTGCATCATGAACTGTTGATAATTGCATCCTCTCACCTGGTAACCGTACCGTACCGACTGCATCATTGCCCGTGGCCTCCTGCACCCCCCCCCCAATCGCCTCATTAATTTTAATAGCAATTTAACTCTTTAATCACCGTGGCTAAAAATCCGCATCATCGCCGCCTAGCTTTAACCGCCTAACTCTTGGTTGTTTTTCCTTTTTTTACAGTGTAGTTGTAAGTGTTAGTATTGTAATAAGTAGGTTTAGAGACAATAAATATTTAGTCTAAACTGTGGTTTTTTACTGTAGTCTATGTAAAGTCGTCTAACTATCCCTAGACCCGCTGGACATACCGTTTCTTCACTGTAGCTATCCCAGCCCTACTGCAACAGGCTGCGTTAGGAAGCTAGTGTGGGTCCTCTACCGCACGTAAAAAATTGTATAGGTGGCGCCCGAGCATACCGTCAACCGACCGCACAAAGCTCAAGTATCAAAGTGACAGGCGATTAAAACGTCACAAGCCATTCTGATCAAGTCTCCATGGACATAGAGTTCATAAATGGATAGATTAGAAGTTATAGAGCGGTGAATCAATAATAAACCGCAGAAAAAATGCGTGTCTTTGAGAACTTATTTTGACTAGAACATGACCTTACGAAAAATTCCAACAGGATTATGTTTTTTAATAATATACAACTAAATAATCTTAAATCTACTTTTTGTGCATAGAAAATAGCAATCGTCGGTAAAACAAAAAGAAATGCACAAAAGAAATGTACATACATGTACATCCTATTATTTTTTTCTTCTTTGATTTTAATGACCATACCTCAAAGGGATTTCTCCGTGGAATAGCATAAGTAACTAAAAAGTGAAATCATAATTATTAAAGTAGCAGATGGTAGCAGCTTCTTTTTTCATAAAATGATAAAGTAATAATAAGTAATCATAATTCTTAAAACGACAAAACTTAAATCAAGAGACTTCTCCGTGGTATAGCATAACTTATGCTCTACCACGGAGAAGTCTCTTGATTTAAGTTTTGTCGTTTTAAGACCTATAATTACTTTATCATTTTATGAAAAAATAAGCTGCTGCCATCTGCTACTTCAATCATGATTTTACTCTTTAGTTACTTATGCTGAGGTAAATTTAGGTTCACTTGGTTGTTTTCCCTAGGTATTTTCGCTAATATTTTATTAGTTACATTCATGGGTCGGAATCTTTCAGCAATAACAGCGGCACACTCAGAAGCATTAAATAAAGTACAAATGAATGACCATAAATAGGTAAACACCTGGGGTAAGTAATTTCCCAATACATTTTCTCAGTTCCTAATTGTTATTTGTTATTAAGTATTTTCTACTCAATAAAACAACTTGCGAAATGCGAAAGGTAGTATGTTAATGTTATAAATAGGAATAAAATAAAGAGAGAAACTACAATTACAAATTCACAATTGTCAAAACACAACATTGTTCTTATAATATTACTTGAAAAATTAAATATCAAGTCAAGTCCGACTCTGTTAACACTGACAAATTCCGACCCTTGGTTATATTATAACAATTTTTGTTCAACAGAAGTTAATTTCTAAATTTTTCTTGTTTCTTTGTTCTATGATAACAAATTATAACATTTATGTATTAGTAATAAGCATATAAAGGTCTTGCAATCACAGTATATTGTGGTGGACAACATCGAAGCACAAATAATCAATTTTCTATAACAATAAAGCAATGCGGATAATTCTTTCATCAAGAATTGACTCATTCTTTTCTGCAGACTTCATATTACAAACGTATCTGTAATAGTTCTGTAGCATTTATTAACAACAATTTTGAAAATAACCTAGTGCCCCTAGTGGAATATGTTTTACACTGGTTTGAAAATTACTAAGAAATGTTAAAAAATAAGCTTGCAAATGCGATATAAACATTACATTAATCAATTTTCTCAGCAACACAAAAGTTTTCCGAAAAAAATTTAAACGCTGTTCTGTAATCGTGGAGAAACTGGCTCCCTCTATATTTACATGTGCAGATAATGTATGCATTTTTCCCTACTATAGGTAACTTAAACAATGTCGCTTGATTTTCATTCGGCTCAATTTAAAAATCGAGTCCTTATTTTGCAATCTGTGATGGCTCGACAAAACAATATTACCACTAGAGCGTATAAAGTTGTTTTTTTCCTTCGGAAGAAATATCGGTAGCAAGTACAATTTCTTTAAAAAAATTGGCTACCTAGACCTTTTCACCGTTGAGCTGATTTTTCTCAAAACAGATTTTTGTGTTTGAAAAAGCCCTTAAAATAATGTGTAAAAGTTTTAACATTTTCAACTAGTAAAAATTAAATAAAAAAATAAAGGCCTATAACATTAAACTATTTTATAAACGAACAAAGACAAAAGAGAAGACCGCATAACCTGTCAAATTAAATTCACATAAGAAATGATAAGACAAAATAATACACATATTTAATGTAGTTTTGAATTTTCTGTTGGGAAATCTTATTTTAAATTATAATAAAACAGTGAATTCTATTTTTTTATTTTAAACTCACAAGAGTCTATAGGGCTTTGTACATGTTTGGATTTAAGATATATTTTTCGTAAATAAATATAAAAATAGGTATTAAAAATGATTCGTTCACTCACTCTATCATGAAAATTATGTAGTTGAACACACATTTCACCACCTCCACTATTCTTGTTAAAATGATCTTAAACACTAGACTTTAAAACCCTTGATAATAAGTAACATGTTTAATACAATCAATGCCACCTATCTTAATTCACATTGACGTTGTGGTTTGAAATTGGAGCCTAACCCAAATAACATCAAGATGTAATTACCTCTTATATGATTTGGATGCGCAGAAATGACAAAAATTTAAACAAATACTTGAAACACCTACAACACAAACTAAGCGACATATACACACTATTGATATAAAATCACCAATAAAAAAGAAATTATTAAAGAAATGGTAAAAAATGCCAGTAAAAAGAGACAAATATTTCGCCGGGTTTTACACTTGCTAAGAAAATGGATATTTGTACGCATACCACAAGAGACACGTATCATCCGAATATTTTTTTCACGATCCAAATACAATTTTGAAACCTTAGAAGCTAAAACTGATACATTTTGATTTTTCATCAATTTCCTTGTTAGTACATTAAACGAATAGTCCGGGAGACATTCGTAAAAAAGTGGAGCTCATTTTTTAAGGAACGAAAAGATTTATTTAAGATTAAGTTGAGATAGAAGGCTGATTTTTCAATGGTTTTCTTTAGCTCGAAATGTGTGTATGTATGTATGTACAAACCTGGTGGTCGAATTTTTGACCACTTCCGATATTCAATCACGCTCAAATTTTACAAACAACTTTGGTTCTGAATACAATATAATACAGTATATTCAATATTATGATAGATCCAATATGGGAGCCACCACAAAATGGCGGATTACCTTTTTCTTGACAACTCCCTCGACGACATGGGTATCAAATGAAAGGATATGACAAGTAGAATACAATAAGCTGTGACGTTATCCTGTATCCAATATGGCGGCCGACACAAAATGGCGGATCACCTATTTTTTACAACCCCCTCGGCATGGGTATTGTCACGCCCTATTTGGCATTTACATCTGGGGTAAGCAGGGAGTTAATTTACGGGGAACCCGGTATATGTGGACACCCGGTATATGTGATTAAAAAGAGAAAACATCCGTCATTATTCGTGATAAAATCGACAAGAGCGACCATGGGTTAAACAAGTCGGTACTAATAAGCTTGTGGTTAACCTATCAGGCAATAGATGGCGAACCTGGTAATAAAATAGCATTTCTTATTAATCATTGTAATAAATGAGTGATTCTCTTTTATAGTGCTAAACACATTAAAATGCATTGATTTCAGCCTTAATCCAAAAAGTACAAATGTTTACTCCATATGTCAGTTTTCGCAAAGTCCGAATGCCGATAATAAAGATCTCAGTAAGAAAACTTAAAGGTTGACAACGTGAATCAAACCTCCTACCAAAAATGTTGAATTAAGTGTAAAGTGCGCACATGACTTAGTTTTTTATATTAAATGAAGTTATAAATAACGCAGGACGGAGAGAATCTTCCTCTTTCTATTTCGAAAATTCATTAGACACTTGTTTCCAGTGTAATTAAGTCAAAGGCCATGTTGAGGCAAATCGATCTTGGTATCGGAGTTTAAGACTATAATTTCACCAGTTAATTGATAATTTTATATTCTCAATTTATCGATTCTTAAATCGGAGATATTTCAACAAGTAATTAACGTCCAGATAATCTGGGTAAGTTGTATTTTCACTTCTTTTTAGTTCACAACCATGTGTACCTTTTGAGGTTAGCTTTACACTAATTTACATGTTTTTATCGTAGACGGTTTTGGAGAGGATTCATTTTTGGGCAACAAAAAGTAGTAGTTCCCTAGATTTTTTCTATGGTTTGATAGCCACGTGGGCAACCCCACCTAATTTTAACTCGTACAAGTTTTCTGAAGCGAAGTATACCGAGCTGTGTTTTCCTGGAGGATGTTCTGGCATAACACCAGACCCCAGATCCGGAGCACCTGAGATCTACGATTCTTCACGTGGGTTAACAAAAGATAAGTTATTTTTGTACCATTTTAAATTAGTGTGCTCATCCTGTAGTTTTAAGTAATCTTTTTTTATATTTTATCTTTCATCATTTAGTAGTTAACATTTTGCTTATCGTTCCTTTATTTTGTTATAGTGACTCCTTCAGAGAGATACCGTAGGGTGTAGATTACATTTGTGGCCTAGAGCTATTATATATTTTTTGTTGTAGGGACTGGTGAATGCACCCACCTGGGGCATAGTTCACCCCGGTCGTTAAAACCTATTGTACATATTTTTTGTTAATAATTAATAATACTCAATATTGTTCTCACTAGTGTGCTATTGTACATATATTTTTTTGTTAATATTTAATAATACTCAAATTTGTCAAAAAAATTAATCGTAATAAATATTTTTTTACCTTACAGCATTCTTTCTATTTATTTATCCTCTCACACTCACCAAAATAGGATTTGTAAGGCCTAGGACCTTTTATTCTTTAAAGTGTGTACGATCTTCACTTTTAGATCGTAACAGTATCAAATGAAAGGGTACGGCAAGTAGAATGCAATAAGCTGTGACGTTATCCTGTATCCAATATGGCGGCCGACACAAAATGGCGGATTACCTGTTTCTTTACAGCTCCCTTGATACGGATATCAAATAAAAGAGTTTGACAAGATTAAACGAAATGATGGCGTTTGAATAAAAAAAAACGAGGCAAACGGAAAACTAAAAAATAAATAAACAAATTTCAAAAAAAATTAAAAACAACGGTGTTCTTTTAAAACTGAATTGCACTAAAAGTAGAAAATATTTTTTATTCAGTGATTAAATTACAAAATGATGATGCAAAAGAAAACCAACAATCAGCATTGTGATTAAACATTGTGAATAGTATGTTGTAATATAACAGCAACAGCAATACTTTATGAGCGCCAGAACGCCTAATTGTTCACTTTAAAACATTCTTTAAACTTTTGCCTACTAGAAGCAAATTTATAAGTTGTCTTCCATCCACACATCTTTCAAAAAACTGTATATAATAATCGTTGGTAAAATCAAAAGTGTACCTCCCGCAAGTTATTATATTCTTCGCAAATGCAAAACGAAGAGTATATTGCATTCGATCGGTACATTTCTGAAACCGGATATATCGCTTGTAGAGAAATATATTCATATCAGTGTGTCGATGATCGAATTTTGAACAACTTTCAAAATATCCGTCCGTCTGTCTGTCAGTTCATCCGTCACGTTTCTTGTAAGCACGATAACTTAAGAACGAAAAGTCCGATTATATTGAAACTTGGACAGTAAGTAAGTGGAAGATCCCTATTTTTTTTTTAGATTTTTTTTTTAAATTCCCTCTACCGCGCACCGAGCGGAGTTTTCGTCTGCCATTGTAATTTGGGCATGTGAAGTACATATATCAGGGGCCATCCATTAATTACGTCACACTTTGAGGGGGGAGGAGGGGGTCCATAAAGTATGACAGAGTGTGACAAGAAGGGAGGAGGGGGTCAAACTTTTGTGACATCACATTATTTACATCTACGTATATCATTGTTTTAATTGAATGAAATTAAAAAAATACAAAATCAGAAAATTCTACCTCAAAATTTAAAATGTGAAACGTCAGAAAGGGGAGGGGGGGTGACTCGAATGTGACAATCTGTGACATAGGGGGAGGGAGAAGTAGAAAAAACATGAAATTTGCGTGACGTAATTAATGGATGGCCCCTTAACTACCTATGCGGACAGACATCGATAACAATTCGTTTTAAAGAATGTCCCCCCTCCATATTCTCCCACCATACCTAAAACTTTCAGAGAGAAAAAAGTTTCGTACTTATATGTTCTCTTCGGTTACTGAGTGCCAGTAACTTTTCGTTGTAGATTCCGCATGCCATTTCCTAGACTGATATGCTGATATGCATTTGACATATCGAGAAATGAAGTATAATTCTCAAGTCTCTGAGAGGAGATACAGGCAAATGTACCCAAACGGAAATTATTGGAAAAAAAAATGTTTTTTTCTGCCTCACTTAAGAAGATTACTTCCTCAGGGATGCATTTTTTGACCAAGGTAAGTTGAGTTATATGGGCCCAATATGAACTAAGGAATCACAGGTTCCCGCCCGGGAACTCAATTCTGGGACACCTTGTATATATATTTTTAAAGATAAGATAAATTTAAAAAAATCTTCTGATAGGTATATGCTTAAGGAAAGCTTTAAACCAAACCCCGCCGCAATTTATTAACTTTTTTCATAATAGGTTACTTTTCAAAAATATCGATATCTCAAGTTCTACTGTTCAGATTTTAAAAATCCAAACATGAGATTTGTTTCAACAAAATTTAATAAACCACTGTAAAAGAAACCAGATTTTGAAAAAAATCTGAATTTTAGTGCTATTTAAAAAATGCTGAAAATTTTCAATATTAAAAAAAGGTTAAAAAACGTGATCAAACAAAATAAAAAAATATCCTATTAATAATATTGTCAATTACCATGAAATATACCTTTTGAGCACCTTTTCAAAACAAGAAAACTGTCAGTCACTTACATCTTTTCTTTACGATATCGTCAGCGCGAATTCAGCACAGTAACAAACAAGATAATCGGTCTCTTGCAGCTCGCGAACTCTGTATACACTTCACGAGATCAGGGGTAAATATATACTATCGTTGATATCCGACTTATCCCGAGCATTTGATACTGTTGAAGTAAAATTGCTAATAAAAAAAAAATATAATATTGTTACAGCTAGTAATCTATTGAAACGAACTGACCAAATGATTAAGAGAAAGATTAAGATGAAACTGAAAAATCACACCAAAGCAAAAATACGCCAGACTTCTTTTATTAAACTAAAGATTTGTTTTAAAAATATTTTTTTATATACATATATAGTTTTTATCTCATCAATTCATTAACTTCTAAACACTGTACAGTAAAATTCTCTAGAAATTAATAAAAACAATTAATTGTTTCTTTTTAGGTAGGGCCCGCGCCCTAGGGGTTTACAAATCCTAAATACGGCCCTGCTTTGAACATCTCATTCGGTTGGTTTATTAATTATAAATATTTGGATGAGAGTATTACGGGCAAATTGAAATTGAAACAGAGGAAGGTCTGCAGCAACGTAATGATTGTCTTATTGTTTCCACTTTTAAACATTTCAGAACTTTTATTAGGTAGTTTTTCCTTTATACCTCAACATTATCAGTACGGGAAGAAATGTGAATTTTATGAACAAATGGAATCTATAACACAATAGACAAGGAGCTATCTGAAAATGAAAGGTTAATGTAAGTCTTCGCAAATACAAAATGAAGAGTATATTGCATTTGATCGGCACATTTCTAAAACCTGTCTGTCCGTCCGGCCGCCACGTTTCTTGTAAGCACGATAACTTAAGACCGAAAAGTCCAATTGCATTGAAACTTGGACAGTAAGTTTGTGTTAGCTAGCTTTGAACAGAATCGATCAATAAATAAAGAAGTTATTAATTATTTAAACTTATTTCTTTTGTGTTTTGTAATTAAACAAAAAGTGTGTAAACTAATATTATTTACAAAATAAACTGCGAAGAGTATCGACATTTTCTTACGATTTCTAAGTCGAGATGAAATCGTATGGTTATGCTCAGTAAATTCACAAAATCTAAATTTAAGCATTCATCGAACAATGATTTCATAATACTTAAAAGTTGTTTATAATATTACATCAATGCGTGAAGAACATTTAACTCCTTTCGTTTTGTACCCTTTTCATCCCGTTTTCCTTTTCTTTCTTCAAACAACGCAGCAGTTTTATATTACGGTCATATCAGATGCGTTGTTTAATGGAAAATGGGTTTTAAAAGGGGCGGGAAGAAGGGGGCTAAATGTATTTCGCAAATCGATATAATAATATAAACAACCATATCCATAATTTTCATTCCTTGGGGCCATGAGAACTTTTGATCAGTGAACCGACAACTAGAGTCGGGTCTAGTTTAAAATGACCGATGTATGAATTAATATTGCGCATACGTTTTCACTATCTCTTGCACACAAACTTAAAGCAATAGCCTAAAGACATCGTCAATATATGTCTGCCAAGATTCTTTCCCCCTTCTTTTGAGAAGGAAATATGAAATGTACACTGAGGAGTGGGAAACATAGTCATAAGCTCAGCGATTCTCAAACTGTGTGATTTGACGACGAATATTATTTATTTCCGTGAACTAACACCACTCTAAACATAAAAAACGTCTTTATATTTAAGTTATTTTTAGTGGTAAATAGTGGATATTCATCCGTCAAACGAACAATGTCAAACCACAAAGTCTTACAATTTTCTAGTACGTACATATCACAAGTTTTAGAACAGATTGAACATAGGATCGTGTAGCTCAATCGGTAAGATACTCGAGCAATAAATGTAATTGGGGTGGTTGCGAGTTCGGACCTCACTTATACTTTTTTTTATTTGTTTAACCTTTATTAAAAGTTAATAATTTTCCTTCTAAAATTTTTATTTTACTTAACCGCGCCGCGAGTTTTGTTAAAACTTTATTTTCCCCAAAAATGTGTCTTTCATTACTACTAGCGCGTGTTTATCTCTAATAAAATCGACTTTCTTACGTTATATATTAATACACGAATGGTGAAATGTGCGTCGAATAGATAATTTGTTCAAGTGTAGTGTTGTATTATTTATGAAAACGTGTCGTAAATTGTTCAAGTGTAGTGTTCAAGTGTTTTAGTGTTTATGAAAACGCGTGAATGCGTTGTTCTTTCAGAATTGTTTTAATTTATTTGTTGTAAAATTATTGTTAATTTTTACCTCCCTCGCATACCGAAGGGAAGTATTGTTTTCGAGAAGAAATCACCCTCCGAGATTTTTTTTGGATTTTCACGTTTCAGATCATGTAGATTACGAAAATATAGGTTTTTCAATTCCGTCAGTCAGTCTGTCTGTCTGTTGGTGCATTAACTAAAAAACTACTTGACGGAGAACAGTCAAATTTGGTAGGTAGCTGACGCTGCTGTCAGCGAAGAAATGGTTAAACTTTCACTGGAAAATATACAGGGTGGACCGTCTAAAGGGAATAAGCAATGAAAAAAATACATTTTGCTCAAATTTAAAATTTCCACGTTTTATAACATTCTAAACCTATTCCAGCAAAAAAAGCATTACTAATATTTCATGGCATTCTAAACCTATTTCAAAAGAAAAAAAAATTACAGACATTTTGGAATCATTTTTTCCACACTAAACCTATTTAAAAAACAAAAGTTTTGAAAAAAATTTGAAATTTTTTTTTACCACTACTAGAGTGGAAAATTTGATGATGGAAAATTTTTTATGCTCAAATTTAAAACCTCCACGTTTCATGACATTCTAAGCCTATTTCAGTAAAATAAAATTGATTTCTTTTTTTTAAATCTATTTTTTTTTTACCACTACTATAGAATTGATGGAAATTTTTCTTTTCGCTCAAATTTAACATGTCCACGTTTCATGATATTTTAAGCCTATTCCAAAAACTTTCGAAAAAAAAATTGCAATTTTTTGCCCACTCCCACTACAAAATACAAAAATTTGCTCAAATATAAAATTTCCACGTTTCATAATGTTCTAAACCTATTAACAAAAAAATTTAATTTTTTAGCCAATACTATACTTCCACTCCACTACGTGAATGTGGAACTGAAAATGTGACAGATGGCAATAATATTTGGCATATGCACCTATTACAGTCTTATTGAAAAATGTATAGGGTGGTCATTCAAGAAATAATTCAACCATGGTGGACATTTGTAAAGGTATTTAGGCAAGCCTTCCATATTTGGCACCTGTTATTTAGTTTTGAATTCTTGCTGTTAGATGACCACTCTGTATATTTTTTTGACCAAAAGCTATCAGGTTTTTTTTTGTAATAATAGTGATAACTATATACGAAAATAATGTCATTTACCAAGAAGAAATGCATGGTATCTAGGGTGCGTGTTAATCTTGTCCGATGAGACAATTTTCTTAGGGTTTGGTACAAATCTAGGAGATGAGACGAAAAAAATTTAAACTTGATTTTTTCAGCCATCTTAACCAATAAAACTATTATTCGTATGCGTCTAGTAAATGCGTATAAGATATTTTCCAATAAAAACTTCATTAGGTAGATATAATGAACTGATAATAACATGTCAATCACTATATTGTCTTCGACATGAAATGACTTAAATTAAATAACACACTGCACTTATTAGACATCTAACTTGTCGTTAACGAATAATAAATTAAATTTTGAGTTATTAGGTCACAGGTTAGAAACATATCCTACGCAGCATCAATGTCGTGCTCATTATATATGTAAATTGATGTTATGATTGAAAATGAAAAGTAATACAGCGGCCGGGAAAATTGTTCAGACAGAGCGGTAAAATATATTTAATTCATTAAATAAGCTACTTCGTTATACTCTTCGCAAATACAAGACGAAGAGTATATTGCATTTGATTGGCACATTTCTAAAATGGGTAATATCGCTCGTAGAGAAAAAAAAATTCAAATTATTGTGTTGGTGATCGAATTCTGAACAGCTTTCAAAATGTCCGTCCATCTGACTGTCTGTCCGTCATATTTCTTGTAAGCACGATAAGTTAAGAATGAAAAGTCTGGTTGTGTTGAAATTTGGACAGTGAGTTCGCGTTAGCCAGAGGAAGAACTCTATGCGAAAGGGGGTATACTTGACCACAGTTTTGTTTAATTAAAAAAGTTGGAAAAACGGTTTGTATGATTGGAACTAAGTCAGGACATCAGGTGCACTAGAAACTTGGTAGTTATATAGGGTGTAATTAGTTTCATGTCATTAAAAAACTGGTGGTAGGGAACGACAAGACAAACAAAAAAAACCTTATATAACATGGGATCTAAAGCTCATAGTTTTGGAGAAAAAAAAATAAACAAAAATATCCAAAATACTTGATAACATAGTTTGAGAACTGCTGGCATATTAGGGTAGGCTTTATTCCCTCGCGTGTTGTCGCACATGATACTCTGACATTCGTGCAAAAAAGTATGGTGAGCCTAAGAGATAATTACGCCGCGACATGGGTCATCGAAAATCTTGCCGACAAAGCAGTTAAAAGCGACCGACAGAGGAAATCATATTTTTAGTTTTTTTTCCAAGGGTTGCTTCAAATATATTTAATTTATAAGATATGAAAAATTCTTTAAATATTTTCTTCTAAAATTTGGAAATTAAGTACAGATTGTCCCACTTAAAGGACTGAAATGTTGAAGAGATTACAATTATTCAATATTGGCAGATGCCAACATTTGGACTCAAATATCTCGAAAACGGTTAGTTTTGCGGTATTTTTTTCGAACATAATCTGCTTAGAAATGCATTTTCTTTCACATAAACCCCAGTTCAAAGTTTCTCCCATCGAAATATTTCTTTAGAGCACAGCGCCATCTATATACTGATATATTAAAAAAATAATTATATTAAAAAATGAAGCTCTCTTTATGCTCTACAAATTGGCTTTTACAGAATTAAAATATATCTATTCATTTAGAATATATCCGGCCTGGGAATTTTTATTGGGACACCCTGTATACGTTAAAAATAAAATTTCTAGCTTGGTCTACTAAGTTTGCGCTATTCACAACCTACCACCTCACACCCCTTCAATGGAATCATCTCAATCAGATGCTATTACTATACAAACGTGTCCTACTTTCAAGTAAATATCTCAATTTTATGTTATCAATCCCTTTAATAATGGAGTGAAGGTGGTGTGAGTGGGGGGGTTCAAAAATGTTAGAAAGAAATTTGAGGCCCCGGTTTCCAGTATATACACCAAATCACCAAGTTTCTCTACTCTTACCAGCTTGCTTTACTTATAAAAAAGTCTGATGCCTTGGCTTCTAGTACATACACCGAATTTCAAGTTTCTGTACTTTTACCAGCTTGCTTTATTTATTTCCCTCTATTTACCCCTATTTACCCCCCAACCCTTCACCGGATATGTTCAGAAAAAACTACAGTTCCAGATCTCGTTATAATATATACATGCACAAAATTTCAAGTCAATATCTTAAACCGTTCCAGAGAAAACGTGCGGACAAGAAGAGTTACAGACAGACAGACAGACAGACAGACAGATAGACAGACAAATTTAAAATCTCGACGTTCCATGCTATTCTAAACCTATTTCAAGAAAAAAAAAATTGAATTTTTTTTTACGATTACTATACTTTCAACCCACTACGTGGATGTAGAAGTAAAATGTAAATCCGGTTATTTCTCTCTGTTTTTACAGCTTTCTACGGATATAGGGGTGGCATCTTTCAACCCCGTGGGGGTGGTTTTCAAGCACAGCATCGAACATAGTCTAGTTTCTTCTCACTCCACACAACGCAGAGGTTTCGGATTTCTATAGAAATCACTGTAACTTTTTATAAATAGGGGATAGGGGGTAGTTTTTACGCCCTCTGAAGGTTGACACTGTAGGACGTTGATGATACGTAAGTTTTTAGATCTGGTTTAGAGTAGTACGCAATTTCAGCCAATCATAGTATCCATGAAAATAGAAATCCTGTTGGATTTTACGTTTTTTCTTGTTTTTCTCGTGTTCTTTAAACTTAGGGGTGGTTGTTCTCAACCCTATAGGAGCAGTTTCTGAGGATTATATCGGACCTTTTTTTTGAGGGGGAAAACCTTCAAAAGGTTGCCTGCACTGTTAGTCGGGCCTGCAGGGGTATGTGGGATTTTTACCCACTAAAACATCCCCCTCTTCCTCCGGAAACGTACTTAAACATTCTTCGGAGATCACGGGTCCTATAGTATTAATAACCGGTCTTCTTCCTCTTTTACCTTCCTGATGGTGTTGATTGCTGCCCATTTCTCGGCGGTGGCGAGCACGTTTGCCATAAAGTTTTGTGGCGTGATTGTCTGTCCAACGTTCCTATTTGCGGTGCGCCTCTCTTCATTCCACCTAAGGCAGTGGAACATTATGTGCTCCGGAGTATCCGGTGCTTGGCAGTATCGGCACGTGTCTGTGTGCCGTTTGCCTATTCTGTGTAACTAACTGCCGAAGTTGTCGTGACCGCTTAGTGTCTGGGTTAAGTGGTAATTGAGGTCTCCGTGTCTACGGGCTGTCTATGCTCTTATATTCAGGTATAAGGTGGTAAGTCCATCTGCCGTCTTTAGTGGTGTCCCATCTCTCCTGCCAGCTTTCCATCAGATGATTCCTGTAGACGATCCTCGCAGCTTTGTCTGCGCCTTGACTGTACGCGCGCCCTTTAGCGTGCAGATCGACTAGTGGCTCCACCGAGATAACTTGCAGAGCCGAGGCGGAGGTCGTGCGGTAGCACATCTCACCCTGATCAGCATAAGGCGTTGTGTTTGTAGTAACCGGTTACGGTTTCGCGCTGTCTTTGTCTAGGCCGATAACCCAGTAACGCGACACGTCGCGCGCGTTTTAGGCCTATAACCCACCAACGCGACAGGTCGCGCGCGACATGCCGCGCGGAGTCGTGCACGGCAAAAAATTATTTGTAGTTAAATGGCACACAACCCACTAACGCTGCACTGCAGCGTGGTCGCGTGCGGCTAAATTATTAGGAGCAACAACACGCAGCTCTCGTATCGCGCGCGACCAATTTTACTATGTATTCATATGGAGCATATCCCACTGAAACCACCAGTCGCGCGCGAGACGCAGAGTAGATGTGACGTTCTGTTTAAAATATCTCCGCCTATAACCCACTAACGCGACACGTCGCGCGCGACATGCCGCGTGGAGTCGTGCACGGCAAAAAATTATTTGTAGTTAGGCCGATAACCCACTAACGCGACACGTCGCGCGACATGCCGCGTGGAGTCGTGCGCGGCAAAAATTTATTTGTAGTTACATGGCACACAACCCACTAACGTGGCACTGCAGCGTGGGCGTATCGCACGCGACCACGCTGCAGTGCCGCGATAGTGGGTTGTGTGCCATTTAACTACAAATACATTTTTGCCGTGCACGACTCCACGCGGCATGTCGCGCGCGACGTGTCGCGTTAGTGGGCTATAGGCGGAGACATTTTAAACAGAACGTCACATCTACTCTGCGACTGGTGGTTTCAGTGGGATATGCTCCAAACGAATACATAGTAAAATTGGTCGCGCGCGATACGAGAGCCGCGTGTTGTCGCTCCTAATAATTTAGCCGCACGCGACCATGCTGCAGTGCAGCGTTAAGGCCGATAACCCACTAACGCGACACGTCGCGCGCGACATGCCGCGTGAAGTCGTGCACGGGAAAAATTTACTTGTAGTTAAATGGCACACAACCCACTAACGCGGCACTGCAGCGTGGTCGCGTGTGACTAAAACACACTAACACACTAAATGTGCCTTTCTTAGAACGCTCTAAAAATATAGGATGAATCCAGTGTCTACGGTTCACTTTTTTGCGACGACGAATGTGATAAAACAACAGAGCTGCTATCACTTCAACCTCCATTTTTAACTAAATATTAAAAAGTCGCGCTTTAAAAAAACGCTCGCGGCATGTCGCGCGCTACGTGTCGCGTTAGTGGGTTATCGGCCTTAGGCCTATAACCCACTAACGCGACACGTAGCGCGCGACATGCCGCGAGCGTTTCTTAAAGCGCGACTTTTTAATATTTAGTTAAAAATGGAGGTTGAAGTGATAGCAGCTCTATTGTTTTATCACATTCGTCGTAGCAAAAAAGTGAACCGTAGACACTGGACCGCCATGTTTTTTTGCTTCTTCGCGGCCAAATTACCTTATTACGCGTGCTATACTCTCCCTTGTAATAATTTCAGTTTGTGTCCTTACTTTGTAAACAACGTACACACAACGCGACCTACTCGTTCCTTGGTTTTGTCGGTTGCTTTTGTTGTTATTGAATTTTGTGCCACTTATGTTAAGATTTATTTTATTGACCTATCGTTCAAGTCGTTAGTACTTGGTTACGTAAGACACTACTTCTCGTTCGTGCTTTTTGTGTTACTTTTTGGATTTTGGACCAAGGCTTTATTTTTGTTTTCTTTATTGATACCGTTAATTCACAGTTTAGTGTGGTGTTTTAAAACGCAGATTTTGGACATTATGGGAGATTACACTTATCCAGAGTGTATGGAGAAAGTGGTGGAAATGCAGCTGGGAGGAAGAGCTTAAGGTTGTCTAATAGACGTCATCCTTGTGCTCGTACATTTGTTAGTATTGACCAGCGTCTTCGAGAAACTGGTCGGCTCGATGGACATGAAGGAGAACAAGGTCCATAATGCGAAGAAAGGGTAATTGACGCAAAGGTTCAAATTTTGGAACTTGTAGAAGAGGATCCAATTGTAAGCACACGCGATATCGCGAACCGTGCGGGAATATCCCATTTTGTGATATGGAGGACATTGAGAGATATGAACTTACATCCTTATTACTATCAACGTGTCCAAGCACTAGAACTTCAAGATTTTGCAGAGCGAATGCAATTTTGTAGGTGGATTTTAAGAAAACACGCGGCAAATGAGGATTTTTTTAACGTTCTGTGTTTCTCCGATGAGTCGTGTTTTACCAGAAATGGAGTGTTTAATTTTAAAAATATGAACTATTGGGCAGACGAAAATCCACGTGTAATAAGAAGGGCGCATTTTCAACGACGGTTCAGCGTTAATTTGTGGGCAGGAATTTGCGGTAATGAAATAATTGGACCTATACAATTACCCGCTAGATTAAATGGTGATGTATAGTTAAATTTTTTGCAACAAACATTGCCAAATTTGCTGGAAGATGTACCCTTGGCTACGCGCAGAAGAATGTGGTATTTGCACGATGGCGCGCCAGTCCATTTTAGTCTGGCTGTTTGAAATTTTTAGTACCATGGCCTGCGAGATCGCCCGACTTATTTACATTTTCATAATTGGTGGTATAAAAAGTTCGGTACAAGTAATTCCATCAAAGTGCCGCACTTCTTCCGGCGGGGACACAAGTCGGGTATTACAAATTTTTATTATTTCTAATATTCGGAACTATAGCATTCATTGACCCTGAAAAACAGTGGTTCTCGAATGTTTCCTACCTTAACATTCAAATTTTAAACCTACGTCAGTTTTTTCAAAGTGCCCCTAGAGCAAAAAGTCATAGGTTTTTTTTTTGTCTAGTCGATCCCTATTACCATTTTTTTTTTAATGACATGAAACTAATTACACCATATATATTTGGTTATTTACATTTAGAACGACCTTTAAAGGCTTTAAACAAATTGTGTTGTAGATTTTTATCTTTAATGTAATTTGCTCAAGTATCCCCACTAGGTGGAATACTTGATCAGTAGGTATGGAATACTTGATCAATGAATTTATAAATATTAAAAAATGAAACAAACACTATGAAACGATAAAAGAACTAGGTATAATTATATCGAATAATAAAGCAAAATTTAACTTTAATTTATTTAAAAGGCATAGAATACATACATGTGTAAATATTCTCTAAATAAATAGGTACCATAAGAGGTGTCCATTAGCGTCTCTCAAATATATATAGAGTCTTTTATTCGCATTTTCTGCTTTCGTTTGCTTTATTTCATTTTCAGTTATTATCTTCACTAGCGTATCAGTTAGAACTGCAGACTTCATTTTTTCTCTTCCTTTTTTGTTTTTTTTTGCAACTGCTTTAGGAAATGGCAGGACTGAATCAGGACTAAATAGAAAAGACGTTTCTGTTTGAACTGTAGATGTATATGTTTTACTAGGCCCTGCAATGGTATTATTCTCTGCCATGGACAACTCTTTTGGTTCCTCTCGATCAGTGACAAATGAGGGCAAGAAGTCATCTTCATTAAAAATTGAAGAGTTATATGGAAAAATACCTACCTAAAACCTAAAGTATGGGATACTTGATCACGTGTTCAAATATCCCACTCTATGTGCTGATCAAGTATCCCTCCTTGAACCGTTAGATAAAAGTAATGTAATACACACTTAACCCCAACTTGTAATACATTATTTTGTGCCGAAATTCACAAATGTACACTAATTTCCCTACTATTGATTAATTTGGACAAATCAGGGTTCCCACCAACATTGGAATTTTGAATCCCTGACTTTCCAGGAACAAAATATTAATTTTCCAGGATCAAAATATGAAAATATAGTACATTCTAATGAAACTTCTATATAAGTGGATATTAATGTAATTGTATTATCTTCAGATCGGCATAGAAAAAATATGGGAAACCATTAAAGTAATTATAGGGCTACCTAAGTGCATGATTATAATAAAAGTAGAGTTATGAATTTTGATTGATTGATTTGTCAGCGTAAGATGTGCATTGCTGCCGATTCTGGGCATCCAGTCTGGAGGGTTCGTTCCATCACGCAGCTCGCTCGCCCACCGAACGGCCAGATGCAGCCGCCCAGTCGCCCACAACTACCTACATCCATATTCATGCCACAACCGGGCGGCCCCACCCAACTGCCCAAACCTTGGATGTTTTATGTACCGCCGGATCGGCTGCATACGCCGCCGGATTGGACATGTTTGTTGTCAGCAGCGAGAGCCACTTGACGCATGGCGTAGGAATTAGGATGGGAAGTAGGTGTTCGTGAGATGCTTCTTTCAAGTTTCCTTAGTTTTCATCACTCATCCTCGGATGGGAAGTGTATGCGTTTGCGAGATGCTTCTCTTTAGTTTCCATTTATCATCATCATCTCCTTAGCTATTCTTCTTCTAAGTTTTCTGTTTCTTCTGTTTCTGGATCTAGCAGTGTGCACCGCCTCCTGTTCGCTTGCGTCCACAGGTATCTGGTTTCATGTTTCCCAGAAACCTGCGTTTCAGCTCGCCGCAACGAGCTTCTATTTATATTAAACGTTCCACAGGTAAATATCTATTTATGGTAGAAGCGCAGGGAAGGGCTGTCTCGCGGTAAAAAGTTTTTTTCAGCGGGTTATGAGAAAGAGGCCCGAGAGAATATTTTGTACACCCTGTATATTGGTTTCTTTTCGAAGTAATCAGTTTTAGTTTCAGTTTTCCAATTCCGGGTATTTCTCTCTTTCATTACCTATGTTTAATACGGTTTCAATTTTTATTTTTATTTTTTTTTCCAATTTAAATAAAGAAATAAACTACATTAATAAACTAAACTACCAGTTAAACAAAACTTATCTGTTCAGTATTACCTGCTTTCTACTTAGCACAGACTCATTTTTGATATTAATAATAAACTGTTTAGAATATTAGGTTTTGTGTTAATATATTAAGTTAATAGAAATTTAGTTGATGAAGTTATTAAAGCAATCAGATAAAATAGAATAGCTTAGCTTTCTGTAGGGCCCGGTGATTGCTGGTTTTACTTATCTCCTCTATTTTGGGTTGATTTAGTAGATACACTTGATACACTATACACATAATTTATTATTTATTTACACTTTTACACCTAGTATGTCTATACTGTTTTTTTAAAAATACGTGTTACTCATTGGGCATTTGAAACTAGTTATTTATTGCACAGGTTTTTCCACGGTAATAAAACCTCTTGAGAGGGTTGGGTATATAGATAGGTCTATTTTCTTGGACAGCACAGCCTTGCAATAGTTCACTATTAAAAAGCACTGTATTAGTAATTTTCAATTTAATAATTGAATGATTTGTTAAACCATTTATTTTCATAACTTTTATGAGGTTGGAGATATAGTCAAGGCTCGGGAATTTTATCACGACGCCACAGACGGCTCTCATATAGACAGAATATTATATTGCAAACACGATGAAGTGGTGAAATATTGATTATTGCTATAATGTATCTTTGGTAAATTTAACCTAAAAACGGTAATGGTTCTTGCAAAACATGCAAGACATCTCTACCAAATAAAAAGACAATTTTGAATCAAACACATACTTTCCTTTTCTGCCTAATATGTGTGGCGTGATTATTTTGTCATACATAACAAAGTTAAGGATTAAGGGCATGTACCGTGTGCATGCATCACACGTGATAAAGTGAATTTTATTTCATTTTAAAATGTTATTGCATTCGTTTATGGACGAATATCAGCATTAGATTCCAGTGTATGGCTGTTCTCGCATGGTTTTTATTAATGCGATTTTATTATCTCCTTTAATTAGACGACGCCGCGCCGCCGAAATTGTGAAACAGTGCTTTGACAAAATCACTTTTTACCTGGGCATACTGTGGCGATTCTTGGCATTTACGTCAATATTTAATAAAGGGAAAGGGTAGACTATCCGAGTTCGCAGCTACGCAATTTCGTAAACCGTAGTGTAAATCTAGCCATATGTATCTACAAACCTAGGCATATTCACCGAGAGCTGAGGACGAGTCAAAACAAATACATGCGATGTTCACGCGTGCGCTTGGCAATCTCCTGAAAAATGCCACCAATGGGGATGGAACATGTCGCGATCCCGAAGCATATTTGTTTGCTTTAACGCACTCTCAGCTTTTCGTGAATACATTTTAGAGTGAAATTATACAGAGTCGGCGGTATGCAAAAAAGTCTAGTGCTTCGCAGGCTGCAGTATACTTGCAGATTCGGGATTTTCCAAAACTGCAATTCGATGAAACAGAGTTTGAAACTCATTAACATCCCCAGAAAGGATGTAGCTTAGGGTATTGATTTGACACACACTTCTGTAACTATAAATACGGCTAGTAGTAACCATAAAGTTTTGTTTGTCCTACCGCCCGTCCGTTACGTTTTATGTAAGCATGATAAATGACGAAGAGAAAGTTCGATAGTACTAAAATTTGGAGAGTAGCTTAGTGTCAATTGGCGGAAGAAACTCAATGTTTTGAAAAATGTATCAGTAAATACAAAGTGTTCTATAATTGCTTTCATTTGAAGAGGTGAAACATAAAAAAGTCGAATTGTTGTCTGTAAACATGTGCTTCAAATTGATTCATAAGGGACCTAAAGGGGGTAATTGAAACATAGTTATTTGCTAATAGTATCTGTTCGCGTTTGTAATAATAATAATAATATAGGAGGGGGTGGACTTTATTTTTGATTTTTTTTTCATTTGAAATAGCAAAAAGTACTCCTTTAAACATTTTATAAAAAAGGTTCTCTCAACAAAATTGTGATAGAAGTCGTCGTTTTGGAGTTTTTTTGTAATAAAAGGAAGATACTCTGCCGATTTACTGAACTTGCAGAAGTCATACCTGATTAAAAATATTGTGTTTCTTCTGGAACTTGTTTTTCATTAAGTATTTATTGTTATTAAATACCTTATTTTATATGACTCTTCATTATGCAACCTAAAAAACTTATTTTTGAAACTGAAAATAATTTTATATTTACGGTGGCCATTTTGTTTTAAGTGAACTGAACTGAACAATTCAGTTCAGTTCAAGCCTTCGAAGAAGGTAAAATCATATAGCAAAGTAGTTTTAAACTTGTCACTTCCGTCAGAAATTCAGATGATTCAGATACCTCAGATAATGCCGAAGTCTCTGCTGTGTATAACATTTTATGTATTACGCAACTTTAAAATAAAAATTTTTGAAATAATGTCATTTTGTTTTAATAATTAAAATTATGAGGTATTTGCCAAACTTCACATTCTAATCATGGTTTAGATTTTGGGTATGTTTTTTTAAATTTGCTCCACTGTGCCGCGGTAACCAAAATATTTTTTACGAACAAAGAAACCTGTACGTAATGGTTTCAAAACAAAGGAAAAAATCTTACACCTGTAAAATACAAACGAAGGGAGAAGATATTGCGGTGGAAAATTATTTCTTTTAGAGGCAAAGTCAAATTTGATCCACACGTACGTAATGCTTTCAAAATAAACGAAAGATAATTTTTTCTTTTTATTTTATTGAATCGCCTTATTTACATAACATTTTAACCAGGGGTGAAATATAACGGTTGAAAAACATTTACTTCTAGTTGTTGCTACCTAATCAGAATATACTTACATTGTTTACCCAAGTAATAATTTAAATGCTTTTTAGATTTATTTAGGTTTTATCAGTGTTTTATAACAGCCATCTTATAAACCACTGATTTATGCTAGATTTAATAAATGCTAAATGCACTTGAAGATAGTTTTGTCTTTAAGAAAGTTTTAAAAAGGCCTTCAAGAACTTACATTAAAACTAAATTATTTTTTAGTCTTTATTAGCTTATGATTGGCTTATCACGGTATTTGTCAAGCCTTCAATAAAACTTTGTAGCTGTTAAGTCCAAGTTAGGAGGATCAAGTTTTATAGAGATTACGCAAATGGTGTGGTTTTATCATTGCTTTATGAAATTATTTTAGGTGGTTGTTAATGATGAGCTATAAATCTATAACCTTCATAAAGCCAACTGCTTGCTAGAGTTTTAATGAAGCAAACAAACATATGTAATAAATCAGTCTTAAACATAAAAGGATTTGGTTTACCTTTGACCAGACTATAATGTTTTAAAACAGGTAGTTTTAAAACTGTGATAAGATAAATATATATATATATATATATATATATTCGTCGGCATTTTGACGTACCTGTGGGTGAATTTATAATAATGGTAAGTTGTAGTGAAAATAACCTCGGCAAACTGAATTTTTAGGTTATATTATCCGAACACCATAAATTCTAAAAAGAAGCATGTAGGCATGTAGGCCCTTCTCTAGATGGGCCTCTGTACTCTTATAAAGGTTTTAAATCGGCTTCATAGAGTCCTTCCAAGTTTAAAAGTAGACTTGGAAATAAGTCTTTAAAATAGCTTACAGATTATTTTAAAACGACTTTTAAAACTACAATTGTTATTTGGGTACAGTTCACAGATTCGTACTTGACCGTTTTTTGGAGAATGCACGTATTAAATTTGTTTATGGAGGGAAATTTGGAATCGTTAGGAAGGCACACAAATTTAAAAAGTACTCTTACTCACCAAAAATTATTCAAAATAATGTTTTCATTGTAGCGCCGCATTCTGTTCCTTTCTTCAACTTATCAAGAGTGGATCAGGTGAAAATCACTTGCCATGAAGTACGCGAATTTGTTCTTTGTCAGCTGCAGTTCCTCATCAAATATAGGAGTTATGATGAGCTGGGAACAATACAAAAAAATTAAAAATGAATTATTATTTGTTTGCTTATAATTGTATTGAAACATATTCTTTACAGGATTTTGCAAACAGCAGAAAAAATTACTATCTATAACTAAAAGAAAAACTTGAAAAAGTGAAGTCTGGTTATGCTAGCTAATTAAAATCCTAAAATGAATTTGTCTAATTTCTTATTTGTAAATTCTCATTCTAACACTAGCATCCACACAGTCCCCTACGCCCATGCATAAACTAGTATCTACATACTCCCTACGATCATGAAGATTGAGTTAAAAATGAAAATAAAGGCCCAAAATGAATTTATTTATCTACCTTGTCCTAAAAAAAATTCATTCTAATGGGTTACATTTTCATGAAATCTATCATTCTGTATCTTGGAAATGCTTAGCCTTTGAAACGTTTTTCGCCCTTATTCTGGAGCTCATCAGAAAGACATAAAGCCACTCATAAAGATGTGTGATGCAAAACCAAGACAATTTCTATGAATAAGTGTGAAATAATTATATTTGACATTGACTGATAAAAACAACCTCACCTGTCTATTAGCCAACTAGTATTGAAGCCTATATACTCTACGCATGTTTAAAAATGAATTATTATTTGTTTGCTTATAATTATTGTATTGATACATATTCTTTATAGGATTTTGCAAACAGCAGAAAAAATAACTATCTATAACGAAAAAAAAAAAACTTTGTGTTAAAACATTAATGAAATCTTTACATTCTCTCGATAACCTGAATTCTGGTTATGCAAGCAAATTAAAATCCTAAAATGAATTTGTCTAATTTCTTACTTGACAATTCTTGTTCTAACACTAGCATCCACACAGTCCCCTACGGCCATGCAGATTGAACTAGTATCTACATACCCCCTACGATGGCTTTATGTCTTTCTGGTGAGCTCCAGGATAAGTGCGAAAAACGTTTCAAAGGCTAAGCATTTCCAAGAAACAGAATGATAGATTTCATGTAAATGTAATTCATTAGAACGAAATTTTTTTAAGACAAGGTAGATAAATAAATTCATTTTGGGCCTTTATTCTCATTTTTAACTGAATCTTCATGATCGTAGGTGGTATGTAGATACTAGTTTAATCTGCATGGCCGCAGGAAACTGTGTGGATGCTAGTGTTAGAATGAGAATTGTCAAATAAGAAATTAGACAAATTCATTTTAGGATTTTAATTTGCTAACATAAGCAGAATTCAGGTTATCGAAAGAATGCAAAGATTTCATTAATATTTTACACAGTTTTTCTTTTAGTTATAGATAGTTATTTTTTCTGCTGTTTGCAAAATCCTATAAAGAATATGTTTCAATACAAAAAAATTGTTAATCAAATTTTTCACAGCATTTTATTTTTTAAATGAATTTTTTTCTTGTTTGTGTTCTTAAGGTAATACAAGTTAAAAATAATGCCTAGTTATATGAAGTATATTCTCCACGATTTATTTGGCAGCATTTAGGTAATTCTTAGAATCATGTGGCTCAAATAGTTTTAGACCAAGCGCTAGGATATCTTTTGCGTTAAAATTAGGTAGAAGAATGCCGTTTGCTGAGTTGGTAGATTTTGTGATTCTAAACATGTACCTAAATTGGGCGAATAAAAATATCATATGGTTATTTGATTTACATTTGAAACCAAAGTCGATCACAAATGAAACACGCGATACTGAACGGATTATCCTGAAAAGTTTTTATAGCCTCTTCGGCCTCGGCCCCTCAATCCAGCGCGCTGGACATATTTTATTTATTTCTTTACACACAATGTGTGTAATATGCGATACTCACAAGCGTCTAGGTACACGAGGCCTCGAGCATGCGCATTACCTTTAATAAATTCCGCAGGTCAAGACATTGTAATATTTCGTGTGATTTTGGTGAAAAAAATGCGGGACCCCCCCCCCGCGACGCTGATAATGCCTGCCGCGTTAATAATTATTAACAATTAGATATCAGAATAAAAACCTACTAACCTACCCTAAAGAAATCATACGAAAGATTGAAATTATTTTAAGCAGAACAAAAAATACTAATCTAACCTAAAGAATTTAATGGTTACAAGATTAAAGAAAAAAATTTTGCGGGCGCAGCAGTTTGAAGCCGGGCCCTTTCGCATTGTAAGCGAGAACATTACCTATGCGCCAACCGTACGGCTACCGACGAACACTAAGGGCAAGGAATAAATAGTCAGACAAATAACAGGAAATTGATATCAAGTTTTGCGCACGCTCGAGCACAGAGTACGTAACTACACAGAGATGAAGGCTCTGTCGGCACCTTTGATTTTTGATGGCTCAATATCTGTGGCCTTCCGTACCAGTTATTTCTATACTGAGGGAAAGGTGTTATTCAGTATACACTGAAAAACAGTGTGTATCAAAATATCAAATTAGATAGAAAACTACTACAATTTGAATTGTTTATAATCAGCGCCTATTTTCAAGTGGATTGGTCCTTATATCCTAGCAAACTTTCGAAACACCCAAAATTACCGTAAAAATGTAATTATTATTAATGCCTTCCCTCGGCACCCCCACTTGATATTATTTGTTTTGATCATGATCTACAAATATTACTTATGTGAGAAAATAGTATCCTGACTCTTTTATGAAGGATAAGGAGTAAGCATTTTAAGAAAAAATGTGTTCATTGTAGAAGATCTGATAAATTGAGGGCAATGCTGAGGAAAAAATCAAAATAAAATATTTTAATTTTTTTATGACATTAATGGTTTGAACAAAATCTTTTCATACAACCTTCCAAAATGAGTGGAAATATAGCTCTCTCTTTTCGATACAACTTGAGAAAGTGGTGTTTTAGGCACGCGACGTGAAGATTGACATGTCAAGTGATTGAAACACTTCTTTCGCAACAGATATAGGTATTGAACAAGAATTTTCGTAAAATCGTCATAAATATTTATTTTAGTAAAATAACAAAAATTCACACACCATATAAATTTATTTAAATCACTATACACAAGTTGGCTACTAGGTCGTTGCTATGCACTGGTTGTTTGTTTTGTGTGCGTAAAAGAGTTTTGTTTGAGTAAAAGATGTAACTTTTAAGCACACGTGCGTAAAAGACTGCCATCTCGATATCCATATGATAATCGAAATGTCACTATTGTGCGACGATTTTAGGAAAAAACTATTTTTGCTTATTCATGTATTAATTTAATTACGAAATAATTTCAAAATCTTTATTTATAAACACAGAGGTAGAAGACTGCATACTATATTATTCAAGTTCGTTGTTGGTGTCTTGTAAAGTCTTGTTACTATATAAGTACATATAAATATAAGACAAATCAGAAGTTTAGGGTAGGTAGTACAAAATTATAACTATTATAAAAGAGTACACAAGTACAACGACTAATAGGTACCTCTTATCTACAAGAATCGCCATAAACTAATATTAACAATTAAACGCAGAAATAGTTTTTGTATTACACAATCTCTGTTGAAATCAGTTGACTGATTCAAAATGACATAAAAACTGATATGGATACATGATAGTTAATTACCTTTTGTTAAAATTGTAAAAGCGAAATAAATTTTGTTTTGCTGTTTGCATAGATTACTTAAATTTTCGCAGTAAATGTTAATTTCATATTAAATTAATTCCTATATATGAGTCAATATAGGTACCTAGTAAACGTAAACACAAAAGTGAGGTTGATTAATATACCAGTTAAAAAATGGCGGAATCTGCACATGCGTATGAAAATTAGGTTTTGGCGGGAAGGCTTGCTTTCGTCTCTGTGTAGTTACGTACTCTGTGGCTCGAGCTCGAGGCCTCGTATACCTAGACGCTTCTTGCGATGCTCAATTTCGCGTCTCCAGTATACTGACGAGGTGTTCTTTGAATTTCATGGTAGGCGGAGCTCTCTGCGGCAGTTATTTCCAGACTCTGACATAGTGAAGTGAGGTTATGGCAAGCTCCAGCAAAACGAAATGTAAGTACTATTTATTTGTATTTTTAGTTAAAAAAAAATCTCGACGTTTCATGACATTCTAAACCTATTTCACGAATAAAAATTTTTGAATTTTTTTTTGCGATTACTATACTTCCAATCCACTACGTGGATGTGGAAGTAATAAATATAAATAGGGTCGTTTCCTTCACCAAAATTCATAAAATATTATTATACCATCAAAAAATATACTAAATATATATTTCATATATCATATTAAAGAAAGTCCTAATAATCACATGCAAGAAAAAATTGGTTTTCAAAATAACAAGGCGGTAAATGATGACGTATGTAATGAGAATTCAATTTTAGAGATTTTCATGTTTTCCTTATCATGTTGGCGGTAATGCTCGGTAGATTTGTTGCGTATTTGTTGTTTACATTGTGTTGATTTTTCATTATAAATTATAACCTAAAAATTTTAAATTTTATTTCCTATTTTAAAATATATCTGCAACAGTATATTATTAATAGAAAATCATTTACATACTTGCTTTAGCTTACAGTGTACTTCATATTTTAATCAAGTTAAATCCTAATAACAATAACAATAGTTTGAAAACAATTAATATGACAATGACTCACGTCGATACTATAACCACACTACTCTGTGCCATAACAGTAACGACGCCAGTCGATTATTCCTCTATTTGTTAACTGCGCATGCTCTCACATCTGACGTCATCATAGGCGCCAATACAACATTTCGTAACTTAAATAATTAATTTCACTATTAAAATGAATTTGGAATGTGAAATAAAAAAAATCGGTAAAGGTCTTTACACAGAACTTCCCTCGTTATTTGTGCATGGCGGTCACTCTAAAAAATTAATAATTACGAAATGACATTGAGAATAATAATCGGAATATAGTTATTGCTATTATTACAAAGAAAACTTGATAAGTTTTGGTCAAAAAAATATACAGATTGCTCATCCAACAGCAAAAGCTCAATACTAAATAACAGGTGCCACATATGGCAGGCTTGCGCAAATACCTTTACAAATGTCCACCATGACTGAATTATTTCTTGGGATGACCACCCTGTACATTTTTCAATAAAAGTATAATAGGTGTATATGTCAGATATTATTGCCATCCGTCACATCAATCCAACATTCGCGCATTGGAGTGGAAGTATAGTGGTGGTTAAAAAATTTCATTTTTATTTTAATTTTTCAAAAATGTTAAAAAAAAAATTAAAATTTTTTCTTCTGAAATAGGTTTAAAATGTCAAACGTAGAAATTTTTAATTTAAGCAAAAATGAAAGTTTCCGTCTATTCTATAATAGTGGTAAAAGAAGTTTAAGATTTAAAAATTACATAATTTTTTTAAATAGGTTTAGAATGTCATGAAACGTGAAACTTTTAAATTTGAGTAAAAAAAGTTTCCATCTATTCTAGTGTTAATTTTTTTTCCAAACTGGTAACAAAATGTTGCAAAAATTTTTTTTCCGAAATTGGTTTGGAATGTCATGAAACGTGGAAATTTTAAATTTGAGCAAACCAAATTTTTCGTCTATTCTATAGTAGTGATAAATAGATTAAAAATGTTTCCAAATTTTTTAAAAAAATTTTCAAAAACATTTTTAAATTTGTTTGAATAGTTTTAGAATGCCATGGAAACGTGGATAGTTTAAATCTGAACAAAGAAAAAAATTCTATCTTAGTGGTAAAATTTAAAAAAAATAGTAAACAAAATTTCTAATTTTTCTTTTAAATAGATTTAGAACGCTATGAAACGTGGAAATTTTAAATTTGAAGAAATTAAAAAAAAATCCGTCTATTTTAGTGGTAAAAAAAATTTCAAAAATGTTGGTAAAAAAAAAATTCAAAAAATTTTCAAATTTTTTTTTTTCTGAATCAGGCTTAGAATGCCATAAACGTGGAAATTTTAAATTTGAAGAAAAAAAACTATCATTTTAGTAGAAAAATTTTTTTCGAAAATGGTAAAAAAAATTTAATTTTTTTTTTAATAGTTTTAGAATGCCATGAAACGTAGAAATTTTAAATTTGAGCAAAAAAAAAATGTTTCATCTTGGTAAAAAATTTTTCAAAAATGGTGAAAAAAATTTTCGAAAAATTTTTTTTTTCAGAAGTAGGTTTAGCATGTCATGAAACGCGGAAATTTTAAATTTGAACAAAATTTTTTTTTTTATCTTGGTAAAAATTTTTTCAAAAATGGTGAAAAAAATTTTCAAAATTTTTTTTTCCCGAAATAGGATTAGCGCGTCATGAAACGTGGAAATTTTAAATTTGAGCGAAAAAAAATTTTTTTCACTATTTATTCCGTTTAGACGGTCCACCCTGTATATTTTCCAGTGAAATTTCTACCATTTCTGCGCTGACAGTAGCGTCAACTACCTGCCAAATTTCACTGCTCTCCGTCAAGTAGTTTTTTAGTAAATGCACCAACAGACAGACAGACAGACAGACAGACAGACAGACAGACAGACAGACAGACAGACTGACGGAATTGAAAAACCTATATTTTCGTAATCTACGTGTTCTGAAACGTCAGAATCCGTAAAAATCTCGGAGGGTGATTTTTTCTCGAATACAATACTTCCCTTCGGTATGCGAGGGAAGTAAAAATACGGGCCAAATAAAATTTTATAAAATACTTGAATATAATTTTTTTTTAAATGATCAACGGCCCTATTGTGGCAGATAATAAAAGTTACATGTTTTAGAAACATTAAAGTTTTAGTAGTTATAGTAATTCTGACTTAATACGTCATTTTATTGCAGTCTCGCGGGCTGGACATAAGGTTTCAGTTATGTAAAAATAATTTTTTTTGTAATTTTCAGATAGTGGCTGCCTACATGAAAAAATCTTTGACGGAAGATAAGTTAATGAGAATATGGGATGAAAGTGAAGGAGAGTTTAGCATTGATGACGAAAATGACAAGTTTTATTGGGTTTTAAAATTTACATCGGTGAATGTCTAGCCATGGATGCTGACAGTCCAATTATCCATTACGCTGATTTAAACTACGTACCGCCGGGATGCCTTCAGCTTAAAAACCAAAATACAACTAAATCTATTCCTCCAATAGATATTAGAAAATCTTCAAACAAGAATTTATAGTATTTACAAACTCAACTGGAACAGCACGGAACTAGAGGATCTTACGGGGTATTGTCAATATATCGCTTCACATTGAATGAGAGAGCACAGAATCTTACAGATTTATATTCGCCACTCCTCGTCTACAGTCCACGTGGACTTAATCCGCCTGTCACATAGATATATAGGTGGGATTAGATGCTTACCGAATTTGATTTGTCCACACCAACCTTGTTCACAGTTTTTGCATGCCATAATATATAAAACAAAAAATACGTATGAACTATTTGTATCGTACGATCTGTAGATAGTGCAGCACAGGCCAGGCAGCGTTATAAATTACTTAATTCTAGTGAATATTTGAACAAATTATTAGTTTTATTACTGTGTTTAAGTGATTGTTTGCAATTAATTGTTTAAAATGGCATTTTGGAGGCCTTTCGATAGTATTGTCTAAATGTTATTTGTAGCATTATCTTAATTTTCTTTTTCCTTCTTCAATTCTTTGGGACTTCCTGCCACATGTATGTTTTCTTTTTAAGCGGTGCTAGGGGAATCTACAAAATATATCACAATTAACCAGTATGATACTGGTAAATAACCTCTACGCCTGTGACGTTTACGTCAAAGGATCAGTTAGAGGCTGTTTTTTTTTTAAATTGAATTGAAGCACACGATCATACTATTTTACGTCTGCCTCCGTATTATTGCGTTTTCAACCCCATTGAAATGGTGTGGGCTCATGTAAAAACAAAACTACCTACATTAATATAATCAATCCCCACAATTAAGTGAGTCTGTCTTAAAGAATTTAAAGATAATAGTAGACGAAATAGCCAAAAGCGATATATGGTGGAAGTGTGTATCTTATGTGATAAAAAAGGAAAATGAATATTCTATATTACCACCTATTAATCCAATTATTATTAATGTAAATGTCGATTCAAGTTCTGAAAACTCGGATAGTGACGAATGAAATATTGTTTATTTAAAGTTCATAGACAAAGCTTTTTTGAAATTTGTTGATTTAACGTCGACCTATTTCCGCTACTGAAACCGATTACCGACGCCAGGAAACGAGTTCCCCCTTTAAAATTTTGCCGAGTCTTTGCTTTATAGAATAGTAAAAATTTTCTACCTGACTAACATCATGATACTGCAAAGTTCATAGTATCATGGCCTAACATTTAATAAACAAGACAGTCGCTGCTTTACACCCCTTCGGAAGGACTATATACCATCTATGCAACTTCCGCCTAAGATTACATAACTTTGCCGCTAGAAGATAGAACGAGAGGTAGGTCACTAGACAATAGGCGTAGCCTTAATATATCATTTATGGGACTTATCAAATGTGATAGACATATTTTTTCATTAACCACTTCTATTGAATAAAGGTATTATAGAAATCCCTTTCTTTAACAATTAAAAAATAATTATTTAATATTTATAGCATTGTTATTTAATACACAATATCGCACGCGTTTTGTGACGAGTAATAGGCTAACTTCGGCAGCGCTCAGGTTCATTTTATTTATACGCAAATAATGTTTATCTATCTATGAACGTTTATAAATGCATCTTCCGTCAATGAGTAACAATTCGAAACTTTATTTTTGTCCAGCTAAATGTGATATTTTTGTGTGCGGCGATTCCATAAACAAATATTTCTTTGTTTCAATAAAGTCGTTTATTATTATTATTATTATTATTATTATTAATTAAGAACAACAGAAAACAATTCTATTTTTTGTTCAACTCGCTTTAACTCAAAAACATCTGTTAATATGAAGGACAAACTTTAATAGATATACAAAATATATATAATAAATTTGTCTTCTAAAACTATGTCAATAAAATGTGAGAGTTGTGAGTATATTGTGAAGAATAAAGATAAAGAGAACACTTTTTTTATAAGAAACTTTTTTCCTATCATTAACATTTGAAAAAATTTGATCAATGAACTAATGTTATACGCATAGCATTTATTGAATAAAAAAAGTTGTGCACTTTTGGCTTTACCAAAATTAAATATAATGCTTTTAAAAAATGGTGGAAGAGAAATTAAAAGATTTCCTCCTAGTAGACAAATGATTGAACAACATTTAAAATCGAACCTCGTGTCCAAATGTTATTAATCTTTTCATAATTTTTCCAATCTGAAACTGAACATATTTGTTTCAATAAAAACTCAAAAAAACATTTCTCCAAATATTACGAAAATAGAAATAGAAACTTGAAATTTGAGTTTAGGAATGTCTATATTAGTGGCCGATCTAAACAGTTATACAGATATTCCGTATTTTGCGGTTAAAATAGTTAAAAACTTTAATTGGCATATTTAAAATGCTTTTTAGGGCTAAAATAGCAATGTTCTTAAATACCTTTCGATCACAGCGCCCTTTCCACATTATGAAAAAGTTTGAGAAATTCTATGGATTATAAAACGATATAATTTTTATTTTGATGCAATCTCAAAAAAGAAATTTTCTGGCTCCTTACATTTTCTATAATTCCAAAATTGAACTTTTAAGGACTTAAGAAATATACTAAATCGCATTGTATCTAGGGTTTCTGTCCCGGGAATCCCGGGACGGGATTTCCCGGGAATTATGTCACTTTTTATCGTTCCCGTTCCCGGGAAATAACAGTCGGGATTTCCCGGACCCGTGGAAATAAAAATAAGTTTTAAAAATATTAAATTTGGTGCTCCGAAATTTTAGAGAGCGTGCGCGTCGGAAGGCATTTTTGTTTTATTTGGTTATTGTATTATTTCCTGTAGGTAGTGTTGTTGTGTCTTTTTAATTATAAATAAAACAAAACAAAACTGACGGATTTATTTTTTGACCAAAGAAAGAAAAGAAAAAAACATTAAAAAAAATCGGTAAAGGTATTTACACAGAACTTCCCTCGTTATTTGTGCATGACGGTCACTCTATAAAATTATTAATTATGAAATGACATTGGGAATAATAATCGGAATATAGTTATTACTATTATTACAAAGAAAACCTGATAACTTTTGGTCAAAAAAATATACAGAGTGCTCGCCCAGCAGCAAAAGTTCAATACTAAATAACAAGTGCCAAATATGGAAGGCTTGCGCAAATACCTTTACAAATGTCCAACACGACTGAACTATTTCTTGAGATGACCACTCTGTACATTTTTCAATAAAAGTATAATAGGTGCATATGCCAGATATTATTGCCATCTGTCACATTTTCAATCCCACATTTACGTAATGGAGTGAAAATATAGTGGTGGTTAAAAAAAAATTCATTTTTTAAAACATTTTCAAAAATGTTGGTGAAAAAATTTTCAACATTTTTTTTCTGAAATGTCATGAAACGTGAAACTTTTAAATTTGAGCAAAAAAAATTTTTTTCATCGATTCTAGTGTTAAATTTTTTTCCAAAATGGTAAAAAAATGTTGCAAATTTTTTTTCCGAAATAGGTTTGGAATGTCATGAAACGTGGAAATTTTAAATTTGAGCAAATAAAATGTTTCGTCTATTCTATAGTAATGAAATGGATTAAAAATGTTTAAAACATTTTTTTTAAATTTTTCAAAAACATTTTTAAATTTCTTTGAATAGTTTTAGAATGCCATGGAAACGTGGAAATTTTAAATCTGAACAAAGAAAAAAAAATTCCATCCATTTTAGTGTTACAATTTTTTAAAAAATGGTAAAATAATTTTCTAATATTTTTAAAAATAGATTTAGAACGCTATGAAAAATAAAAAATTTTAATTTGAAAAAAGAAAAAAAAAATTCCATCTATTTTAGTGGTAAAATATTTTTCAAAAATGATAAAAAAAAAATTCAATTTTTTTTTTATAGGTTTAGAATTTCATGAAACGTGGAAATTTTAAATTTAAACAAAGAAAAAAAATTTTTTCATCTATTTTAGTGGTAAAAAATTTTTCAAAAATGTTGGTGAAAAAAATTTTCAAAATTTATTTTTCAGAAATAGGTTTAGCGTGTCATGAAACGTGGAAATATAAAATTTGAGCAAAAAAAATTTTTTTCATTATTTTTTCCCTTGGGATGGTCCACCCTGTATATTTTCCAGTGAAAGTTTAATCATTTCTTCACTGACAGTAGCGTCAACTACCTACCAAATTTGACTGCTCTCCGTCAAGCAGTTTTTTAGTTAATGCACCAACAGACAGACAGACAGACTGACGAAATTGAAAAACCTATATTTTCGTAATATACGTGTTCTGAAACGTCAAAATCGGAAAAAATCTCGGAGGGTGATTTTTTCTCGAATACAATACTTCCCTTCGGTATGCGAGGGAAGTAAAATGAATATTTGAATGATGTGACATTTTGAAACAAAGAATTTGTGTTTTTCAAGAAGTATATGAAAAATTTAGTATTTCCCGGGAATCCCGGGATTCCCGGGAACGACAAATTTTATTTCCCGATTCCCGGGAATGAAAAAAAGTCGGAAAATCAGAAACCCTAATTGTATCAGCCCTAAAAAATCATGAATATTGCTTATGCTCCAAATAATAATGTCTCACGCATAATATAAAGAAAATTTAATTTCCAGTATTCTTCACTTTTTTGTTAAACCAACTAGAGACACCCCTAAATCTAACTTAATATTAAAAGAAAACGTTTGCATCAACGTATATTTTCAAATTTCGGTGAAGCGACTGAAAAAAAAAAACTTCGTTTTTCTGTGACAGCACCCTATTGGACGTGCAGCTAGCAAATGCGTGAGATTTCAGCGCCTGAGGACATACCCTGCAATTGATATCAGGAGCATCAATATCTATCACGTATTTACGATTGATAAGGTGTTAATTACAATAAATCCCGCAATTCCCCATTTGACTTAAGCTCAGTTGACCATAAGAAGGCAAAGGTCAGCTTTCTCGATAAATTCGATGCTTAGAGAACAGTAGAAGTTTATCAACTGATTTCTCTATATGGGAAGCATATTGTTTGCTTCTTCCTTAAAAGATCATGAGACCAAATTTTCCGAAGTCGGCGTTGAAGATAATCTTATCACGTGTACGTCCCAGCTGTGATGTTGCACCTCCAAGTCTGTAAAGGTTCCTCCATCATCGGATGCTTCCATCCAGGGCTGGAGCGAGCGGGGGGCACCCCCGTTACTACCTAAAAGGGGGCCCCGCCCGGCACGAGTGCCAACGTAATAAATAACCCGGTCCAAACTAAGACAATGCGCAATGCGCCCCCGTCCGACTTTAAGTAGCAAGGGCGCTATATCGGTCTAGAAGCAAGGGCGCTATATCGGTCTAGAAGCAAGGGCTTTGCGGAATATAAATATATACATTTATATTACATTTCTTTCTTTGTCTGTTTCGTACAGCGTGTGAATTGAACATTAAACGGGCCGCGGATAGTTGCATCACTTCAAGATGTTATAGAAATACCGACAGCTAAACTTCACATGCTAAAGCTAGCACGTTACATATAGTACGGGAGCCCATCGACAAAAGTGGATCGGGCACCGCAGTTTCCGCCGCTTGGTGGAAATGTAGGCATCTGTAGGTACCATTTCCCCCAACGGCATGTCACGATCCAATTCTGAAAATATTCAGGCACATTTTTTAGGCAAAAATGAGCATCTCTTGTCTCTTGGTGTTTTTTCCAAAGTGCTTCCTTCTCACGGAAAAAAATAACGAAAATTAGCTTTTTTGTAATTTTTTTACGGGAGAAGGAAGCACTTTAAAGAAAAGGTTCAAAAGGCATTTTTTTTAATTTTTGTCTAAAGAATATGCCTGAATTTTTTGGGATTTTTCTTGTACCGTCCTAAAGTTCCAGGACGCTACAGAATATATATAATTTAATTATGGGGTTCTTAAAACCACTATAATAGCAGATACTTTAAATTTGTTGACTTTTTGTTCACAGAAACCTAGAGCTGCCGAAGTCCTCATCCCCACTCAACCCCAGATCAGGTAGATTTATCAACCTACCCTATCGCTACAGAATAAATATGAACAAACTTTAAAATATACACCGAGCGCCATCTGTACTTTACAAGCAAACCCAACCGATTCTTAACGAGTAAACTTGAATTAACTTTAAAATATACACCGAGCGCCATCTGTTATTCTACCAGCAAACCACCGGCTCTTACTAGTTAGAAACCTAGAAGTATTGGTAAAAATTAAACAATAACTTTAATTAATAATTTGATTCGATAGAAATTTAGTAACAAATAAGAATTATTAATGGGAAGTAAAATAGTGCAATAATTAAGTAGATTTGATAATAAAAACAGAATTTTAAGTAAACACTTTTTATCATTTTGCGGTTGGCAACAATTGATAGCTATTTTAGAGGAGACAATAAATTAGGCATTTCCGATTCTTGAAGCCAAGAACAAGACGTGTTTGTGCTGTCTTGCCGCAGATTTAAAGCCTCAAATTCCTGGAGATAGGTAATTAAATAAACCAATATCTACTAAATTATAATCACTGACATTTATTGATTAATGTATATGTATTTAATTTGTAAAATTGCCAGCATTCAACCCGATGTTAAGGGATATTTAATAGGTTAATTTTTGAAGTGCTTGGATAGAGATGCACGCGTGCCATAAAAAACAGCGTCAGTAGCTAAAATCTATGTTGGATAAGGAATTACATTTAATTCTGTTGCTTATTGTTAAGGGGAATTAATTGTGAATTTAAAGTTTTAAACGCGATTTAAATATAGGTTTGAGCAATAGTAGAACGCGGTTTTATTAAATTTTGTAAGGTTATAAAAATATCTTGGAATTTGGTAGGGGATATTTGGGCATTTTTGGAAGAAACGTTAAGGTCTTAAAGCATTACGTGGGGTATTAACGCACCCAGAGTGCCTTTTCAAACAAGTAAATGCAAGGTAGAGTAACACGATGGACTCTTTTAGGTGTGAGGTAATAAGTACCAGCTTGATGAGCTAGTAAGTACCAGCCTGATGCAGTAATAAGTACCAGCCTGATGCAGTAATAAGTACCAGCTTGAAGAGCTATTAAGTAGCAGCCTGATGAAGTATTAGGTGCCAGTTTGAAGAGGTGGTAATGACCAGCCAAAGATAAGCCTTAGGTGTCAATTAAAGTGACCAGCTTGATGGTGATGGTCCTGTGAGGATAACCTTATTTAGCCCAGGAGGAAATTGTTTGCCCACATCCACACATGTCACTGGATATGGAACTTGTATAGCGACAACATATTAATCAGTCTAGTCTCAACGTTTATCAGTAAACGTAACAAACAGAGGAAGGGGAAGAAGAGATTTGAGTGGGACGAGGCGCTCTGGCAGCTCGTGAGCAGGATTTGTGGTGAGAGTGTCATTCTCATTTGAACATCAACACGCTCAACTTCTTGTGGAATTTTCAATTAACATATAATTTTTAGCCTTCAGCAAATGTAAATTTTTATCTTTAACTTTTCATCGGCCGTCAGCCTTATAACATTCTTACTCCTACATATAATTTATGTAAGGAAGGTAGCTACCCTCTAAATTCAATTTTTTGTTAATAAAATATCTAAATTTATATCAAATATTTACCATTTCCAGTTTTGTCTTTAAAATTTTAATATACAACTTATTTTTCTTACTTTGTGTTTTTCATATTAAACTTTCTAAAAACTCATGATACCTATGTAAACAATAAGGCCACTGAATAGCCACAGTATTACATTTTGAAAACCAGTAAGGCATAGGTATCGAGCAATTGGCTATTGGCGCCTAACAATTCTAAATTTTAATTAATTTTCGAACCACGACCCAGCCTCCACAAAATAAGTGAGAACCGGGTAGTTTCATCGTTCCTATTCCACTCAGGGGCAGGAATTGATGTTACATTCTGAAGAAATAAAAAAAACAGAATTTAGGGAAATATTTGGCCGAAATTATTTTTGTCTAAAAAATTCTGAAAACCGACAGGCGTGTTCTTTCGACAAAAATAAGCCATTTTTAGCTCTTGGAATTTTTCACTAAAACGCTTCCTTCACCCTAAACTAATTAATAAAAGTCTATGAATTCCTCTTTTTGTCGAATTAAAATTAATTAATTTTCAACAAGTACCTACACAAAACACAAAAATGCAATATATTTATAACGTCTAGCTTTAGATTACCTACGTTGAGTTCAGATTTTAAAACTATTTTCGTGTACTATTTTGCCAATAATAAAAATTTGAGCGTTCTTAGTTTCCACTTGTTTATTTTGGTTTTTCGTATCTGCTGTGTGATAGCTTAGATCTAACTGCCCCTTGTTTTTCAAATTTAGGTAGGAATTATGGAATAGACAAAAAATCAAATAGGGGCTTCCGGTATATACACCAAATATCAAGTTTCTGTACTCTTACTAGCTTGATTTACTTATTTTTCACTATTTACTCCTATTCCTATTTATCCCCAAACCTTCAGCCAGTCATTTGAAAATATAATCTAGTTCCATATGAAGAGCTTTCATGCAAATGTTAATAAGTCACTTTTTCTAAATTTCCAGTAAACATTTTCATATACTTTTTCTTTTTTGCAAAATTTCAGTATTATAGTCATCTGTCACACAATTTTTAACTCACCATCTGATTAAAGATTGGTTAGTAACTTGGGGCAAAAATAAAAATTTTGATTTGGACATATTCAGTTTTACTTGAATATCTTGCACATATTAAGTTTTGATTGATAAACAATATGGACATATTAAGTTTTAGTTGAATAACGTGTTTAAATATTTATTGAAACTAAACTGCATGGTATAAAAGTGGTATACAATAAAAATAAAAAACCATTTCTTTATAAAATGTAAATATGAAATGCTACTTCCTCGTCAAGACAGTTGCAGAGTTCCTCTTCTTCTTGTTCATGTAGTTCAATATTTTTTTGAGTATTCTCCAAAATGTCTTTAAAATATTGTAAGGTCTACATCACTAGCCCAGCAAATAAAACAATAAAATGCTGTGAAATGGCGATCCACACTTCCACACATTGGTCGTGCCTGCACGTTAGTCGCTCTAAGAACCAGTAGCTAAGTCTGATCATAAAATAGTAAACGTACCTCTTTAGTACAAAACTATTTAAACAACACTTTATCTTAGCTACTGTACAACAAATGGCAACAGATCTCAGAGCTGCAAAAATATGTTTTGAAGAAATCTACCCAGTACTTATCAAGTTTTGATTGAAAATTCATTAGCTGCTATACAAAAGCTCAAGGATTTATTGAGGTTATAGGTTAAGTATATGTACCAAAGTATAATGCTAAGAACAAATTGAATTATGTTTGAAGCTGTGTACATTTCCTCAGTGATATATCAACTTATGTTTGAAGCGAGACAAGTATTCTATGCAAACTAGTAATTTGTCCCAGAATCCGTATCTAACTCGAAAATCGCAAAATTGGACTTATCAACATTTGCGTGAAAGCTCTTCATATATTGTTATAATACATACGTGTACCAAATTTGAAGTGAATGTCTCAATTTTGTTTTATTAACCCCTTTAATAATGGAGTGGGGGCAGTGTCGGACTGGGGCGCCGGGCAACCGGGCAAATGCCCGGTAGGCCCCTCTAAACACCCAAAATGTGGCCCCCTATAGACCCAAAATTTTAGACCTTCGCAAATCCGAATCTCAAAGCGTCCAGTAAACCACTTTAATTTCGAAACGTGACCACACTGGAAAATAGATTGTTTACTTTTAGTAGCAATTACGACCTGCTTGAACAAGTGAAGTGGCGCGGCGCACAGTGTGGCAAATAGCACATTTTTTGATCAAACAATTCCCAGATCTGGAATTAATTGAAATTACATTTTTTTTAGCTATTCGTTATAAAATTGCCCTTAATTCTATCGACACCGAATTTCGAAATTTCAGAATTCAAAATGGCTAATCCAGACATAAAGGACCTCACACCATTAGCATTGGGAAAATCATTTCGGTAGAATTTTCTTCAAACTTGGAAATAGGTAGCTCAGGGGCTTACGAACAAAAAATGTCATATGAAAAAATTTATTGAATGCCTACCCTGCAGAATTACAGTGACTGGAAATTAAAAATCTCCGAATTATCAAAAAATGTTTACGTCCAGTCACTGTAATTGGGCAGGGAAGGCATTAAATCAATTTTTTCATATGAGATTTTTTGTTCGGAAGCCCTTGAACTACCCATCCCCAAGATTTGAGGAAAGTTCCACCGAAATGATTTTTCCAATGCTAATGGTGTGGGGTCCTTTATGTCCGGATTAGCCATGAACTTTGAAATTTCGAAATTCGGTCTCGATAGAATTAAAGGCAATTTTATAACGATTAGTTTTAAAAAAATTAAGTTTCATCAATTTCAGGCCTGGGAATTGTCGTTTGATCAAAAAATGAGATATTTGCCCCACTGTGCGGTGGTGGCGCGGCTTTTGTTTGATATTTTTCATCTTTACCATGAGCCTTGACTATAGAATAAATATTAAACACCTGTGCTCTTGCTCTAATGCTTAATAGGCTAAGTCAATGAAAGGAAACAGGTAGACAAGGCAAAGACCTCGCCTTCGTACGGAAAAAGTTTCCCTTACGATTTTTTTGCATATTCACATTCGGGACATGTCCATGAATAAGGAGGAAGATTTTGCCTGGCGAGAATCTGGTCCCAATTTGTTTCAATATTTTTTTAAAACTTTGCAATCGCTTTGTATGACCCGAATTTAGGGTTCTTTGGTCATTTTAAATAAAAAAGGTATCTTGCAATTTTTTCGTAAAGTTGACCATTTCCAACTTATAAACAATTTAATGTTTAAGAAAACGCAAAAACAGCTGTTTTCAAGGTTGAAAAATTCATGTTTTAATATTGATTAAAAATTAATTTTTTGAGTTCCAAAACCAAACTTCTTATATAATCTTTGTACATCCATTAACAAAATCCTGAAGAGTAAGTAAAGACAACTTCATTGCAAAGCTTAACTTTTTAATTGTTAAATAGATGGTGTTCGGGTCAAAAAAGCGATTTTTGCAATTTGTTTCAAAAAATTAGTTTAAGCAAATTGGGACTAAATTTTCGTCCGGCAAACTCTTGATCCTTATTCAGGGGCGTATATCCCGAATGTGAATATGCAAAAAAATATTTTTCATACGAACGCGAGGTTTTCGACTTGTCTAAGACAGAATTTTTAGATAAATTAGTAGCCGCAATGTTTTTACAGAATAGCTTTGGGAGATAACTTTGACCTCCCGCAGAGTTCGTATTTTTCAACTAAAATTGATTCACAAAACATTTTTGTAATAATCAAGATCTAACTAACCTTTTTGCAAAAAAAGGGCAACTAATTTTTGCAAAGCATGGCTGTGAATTATTTATTACCTTAAAAAAAGGCTTGATTTTCGCTAAAAACAAAAAGCGTAAGTTTTAATTTTTTAAGTTGCGTTCTTGCAAACTACAATCTAGATTTACGTTTCTGTTACCTACTTTAAATTAATAATTCATATTTTTTATTTTGTTATTTATTATGGATATATTTTATTTTGATCATGTTATGTACCTAACAAAAATTTATATATTTGTTTTTAAATAAATAAAAAAACTATATATTTTTTCTAAGGGGATACCTAACTTTCAAAAAGTACGTAGGGGATGAGTATGTGAAACTATATATAAAAAAAATTGATACGAGGCCCTCAAGGCAATTTGCCCGGTAAGCCCTATTGGTTCCAGTCCGACGCTGAGTCCGGGGGGGTGGCAAATCTTATTAAGAAAATTGAGGTCTTGGTTTGTAGTACAAATAACGTCAATTGTCGTCAATCATCACCACCCCTCATGTACTATGCGACAAAGAGAGAACGAACCGTGTGAGAGGGATGAGAAGCCTACAGCCTCCCGCTGCTTATACATTACGCTTATGGAGCTTGTCTCCTCTATTTGTTAAACTCTTTGTACCAGATGCCCGGGGGGAAAAGCAAGTTCAATACTCGTAAACCGCAGACAAGCGACTTAAATCCCAGATGCCCGGGGGACAGCGAGTTCAAGACTAGTAAAATCATAGGCTACTAATTACAAGTATTCATTACTTTTGCATGACACGTCTATGGTCATATAGTATACTTTAAGGTCTATGGGTTTAGGGTTTCTTCTCTAAGCGAACGGTTTGCTTGCTATGTTTTACTAATTTTTTTACCAGTTTCTAAAACTTGGTTTAAATTAAAATTATTAGCGAAATCGTCCCTTGGGAACCCATTTTCTTAATAACAATTTTATAACAAATCATGAATAACGCAATTTTCGATTCCAATACACTTCTATCGTAGAGTATGGGTTAATATTAGGGATGCACCGGGTAGTTGTTTTTAAAAACGCCGGCTACCGGATCCCTCTTAAAATTTAAACAACGGGTACCGGGTATCATCAGACCGGGTAGCGAATACCGGGTATTAGCCGGGTATTGGCCGGGTACCAGGTAGTTGCCGAGTAATCGAGTCAGGTGAGAAGTGGGGGTTGACATAACTAACTTTGTTAGTCGATTTACAGTTGTTGACGATGATTACTAAATTTAAAATATTTGACTGGGGACTGAGAAGTTAAAATATATTTAATGCTAAGAGTTAATGGTTCTAATATGTAAAAACGAGCCAAAGATTTTGGGGTAGAAAATGAATCTTGCTTTATCCACACCTTATACAGTTAGTTGTTACAAATTCTATTATTTCACATCAAGCTATTAGAGACCTTATAAGGTCTCTAATAGCTTGATGTGAATTACTATAGTAAATTGTTGTAAAATCATCACCCAATTCAACCATTCATCTCTTTCATGCGGAAAATTGAAAGTTATCCAGGAGCAATTAAATATGCGTATTAAAAAACTTATACAAGATGTCCAGACTAGGTGGAATTCCACCTATTACTTGCTTGAGAGACTTCACGAGGAAAAAAGACCTATATCTCTGTTTACAGCGGAAAATGATTCAATTCAAAATGTAACAGCAAACGAATGGAATTTGCTTGAAAACTGTGTGAAATTGTTAGCTCCATTTGAGCAAATAACTAAACAAGGTAGTAACACTGAATCTGTCACATTCGAAGTAATACCATCAGTATGTCATTAAAAAATGTCTAGAAGATTTAAATTTTGAGGATCCAGTTACAACAAACATGAAAGATACAGCGGAGAGTTTTAAAGAGGTAGTAAAAATAATCCACAGTTCGTTTTTAGACCCAAGGTTTAAGTTAAATTTTTTTGAAGAAAACATGAAAAAATCAAATACTGCAACTGAATTTAACAACCGAAACTGATACCAATAAAGCTACAGTTAGAATGCTCAATATTGGCAATGCAATCATTGATATTGATGATGATAGTAGAAATCAATCTGTAGGTAGTGATGACCACGATAACAATATACCACTAGCACTTTTAACGAAGACGTCTAAAACACCAGACACATCTAATTGTGCAGATCTTTATAAAGACAATAAAAGCCTAAATAAGGAAGTTGAAGAAAATCTAATTATTGATTTGTTAGACAGAAAGAATTCACCGTTTTTGTGGTGGAAAGAAAACTGCAAGCGATTTAGTGAACTGTCCTTATTTAGTCAAAAATTTGTATGCTCCTCATGAAGTAGCGTTTATTTTGAAAATATAGTCTCTGAAGCTGGAAACGTATTTGACGAGAAGAGAAATCATCTTTTGGCAGAAAATGGGGAGAAATTGATTTTCTTGCATCATAATACTCACCTGCAAGATTATAAATACTAACTGGAGCAAAGGTGGTTTATTAAAATGATATATTATTGTTGTAAATGTTTTTAATGTTTAAGTATTACTTTTTTTTTAATTAGTATGTATGTTCTTTTTATTCATTATAATGATTATAAATTGCAATTACCTATTTATTTTATTACTACTACCCGGTACCCGGCCGGGTACAGCTCCATTATCCGGCGAAACCGGGTTTCCCTTAAAATGGGTCGGGTACCCGGCATACCGGGTATTTACCGGGTACCCGGTGCATCCCTAGTTAATATAAGAAAAAAAGTCTTATATATACAGTGTGTCTCATTTAAGAGTGAAACAGCATAATAATTGTTTTGTTTTTGGTCTGATTTGAATCAAACTGATCTTAAAAGATAGAGGTCACCGAAGTCTATTTAAGACCACCAAATCACTTTCCATCTTTAAATGCAAGGCCATCTATGATACTAAATTCAAAAACCCCGAATCCAAAGTTTAGTTAATTTCTAAAAAATTAGGTCTTGATGAAAAAAATCCTGAGGCATTTAAATTAAAATTATTTCAAAATTTATTTTTTTGAACAATTTACACATATGACTAAGAAATACAAACAAAAAATTAAATATTATGTTCTATCAAGCCTCCATCAGCACTATATAATTGCCTCAATTTGCTTTCTGTTATTGTTCAAAACTTTTCGGAGGGTTGCAGAATTTAACTAAACTTCAGGGTTTCTGAATAATATCGAACAAGTTTTGTAACATTTTTTTATTAAAAAATGTCACTTATGTTTTTTTGGTTTTCTTCATACAATTTAGAAAGTTGTTAACGTTTAAACATTGAAAAGATACGATTTTTAGTCTTTTTGGTATTTAATAACTTTTGAATGAAAGACATTTTTAGATTCTTTCAAAATGCTCAAAAGTTTATAAAAATTACATCAATGGTTCCAAAGTTACAGCATCCTATGATCACTATACTTACGTTGCTTGCTGTCACACACATGGCCTGTAATCACAAAAGAATGGAGGCCTGCGCCGGAAACTCCCAATTTTGAAATCAGTGCAACTTTTATATTGATGTAATTTTTATAATCCTTCGGCGTTTAGAAGTTAAAGCCTTGTACTTTCAGAATATTTTTTTCAGAATCTAAAAATTTCTTTCCGGTCCAAAGTTATTGAAGGTAAAAAGGCCAAAAAACGCGTTTTTTCAATGTTTATACGTTAACTTTTTAGACTTAAACCTTTTCAACATAACAAACATTACTTTTTTCTTGTTTTAACTCATACTATACGATATAATCGAAAATCATATTATTTACAATTTGTTTATAAAATTGCGAATGCTCGCGGAGTTGTCGCAAAAAATTCAAATTGTACACATCAGCGAGTTCTCGCCAACATATCGGCGAACGTATGCAAACGACAATTATCTGGGGAACATTCGCACAACCGTTCGGCGAACAATCGTCAAGTCTTCCTATTTTTGCGCGAGCCTTATTTACCAAATTGTTTTTTCACACCACTCTTTTTCCCTCTTTTGAGTTTAATATTACCTGTGAATGATAAACTCGCTTTCCCTCGGTCATTTGGGTTTCGGGTTTTCTGTCTATGGTTTCACTTTTTGTAGCACTCGCCTTCCCTGTCATTTGGGTTTATAGTGTTATCGATCTATTGGGTTATCTGTGAAAAATCCCTGCCTACCCAATAAAAATGCTGAAATTACGCCACTGGATATACGAATTTTGTAGACCCTTTCTTCATCCCTCGCTTCTTTTAATTTTGTGTCTCTTTTTCTTCTCCGATAACAAGAGATTGTGTGAATCACGTGTGGTTACTATAAAATGCGGATGAAAAAAACGCTGGTTCTATATCTGTTACAAATGTTACCACCTGATCGGTTGAAGTTAAAAATACACAAAGAAATTATAATATTAGAACGTTTTTTAAGTGAAGCTATAGAATGATTAAAGTTATAAATAGTACATATAGACCAAGCGCTAGAAAATTTCTTGCGTCAAAATGAGGTAGAAGGTTGCTGCTTTTTTTTAATAGCTAGATTTTATGATTCTGAACATATACTTTTAGATCGGCGAATAAAATTCTCGTCTGCTTAAGCTCCTACAGCCAAAAGAGTATTGAATATTTCTCAGCGATAATTTTTTTTCTCCAAAAGATGGAAAAAGATTTTTCACAGAAAAGTTGTAGATAATGAAATTATCTATCGACCTGTTTAAATCCGACGTCAAAATAATGAAATTTAACCGCAAAACTTCAAAGAAACCAAGGAAGCCAACTTGATCGTTAATACCAAAAAAATATGTGATTATGTTGAAAATTTAGCCAATCACAGCTAAAGGCGACTTCAAGTGATATGGACCAATTCTGAAAATATTATTTTTTTCGTAACTTAACCTCAAGAGACTGAAAATCGTCATAACTTTTGGAATCGGACACCAATGCAATGTAGACGTGCTTAGACTCAACTTGTAGGCCTCTATCTCTACTTTTAAAATCCCAAGATAAAATAGCTCTTTTTTTAGTGGTACCCTCTTTTGCTTATTTAAAGTACGCCTCAGAGTGTTTAAATCGAACTTTAAAAAACGCGCGTGTTTTAAAGGTTACCATAGCAACAACTACAACCCGAGTCAAAATGTAACTTTTTAATTATTGATCTGACAGAAATTTTTGCTGTATTAACCGCGAATCTGCTTTTCTATTTAAATAATCAATGTTAGAACTCATTTTAAAGCAATATACAATCAGTAACAACTGTAGTGACAATAATTAATCCTATGTGACAGATTGAAAATTAATTTTTGCATTCCTCATTTGACACTGACAGGTATCCTGATGTCACATCACGAATTCAAGCATTTAACATTCTTAATTCTTATTTCCATTTTTTGTAGTATTATGTACAAACAAAAAAAAATTGCGTAAAGTATTCGTGGATAACTGGTCTTTAAAACACTTGCTCTATACAGACTGTCTATTTTACGAGGGCCACACCAAATATCTCGCTTAATATCTATTGTAGAAGAATAAAGTTTTAGAAACAGTTCCCATTTTTTGTGAGCTATATTTCAGTAAAAAGAAATTTGAAATCCATAGCCTACTTTATGAGATATATTACAAAAACCTGAAAAATAGGAAAACCACAAACGGTTATAGCTTCCTTATTTGAGGAGATACGAAAAAAGTTAAAGGAATGAAAGTTGACGGCAAAGACAATAAGAATAATAACGTGTAACAAAAAAATCGAAAAATGCAGTTGGCTTTGACATACGCTGTTGTGCAAAAATGAAAAATACATATCTCAAAGTAGGCCATGACGCCATTAATTCCGTTATTTTTTTCTCATTCCAACGATATAAAACATGTCACAGAAATTTTAACCGATAGTGTCAATATTTAATATTTTACGGATACCACAATTCATATAATTGAATCGTAACAATCAGCTGTGCCATAATAGTAAAAATTCACTTTATAATAATTATAATTCCGTAATTATTTATTACAATTTAATACAAACCAATAAATATCTCATAAATAAAAATACAAGTACAAAACGAACATCCAAAGAAAAAAACGAAAAACTATGTATAACAGTACTACCTACTACTATATTGAAAAGAAATTGTGTGTATTTATTTTTCTAACTACAAATGCTCAAATTGTGCACCATGCATTCTGACACATAAACGTGCTCTACGAGACACGTCACGCATTACATTTTGGAGCATTTCAGGAGTAATTGCCTCACATGCGTTTCGAATTCTGGTTTTGATGTCCTCAATATTTTCAGGGGCAGTTTGAAATACCTTGTCTTTAATGTAACCCCAGACGAAAAAATCCAAGGGAGTAATATCTGGTGATCGAGCTCGCCATAGAATGGGTCCATAGGTGCCTATCCAGCTATCTGGCATAACTTGATTTAAATAATTTGTACATATTACAGCAGTGTGAGGTGGAGCCCCATCTTGTTGGAAATATGAATAATTTAATCTTTCTGCCACTGTTAATTCACAAAGAAAATCTTGAAATTCGTTTTGCAGGAAATTAAGGTATCTACGAGCGGTTAATTTGCCATCATAAAAATAAGGTCCAATTACTTTAGTCCCTAAAAGAACCAACCAAACATTCGTAGAAAATCTTTCTTGGAAAGCAGTCTCTCGCACCAATGTGTATTTTCCCGTGTCCACTTATAATGCATATTTCTATTGAAAAATCCATTATTAGAAAAATTTGATTCGTCCGACCAAAGAATTTTGCTACATATCAGCGCGTCATTCCTTTTCTTATTTAATAACCATCTACAAAATCTTACTCTCCTTGGCTTATCTCCCTCATTTAAATGTTGAACTTTCCTCATTTTGTAGCATCGAAATCCGTTTTTTTTTCAATATTTTTCTTGCACTGTCTTTTTTTATGCGACCGTTTCTCTGAATTTGTCTCAAAGAGGTTTCCTCATTTTGGTTAACATAATTCATTACTCTATTTACTTTTCTTACATTATCCGCAACATGCGCTCGCCTTACTACTTTTTTTGAAAACGAACCGTGCGTTTTTAGATTTTGAACTAACTTCCTAAACATAGTTCGATTTGGCTGCGGAGCATCTGGAAATCTATCTCCGTAAACCGTGACTGCCATCTCAGCGTCAAAATTGCACTGACAATAAATGCTAATCATATCGAATTTGTTATTATTGGTGTACACCATAATTACTGATATAACATTCGTAGAAAATCTTTCTTGGAAAGCAGTCTCTCGCACCAATGTGTATTTTCTCGTGTCCACTTATAATGCATATTTCTATTGAAAAATCCATTATTAGAAAAATTTGATTCGTCCGACCAAAGAATTTTGCTACATATCAGCGCATCATTCCTTTTCTTATTTAATAACCATCTACAAAATCTTACTCTCCTTGGCTTATCTCCCTCCTTTAAATGTTGAACTTTCCTCTTTTTGTAGCATCGAAATCCGTTTTTTTTTCAATATTTTTCTTGCACTGTCTTTTTTTATGCGACAGTTTCTCTGAATTTGTCTCAAAGAGGTTTCCTCATTTTGGTTAACATAATTCATTACTCTATTCACTTTTCTTACATTATCCGCAACATGCGCTCGCCTTACTACTTTTTTTGAAAATGAACCGTGCGTTTTTAGATTTTGAACTAACTTCCTAAACATAGTTCGATTTGGCTGCGGAGCATCTGGAAATCTATCTACGTAAACCGTGACTGCCATCTCAGCGTCAAAATTGCACTGACAATAAATGCTAATCATATCGAATTTGTTATTATTGGTGTACACCATAATTACTGATATAAAATTTGTCTTAGAACTCGACAACGCAACATACAACATACAACAGTGACAATCTGTCAAATTTATTAATAACTGTATACATTGTTTTTCACTAATTATGGCACAGCTGATTGTTACGATTCAATTATATGAATTGTGGTATTCGTAAAATATTAAATATTGACAGTATCGGTTAAAATTTCTGTGACATGTTTTATATCGTTGGAATGAGAAAAAAATAACGGAATTAATGGCGTCATGGCCTACTTTGAGATATGTATTTTTAATTTTTGCACAATAGCGTATGTCAAAGCCAACTGCATTATTCGATTTTTTTGTTACACGTTATTATTCTTATTGTCTTTGCCGTCAACTTTCATTCCTTTAACTTTTTTCGTATCTCCTCAAATAAGGAAGCTATAACCGTTTGTAGTTTTCCTATTTTTCAGGTTTTTTGTAATATATCTCATAAAGTAGGCTATGGATTTTAAATTTCTTTTTACTGAAATGTAGCTCACAAAAAATGGGATAACTGTTTCTAAAACTTTATCCTTCTACAATAGATATTAAGCGAGATATTTGCTGTGGTCCTCGTAAAATAGACAGTCTGTATATAATACCGCATGGCTTTCGACAAATCAGAAGCGTAAGCCACACTTAGTGGTTCGGTTGCTATGGTTACGACTAGCTTCGCATTTGACGTTTTACACCGTTTTGTGTTTGCATAGTTTCTAAAATCTTGTTAGAGAAAGTATCCCACACTCGCGAACCGTAGTACTCGCCTTCGGCTCGGACTACAAACTTTTCGCTCGTGTGGCATATGGGCTATTCCAGAACTTGTTGTAGAATATACTATTAAACAGCTATAAAATTCATATTTTTTCCAAAATTTTATTCCTTTTCTGGTGGTTTAATAATTTTCAAAAGCAGATCGGTAGAACCGAAGTTATCGACATTTTTGAGAAATAATCTATTATGATAAAAGTTAATAACATTTTGCCGCAGGGTATGGTAGTATTTGATATTCTAGTAGACAAAAGTTTAAAGAATGTTTCAAACTAAACCCCGTATCAAAATATTACTACCAACTTTTTCATAATACCCAAGTTATTTCTCAACAATATCTCGGATTTTACCGAGGGTTTCACTAATCGGATTTTAAAAATCCAAAGCTTAAAACACTTCTTTCAATGATATTTATTTAATAAACTATGGGAAAAGAAACCATATTTTGAAAAAATTATAAATTTTAGAGCGATTTTAAAAGTTTGGAAAATTTACAAACTGAAAAAAGAGTTAAAAAATATTTCCTCTACAAATTATGAAAATAGAGATTAAAAATATATAATTTGAGCCTAAGAACGTCTTCATTGGTGCCCGATCCCAAAAATTATACCGATATTTTGCTTAAATAACTAAATAAATTTTTTTATACCGATATCCTCTCTTCAAGTTATCGTGCAACAAATTATGTTTTCAAAATCGGTAAACAACAACTTAAGAATACTTACTTTTAGCACTAATTGGTCATATTTTAAAATCAATTACTTATTTTTCCGAGAAGATTTTTGGGATTAAAGAAGTAAATTTAGTATTTTACTTTCACGTTGGTATTGGTAATCGTAAATTTCAAAATATTTTTTTGTTGAAATAGGTTTAGAATGCCATGAAGCAGATTATAAATTTGAACGAAACGAGAGTTTCAGAAACTTGGGATTTGGCCAAGGCCTCAAATGTTTTTCTATTATTAAAGGGATTAATAAAATAACACTGAGATGTTCACTTGAAACTTGGTATACGTATGTATTATAACGACATATGGAACTTAGATTATATTTAGGGATAATTGCGTTGAAGGGTTTAAGGGGTAAATAGAGAAAAATAGGTTAGTCAAACTAATAAGAGTCCAGAAACTTGGGATTTGGTCCCAACTAACCAAGTTGCTCAATAAATTCAAAATAATGGTACAATTTTATTTTATTACTGTTGCATTACTGCTTTACAAAAACTATTTTGTTTTATTAAAACCGCCAAAGTGATTATTTAGTCAACGCAACTAAATCGCCATATAAATGAGAACGTTCTTACGGCTAAATTATAAAACATTTTGTAGAATTTGTTTTTCACTGTTTTATAAATGTTTATACAGCTATTATTATAGGATGTTTTCTCTCACGGAGCAAAATTGATTTATAACAGATTTATAGTAATGACCCCGGCACTTTTGGTCACTTTGCGAACATCAATAAAAAAAACTATTCTTTAAGAGTTTAGCTAAGCATTAATAAAACCACTTTATTAGGATTCTTCTTAACACAAAATTATTTCTGAGAACATGTTGTATTCGGCCGTAGCTGCTAAGCAATTGTTATATAAACGAGGCACACACTAGTCTCACAAAACGCAGTCAAAAATTGTCCTTAAAGGCTATAAATATATTCTGTATCACTCTTATAAAACATCGGTAGGTGTTTATGCACCATATTGTTTGCTCATTTACAGTAGTGTTTTACAGGACTCTGCCATCTTCGGGCGTTCGCCATGTTGGATTTAGGATGACGTCACATGTTTTATCGTATTCTATACGCGTTCAAAATTTTTAAAGCTGAAAGTATCTATGTAATTACTATTTGAATCTTATTTATTTCATACTGATCATTGTTTGCTGACTGGAACTCCTCGTAGTTGATTAAAAGGCAATAGCAGGCAAAATTATTCGAAACAAAATATTAATGGAAATTACCTTTGCTTTTTGCAACACCCTTCTGTCTAAGTATAAGAAAATTGATACATAACAATTCCTTGGAAAATATATTTATTCTATAAATGTTTTCATAATTATAAATATAGTGGCCATTTTGGACTTTAAAATAAAAATAGTTCAAAAATAAAAATTAAATATCCATAGATCCTTATACTATTTACATAGAACTGTTGATACGGTTAATAGTTTTTTAAATTTTTATACAATGTGAAGTTCTTCATTTAACATTGGCAACCAAGTTGTACAGACATCTACGGAACAATTCGATACGCATCTATCCTCATTCAATAATATTATCGCGGATTCCTTAATTTTTCTTTTTTTTGCTATCTGCCTCTTTTGTTAAAAGTTTTGCCGAGTTCCAGTTTATTCTGTCTTTTCACCCAAGTGTGTTCGCAGATCTTGGACTTCTGAATTTCATTTTTTATGATGTAATTTTGATGTTCGCCCAATCTTACACTAAATGGTCTGGATGACTCACCCACGTAATGTTTGTTGCACTCACACGGAATATTGCAGTTTTTTTAATTTTGCTCGTGGTTCTTCGGTTTCGTCTTTGTTAGAATAGATCTTAGTGTTGTTTGTTTGAAATACCGTCCTAATTTCAAATCTATCACCGATACGGCGCAACTTTTCGGATAATCCACATATATAGGGAATTAACGCTGTGGAACGTTTTTCAGGCTTTTGTCGTACCTGATTGTTATTTTCAATATTTATGACGGTTTTATCGACCAAACTCCCAGGGTATTGGTTATTTTAAGAACTTATTTCATAAACCGCTTCTCATTGTTTAGTATTTCATCATTAGAAGAAATGGTTTTGGCTCTATCATACAAACATTTTATAACACCCCTCTTAACGTGCATCGACTGATATGAGTTGAAATTTAAATATCTGTTGGTATGTGTTGGTTTTCTACAAACACTTGTTTCAATTGTACCATTTACTCTTTTAATTAAAACATCTAAGAATGGTAATTCATTTCTTGTTTCCTTTTCTAAAGTGAATTTAATAGAAGGTTCTTTATTACTTAAATGTTCCAAAAAATATCTAGTAATTCAATACCGTGAGGTATTGCAAAGATATCATCTACGTATCTCCACCAGATAACCGGTTTGTATGCACAATTTTGAACGTCTAGTCTCAAAATTCCTAATATATATATTGCTTAAAAACGGTGACAATGGAGAACCCATTTCCATGCCGAAATCCTGCGGATAGAAATCATTTTCCAATTGAAAATGAGTTGTTTTTATACACATATTTAAAAGCTCCATTATGGTATTTACACTCAATTTAGTTCTAGCTTCCAAATTATTTTGGTTAACAATTTGTCTTTGATTATTTTAAAAGTTTTGTCTACTGGGACGTTAGTGAACAGACTAACTACGTCAAAACTAACCATCAGATGTGTATTATGAATATTGTTTTCATAAACTTTTTCGATAAAATGTTTACTATTTTCTATATACGAGTCAGTATTTCCAGATAATGGATTAACAATTTTAAGCAAGAATTTTGCCAAATTGTGGCATGGCGAATTAATGGAACTAACAATAGGTCTTAATGGGACATTCTGTTTATGTATTTTTGGTAAGTCATAAAAATGAGGAGGCCTGCTATAATGCGGTGTAAGCTTCCGTAGTTCAAAGTCTTAATGACGTTTTTGTATTTAAATAAAGTTCTATAAATTTTGGCGTCAATTGATTTTGTTGGGTCTTTACTTAATTTTGAGTATGGTCCTTCATTGATAAGTGTCATGATTTTTTTCATCATATGCATTTTTATTTATAATGAATTACCTTTGTCTGCTGGTAAAATTTTAATACACTGAACTGAACTTGTGGTAGGTAGTTTGTGAAACATCTTGAAAATAATTGTTAATAAATTAAACACTGCTTTTAGATGAATCAATCAATATATTATAAATACTCTACATATGTTTCGGCTTATTAGGCTTTCATCAAGAGTATTACATAATGAATACTCAGTATTCACTATGTAATACTCTTGATAAAGGCCTAATAAGCCGAAACATATGTAGAGTATTTATAATATATTGATTGATTCATCTAAAAGCAGTGTAAAATTTTAATGGTTTCATCTCTCTTCAAAGAGGATATTGACCGTTTTTCTTCTTTTCTTCTCAAACTTTAACATTGCATAAAATTTTAAAAATCTGTTAACTATATCAACAGTTCTATGTAAATAGTAAGTATCTATGGATATTGAATGTAACAAACATCCTTAGAGCTGTGTATTTATCATACACAGTATAAAAGATTTTTCAAAAAAGCCTTGAAAAAGGAAACAGATTAGATTTTCGAAACGTCGGCGAAATATTTAATTTCAAGTTTTTATACTTATTTGTGTTATTTATTAAAAAAGAAGCAACCTCTAACTGATTCTTTGACGTAAAAGTCATAGACGTAGCGGTTATTTACCAGTAATATACTGGTTAATTGTGATATTTTGCAGATTCCCTGAGCACCGGTTAAAAAGAAAAAATACATGTGGCAGGCAGTACCAAAGAATTGAGAAAAAAAAAAGAATGCCACAAATAACATTTAGACAATATAACCATTTTAACAGCAATCTATTATTGTGAAATATGTCATCGGTGAAACATAATTGGTACGATACGATACCACAATAAGATCTAATACAAAAAAATTCATTTTCACTTTAGATTATTAATTTTGATAAATATTCATTATTTTAACACCGCACAAAAATTTCATTCTATTGGTATAAACCACATATTTCACAGAAAAATTTCCTTTGCAGTCCAAAATCGCTTTATTGTTGGCGAAACGAAATCTTAATCGGTTAACATTTATCATATTTCACTAAACATGTTGTTAGTTATGCCGCCATGTCACATAGAATCTGTATACCTTTGTAATATTTTAAAACTATTTTGAGAATTATTATTGTCTGCAATAACTGCAATAATGAATAACGTATGCTGCTGTTGCTGTACATAACAAGAAAAGTATAATAATTCTTATAAAAATGTTTGGTCTTATCTCGAATAATTTTATAATTATCGTCTACTAATTTTTTAAATCCTTTGTAAACGATTATACAATTTTTATAATACCTCTGAGAGCCATAATAAAATAAATTAAAGAACCATATTATTTTATAAACTGTGCCCATTTTGCGTCTATAAGCGTTGTATAAACGTTTTGAAAATGTTTATATCAACAATCTTGTTTTATAAAAAATGTTCTGTAAACATTCTTTCAGCTTCTACAAAACATCAAATTGTTACTTGGGGTGTATATACTAGAAATCAAGGCTCCCAATTTTTCTTCAAACTCTGCTACCCACATCACACATTATCAAAAGGGGTTAGCAAAATAAAACTGAGATATTCACTTGTTTGGTACACGTATATATTGTTATGCATCACTCCCCTTAGGAAGTGGAGACTGATACGTCCATGACTAATAGTGACTGTTCTAGAAATTTGTAGAATGAGTTTTCTGGAGTGTGGTAGGAGAAGATTCTCGAATTGGTTGTATATGACTCTGGAAGCATCTTCAGAGTATATATAAGCCTAATGTAAACACGCGGAGGAAGAAGAAGTTATAAAGTGACAAGTGAGATTAGAAAGTAAATACAAAGTGAAAATATCAAGTAGTAAACATTGTTAATGGTTATTTTAGTCCTGCAAAAGTGTATTTTAGTTAAGGAAAGGTATTGTTAAGTTCCAGTAAGTGATTAAATAAATAGTGTTAGTGTTTATCCCTTGTTAAATTATTTTGGAACATCAGAAACTATACTATTTTTTGAGATGATTCCATTGAAAGGCTAGGGGGTAAATAGGGGAAATTAAGTAAGGCAAGCTAGTAAGAGTCCAGAAACTTTAGAATTTGGTGTATATATATTTGTATACAATGAAAGTAGTGATTCCTTAGGCAGCGGTTTTTTCGTCTTTGGCGCTTTATCTAATATTCTACAACTGCCATTCGCGTCCTTAACTATTACGTCTAGTTTTGCGCATTATATTAAGGTGGCCATTCCCTAGAAAGAGACATCCGATAGGGAAATATGTATTATTTTTGCCCATAACTTTTTTTTCTTAGTACGTATATTTAAAAAAACTATAAGAGTACCTACCTAAGTAGAACCATAACAAGACTATTTCTATGAATTTTCATTCAATAATTTCAGCGGGTTGCAAAATTGCTAGATTTAAATTTAAAAATTGTTAATCTTCCTATTTCGTAGTTTTAAATGGAGCTATTTTGCAAACCACTGAAATTATTAGTAAAAGTCTTGTTATGATTCTACTTAGGTACTCTTATAGCTTTTTTTAATACACGTACTAAGAAAAAATGTTATGGGCAAAAATAATAAATGTTTCCCTATCGGATGTCTCTTTCTAGGGAATGGCCACCTTAAGTAATAAAATAAATATTAATTAGTCGTAATTATACTTTTATAGGTATCTTCAACACATCGTAATTAGACATTCCAAGTACGCCAGTGTAGTAATACCGAAATTGATTTAATGTTGATATTATTATACGATAATAAACAAATAAAAATAAACTGGAATCAACTAAATCAATTAGGTATCCGTTTAAGGTGACGGCAACAAGACTAAATAAAATATAATAATAATAGATGCGTTCGATACCACATATTTAATGGTTTCAGAAAGAAATATGTTTATTGTTGTTGTGCCTCGAATGTCAAAAATGGGTATTAGACCACGACTTAGCCTACATTAAGTATGCAAAAATTGAGTGACACGATTTTTCATCGGATTTGTATTTAGCTGGTTCTAGACGATATGAGAATGATAGGTGCTGGACGTTAATAAAATAAAATTGAGATATAGTATTTCGAACTCAACTGGAACAGCACGGAACTAGATGATTTTACGGGGTATTGTCAATATATCGCTTCACATTGAATGAGAGAGCACAGAATTTTACAGATTTATATTCACCACTCCTCGTCTACAGTCCACGTGGACTTGATCCGCCTGTCACATAGAAATATAGGTGGGATTAGATGCTTAACGAATTTGATTTGTCAACACCAACCTTGTTCAGAGTTTTTGCATGCCATAATATATAAAACAAAAAATACGTATGAACTATTTGTATCGTATGATCTGTACGAGGCAGTGCAGTACAGCCAAGCAGCGTTATAAATTACTTAATTCTAGTGAATATTTGAACAAATTATTAGTTTTATTATTGTGTTTGAGTGATTCTTTGTAATTAATTGTTTAAAATGGCATTTTGGAGGCCTTTCGATAGTAGTGACAACGAAACGGACGATTTTGATACAGACCCTATACAAGCGGAATTTGAAAATAAAGACTTACACGTTCAAACTCAAAGGGTTATTTTGAATATTTACTCGTGTTTAAAAGGCGAAAATATTGATTCTTCATATAATCAAATTGTGAAGAGGATTTGTGAATTAACCAAATTTAGCCGTACTACAATTTTTAGGGTTATTAGAGCCGGGGATGTAGTTGATCATTAAACGGAAAAGAGTTGGACAAAAACTTAAAACACTTGAGAACGCCTCCATAGATGCCATTCGTCGATTTGTGCATGACTTTTACAATGAACAGAAGGTACCCACATTAGAAATGATTACGGATAAGTTACGAGACTATCCAGATTATAACTATAAATCATTAATAATTCTACATTCTGGAAGTAGGAACGGTTTTATTCCAAATGCGTTGTTGTTGTCTGCTAAAAATATCAAGCAATCCTCTGCCGACTACCACGAGGATATGACAGCCGAATTATTTGAGAAGTGGGCAAAGGAACAGCTGTTACCAAATATCCCACTAAATTCTGTAATTGTTATGCACCAACACAAGAAAAGGCAATATCACTGAATTTATGATAAGTAAAGGCTTGGAAATACTAAAAAAAAAACACAAAAAAGACTTTATTAGAACTGATTGGAAAGCAAAATTTTAAAAAGGAATATGCCGTTGAAAACATTTTTGAAGCACACGATCATACTATTTTACGTCTGCCTCCATATTATTGCGTTTTCAGCCCAATTGAAATGGCATGGGCTGATATAAAAACAAGATTACGTCAATATAATCTATCCCCACAATCAAGTGAGTCTGTCTTAAAAGAATATAAAGATAATAGTAGACGAAATAGGCAAAAGCGATATATGGAGGAAATGTGTATGTGATGTGATAAAAAAGGAAAATGAATATTCTATATTACCACATATTAATCTAATTGTTATTAATGTAAATACCGATTCAAGTTCTGAAAACTCTCTATTTCAGCTACTGAGACCAATTATCGATGCCAGGAAACGAGTTCCCCCTTTAGACAGTCGCTGCTTTACGCCCCTTCGTAAGGATTATATACCATCTATACAACTCCCGCCCAAGATTACATAACTTTGCCGCTAGAAGATAGAACTAGAGGTACGTCAATAGACAATAGACGTAGCCTTAATATATCATTTATGTGACTTATCAAATGTGACAAACATATTTTTTCATTAACCACTTCTATTGAATAAAGGTATTAGAGAAATCCCCTTCTTTAACAATTAAAAAATAATTATTTAGTATTTAAAGTATTTTTACATTTCTACCGCCGCCGCCTGTCCCATAAAGGAGATGCCGAGTTTTTGTTTTTGTGCTGTCCCAATTGAGATCATTATACTATACTTGAAATTTAGAATAGTTCTTCTCATCGATTTAATGGGTTGAAAAACGTATAAAAAAACATTGAAATACCGGCTAGTTAGGGAAATGTGGAGGAGATACAGGGATGGCTTTAGTTTTTCCTAAACAATGACAATTAACTTTGAACTTGATACTTTAATAATTCATTATTTATATCAAATAGAGAAGTGTTCAGAGAAATAATTAAGGATTTAATAATGTAGATGTGTAGTTTTAATTTTAATCATATGAAACTGATTTAAAAAGTTTAAACCTTTTGATTGCATCATTTAGCCAATAATCACTTGTACGAAATGAAGCCGATTCTGTACTGCGCTGTTTGTACACAACGCCATAAATCACACTATGCGACACGGGAGATAGGTGGGACCTGCGCAATACTACTGAAAGTGACGCAGTAGAAATGTAACATAGAATTCGTGGCGTATTCTAAGCTGTAAAGGTAAGTCTAGGTGTCTGCGTACAAAAAATGAATTTATACATATCCTCTTGTAACTTCTTGTATGGCTTAATTGCGCCTAATCTACAACTTTTTTCGTCTGCGAAATTCTTCTAAAACGCGGCGTTCCCCCTCCACTTCTTCCGAAAGATTTCCACGCGTCATACTGGAAAATCGGAAATATTTTGTCGGACAATTCGAAAATATATAGGGTGTTCCATTTAAAATAAGCAGATACCACATGCTTGTAATTATTTTGGTTCTATTGGCCACATTGACTTTGGTAACTCCCAAAATTTGTCAAAGTCTTTTGTTGCTTACTTTTCCCAATATTGTTCGATTCAATTCCCAGTGAGACCCCCTGTATATTTTACAAATATATATTGTATTTATAATAACTAATATGTATTTGTATAAATATTTTCAACTTCTTTTTCAATATTGATTTTTTTTCACTTCCGGTTTCGCCGGAAGTGACACTAACTTTCGATTTTTAAATGGAACACCCTTTATATTATTGCATTTTTGAATTCTGCATAATTTTCTGAATCCAACGATGCCAAATAAGTGACATTTCAAACATCAATTTTTTTTATAATATAATTTTTAGTTTTCCATTTAAGTGTGCCATGACGGTTCCGATTTATTCTAAATGACCCGTGTAATGCTACAAAAATCGAAATCTCGTTAAAAACACTAAATTACGTGAGAAAATAAAATTCACCAAAATTATTTTTGGGGCAAAACTCAATTTTTTCAAATGGAACTATATCGGTACCGTGGGTACCATTTATTAGTACTATTAATAAAGAATTTATTCATATGTCGTATTAAAATGTGCGATAAATACAAACAAAATTACAGCTAAAAGAAAATAAGAAAATACAATTTTGTTTTAATTAAATATCAAGAAGTAACTAAGTTGGCTTGGAAAACAATGAAATATTTACCTTGTCAAACATTTGTAGGTTTAACGGTGTTTTTATTGTGTCTTTAAAAATTGTTTAAAATTCTTGTTAATTGTGTTCAAAATCCGCAAATTTATACAAGAGATGAAAAAGTGGGCATGTTAATTATTTATGGGGAAAGTAAAAAAAATGAAATTGCAGCTATGGACCTTTATGGCCGACGATATCCTGATAGACAATGTCCAGCGAAAAATTATTTCAAACGTGTTGAAAACCAATTCCGAAGAGAGCCCAACAATGATCCCGAAGAAAACTTCATTATTGACGAAGGAACGGAAATTAATGTTTTGGCTCGAATAGGAGTTGATAAGACTGTTTCTTTAAGGCAAGTTGGGTTTGAATTGAACATCAGTCACTAAACAGTAAGCCGAATTTTGCACAAATACCACTATAAATCTTTTAAATACCAATTGCACCAGCATTTGTGCGAAAGTGATTACGAACGTAGGATGGAATATTGCAATTGAATTTTGTATAATAACGTGCAGCCAAACAATGATTTTTTGGGACTGATTTTATTTTCTGACGAGTCAAGATTTACAAATTTGGGATTATTTAACCGGCAAAATACAAAATATTGGTCACAAGAAAATCAAAATTTATTACGGGAGGGTAACTTTCTAGTGCGGTTCGGTTTCAATGTTTGACTTGGAATAATCGGTAGTAAAATCATTGGTCCAATAATATTTGAAGGACCTCTGCCTGGTGCCAGATACTTGAGATTCCTGGAAAATGAGATTGAGGGCATTTTAGATGAGTTACTTTTAGATTTAGGACAGGGAATGTATTTCCAACAAGATGGCGCCCCTCCCCATAATTCAAGGATTGTAATTGATTACGTTCAACGGAAATCCGGAGAAAACGTAATTTCGACGAATGGTCCTGCATGTGAGGTAGCCTTCATGGTCACCTGATTTAATGCCCCTTGATTTCTTTGTTTGGGGTCATTTAAAAAATATTGTCCATGCAACCGCCGTTACAATGCATGAAGACCTGGAGCTACGAGTAAGACGAGCAATTAATAGCATAACGGCCCAGCAATTGGCGAACGTTCTTCGAGAAACAGCTATGCGAGTTCAGAAGTGCATTGACGTTAATGGACAGCATTTTGAACAACTGTTGTAATGTTTTATGTCAATTTTTTGTGTTCCAAAAGCACCTTAAGTGTAACAAGGTAATTATAATAAAATTGTATTTTCTTGTTTTCTTTTAGCTGTAATTTTGTTTGTATTTATCGCACATTTTAATACGACATATGAATAAATTCCTTATTAATAGTACTAATAAATGGTACCACGGTATCGATATGGTTCCATTTGAAAAAATTGGGTTTTGCCCCAAAAACAATTTTGGTGAATTTTATTTGCGAAACCGGAAGTGAAAAAAAAAATCAATTGTATGTCAAAAAGTGCCGCTTATTATGTATGTAGTATATCCTAAATCTCAATCAATTATCTTCAAAACTAAAGGAGAAAAGGGGGTATACCATGATCGTGTTATACCCGGTATACATTGTACAGTATTTAAATTAATTAATCAGAAACTATTCCTTATCCAAAATACAAGGTAAAAGGAAAACAGCTAGAATAAGTCAGTGATCTTGTGATCTAACAAAAGCAAACAAAAACATTTCTGTTACCCGAAAAGGCGCGCAAAATGTTATCTCAATGAAATGATTCATTTTTGTGCGTCAGTCTAAAAAAATTGTTTTTATTTGACAGCACGCAATAAGCGTAGGAAATATTCTTTCATTTGAAAGCACTAAAAAATATACTCCTATAATGACGTACCTACCATTTTCGTTTGAAATTCTATTTGCATACGAACATAATAAAAGTTATAAAAATATAGTAAATCCACTGATTTGATGAAACAAAAAATAAAGGAAGCAGTTTAAAAACTCCTTTCTCAGCTAATGCTATATTTTCAATTTGCACGGTTATGTTGTCTAACACACGATTTTTATTACTACCAGATAAGTTTTGTTATGAATCACATTACGCTGAACTTAAATATAAAAACTGTATTTCGTAAACAGGACAATAATCGTCAGACTGAATACTTTAGTTGGTACATGAAATAAGCCTTATCCCCTCAGTTGACTATAGTAATTTTTTCAATAGCGAATTGGCGACCAATAAAAATTAATATAATAATGTTTTAGGCACTGTTTGCAAAATGTCTGTCAAAAAATTATTTGTAATAGATAGCTTTGTTCTTTTCCTACTTGGTGTTCACAATCTCTATACATGTTCATGCATTACTCCTTTACTGTATGTAATGTCTGACAGCATCACACCATCAGTCGCGGTTGCCTGTTAGGTGCACGCCTCACCGAAGTTTTTACCCATCACTTTCTGATGCCTATTATATTACCAACTGCTCTTTAAGTATGTCGATTTATTCTGGTAAAAGTATATTTTAAGCCTCATTGGTATTAATAATTTTTTTAAAACTTAGGCTTATCTTAAAGCCAATTTTAACCCATTTGAGCACATATCATAACCGCTTTAAAACTCATAGAATTTATGGTGCTTGGATCATATAACCTAAAAAGTCAGTTTGCTGTGACCCACCCACAGGCACGTCGTACACAAACAAAATGCCGACGAATATGTACATATCTTATCACATTTTTAAATCTACCTATTTTAAAACATTATAGTCTGGGCAAAAGTAAAACAAATCCTTTTTTGTTTAAGACAGATTCATTACAGATATTTGTTGGCTTCATTAAATCTAACAAGCAGTTGGTTTTATGAAGGTTTGACCTGAAACTTAGTTATTTCAAAGCATGTTAGATTTATAGCCCAGCATTAACTGTAACGAAGCATATTTGATTTTATAAAACCGCATATTTATTATATACTATTTCTAAGCACAGAAAGCAAATAGTTGTTTGAATTTAAGCATTCGAAATTAAACCGATACCGATCCGCCGATCCAAGGAAGACCACCCGCAAGGAAGTGAGTATATTTGGTTTGTTCTGGTTTTGAGAATTGCCAGTCCCCGGATGTCAGGAACGTGCGCAGTTAGTAAGTTCAGGACGCGTTTTACTAACTGCGCATGTGCCTGACGTCCGAGGACGTCCTCGGACAAGGTATTTCTCAAAACCAGAACAGGAACGTTGGTAAACAACTTGGCCAGTGTTAAGCACAGGCCTACTAATCATACTTTCTTTTCCAATTGTGTGTCTGGTACGCCGCGGACGCTCGAGGAAGTATAGGAATATCCAGGACAGAAAAAGGTTCTGAGGTTTCTGGCTGGCCTAGTCCCTTCAGCTGGTCAGATACCAACGGCCTTTGGATATCTCGGATATTATCTATCCTTGGGTGTGGTTTGCTGGCCTAGTCCCTTCAGCTGGTTGACCACACGGGCCCGCTGATACTCCGCATCTCCTCCACTCTCGTGTCCGTAAACCCTGGAGGTTGGTCTGTCCCTGCGGGTGGATTAACCAAGAGGGAACCGTGAGCCGGAGTGCTTCTGTTTGTAGACCGTCGAAGGGGATATCTTAAGTGGTTCACTGGCCTAGTCCCTTCAGCTGGTTAACCACCTGAGATATTTCTTTCTAACTCACTGTTGAGTACGCACGCCTGGTTCTGAGGTGTTTTGGGTAGATAGGGTGACTTGCTAGCCTAGCCCCTTCAGCCGGTTTGTCACATAAGCCCTCGGCTACCCAAAATATCCCCCGTACTGGAGTGAGTACATCCTAGAGGGCAATTTATGCCTAGGTATAAATTGGCTGACAGGGAACAGTGAGCAGGAGTGGGTAATTCATTTACGTGCGCATTCTAAATCTTGTATCTTTCTTTTCCGCTGCGCATTAGCCAAGTTGCATAGATATTGTACTGTACTGCATCACCTTACCGTAGTAATTTAACCGTAGTAACCCCCCCCCCCCTCTTACGCCGTCTAAATCACTCCGTTTCAATCAGTGGTCATATTGTTTTGTTTGTTTTTTATGCAAATACGCTAGGGTAGTAGAGTAGAATTGTAGATAGTAGGACTTTGGTTATAATAAGTACGTATATTATTTAAACTGTGCCTTTTACTGTGTGTGTGTGAAGTCTTGTATCCCTAGACCCCTGGACATACCGTGTCTCCTCTGACGCTATCCCAGCCCTACCGAAACAGGCTGTGTTAAGAGGCTAGTGCGAGTCCTTTACCTCACGAAAAACAATTGTAAAGGTGGCGCCCGAGCTTACTGTCACGGCCGACTAAAGGTTCGAGTGTCAAAGTGACGATTCACTGCTCGAGAGTGTGAATAAAACGTCACATAACAACCACCTCAAATTAATTTCACAAAGCAATGATAAAGCTACAACATTTGATTAAGGTGGCCATTCCCTAGAGAGAGACATCCGACAGGGAAATAATTATTATTTCTACCCATAACTTTTTTTCTTAGTACGTATATTTAAAAAAAACTATAAGAGTACCTAAGTAGAACCATATCAAGACTATTATTGTGAATTTTCACTCAATAATTTCAGTGGTTTGCAAAATAGCTAGATTTAAATCTACGAAATAAGAAGATTAACGTAATTTTCAAATTTAAATCTAGCTATTTTGCAAACCACTGAAATTATTGAGTGAATATTCATAGTCGTAGTCTTATTATGGTTCTACTTAGGTACTCTTATAGTTTTTTTAAATATACGTAGTAAGAAAAAAAAGTTATGGCCAAAAATATCGGATGTCTCTTTCTAGGGAATGGCCACCTTAATCTCTATAAAACTTGATCCTCCTAACTTGAATTTAAAAGCTATACAGTTTTATTGAAGGCTTGACAAATACCTTTATAAATCACCCATGATTCAATAAAGATTAAAAGATAATTTAGTTTTAATATAAGTTCTTGAAGGCCTCTTTAAAACTTTCTTTAAAACAAAACTATCTCTAAGTGCATTTGGCATGTAATAAATCGGGCATAAATCATGGCTTATGAGGTGGCAATTATAAAACACTGATAAAACCTAAATAAATTTAAAAAGCATTTAAATTGTTACTTGAGTAACATCTGACAGACAGGAGACCGAGTGCTTTACATCCCCCTAAGAAGGGTATATATCCCCTACGATATCGTCGTCCATTCTTGCGTACCTTCTGCGTATACGCTAATATACAGGAAAGTGGAGTGGAGAAGCTGTATTCCTGAGATCAGCACCTTTGTTTAATTATATTATTAAAAAGGAAACTACATCACGAGTTACATTTTGTCACAAAAAAGTTAAAACTATTACAAAGAAGCCTGTCCAATTATGCGTGAAAACACCCTTGAGTTAAGAGTTCCATTGCTTATAATGGAAAATTCACAAGGGTAACCTTTAGGGATGACGCGTAAAACAGTGCGTAAGCATGTTGTTTGCAATTGACATTTAATTAAAAATTATTGTTTGGAATAAATTAAAATAATTATAAATAGAATTTGCATATACCAACATAAAATAAATTATATCGTGGTTTCAAACTGCCAAGAATGCTAATTTAATATTCATTTATGAATGATTGAAAATTATACCCATTCGCTTTGGATTTTTTACTACATTTTTGTTCAGAAGATTTATATCAAAAAGTTCATTAATATCCGAGTCTATTCTTTAATGAGACACATTCTTAATCTGCAACTATTTTATTTATTTCTTAAGTATTAGACATAGGCAACTCGTCAGAAAGGGAGCAACAAATTTGCGAATAGAAAATTTCACACAGGCTAAAGCTAAGTATACACTTGTGCATTTTCGTCGTCAACTTCGTTTTCAAGTTTCAATTCCATTTTCAACATTGTTAAGTATAGCGCATGCTTTAGATTGAATGCGTTGGCCGCAAGCATTTAATTGTCTACACCTTTGCGACAAAATATTAATCATTTTCAATTTTCATCAGTGTGGACATGTAGTTTTACAATGTATGGTAATGCTGTTATGTTAGCGGGTATAAGCGCTGCAATTTTAATGGTGAAGAAGAAAATACGTATAAACAAAACATTACACGCTAACCAATTAGTCATACGTGTCCTCTGCTCCTGCGCCGCTCTTTTTTCCTGTAACTTTTTGATGTTCTTTCGAAAAATATGAACGTAGAGGTGTTTTAAAACCTCATGAGCCGTGACCTTCATATGCGCAGACATAATTCGTCCTGTTGACTCAGTTACACTTCCTAAAAATATTATATTTATTGATTACAATTTATCCCGAGCTCTTGTTTATGTATACAGCAAGGCAGCCTCCTGTGTCTTCAAAAACATACTGTTATGAATTACACCCCCTTGGAAAAGGAGATGGTACGCCTATGCCTATTGATTGTGACTGGAAGCCAAGAGAATAAAACGGACTTTTCTGGAAGAAGGAGAAGATTCTTGATTGCTTCTAGATGGATCTAGAGATTCAAATTCGGAGTATATAAGGCGCGATTACCAGCGCGGAAGGGGAAGTTTATTTGAGAAGTGACACGTTCGGGAAAAAGTGAGGTTATATAAGAGTGTAAAGGTTATTTTGAATATTTGAAGTATTGTATAGTCAGTAAATTGTTAAATAAAGTGTTAGTAGTGTTTAATCTCTTGTTAAAATTATTTAGAACCCACGGATTCATACAGGGTGTTCCCAAAAAGGTGGAAATCCGTAACATTTTGGTGTCGGAAGCGGAATTTTGACAAGAGGATTTTTTCGGGAGTGTTGAGAAGACTGGGACAGTATTCTCGGAGTTAGTGCTAACACAGGAAGGACTAATTTACTGGACATTGTTCGAGGTTTATTTTCGAACAGGAAAAATAGTGTTTAAGTGCATTTTTGAGACATTTTTGGAACATTTTGTTGGACATTAGAGGTTAAGTGACAAAGACTCTAGATAAGACTTTTTCGTGCCGTTTTGAGGGTTTTCTGGACAGTCCCATTACCGATAGTGACGTAATTATATTAAACTTATTTGATTTCAACGTAATTGTATGCCGGTAACGACCAGAAGCATGGCATCCGAACAACAAATGCAGGACTTTATGGCCCAAATGCAAAAGATGATGATGGATCAGGAAAGAAAGCGCCAGGAAGAGAAAGAAGAACAGGAAAGAAAACGCCAGGAAGAGAAGGAGGAACGGGAAAAAAGACGCCAAGAACAAGAACAAAAACGTCAAGAAGAATTAAGAAAAATGTTTGAGGATCAAGAGAGAAGACGTCAAGAGGAAAAACAAGAAGAGGAGAAACGACATCAAGACGAGGAGAAACGACATCAAGACGAAGAGAAACGACGTCAGGAAGAATTGAGAAAAATCATGCAAGACTTGGACATTAAACAACAAAAAGAGAGAGACGAACTAAGGAAAATTATAGAAAGCCAACAGAATGCCATATTTGCCGTCACTGAAGAACTTAAAAATAAAGTCGAGCAAGACGTAAGCGAAGTGAAAGAAAAAGTAGACAAGGTTGAAGAGAAAATGCACCAGGTAGAAGGAGAAATTGACCAGCTTAAACAACAGTTGAGGGATAGAGGAAACCAGCAACTGGTATCGTCAGGCCAGCGATTAAAAATTCCCTCCTTTGATGGTCAAAGTTCCTGGATGACTTACAAGACACAGTTTGAGGCAGCAGCGAGTGCAAACAACTGGAATGACGAAGAGAAGGCTAAGGCATTAATCGTGGCTTTAAGAGGCCAAGCGTTGGAGTTGCTCCAGACAATTCCGGCGGACCAACAACGTAATTTTAGAGTTTTAGAAGCTGCCTTAGATCTACGATATGGAGATCAACACCTTGCTCAAGTATACCAGACCCAGCTGAAAGTGCGCGTTCAGAAAGCTGGAGAGAGCCTGCAAGAATTTGAAGCTGCGGTGGAAAGACTGGCACACTTAGCTTATCCTAATGCGCCAAAAGAATTTAAAGAGCAATTGGCAGTGGGGGCATTCCTAGACGGGATAAGGGACGAGGAGATCAGGCGAGTCCTCAGGCTATCCCGACATAAAAGTAGTAGTGAAGCCTTGGTGCATGCATTAGAGGTAGAAGCCGTCTATAGGGATACTCCAAAGTCAAGAGTGCGGGCTATGACGCTTGAAGAATCGCAGCCAGAAGAAAGAGACCAAAACCCTATCTTGAACGCGATTCTCAATACGAATAAAATGATCGGTCAATTACTGGCTCAATCGAATCCTCCAAGAAGACAGGAAAACCAACAAAACAGAGAAAGGCCAAGTGGAGGTATTAAATGCTACAACTGCGGCAGGATGGGACATATGAAACGAGACTGTCGACAGCAGAACTCGGACAGACGAGTAAATGCTGTAAATGTAGAAGAGCAGCAGGAAAACTAAAGATAGCCAGCACCAAGGGGGCTGTGCTGGCTAGGGAACACGGTGCCCCCAGAGAAATAAAGATTTCCCAGCTGCGAAGAATTCCAAGTAGTCTGCTGTTGCAAGGATATGTGAATGGAAGAAAGTGTGTGTTTACTGTTGACACCGGCGCTACGTCATCAATAGTGCGGCCAGGGTTTATATCAGGCTTGCAGATTAAGAAGAAGCAAAATGAAGTAATTATTCGGACAGCCACGGGAGACAGGGCTGCGGTCCATGGAGAGGTCAATTTGGAACTGCAGGTTGGACGATTGAGATTCAATTACAAGGTCATTGTGGCTGACATTACAGATGATTTCATTTTGGGACTGGACATCATGGAAGAGAAGAGGTTTATTGTTGACGTAGGGGAGCGAGTCTTGAAAATTGGGAATGAGGAATTTATCCTGGCAACCGCAGATGACCAATTCCGTAAAGCAAGGCTATTGACAACAAAGACGATTAAGATTCCTGCTCATTCGGAACAGATCATCGATGCTGCCTTGGAAGGAAATCCTGGAGGCTACCGTGTTGGCCTGGTGGAAGGTGACGAATCGATTAAGTCCCTAACCAATATTGTTGTGGCAAAAACTTTAACCCGGACTAAAGATAAAATCCCAATTAGAGTCGTCAATTTAAATTCCCATGCAGTAACAATCAAAGAAGGCAAACCGATTGGCTCCTATGAACCGGTCACGTGGGTAGCAAGGTGCGAAGAACAAACGGAGGGAAATTCATCTACAAATATAGACCAGGAAGTTTTGACCTTGCTGAGCTCCCAGTTGGAGCATTTATCTGAGGATGAACAAGAGGAGGCGCTCAAGTTCCTGGAAAAAGAAAGTTCAGTATTTGCCAAAAGTACGGAGGCCCTTACAAAAACAGATATAGTCCAGCATCGGATAAATACTGGTGACTCACCTGCTATTCGACAACAACCTAGGAGGCTTCCGCTAGCAAAACAAGAAGAAGCCTCAACAATGATAGATAAGATGCTACAAGATGGAGTTATTGAGGAGTCAACAAGTCCCTGGTCATCGCCAGTAGTTTTGGTTGCCAAAAAGGACGGAACGTTAAGATTTTGTGTCGATTATCGAAAATTGAACGATGTGACGAAGAAAGACAGTTACCCATTACCCCGGATTGATGACACGTTAAGTACATTGGCAGGCTCACGGTGGTTTTCGACGTTAGACCTTAGGAGCGGTTATTGGCAAGTTGGACTTCATCCTGATGATAAGGAAAAGACAGCATTTTCAGCAGGCAGTGGTCTTTACCAATTTACGGTGATGCCTTTTGGACTTTGCAATGCTCCAGCCACGTTTGAACGATTGATGGAATTTGTACTACGAGGGCTAACCTGGAAGACGTGCCTGGTTTACCTTGATGACGTGCTGGTTATGGGACGAGACTTTACAGAACATTTGAAAAATCTTCAAGAAGTATTTGGACGAGTAAGGAATGCACACCTGAAGTTGAACCCGAAGAAGTGTTTACTATTTCAGAAAGAAGTTAAATTCCTTGGGCACGTAGTGTCTTCAGAGGGAATACAAACGGATCCCGATAAAATTTCTGCCGTACGAGATTGGCCAAGGCCATCTAACGTTCATGAAGTACGAAGCTTCCTTGGCCTTTGCACTTATTATAGACGCTTTGTGGAAGGGTTTGCAGACATTGCGAAGCCATTACACCGGCTAACAGAAGAGAAAGTTCAGTACCAGTGGACACCGGAGTGTGAAACAGCATGGAGAAAATTGAAGGCAGCTCTATGCACTGGTCCTGTACTAGCATACCCACAACAGAATGGACTTTTTATTTTAGATACAGATGCCAGCAATTCTTCGATTGGTTGTGTGCTGTCTCAAATTCAGAACGGAGAGGAAAGAGTGATCGAGTACTTCAGCAAGGTGCTCTCCAAACCAGAACGAAACTATTGTGTAACCAGAAAAGAGTTATTGGCCATCGTCAAATCAGTGGACCATTTTCATAAGTATCTCTATGGACGACATTTCAAAATCAGGACCGACCATGCTGCGTTGAAATGGCTGTTGCAGTTGAAAACCCCGGAAGGTCAACTGGCTCGTTGGATAGAACGGCTGCAACAGTACGACTTTAAAATCGAGCATCGACCAGGAAGATCTCATAAGAACGCAGACGCTTTATCTAGAAGACCATGCAAGGACGACTGCAAGCACTGCCGCCATGTGGAGAAACAGCAGGGCACGGGAGTAGTCAACACTATTAAAATAGACGTTCCAGATGATTGGACAACTGAAGCCCTGAGACAAGAACAACTGAACGATGCAGAGATTGGGGCTATATTGAGAGCAAAGGAAAGAGGAAATCGACCAGAGTGGAAGGATGTTTCAGACAAAGCAGTTGGATTGAAGGCTTTGTGGGCACAGTGGGACTCACTTAGAGTTATGAACGGGTTGTTAAAAAGAGCATGGGAGAGCCCGGATGGAAAGCAAGTTGTTATGCGTCTAGTGATTCCCAGGTGTCGAGTACCGAAAGTACTTCAGGAAGTGCATAATGGAGCATCCGGTGGACACTTCGGCGTTAACAAGACCCTGAATAAAGTACGCGAACGATTTTACTGGGTAAATAGTCGTCAAGATGTTGAAGCGTGGTGTCGTAATTGTAAAATTTGTGCAGCCAGTAAAGGACCACAGACTAGAAGTAGGGGTGCAATGAAGCAATATAACGTCGGGGCTCCTTTTGAGAGGATTGCGATCGATATAGCCGGACCATTTCCAGTAACCAAGGATGGTAACAAGTACATACTGGTTGCCATGGACTATTTTAGTAAATGGCCTGAAGCCTACGCAATTCCGAACCAGGAAGCGGTTACTGTCGCCAAAGTCTTGGTAGATAACTTGATATGTCGGTTTGGTGTACCCCTGGAGCTGCATTCAGATCAAGGGAGAAATTTTGAGTCAGGGGTATTTCAGCAAATCTGCAAGTTATTGGGAATACACAAAACACGGACGACAGCCCTTCACCCGCAATCAGATGGAATGGTGGAGCGACATAATAAGACTATGAAAGAACATCTCTCTAAAGTCGTTCATAAAAATCAACGTGACTGGGATCTCCACATACCGTTTTTCCTCATGGCATATAGAGCTGCTATCCACGAAACTACAAAACAGACTCCGGCTCGTGTAGTATTTGGACATGAGATAAGACTGCCATGTGATTTGATGTTTGGAACACCAGGTGGAGAACGGCTTCCTGTGAACAGCTATGTAGATGAAGTGAGTGAACGGCTAAGGAATGTCCATGACTTAGTTAGAGACCAAATCACCATAGCCAGTGACAGAATGAAGGCTCGGTATGACCGTAAGGGTAGTTCAGAAGGATTCAAGGCAGGAGACCTGGTTTGGCTGTACAACCCACAGCGGAAGAAAGGAAGGTCACCGAAACTTCAACCGCCTTGGGATGGACCGTATACTGTTATTACCCGAATTAATGACGTCGTCTATCGAATTCAACGAAGCAAAAAGTCCAAGATGAAGATCGTGCATTTGGACAGGCTGGCGAAATACATCGATGATTCTGAGTTGCCTGATCGGGACGATCAGGCTTAAGGAGGGGGCAGTGTTATGAATTACACCCCCTTGGAAAAGGAGATGGTACGCCTATGCCTATTGATTGTGACTGGAAGCCAAGAGAATAAAACGGACTTTTCTGGAAGAAGGAGAAGATTCTTGATTGCTTCTAGATGGATCTAGAGATTCAAATTCGGAGTATATAAGGCGCGATTACCAGCGCGGAAGGGGAAGTTTATTTGAGAAGTGACACGTTCGGGAAAAAGTGAGGTTATATAAGAGTGTAAAGGTTATTTTGAATATTTGAAGTATTGTATAGTCAGTAAATTGTTAAATAAAGTGTTAGTAGTGTTTAATCTCTTGTTAAAATTATTTAGAACCCACGGATTCATACAGGGTGTTCCCAAAAAGGTGGAAATCCGTAACAATACTTATAACTCAGATTAAACTTTGCCTTTTGCGCATTTCGCGGCTCATGAGATTCTGAAACACCTCTATGCTTTTAATTTAGTTTTTCACATTCCCCATAGTTATGTTATATTTCGTGGCTAAAACGATGTTAGCATCATTTCTTTTAATCTTAATGGTACATTCCTTATCTGTAATGTCTCATAAAGCATTATGTGATCAATAAAATATAGTGTCTGTTCCAACGACCTTCTGAGTAAAAAACATAAACTGAAAACAACAAAAGGAGAACGAAACTTTTCCGAAAAAATGCTGAAATTGAACATAAATTCAGGGTTAATGGAAGAACGTGCGCCAAGGCATGTCGCACTGAAAACGGCACGTAAAGTGAACAAGTATGGACAAAGCTTAAGAGGAATCCTCGCATGCGGGAAATATACGTGAAATATAACAAACGCGCTGAGCTCTAGCAGCTTTATTTTTACAAGTATCACACTCATTTTTTTTTTAGAAGAAGTTAGCTACTAGTTCTACAATGTGACCATTGCTTTTTCAAATCCGGTGAACCAATCTTAAGAAAAAAAATCACAAACTTTATCATTTGATTGTCTGATATTTATTTAATTTTCACATACTTCTAGATATCATTCTCAAAAAAGCATCGGTCAGATAATTCTATCATCTTTTGTTTACACATTCGTTTAAACATAATTCAAAAATGTCAATTTTTTAATGAGTTATACTTCAGGGCAATTACGCATGTAATTTAAAAATTGTTTAGGCATGTTTTCCATCTCCACCTAGCCAGAGAGGCGGATCATATACGCATTGGCTCTTTGTCTAACTTGAGATTTCTCATTCTCCAGGCTTTGACTCTTACTACAGTAGAGAAATATATAAACTGAGCTTGTTGCGTACCTATTTTAATTGAATTTTTACCGGAACACATTTAATCGCGTAATGGGTATAAACAATAGTTAAAGGCGCAAAGTGTATCAATATGGTACAAGAAAAAAAAGAGGAATTACTTCCACATCCACGTAGTGGATTGGAAGTACAGCAATCGTAAAAAAATCAAATTTTATTTCTTGATATAGGTTTAGAACTTCATGAAACGTCGAGATTTTAAATTTCAGCGAAAAAAAAAATTCTGTTTGTCGGTCTGTCTGTCTGTAATTTTTTTTTTGTCAGCACATTTTCTCCGGAACGGTTTAAGACATTGTCTTGAAATTTTGTACACCTATATATTATAACGAGATCTGGACTGGATTGTTTTTTGAACATATCCGATGAAGGGTTGGGGGTAAATAGGGATAAATGGGGGGAAATAGGTAAAGCAAGCTGGTAAGAGTACAGAAACTTGAAATTTGGTGTATGTATATTAGCAGCTAAGGCCTCCAATTTTTTATATTTAGAAGCCGAGGCCTCAGATTTTTTAATAACAAATTTCAACCCCCCCCACCACCCCTACTCCATTATTAAAGGGTTTGATAAAATAAAATTGACTTATTCACTTGAAATTTGGTACACGTATATATTATAATGACATCTGGAACTAAATTATATTTTTAGTTTATTCCGTTGAAGGGTTGGGGGTTAAATAGGGGTAAATAGGGGAAAATAATTAAAGCAAGCTGATAAGAGTACAGAAACTTGAAGTACGGTGTATGTATTTGGAGCCAAGGCCTGAGATTTTTTTGTAATATTTTTAACCCCCCACCCCCCCTACTCCATTATTAAAGAGGTTGATACAATAACATTGAGATATTCGCTTGAAATTTGGTACATCTGTATTATAACGACAATTGGAACTAAATCATATTTTGAGATGATTCCGTTGAAGGGGTGGCGATGTAAGTATAGGTATATGAATAGGGGAAAATGTGTAAAAGCAAGCTGTGTAGAGTAAAAATACTTGAGGTTTGGTGCGCACCTATACGGGAAGCCAAGCCCTCAGATTTCTTTATAATATTTTTCATCTGATATCTAAATCTATGTTCTCGCATTTTTACGCCTCGACGCCGACCGACGCCTAACGTCATTTTTGTAAAACTCGTGAATTTGATAAATTTTAATTCCTACATTCATATTCTTACGTCTCGACGCTGTCTGATGCCTAACGTCGTTGTTGTAAAACTTGTGTATCTAAATCTATGTTCTTGCATTTTTACGTGTCGACACCGACCGACGCCTAGCGTCGTTTTTGTAAAACTCGTGTATTTCACAAATTTCGATTCCTAGATTCATTTTCTTGCATTTTTACGTCTCAGCGCCGACCGACGCCTAACGTCATTGTTGTGAACCTTCTGAATTTGATAAATTTTAATACCGAGAACCATATTCTTTCATTTTTTCGTTTCGACGACGACCGACGTCTATAGCGTCGTTTCTGTAATATTCCAATTTTAATGACAATAGGTATGGATATATTAAATACCATGTGACAACAAGACTACCTTGTTTGATTTACCAATACTTCCATTTTAATGAAAATCAAACTAGAAACAACCTTAGAAAAATGCAATGGAATATAATTAGTCAACCGCCCAACCGCACAACACCACGACGCTGCGCGACGTGGTTGTGCGGTTGGCTCCGGCAATGTTGTATATTTTAATTATTGAATAAAATATGTTAAGGCAGTATTTTTTTTGAGAGATATTTTTTAGTATTGTTCACTAAATGCAAATGTGAGCTTTGGCAATTTAAGTAATGTCCGGCGGCTTATTTGAAATATAAAAAATATTTAAGAAAACGGTAATAAATTAATTAAATTGCGAAAACTGACATTTGTTTTTGGTAAAAAGAATTTAAAAATACATTTGGGATAAAAATACTGGGCATTTGCTAAGTACATATTACACTTTTTTTAACAAGATTACGAAAAAATGAATGTTTAGGTAAATCAAATACGTCCTGTACGTAATTTCTTAAAAAATAAATGCATAAGTGAGGACGTCCCTGTTTTTGCTGCCACCTGTCCTGGTAGGTGTATAGCTGTATAATATGTTGGTAGGAAAATGTTAACATTCTTTTTCATAACTGTAGAAGCAAATTTCCAGGTAATTTGTAAAGTTATAGTGTCTGGCAATACGGTAAACTTTCGTCAAATTTCCTAAAAAAATTCTTTATAGTATTTTATATCTTACATAAATACCCATAATGTTTTTTTATATATAAATGCCTACAACTTTCCTACGAACAAATAAGAAAAAAGCAGAAGGCACCAGGTTTTGAACCCAGAACCCCGCGATTGAAAGTCTGATGCTACATCAGACCCACCACCTGTTCGTGTCTCGTAATTATCTGTTTACACTGTTTTCACTTCAAATGCGATCCGTATCATATAAATTATAGGTTATCTCAGGTAATAATGCTATGAAATAAATCTCTGGACATTTACCACTTCGCACTGCGCCTGCGGTTGAAAGAGAAGACGTATCCGTTCTCTCTTCACTAGCAAATGAAATGTAAACTTATTTCTCCTACAATTGGTGTTGCCGGGGGTAAACTAAAACGTAATCCTTGAAACTTCGCAGGGGAACTACTAAAGGTATTCCTCTTAACTCTTATCTTTCACGGTTGATATACTGACAATACCACGTCCTGTGTCACTGTCTAGATATCCAGGTTATAGTTTGGCGAAAAGCCAACTAGTCGTTGGCGTGTGTATAGTATTTACGAACTCGATTGGAACAGCATGGAACTAGAGGATCTTACGGGGTATCGTTAATATATCGCTTCACATTGAATGAGAGAGCACAGAATTTTACAGATTTATATTCACCACTCCTCGTCTACAGTCCACGTGGACTTGATCCGCCTGTCACTTAGAAATATAGGTGGGATTAGATGTTTAGCGAATTTGATTTGTCAACAGAGTTTTTACATGCATACATATATAAAACAAAAAATACGTATGAACTATTTGTATCGTATGATCTGTACGAGGCAGTGCAGTACAGCCAGGCAGCGTTATAAATTACTTAATTCTAGTGAATATTTGAACAAGTTATTAGTTTTATTACTGTGTTTGAGTGATTTTTTGCAATTAATTGTTTAAAATTGCATTTTGGAGGCCTTTCGATAGTAATGATAACGAAACGGACTTACACGTTCAAACTCAAAGGGTTACTTTGAATATTTACTCGTGTTTAAAAGGCGAAAATATTGATTTTTCATATAATCAAATTGTGAAGAGGATTTGTGAATTAACCAAATTTAGCCTTACTACAATTTATAGGGTTATTAGAGCCGGGGATATATTTGATCATTCTATTGAACGGAAAAAAATTGGACAAAAACTTGACAACGCGTCAAAAATGTCATTCGTCGATTTGTGTATCATTTTTACAATGAACCGAAGGTGCCCACATTACAAATGGTTAGGGATAAGTTACGCAACTATCCAGATTATAACTATAAATCATTAGATACTTTGCCAAGCGTTTTGCTCGATTGCGGTTTTAGGTACAAAAAATTGGACAAACGAATGGTAGTTATGGAATCAGCACGCATCGTTGATCATCGACACGAGTACCTGTGTAAAATAAAAGAATACCGAGATGCAAATAGACATGATCTATCTTGACGAAACATGGTTCGACACCCATGATGTAGTTCAATACGGTTGGGTAGATAACACCAAAAAGTGTAATTTAGGTGCTCCATGTTCTAGGGGAAAATAATTATCTACATGCTGGAAATAAAAACGATTTTATTCCAAATGCATTATTGTCGTCTGCTAAAAATATCAATTAATCCTCTGCCGAGTACCACGAGAATATAACAGCAGAATTATTTGAGAAGTGGGCAAAGGAACAGCTGTTACTAAATATCCCACCAAATTCTGTAATTGTTATGGATAGTAATTGTTATGGATAATGCGTCATACCATTCGCGGCAACACACACAAATTTCGAACACCAACACAAGAAAACGCGATATCACTGAATTTATGATAAGTAAAGGCTTGGAAATACCAGAAAAAAAAACACAAAAAAGACTTTATTAGAACTGATTGGAAAACAAAATTTTAAAAAGGAATATGCCGTTAATAAAATTTTTGAAGTACACGATCATACTATTTTACGCCTGCCTCCATATTATTTCTCTTTCAACCCCACTGAAATGGTGTGGGCTGATGTAAAAACAAGATTACGTCAATATAATCAATTCCCACAATTAAGTGAGTCTGTCTTAAAGAATATAAAGAAAATAGTAGACGACATAGGCAAAAGCGATATATGGAGGAAGTGTGTATCTCATGTGATAAAAAAGGAAAATGAATATTCTATATTAACACCTATCAATTAAATTATTATTAAGGTAAATACCGATTCAAGTTTTGAAAACTCGGATAGTGACGAATGAAATATATTTTATTTAAAGTTCATAGACAAAGCTTTTTTGAAATTTGTTTATTTAACGTCGACCTATTTCCGCTACTGAGACCAATTACCGATGCCAGGAAACGAGTTCCCCTTTAAAATTTTGCCGTGCATACCTGCTTAACAAGACAGTTGCTGCTTTCCACCCCTTCGGAAGGATTATATACCATCTATGCAAGTCCAGCCTAAGATTACATAACTTTGCCGCTAGAAGATAGAACGAGAGGTAGGTCACTTACTAGACAATAGACGTAGCCTTAATATATCATGTATGTTACTTGTCAAATGTAATAAACATATTTTTTCATTAACCACTTCTATTGAATAAAGGTATAGAAATTCCTTTCTTTAACAATTAAACAAAAATTATTTAGTATTTAAAGCATTTTCACATTTCTACCGCCGGCGCCATCCATAAAAGAGATGCCGACTTTACTCCGAGTTTTTGTTTTTATGCTGTCATGCCAATTGAGATCATATATACCTACTATACCAGTGCGGTGATATCTATAATTGTTATTGTTTTGTGATTAATTTGACCCTAACGCAGCGTTTGTAAACAGTCTTAAAATTTACCCTAATTAGTTATTTGGTACACAAACACAGGGGAATCGAGTATGGCTGAAGGGGCTTGCCTGCCGTTAGCGGTGCCTAATTACGGGATATCTAGAGCCCTAGGCAGCACTTCAACATCTAAGCAAAAGGAGTGACCCCTTGCCTGTTTCATCGCCTCCGAATCCGGTGCTAAATGGCAATAGTCATTAATCCTCTGCAAATTTTGTATTGCTCCTACTTTTTGTTGATAAAGGTTGAAGTTACATTACGCACCAATCGAGGGTAGGCCATTGCACACTTTCCACTAGAATCATTCCGAGGCTGACAAACGAAAAATATTTCAGACAAAAGTTGTAGAGTTTTTATAGGGCTACCTAACAGTGGGGTTGACGTGGTCATGTCAAGGTCATTTAGAGGGTGATTAGGCTCTTCCAATAGAAACTGCTAAATTCAAGGTCACCGTTAGGTAGATCTGTAACACCCATACAACTGTTGTCTGAAACGTTTTTCGCTATTGGCCATCTGACTCATCATAAACTATCATGTAGCATCAAATACCATGAGGATTACTTCAGGCCAGATACAAGTGAAGAAGACAAAGAATGCCACAAGGCTTCTAGAACTGGAAAAGTCTGACTTAAGACTGTTGGCCTAACAGATCACTGTCCATTAAGTCCTTATTCTGGAGCTCATCACAAAGACACAAAGCCACTCATAAAGATAAAAATAAGGGCGAAAAACGTTTCAAAGGTTAAGCATTTCCAAGAAACAGAATGATAGATTTCACGAAAATGTAATCCATTAGAATGAAAATTTTTTTTAAGACATGGTTGGTAAATAAATTCATTTTAGGCCTTTTTTCTCATTTTTAACTGAATCTTCATGACCGTAGGGGGTTATGTAGATACTATATTAGTTTAATATGCATAGTCGTAGGGGGCTATGTGGATGCTAGTGTTACAATGAGAATTGTCAAAAAAGAAATTAGACAAATTCATTTTCGGATTTTAATTTGCTAGCGTAACCAGAATTCAGGTTATCGAAAGAATGCAAAGATTTCATTAATGTTTTTACACATAGTTTTTCTTTTAGTTCTCACATATAGTTATTATTTCTGTTTGTAAAATCCTATAAATATGTCTCATTACAATTATAAGCAAACACATAATAATTCACTTTTAAATATATTGTCAGTTTATAATTTGTTCAGTTCATGGTTTGTACCAAGTGACGACTGTTGAACTTTGGCAAAAATAACTTCAATAAAGCAAGCAATCCTAGATATGTAAGTGATACAGACATATTTTAAATAATCGATACCGTATGAATTATTTCGGTGTTTATATAAACATTTATCTACAAGTTATATTGCATCACATTTTTATTTAAACTTATAAACAGATTCAGCATAATTTTAATATTATTGTCACCTTAGACCTCCAAATATTACAATTTTAACATTCAAGACTTTATTTGAATTTGTAATTTTAGAGGTCTTTTAACCCTATGCTTCTAGAGTCTTTAATGTTCGAAAACTTTTTATCGGAATGCAATTTTGAGACAGCAAACAAAAACTTTCACGATCAAAGATGGTCATGGAATTATCTTGGCTTTATGTCACCTTTTTCTAATACTTATGTCAACGTTCTTCAATCATCTGCAATAATGTGCACATGTGCAGGTAAGTATTACATATAATATCTTGCAATTTGTATTTTCCATTTCCTGCATAAACTAATTTAATTAAAGTATTTATTATTATATGCAAGATTTAATTTGAAAGGAGACACTTCTTAGAAGTAGGTAAATTAAATCTTAAGTACAATAATAAATACTGCAATTAAATTAGTTTATGCAGAAAATGGAAAATAGAAATTCCAAGGGCATGCCACATGTTAAGTATTACATACAATATCTTGGAATTTGTATTTTCCATTTCCTGCATAAACTAATTTAATTGCAGTATTTATTATCGTACTTAAGATTTAATTTACCTACTTCTAAGAAGGGTCTCCTTTCAAATTAAAATTATTGTAGATAAACCTTTATTTATTGCCTGGATTTTGTTACTATGGGTAATTAGGAAGGGCTAGCCTTGCAAAACTGTAAAATTGGAATTCATTATCAACACAGCAGCCTAGCTGCAAGCATCGTTTATTCTAACAATCCATTATGTTATTTTTATTCAAATGTTTGTAAATATATTTGTTAAGTTAAAGCTTTGCTGTTTTACATACATCAGTCCAAGGGCCTTTCGAACTTACATTAAAAACTAGTAAAGTGTTTATACATTTTACACGGGGTTACACAACCTAATAACCCCAACATCCGGCTCGAAGGAACAAAATGCAGCATGTATCAAAACCAGATAAGTCAACATAACTTAGGTTGTCTAAACTCAGAATTGGAAAGATAATCGAACCATGCAAAAAAATATAGGTTTCCATTTAAAATAAGAAAGTTGAAAAACTTCTAACAAACGGCCTACGTGAATCATCCTGTATACCTACAGAGGGAATGAAATGTATATTTGACACTACGTCCTTAATTGTTTATAGTTGCTTGAGGATGTAGGATTTAATCATGAAACTGTTAGCGGATTTAAAAAGGTTTGTTGTGAGAAATAGAATATTTTCTTCATTCCCATGGACTCACATTGGATTAACTTCTCCGATTCAGTTTTTTAAAATGTCCTTAATCGTCGGAATTCAGAATCGTATTTTTGGTACTGGAAATTTAAAATGTCTGGAAAAGTCAGAGAATCAAACTTTCCGGTTACCTAATATCAAGCTGCATGCAAATCTTATGCGATCAAAATAAATCGCAATAGTACTTGTTGAGACTACATTAATTATTTTCCAAATTATTTACAATTTGAAGGCGTTACCGTAAACACGTTAAAAATATCTAGATGTTGCATCCGGTCAGTTATTTATTGGGACAATGTTTTTGGAATTATTTACTCACCTTAACAGCTCTACTGTTGATTCAGTTAAACCTGAAGGTCTGCTGTAAATACTTATTGATTCAATTTAAATTTTAATATACTTACCATTTATATGGTATACATGGTGTCCCAATAAAAACTCCCAGGCCGAATATATTCTAAACGAATAGATATATTTTAATTCTGTAAAAGCCAATTTGTAGAGCATAAAGAGAGTTTCATTTTTGAATATAATTGTTTTTCAATATATCAGTATACAGATAGCGATGTGCTCTAAAGAAATATTTCGATGGGATTTATGTGAAAGAAAATGCATTTCTAAGCAGATTATGTACTAAAAAAAATACCATAGAACTAACCGTTTTCGAGATATTTGAGTCCAAATGTTGGCATTTGCCAATATTGAATAATTGTAATCTCTTCAACATTTCAGTCCTTTAAGTGGGACAATCTCTATTTAATTTACAAATTTTAGAAGAAAATATTTAAAGAATTTGTCATATCTTATGAATTAAACATATTTGAAAAAAAAATGGGAAAAAAAACTAAAAATATTATTTATCATATAATTCAAACATTTAAGCAATAAAAAAACAATTACGAACATAAAACAATCTTTACGAACTAATGAAATTAAAATAAGTATTTTAATAGGTGTTCAAAATTATTGCCATTTTCAATAACACACAGCGTAAACCTATTAATTAGTTCAGATCTACAAACTTTTAACAATGTATGCCGATTAATGGCGGCAACACTAGCATAAATTTTATTATAAAGATCTGCCATGTCTTCTATTGGTTCTTTGTACACTTCACTTTTTAAAAATCCCCATAAGTTAAAGTCTAATGGAGTAATGTGAGGAGATCGAGAGGGCCATCTAAGTACTCCATTGGTACCAATCCATCTTCCTGGGTATGTTTGATTTAAATAATTAACAACGTTGTGATGATTATGTGGGCCTGCTCCATCCTGATGAAACCACATATTATCCAACTGAGCGGGCAAATTCCTTAATAGTACTGGTAAATCACTTTGCAAAAATTGTAAATATCTTTCACCTGTTAAATTCTCATGGTAGAGGTATGGGCCAACAATGTAACCATTAACGATACCACACCAAACATTTACTCCAAAACGATTCTTGGATCTGGTATGTGTCATCCACCTAGGATTCTCTTGAGATCAGTGACGACAATTATGTGTTGTGATTACTCCATTGTTGTGGAATCGACTTTCATCAGTCCACATAATTGTATCTAAAAGATTTGGATTTTCTACTAAGAGAATTGAAAATTGCGCCAAAAAATCTAATCTCCGCTCATTGTCCCCTGGAATCAAATGATGAACTAAATGAACTTTACATGGAAAATATTTGTTTGTTTTAAGAATTCTGTGGCAGGTGGAACGTGCAATATTCGTTTCTTCCGTCAACTTGCGTATTGACATGTTTGGGTTATTTTCTACTTGATGTAATACCAATGCAATATTTTCATCAGTTGTACTTCTTTTTCTTCTTGTTGTTTTTGGTTTCTTAAAACCTCCATAATTTTTCAAATTAGAACACAAACTTTCAAAAGTTTTCCGATCTGGTAAAGGTCTGTCAGGAAAACGTATTTCATATAAACTTACAGCTCTTGAAGATTATTTACGACATTCCCCATAAATTAAATTCATGTTTAATTTATCTTTATTTGTATGAGAAACCATATTTAATAATAAATACTCACAAAGAAAACAATAATTAGGTACAATATTACAGTTCTATTGACACACCAATAAACAACATGTGATTGAAATTGAGGAATGTCAAAACTATTATTCCAAAGGTAACTTTAATTGTATTTAATTTATAAGGTATAAGGGTTATTATACTCACTAGATATCAAATATTTTTAATTATAATCTAACCTGATAACAAAGCAATTATATGAAAAATTCATATTTTCTTCTAAAATTTGTAAATTAAATACAGATTGTCCCACTTAAAGGACTGAAATGTTGAAGAGATTACAATTATTCAATATTGGCAAATGCCAACATTGGGACTCAAATATCTTGAAAACGGTTAATTTTATGGTATTCTTTTTTAGAACATAATCTGTTTAGAAATGCATTATTTTTCAAATAAACCCCATTTCAAAGTTTCTCCCATCGAAATATTTCTTTAGAGCACAGGGCCATCTATATACTGACATTAAAAAAACAATTGTATTCAAAAATGAAGCTCCCTATATGCTCTACAAATTGGCTTTTACAGAATTAAAACGTCTCTATTCGTTTAGAATATATCCGGCCTGGGAGATTTTATTGGGACACCCTGTATACACATATACCAATATCTTTCCACTACGATGTTTTTATTTACTTATTTGACAAAAACATATGATTTTGAACTACCGCCAAATCAACAGTTAGTGCCACGCATCGTGTGCGTTACAAAATATTTGTTGTAAATAATTACACAGGTCAACATTTGATCTAAGCGGGAACACCGCACGCAGTATATGCTACAAGGGGTTTTCGGGGTCGCTGATTACGATGAGAGGGTCAGTTAACCGCCATCACGGCAGGTTCAAGGTCATTTGAAGGTCAAGTGCAGGAAAATCCATGGAAAAAATCTGAAAAAAATTATGCATATGTTTTTGAGGTCAGGAAATCCGAATCCGAGGTCGGCTAAGCTCTGTGAGGTCAAGGTCATTTGTAGGTTATTTGATCTAAGCGGGAACACCGCACGCGGTATAGGCTACAAGGGGTTTTTGGGGTCGCTGATTACGATGAGAGGGTCAGTTAACCGCCATCACGTCAGGTTCAAGGTCATTTGAAGGTCAAGTGCAGATAACCCAATGGAAAAAATCTGAAAAAATCATGCATATGTTTTTGACATCAGGGAATCCGAATTCGAGGTCGGCTAAGCTCTGCGAGGTCAAGGTCATCATTTGTTGGTTATTCCAAGGTCACTTAAAACGGTTTTTTCGCACTTGACCTATAATCGGATTCCCTGACCTCAAAAACATATGCATGATTTTTTTCAGATTTTTTCCATGGGTTTTCTGCACTTGACCTTCAAATGACCTTGAACCTGACGTGATGGCGGTTAACTGACCCTCTCATCGTAATTAGCGACCACAAAAACCCCATGTAGCCTATACCGCGTGCGGTGTTCCGGCTTAGATCAAATGTTGACCTGTGTTATTGACAACATAAATCGGAATTATTACAGCTTGCTAAGCTTGCTTAAATCAGACGTGTGTGTATCTAAATAGAATTTTAATGTCTTGGGAACAAAAATCTAGTTAATAAAATATTTATTTATTTAATCATACATCATCCAACAGTACAAAAACCAATTATAGGATGGAAATCTAAACTGACTTAACCTAACCTAACCTAAATAAAAAGTACAAGTAGAAATTATGAAGGCAGTTAGACTGTACGACTGTAAATAAAATTTCAGGCTGCTAGGCAACCATGTCCAATTCACTGCAACGAATTTCATAACTAGTACAAATATTAAACAGAGGAGAAAACTTTAATACCGTAGATCTGGGAGTGAATAAATAAAAGCTATAAGAATGACGAGAATTAAGTTTTCCAATTTATCGTTAAGAATGTTATACCCAGATTGACAGACAAATGAAGCATACTCCAGCTTAGATCGACAGAAAGCAAAATAAAGCACCTTTACGGTTTCCGTATCCTTAAAGTCATGGCTGTTACGCAAGATGAAGCCTAACATTCTGTATGCATGCGAAATTGCAGCATCAATATGGTTTGTGAAGGTTAATTTATTATCAAAGGTTACACCTAGGTCCTTGAACGTAGATGATCTGTTTAGCATGTCGCCATTCACATTATAATTATATATAATTGGGGACTCCTTGGTTGTATAACTCATAACATTGCACTTGCTAACATTTAGATGAAGATCATTTTCATCGCACCAAGCCGATAACTTGGTTAGATTGTTTTGAAGTTTTTCGCAGTAATTAAAATCGTTAATCCTATGCAACATCTTGACATCATCGGCATATATTAAGAGATCACCGATGTCGTTAATAAAAACATTAAAGAAAAGAGGTCCAAGTATTGATCCCTGGGATACTCTTGTCGTGGCTTGGTATTCAACAGATTTATATCCATTGTAAGATACGAATTGAACTCTATCAGTTAAGCAACTCTCAAGAAATTGAAGTAAACCGACAAATAATCCAAATTTGTCAAGTTTACAGAGGAGCTTACAATGGTTCAATCTGTCAAACACCTTAGAAAAGGCAGTATAGACTGAATCTACCGGTATGTGAGAATCAATTGATTCAGCAATGTACTGAGTAACACAGATTAAGTTCGTTACGGTGGAGTGACCTTTCATAAGACCGTGTTGTTGCATAGATATTTTCAGTTGAACATGTGCATAAATATTATCATGCAGTAGGATTTCGAAAGCTTTACCAAAGTTACATATGATTTTTATTGGTCTATAATTAGTAACATAATTTCTTTCACCTTTTTGTACACAGGGCCGCACTTTGGAGTATTTCCAAATATCAGGACAATAGCATTTCCTATAAATCAAAAACTATCCAGAGGGGATATGCAAAAATGCTGGCACAGTCTTTCAGTATAAATGCTGGGATTCCATCTGGGCCCGCAGTAAGTTTAAGTTTAATTCTTTTTAACGCCATGTAAACTTCAGCCTCGGTAAAGCGTTTAATGTCCAAATAGTCAAATGAAAGATTATTATTAAACTTGGTTTCTGGGGCGTCCGAAATGTTAAGGAAGCAAGATTGCTCGAAAAAGTTAGCAAATGCATCGACGATATCATTAGGGGCCCCAGAGGTTCATTGTTATAATCATGTCTTTAGGTATACTAGTTTTTCCTTTCTTCCCAGTGATGTAAGCCCAAAACCCTCTCAGCGATTTCTCTAGGTAATTGAAAAATATATTGCAGGAGAGAAAAAGTGGATTGTCTAGTTTTGACCACGATATGTTACATCCCACCATCACTTCTACTGAATGCACGTACATATGACTAGATTTGCACTACAATTTGCAAAACTGCGATCTGGGATGGTCTACCCTTTCTCTTTATTAAAAGTTGACGTAAATGCCAATAATTGCATCAGGGTGGGTAAAATGCGATTTTGAAATGTTTCACAATTTCGGCGGCGTCGTATAATTAAAGGAGACAAAACCACATAAGTAAAAAACATAAAAGTATCTCCGTACACTTGAATATAATGCTGAAACTCGGTCGGGGTCGAATGCCTTTAACATTGCAAATATAAAAAATCAACTAAATATGTTTTTAGGTAATTTATTTATTTATTTATTTATTTATTTAACAATACACTACCCAACAGAAAATTCCAATTACAGGGTAGGAAATAGTAAGTATTTACAAACATATAACGTATAAGTGTAGATTACAAAGTAAACAAATAAAAACAAAGATAAAACAAAACAAAAAAAATTTAAATTATGCAGCTAATCTTTTTATCGCAGCTACATTGCAGTGGAATATATCAAACTGATCTTGTAGTTTATTATAATTTTCACACATTTTGTATAGCGGCGAAAATTTCTGGACGTTGGTTCGGGGAGTTGGTAAATAGAACAATGAATTATGCCTAGAGCCAGGTCTAGGAGTTCGAAAATTTAGTAAGTTTAAGATAGCGCTGCAATCAGTTATATTATGTATTATTTTAAAAAGGAAAATTTGCTGTGAAATAGTTCTACGAGCCTCCAGACTCGAGAGTGAGAATCTATTTAACAGTTCAGTCTGAGGAAAGCCAATAGCAGGATAGACACCATCTTCCTTATGACTCAAAGTCTTTAAAAAACGCCTCTGAATTCTCTCTATGCTCTGTATATGTGTGTTATAATGGGGCGACCAAATAATTGACGAATATTCCAATTTGGATCGAACAAACGATTGATATAGTAGTTTCAGTGTGTTAATGTCGTCAAAATCGCGAGAACATCGTATTATGAATCCCAGCGTTCTGAAACTTTCATTAGTGATGGTATTTATATGACAATTAAATGATAGTTTGGTGTCAAATGTTACACCTAGGTCGCGGAATGTTGATGGACGTGTAAGCACTGAATCTTCTATACGGTAATTAAATTCTACATATTGGTGTTTATTAGTAAAAGTTAGGACATTACACTTTCTTATACTCAACTGTAATTTGTTTAAATCACACCATTCAGTAATTTTATCAAGGGCACTTTGTAATACCACACAGTCACTCACATCATTTATTTTATTGTATAACTTCATATCATCTGCATATAAAAGACAATTGACACCCAATTCCTCTGCAATGTCATTGATGAAAATGTTGAAGAATAATGGGCCCAAAACAGAGCCTTGAGGTACACCGGAGGTAGATACGAATTCCGCAGATCGTTGTCCACGGTATTCAACATGGTGATGTCTGTTTTCAAGATATGATTTGAAAAATAACAACACATTTCTTGAGAAGCCAAATTTTTGAAATTTATAACATAAAATACTGTGATCTAGTCTGTCAAATGCTTTAGTAAAGTCTGTGTAAATTACGTCAACCTGTGAGTTAGTGTCGATAGCATTAGATATATATTGAGTTATACAAAAGAGATTAGTTGATGTAGATCGTCCCTTGAAGAAACCGTGCTGGTATTCAGTAATGCGATTTTTTGCATAAGAAAATGTTGCTTCATGTAACAGAATTTCGAACGCTTTTGAGAAATTGTTGATAATCGTTATAGGTCTGTAATTCTCAATATTATTTTTTTCGCCTTTTTTATATACAGGAATTATTTTAGAACATTTTAGTGCATCAGGAAATATATTAGATTTAATGGCTAAATTAAATAAGAATGTAAGAGGAGTTGTGAGCACGCTAGCACAATCATGTAGTATGAAGGCTGGAATTTTGTCAGGCCCCATTGTGTATTTAGGCTTGATTTTTTTCAAGGAATTTAAAACTTCTTGTTCTGTAAACCGTTCGATTGTTAAAAAATCTGTTTCTGAGTCAACAGGAAGGTCCTCGATTGATGGATTAGAGGTAATATATGAACTACAAAAGTATTCAGCGAAGCCATTAACTACTTCCTTGTTGCCAACATAATGTTTATCTTCATAGTTCATAGCTGTTGGTAAATTATTACTAGACTTCTTACTGTCGATAAACTGCCAGAACTTACTGGGATTGTGTTTAATATTACTTTCGATGTCGCGACAATATTTTTTATATTCAATATCAACCTGCTCTTTGTATTTGTTCTTAATAATTTAAACTCATCGAGTGCAAGAGGATCCTCACGGTTCTTGTAATCACACCACGCTCTATGTTTTAATTTTAGACTTTTAATTATATTGGAGTTATACCACGGTGGGTAACTCTTGCCTTTAATTACGGTTTTAGGGACAACTGTATCAAGAATGATATAAATTTTTTCATAAAATTTTTCGAAAGCATAATTAACATCCTGAATATTGAATAAAAAATTCCAATCAATATTTGCTAAATTTTGATAAAGCTCAACTAAATTGGCTTTACGATAGTTATAATAGGTAAGGTCAACTGTGATTTTATTATGATTATAATTTTTACGTACGTCAAATAATACCAGGAGTGCGGGGTGATGAGGGGTGCGGGGTGATGAGAGTAATTGTCAGTACGTTTCACAAATGTAGTATAGATTTCCGATGAAAGTACGTTATAGGTATAAAAATTTTAAACGAAATAAAATTCGCTTTATCACGTGATCCACACGGTACATGGCAGTTTTATGCCATTAATCCTTAACTTTGTTATGTATGATTTAATATTACATAAAAAAATGGTTTGTTTTATTGGGAAAAATGTTTTATGTTGCCAGCAGATGAGTTTCCATATTTAATTATTATGAAAATAAACAAAATAAACACGCCACACATTAAACACAACAGGAAAGTGTGTGTTTGATTTAATTGTCTTTTTATTTGCTAGATACGTTTTACATGTTTCTGTAAGAATTCTTACCGTTTTTAAGTTTTTCCGGGCTTCTCATAGTCGAACCTTATTTTACAGGGTCTTCTCCGTGATAATTCAAATTTTTACATTTTTAAACTGTCATAACTCAATTTTATTCGGAAGAACCAGTTTACTTCAGATGTTTCATCAATCAATTATCTACAACCCTAATACTGTTAATATTTAAGAAAAATTAAAATCAGACCAAATAATTCCCATGAAAAAATCGACTTTGAAACATTGTCAAAGTTTTTAAACAAATTTTTTGGCATCACGCACCCTCACCCCCATTAAACGTCGATCAGTGGGAAAGGTATTGAGGTGGCACATCGTTTTGAGTTTTTGGACCAGAAGAGTTCAAATATAATTGTTATTAAAATTTTATGATGATTTATTAAAACACTTATTTTGTTTCTACCACTGTATTTTATTGTAATTTTGGCCATTTCCTAGAAAGAGACATCCGATAGGGAAATATTTATTATTTTTGGCCATAGCTTTTTTTTCTTAGTACGTATTTTTAAAAAAACTATAAGAGTACCTAAGTAGAACCATAACAAGACTATTACTATGAATTTTTACTCAATAATTTCAGTGGTTTGCAGAATAGCTCGATTTAAATTTAAAAATATGTTAATCTTCCTATTATATTTTTATGTTATTTGTTCTAATAAAATGTACGATTAGGTGAAAAATTTCCTTTCTATTATAACTTAGTAGGCTTATTATATTTATTGGTAAATTGATTTCGAGATTAACCACTTAAAAATTTCTCTATTTCTGCAGAATATTTCTTACACGCAAAGAATACCTATATGGTTAAGGTCTCCCAGGGACGTGTTATCACATGGGCATGTAGAGGTGTTCTGAAGGCCTATCCTGCACAGGTGTGCAGGGAAGGCGCCGTGATTCAATTTGAGTCTAGCTATGGTAGAAGAATAAAACTTTGGAGTGGAGTATTCTTCGATGTATAGGATACTCTTTGGAAGGGTAGGGTTATAAGTGCGTAGGGGTTTTTTGTTGACCTGACATAATCCGTCCAGACGCATTCCCAATCTTTCCTTACTTTCCCCTTGAATTCCCTTATTATATCGTTTTTGTCAGTAGTTGGTTCAATTACAGTAAGATTTGTCGATTCCTTTGCAATGTTATCAACGATTTCATTACCTTCTATCGCTATATGTCATTTTACCCATATAAATCTTATTATTTGTCCTTTGTCAAAAAGTCTGGTCAATTTTTGTTTTATTTTTAAAGTTCTGGAGTCTGCTTTTTTATAATCGCGGTTCCCTAGTGACTGAAGTACAGACTTGGAGTCTGGACTTTTGGATGCACGCCTCACTCACCCAGTCTAGAGCGCACTCTATGGCATACGCTTCAGGAATGGCCACCTTGCTACTATAGTTGCGATACTTCAACGTACCATCTTCAAAGCTACTCAAGTAAATTAATGAACACAAGAGAAATCCTAAGCTATTTATAATTTACATTATTTACCTAGTTTTATAACTAGGGTGTAGGGAATTTTAAATTAACAGAACTAGATAGAAAGTAATAAAGAGATTAAATGATTATGAATTAAATATATTAAAGAGGGTTGTGTTATATAGGTCCAACTGGTCATTAAGTAATTACCTGGGGTTTTGTTTGATTTGAAAATTTCTAAGGATTCTAATAAATTTAATTTAAAAAGAATCATTAGAAATTTTCAAATCAAACAAAACCCCAGGTAATTACTTAATGACCAGTTGGACCTATATAACACACCCCTCTTTAATACATTTAATTCATAATCCTTTAATCCCTTTATTACTTTCTATCTAGTTCTGTTAATTCTAAATTCCCCACACCGTAGCATTGATTTTATGTAATTCGTATTTGAATAAAGTGTATTATTATTAGTATTATTATATTTGTCCATAGCTACATCTTCGAATGCACACCCTATGATCGAATTGGAAGACATAGGCCCGACGTGCTGGATATAGTCTTGCTCAACGAGATGACCTTCACTGCCGAACTTCAAACACAAGCTGAAGGCTCCTCGGATCACAATACCATCTTCCTAAAACTAGGTGATGGTGTCCCTGAAGAGGAAACTTTCACTAAGAAGAGAACGAACTGGGAACAATTCCGAGCCATTTTTGCAAAGGAACATTGCACACGTTCCCAGAATCGATAGTGAGGGAGAAGTAGAAGAGGCCGTCATCTCCCTGGAAAACCACATCCAGGCAGCACTAACGGAAAGCACGACGAAACTGCAACGAGAAGAGTTGCAATGCCGATGGGAGAACTCCCTGAAGATACCATGCAGCTCATTCGAGACAGAAGACGAGTTAAGAAACTGGTGCAGAGGACAAGACTCCCTGAACACCGAAGGGAATACAACCAACTAACTCGAAGCTAGAAAGAAGCCCTGCAAGAACACAGACAGAACAGATGGCAACGTCACCTAGAGTCGCTAGACCCTCAGGACAGAAGCATCTGGACTACCCAGAAGGCTCTGCGTGTCAAGCGAAAACCAGTCCCGGCCATCTACGGAGAAAATGGTATTGTCTACACTCGACAGGAAACAGCCGAGGCTTTTGCCGACAGTTTGGAACTGCAGTATAGGGAAAACCAGATCGACGACGAGGACGAGAACTGGGAGGACGACGTAATACGCAGAGTTAGAAGGCTGCGACGCATGCCGGATGAATAAATAATCCCCCCGACTTCTCCTGAAGAAGTCAGGGAAATCCTGAGAAGCCTCAAACCCCGCAAAGCGCCGGGGTGCGACGGAATAGGAAACATAATACTCAAGAAACTACCCCTCAAAGGAGTAGCAGCAATGGTTAACATCATCAATGCCATCTTGAGACTACGTTATTTTCCGACCAAGTGGAAGAAAGCAAACGTCATCATGATTCCCAAACCAGGTAAGAATCTAACGTTTTCTTCAAATTACAGGCCCATCAGTCTCCTACCTGCGATGAGTAAAGTAGCAGAGAGGACCATCCTGAAGAGACTTAAAACCCTGACCGATGAGCTTCAGATCATGCCAGATGAGCAGTTCGCCTACCGAACAGAACATTCCACCGAGCTAAGCTAAGCTAAGTACTTCGTCTAACGGAGTACATTACGGAGGGTTTCAACCACCGTCAAGCCACAGGAACGATCTTCTTAGATGTAGCCAAGGCCTTCGACAGGGTTTGGCATGAAGGTCTCCTGGCGAAGATGTTGTCGATGGGTTACCCTGTCGGCATAGTCTAGCTTGTGAGATCCTACCTTCATCGGAAGCAACTCCGTGTGAAGATTGCCGACAAGCTGTCAAACTACAGGCACATGGAAGCAGGTGTACCGCAGGGATCGGTACTCTCTCCCCACATGTTCACCATCTACACCTCCGACATGCCAAGAACCGCAAGGACCTCTTTGGCGCTCTACGCAGACGACACGGCCATAATCGCAAGATCATGGAGTGCAAAACTTGCCACCCGCAACCTCTGGGAAGCAGCATCCCTTCTGGAAGAGTGGTGCAACAAGTGGAAAGTCAAAATCAACGCGGAGAAGAGCAAAGCCATCCTCTTCAAGAGAGTCAGGAAGCAAACTCTCACAGGACACGTCTCCTTGAACGGCGAGAACATTCAATGGCATGATACCGTCAAGTACCTTGGCGTTATCATGAATCGAAGCCTGACGTGAAGACAGAACACGGAAGCGATAATACAGAAAGCGAGGACGAGGAGGACTCTACTTTACCCTATGATAGGTAGACAGAGCCAACTCAACCTGAGGAACAGGCTCACGCTTATCAGGACTCCCATTGCACCTATTCTGACCTACGCCTCCGTTGCCTGGGGATACCAAGCAGCCACCCATATGAAGAGGATACAAACCCTGGAAAACGTCGCACTTCGGTGCGCGGTGGGTGCACCATGGTTTGTCAGAAACGCCGACATCTTCAGAGACCTGGAATACACTCCAGTAACTGAAGTCATCCGGGACAGAGCGAAGAACCTATACGCCCGTGCAGCAGAGCATGGGAATCCGCTGGTCAGACAGGCGACTAACTATGACCCCAACAACGCTCCGAGGCACAAGAGGCCGAAGCTCCAGATCCTGGCTAATGGGTAAGTATAACTAACCCTTTATCTGTTTCAGCCCGATCTGCAAGCCACACCGCAAGGAGACAATGACCAAAAACATCCAATTACCCGATCCCGGGGGTACCAAGCAAACAACCATCTGGGTACCCTTACCCTAGCCAGTGCCGGCCTCTGACGCTAAGAAAGCGTCTCTGGCCGAACACAATCCTGAACTACACAGTTCACACTCCCTTCCGACGAAATCGGAACACATGATGCCAATTGGCATCCTGGGCTTCCGACTAGTCAACAACCCCAAATCCCTTTCAAACTCCGAGAGGGCTCGGTAAACAGCCGTTCCCTCTCCCGACAGACGAAAGAAGCTCCCGGGAGCCTATACATGCCAGCTAAGAAAGGAGATCAAGACAGAAGAGCGCCAGAAGAAACCACCCAGCTGGCAGGGTCCAACAACCAGGACCAGGGGAGGTTTGCTAACATCGCCAATACCGTCCGCATTTGCGCGGAGGGATAGGCTAAAAAGCAGGCCCACCCCTCACGAGGCCGGTCCAGGTTTACAGCGATGATTGGAGCAAAGAGCTCAAGCGCGGTTCCTGATTCCTGACTATTTTCACAACAGAGTGAATTTTAGAGTCACATTAATAGTCTAGTGTCATAGGGTCCGCTCGCGTCGATGTCCTGCTAAGTTTGAAAACTCTTTATTTTATGATTACTTAGGTCTACTGGATCACCGAAAGGTGTGTTGGCATTTCTGAAAATGGATTTTTCTCCAGTAACATATAAATCCAGATGGCGGATAGGGCGATTTGAATGAAATTCGTATCTCCCGTCGTAGTTGTGCGATCTTTTATTTAAAAAAAAAAGGAAATACTTCAAAAAGTATATGTTTTAATATAAAAAATACAAGATCTAAGAATATTCAATATCCAACGGAAAATTTTGGTTTTCTAACTTTTTTTAAATATTTTTTATTTTAAAAACAATAAGTTATATGGAAAACAGTTTAAACAAGAAATATGTAGAATTTATTGCTGAATGCAACAATATATAGTTTACTGAGTATTGGTTAAACAATAATGCTCTAAAATTTAAAAATCATTGCGCGCTACAGGCATTGTGGAAGAATATTGCGGTGCGCAAGGTGAGATTGGTCGGGCACACAGTTAATTAATGGGATACTTATACGATAATATATCACAGCTTCTCTAAGTTAAAAATTGCATTCAAGCCATGTCAGAAATGTTTTAAATTTTTTAGTGACAAAGAATTACAGCTTTTTCAAACGGCGGATTAAATAAATGTGTTTTTATTATTAATATCATAACATCATAAGTAATAGTTTGACATAATCTTATATAATCTAACAACCTAACTTGCATTTTTAATTGTCTTCCTCGACTTAAAATAATTTTTAAGTTATCTGCATGTCACTTTCTAAAACATATTTTTGGTTATTCGAAATATGTTAAAGTAAAATTACCACAATTTGCCTGATTTATCTTCATATTCTTCCATGATCGATGGAGTTACTAACTCTGAGGTATTTGCACAAAAGAAGTTTCCTGCAGAACACCGACGGGCTTCTGCGTAAATTATTCAATTTTTTTTCAGGAACATATCATTATTGGTCTTCTTGCAACTAGATCTGACAAGGTTAGTTTTACAGCTCATGAGGCGTATGGGTTAAGCATGGAGACTGACTCTAAATATTCGTGACATTTTCTCTACCCAGAGAGACTAGCGCTTGGCAAATTTTTGATATTTTCATTCGAACTTCTCCATACTGTTGCAATATAATGGACCCTAAAATAAAATAACAATCAACCCGAAACCCATCAACTGTGGGTGGTAGGTTATCTCCTTCTTGATTTTTGGCGGAAACACCAGTCAGTTGCCTTCAATATTAATTCATTTTTATAGAGCAAACATACTAATTCGTGGAAATTGTCTTCAAGTTATGTGGTAGTTGTGTTCAGAGTTCCCAACAATGGCGATTTCAGTGTTGCTGATGATTCCTACAGATTCAAAAATACTTTAGCTAATTCTTGAGAAACTGCCCAGAAAAGGCATGGAAAAAATTAATGATGCATGTGTCAGATACTTAATGATTTGGTGACTATTCTTATACCTATTTCTTTTTAAGTTTTTCCTCGACAGGTTACTATTACGATTTTCTTTGGTAATTGCTCATAAAAACTAACCAGAAGCACAAACACATCTGTATACGGACTGTGAATAGAAAATTGTATGTCTTTTCCATATTGTTGAGTTAAACGAAGTATTAGAATAGTATCAGCTTCTCCATGATTATTGTCTTCTATCTTTATCAGCGGAATATATGAAGTTACAACATGCTTAAATCTTTCTCAATTCCGAACTTTCTTGGTGAGCTTCTTTTTGACTTTTATGTTGGATAAAAAATCTTTAAGGGAAATATTTTTTATTAATGGTCCAATTGAAACACGATAAGATGCGCCAAAGTATTGTTGACATCTTTTTAACTTAGTGCTATTTTTTAGCGAGTCTTCCTTTTCTGACCCACATGTTAGCAACAGAAGACTTGTTGTCTAAGATTCAATCGTAGACAAAGACAACCAGTCTTTAGTTGCTAGCATGTCCTTACATGATTTTTTACAACGGGTTTTTGGCACACAAAACATGTACTAAAATTAAGTTCCATTATTATACTCTTTACAAATGCAAAACAAAGAGTAAATTGCATTTGATTGGCATTTCTAAAACCGATAATATCGCTAGTAGAGAAAAAAAATTCATATCACTGTGTTGGTGATCGAATTCTGAACAACTTTCAAAATGCGTCCGTCCGTCAGTTTCTTGTAAGCACAATAACTTAAGAACGAAAAGTCCGACTGTATTAAAATTTGGACAGTAAGTTAGTGTTAGCTAGAGGAAGAACCCTATTCTCTTTAAACATAACAGATCCAAAAAAAAAATATATTTAAATTTAAAAAAACCTATTTTTGATATTTTGTAATTAGATTAAATGACTCAAACCAATATTATTTAAAAATTAAAATCATATAAAAAGTGCAGTGTAAATAATAATAGATCGTAACATGCGCTATTTAAAAAAAAAAACGTATATATTTTTTGTTTGAAATTGTCTCGGAAATTGTATTCCATATGGCCTGTTGTTTTCAAGATAAGAAATGATAAATAAAATTAAAAAATACAAATTTCAGCTTTTTTGGGAATATTCCATTAGGTATTAAATATTTTTAACTAGTATTTTTTTTTTTTTTCGTAAATTATATTTCTTTGTAAGCATTTTATTTTTATGAAATTGAAAATTGGTCAATTATTACCGAAGACGGTTTTTTGAAAATTCGACCTTATCGCCATCTTGAATTGTGGATTACTGGAGAAAAATCCACTTTCAGAAATGCCAACAAGGCATTTGGTTATCTCGTTGGCTTATATTTTTATAAAATAATGCGTTTTAAAACTTAGCAAGACATCGACGTGAGCGGTCGTTTTTGAGCCCTATCTATGATAATAGAGTATAATGCATATCTATTAAAATTCTTTATTCATTACACATAGTCGATTGCCATTTATCGATCAAATTAAGTACATATTATGCGTTAATAGAATGCTATTCCAAAGAAAAATAGTATTTTATCGTTAGTAGAATACTTATAAAATCTCATACAAGATTAAATAAACAAATTATCGTTCGAATATTAACCCCTCGTGTACAAATTTTTTTTAGCTAGCTAGCTTAATTAACTCATCCACAAAGAGGATAATTTTTCCCTCATTTTGGTAGCAATAAGTTAATGAATTACTTGTTTATCGTTGATTACAGAAAATTATGTCATCGTGGTGATAACACACCCTTAATTACAAGATGTATAAACCATAATTTTGTAAATGAGTAATAATAATAAAGCAAAGCATAATTAGTTCATGCTCGACAGATACAGGGTGGCTCCGCCGTTCAATGTGAATAATGCAAGAGCGTGTAGATAAAAATGGATTAAAAACTCGAAAATGTTAAGTGGGCAGTATTGTTTCAAGACATGCTGTTTATGGATTATTATAGCAGTATAGTTCTCTTCATTCGTTTATTGCACATAAAAAAAGATCAAAGCTGTGCCGCTTATACTTGACTACAGCATTGAGGGGGGATCAGGGCATATCGAGCTAACTCCTCTATAACGTATTAAATATTAAATATATTGTACTACTTAATACATAGAATATCATTATTCACATATAAAGTATGTTCTGGAATGATTAAAGTAACAAATTGACGAAAACACACCTGTTCCAATTATTTAATTTATTTATTTTGTTCATATTTACCAACTCGCCCCTACGGAAAATATTTTACGACCTGGCCGGTACGACAGAGTCGAACTTTTAATACTGTCAGTGTCACGGAATTTCAAATTAACCGCACCAATTAAGAATATATTTGTATGTGCTTCATAAAATAAACATAGTTGGTGATCTGTGTTTACATTATGTTTAGATTATGAGAGCTTAAGAGGGTAATGTACTTTAACAGGTACATGATATTTTCCTTTGTGTTTCAGCGTATTTTATGCAATTGTGTTTTTATAAATATTTTGGCGAGTAGTGAATTATTCGGGTGTTTTGTGTTTATAAGTGGCCGTGGTAAAATAATATCGTGAAAATGTATTAATAGCTCGCAAATTACAGAGAAAGTTTCTAGACATCATTTATGTGAACATACTAAAAAGGCAGTTTTAAATTTTTATAAAAATAAAAAAGAAAGTGAAGGAGTTGTGGAAAAAGCCGCCTACTTAACAGAAATTCCAGAACAAACTAATTATAAATTAAGGAAGGATCGTATAATCGAAAAGCTAAATCGGACAAAGGAAAATCACGGGCATTAGATTCGTCTGTGGCAGGCCCGACGAGAGGGAGGGGGTCGGGGGTGTTTCCCCCCGAGCCCGGAGTTTTTGAGGGGGCGCGGACTCCAAATTTTGATTGCATTTGCATTAGTTAAAGCAAGAAAGGCATACTTCTTTGTATATGGTAAGAATCAATATATACATTTTTTATGTAGTCTTCCAAATTTCAATTGAGATAAAGTCTATTGTAAGGCATGTCACCCCTCACTCTTCGAAATTATTTGGAGGAGCGGAGGTGGAGGGCCCGTAAGTTGCTACCGTCGGGCCCTGATTTTCTCTCGACGGCCCTGGTCTGTGGCGAAGTTGTTAAGAGATTTAATTTACAGTAAGTATAAGGAAAATAAGATACCAACAGTACAATCAGTACATATGGAACTGAGAACAACAGGTGTAGTGTCATTTAGTGAACAACACTTAGGCGATGGCGATTAAAGATAGGATTTAACTTTAAAGTGATTCATAAAAGAGCAAGTATTATGGAAAGCTACAGAATTGATCTGTAGCGTAATTAATGAATATTTGGAACGTAAAAATTTCGAAGTTCCTCGAATTATTTATTTGTTTTCTAGAATTGAATTATTTATTTAATACGTGTTTATTTGTTTTCTAGAATTGAATTTATTTATTTAATATTTGTTTATTTGTTTTCTAGAATTCAATTTATTTATTTAATCTGAGTCAATTAGATCAAGTTAGGACTATTGATATAAATAGCAATAACCTTAACTCTGAACCCACATTTTTTAACGAGGAATTGCTCGTATCTCCTCGTGGTCTTTGCTTGGCAACAATAATAATTCAGTAGATTAAATTATTATTGCCGAAACTGAGCAATAAGAGAATATTTGTTAATTCTAATTTAGACTCTAAATTCATCATTGCTCAACTGTTTTAAATTTTTATCAGTGTGTACAAAAATTTTAAGTACGGCTCTGTGAGACATCAATTATCTTAACCAGCCAAATTTATGGTCCGTTTTTTACAGCTTTTTTTACCTGCACTAAACGAATGAAGGCAACTATACTAATATTTAAGTATTAGGGTAAAAAAGTCGAAGCTCAGTGGCGTACTGCTTACGCGTTAAACTGGAGCACAAAAATTTGAGATTGTCTTCTTCATATTTTTCACTCCCCCACCAGTTCATTACTAAAGGGGTTAATAAAATAAAATTGAGGTATTCACTTGAAGTTTGGTACACGTATATATTATAACGACATCTGAAACTGGATTATATATTAGGGTAATTCCGTTGAAGGGTTGGGGTACATAGTGGGAAATAAGTACAGCAAGCTGGTAAGAGTACACAAACTTGGGATTTGATGTATATGCTAGAACCCAAGGCCTCAGATTTTTTTAATAATATTCCTCAACTCCCCCACTCTATTATTAAAAGGGGCGATAAAATTAAATTGAGATTTTTACTTGAAATTTGGTACACGTACGTATTATAAGGACAACTGATTAGATCATATTATTACACAGCCCCACAAAAAAAAATAAAAGTTTCGGATCTTAATGACTGACATTGGTATTACAGTAATAATAATTAAGTATAATAATAATAATAATCATCATTTATTTCCACATTATGCTGAATCCAACGATATATTCCTCTGTATTTTTGGACGCTGAATCCGAATCCGAGGACAAAAAAATTCCTATACCCTTCAGTTTTTGTGTAGCGGCAAGAACATCCCTTCATTAAGGTAAATTTATGAATAAGGATCATTATGGAAAGAAATACGAATGGGGACTTTTTATCTCTCGTACTCTTCTTCTTTAACCCCAAGGGCTTCAGCAAAGGGGTAACAATTCTCCCGAAGGGGTTGATACACACTCCGCACTATACGCTTCCGGATATAGAACTGTGTCATAGAGGCTTCTAGCTTACAAGCTCTCGAGAATGCAAAAAAAAAAAGGTAGAGGCTGAATGCCGCTTTGGCACCAAGCCTTCAGAAGGGTACAAACTACCCCCTGCTGGATGAAGAACACCAGGGTGAAGAAAGATCTGGGAGAGCAAGTGTTTCTTGTTTTTACTGCAGAATAGCCGCAGTGCATTAACGCGAGCATCCTTCAATTGCCTTGACCGCATCCTGCAAGGGGCGAAAACTAACCTCCAAACCCCCAAAAATTGTTTGGGCCGATCAGTAAAGACAAAAAATGTGCAAAACCTCGAACTTCGGTTTCATGAAATAAACGGCATTCGATTCTTAATTGATAGTATTGCAAAGTCTACGTGGTCCGAAGGTGTGCTTTTACCCTGAGGGTGGATGTCACCCCTTTTCGGGGGATGGAAATTAGTAAACTGAAAATAGAAACAGAAATCGATAGAGGGGTGAAATATAAGCAAAACATATTCTATGAAGTTTTTTCGATAAATCGATATTTTTCGAGTTATTCGCGATTTTTCATCCAAAAATACATGTCTTAGAGCGATTTTTCACGAATAACTCGAAAACCCTCGCTTTCCCCTCTATAATGACTTCGTAAGTGTTCTTTCAGTCGCTTAAAAAAAATTCAGACTAACTGGAGGATCTTAACGATTTTTCATTTTTTGAGAGTCATGCGCGAACGGAAGATACGAACCAATAAAAAAAAAAAAATTAATCGTCTTCACTCTGCCAAACACAACTATTTTTTACACACTCCTCTTATTGTGTTGGGGTTAAAAATGGTGCATAGAGGTATCGTTCGAAAATGTTAAATCCAGGATTAAATGTGTGGTGAACTTTACTTAATATAACCGTTTTAAATGGTACGTTTACTATTTAAATGAGGGTGATATAATAGGACAAAACTTTAAGCATTCACGTGCAAACTATTTGAATAATGCACCTAGATGTGTTAATTAGTATTAAAAAAAGGAATGCCGTAATTAAATAGCCAACTTCATAATGAAAATGTTACTATAGGTACATGGCAGGATGCGGTAGACGCCTATTACTATGAAATTTAATTATAAGTACATTAAACTAGTATACAGCTCAAAATAATATTAACACAGGAAATGCAGTTTTATAAACCTGTCTTAATTAAGTTAATTAATTATTGTATCACATAAAATATTCACTACTCATGTTTACGCTATATTCTTACAGAGAAAACGTTTTTGGGAAAGTATAGTTATATATGATCTCAATTGGGACAGCATAAAAAAGAAAACTCGGAATAAAGTCGGCATCTCCTTTATGGGACATAGGCGGAGGCGGCGTTAGAAATGTAAAAATGCTTTAAATACTAAATAATTTTTTAATTGTTAAAGAAAGGGATTTCCAATAAAAGTGGTTAATGAAAAATTATGTTTATCACATTTGATAAGTCACATAAATGATATATTAAGGCTACGTCTATTGTCTAGTAATCTACCTCTCGTTCTATCTTCTAGCGGCAAAGTTATGTAATCTTAGGCGGGAGTTGCATAGATGGTGTATAATCCTTCCGAAGGGGCGTAAAGCAGTGACTGGTGGTAGGGAACGACAAGACAAACAAAAAAATTATATAACATGGGGTCTAAAGCTCATAGTTTTGGAGAAAAAAAATAAACAAAATTTTCGCAAATTTTCAATAAAATCTTTTGAGAACTGCTGGAATATTAAGGTAGGTTTAGATCGTCGCGCGTGTCTTTGCCTGTGATACTCAATATTTGTGTAGATAGCTATAAAATGTCGGCGGTCTTTAGCGGTGCGGTAAATAGGATGAAAGACGTCGACGTTTTCTGGGTGTTTAGTAGATCTGATCTGAAGAAAACTATACTTTGACTCTCCCTTGTGCAATATTTTAGTTTCTGTGGGTGTTTCGTTATGTACACACGTCCAACTCGCCGTTCGTTGTTTTTGTTATTTTTGAATTTCGGGTCGCTGTGTATTTATAGTGAAGATTTATTTTATTGACTTTACCGTTCAAATCGTTAAATTCTTGATTACGTACAGACACAACTTTCTTGTTCGTTCTTTTTGAATTCCCTTTTGGATTTTGGACCAAGTTTTTCTTTTATTTTCTTTATTGACAACGTTAGTTGATAGTTTATTGTTTAGTGTTGAACGGAGTACGTATGTCCTTAATTCGACGTACCGAACTGTGTATTGATGCAGATGCATTTTCGAATAATTTACTTAGGTAAGTTTTTAACCCAGGACACTCATTTATGTTACAAACGTTAATAAATAACATTTAAATATTCTGAATTATAAACATTAATCCAATATATTGTTCCAAATTAAAAGACACACATGTAAAGAAATGCTCTGTTTAAACTTCTACGGCCATTATTTGCTTGCAGTTGTGCAGGAAAAGATAACGAATTATTTACCTCTTTATAATTGCCTCAGTCAAAATCAACGCGGAGAAGAGCAAAGCCATCCTCTTCAAGAGAGTCAGGAAGCAAACTCCCATAGGACGTCTCCTTGAACGGCGAGAACATTCAATGGCACGATACCGTCAAGTACCTTGGCGTTATCATGGATCGAAGCCTGACGTGGAGACAGAACACGGAAGCGATAATACAGAAAGCGAGGACGAGGAGGACTCTACTTTACCCTATGATAGGTAGACAGAGCCAACTCAACCTGAGGAACAAGCTCACGCTTATCAGGACCCTCATTGCACCTATTCTCACCTACGCCTCCGTTGCCTGGGGATACCAAGCAGCCACCCATCTGAAGAGGATACAAGCCGTGGAAAACGTCGCATTTCGGTGCGCCGTGGATGCACCATGGTTTGTCAGAAACGCCGACATCTTCAGAGACCTGGAATACACCCCAGTAACTGAAGTCATCCGGGACAGAGTGAAGAACCTATACGCCCGTGCAGCAGGGCATGGGAATCCGCTGGTCAGACAGGCGACTGACTATGACCCCAACGACGCTCCGAGGCACAAGAGGCCGAAGCTCCAGATCCTGGATAATGGGTAAGTATAACTAACTCTTTATCTGTTTCAGCCCGATCTGCAAGCCACACCGCAAGGAGACAATGACCAAAAACATCCAATACCCGATTCCGGGGGTACCAAGCAAACAACCAGCTCGGTACCCTTACCCTAGCCCGTGCCGGCCTCTGACGTTAAGAAAGCGTCTCTGGCCGAACACAATCCTGAACTACACAGTTCACACTCCCTTCCGACGAAATCGGAACACATGATGCCAATTGGCATCCTGGGCTTCCGACTAGTCAACACCCCCAAATCCCTTTCAAACTCCGAGAGGGCTCGGTAACAGCCGTCCCCTGTCACGATAGATGAAAGACGCTCCCGGTAGCCTATACATGCCAGCGAAGAAAGAAGACCAAGACAGAAAAGCGCCAGAAGAAACGACCCAGCTGGTAGGGTCCAACAGCCAGGACCAGGGGAGGTTTATAACAGCGTCAATACCGTCCGCATTTGCGAGGGGATAGGCGAAAAAGCTGGCCCACCCCTTACGTGGCCGGTCCAGGTCTACAGCGATGATTGGGGCAAAGAGCTCAAGCTCGACCTCTAATCATCCGAGACCGTCATCTTTAGTCAAGAATATTGGCGCACCATAACAAGACTATTACTATAAATTTTCACTCAATAATTTCAGTGGTTTGCAAACCAGCTAGATTTAAAACTACGAAATAGGAAGATTAACATAATTACTTCCACATCCACATAGTCGATTGGAAGTATAGTAATCGTCAAAAAAATTTAAAAACTTGTTTTTTCGTGAAATAGGTTTAGAATGTCATGAAACGTCGAGATTTTAAATTTGAGCAAAAACAAATTTTCTATCTGTCTGTAACTTTTTTGTCTGCACGTTTTCTCCGGAACGGTTTAAGACATTGACTTGAAATTTTGTACACGTATATATTATAACAACATCTGGAACTGGATTGTTTTTTGAAGATATCCGGTGAAGGGTTGGGGGGTAAATAGGGTAAATAGGGGGAAATATGTAAAGCAAGCTGATAAGAGTACAGAACCTTGAAATTTGATGTATGTACTACAAGCCAAGGCCTAAAAAATGTTTATAATATTTTTCAACCCCCCACCACCTCCCTCCATTATTAAAGGGGTTGATAAAATAAAATTGAGATATTCATCTGAAATTTGGTTAAATAGGAGTAAATATGGGTACATAAGTAAAGCAAGTTGGTAAGAGTACAGAAACTTGAAATTCTGTGTATGTACTACAAGCCAAGATGTCAGATTATTTATAATATTTTTCAACCCCCCACAACCCCTACTCCATTATTAAACGGGCTGATAAAATAAAATTGAGATATTCACTTGAAATTTGGTACACGCATGTATTATAACGACATCTAGAACTAGATTATATTTTGAGATGATTCCGTTGAAGGGTTGGCGGTTAAATAGGGGTAGATAGCGGAAAATAAGTAAAGCAAGCTGGTAAGAGTACAGAAGCGAAGGCCTCAGGTTTTTTTATAATATTTTCCATCCCCCCACCATGCCCACTCCCCTATTAAAAGAGTCGATAAAATTAAATTTAGATTTTCACTTTGGTACACGTATGGTATTATAATGATATCTGAAACTAGATTATATTTTGACATGATTGCGTTGAAGGAATGGGGGGTAAGTAGAGGTAAATAGGGAAAATAAGTAAGGGTAAGAGTACAGAAACTTGAAATTCGATGTATGTCCTAGAAGCCAAGGCCACAGATTTTTTAATAATATTTTTCAACCACCCACCACCCTTACTCCATTATTAAAGGGGTTGATAAAATAAAATTGAGATGTTCACTTGAAATTTGGTAGATGTATGTATTATAACGACATTTGGAACTAGATTATATTTTGAGATGATTCCGTTGAAGGGTTGGGGGTTAAATAGTAGTAAATATGGGAAAATAAGTGAATCAAGCTGGTAAGAGTACAGAAATTTGGGATTTGGTGTAGATACTAGAAACCAAGGCCTCAGATTTCTTTCTAATATTTTTCAAACCCCACCACCTCCGCTCCATTATTAATGGGATTGATAACATAAAATTGAGATATTCACTTGAAAGTTAGTACACGTATGTATTGTAATGATATCTGATTGAGATGACTCCATTGAAGGTGTGGGAGACGTGGTAGATTTACTTGAAGTTGAATAGGGGAAAATAAGTAGGGTAGACTAGAAACTTCATTTTTAACGTATATGGTAGAAACCAACGCATCAAACTTTTCGATGACATCTGCCCCAAATATTATTAAAATTCTATGACCAATAATTTCCACATACTAGAGTGCAAATCTAGCCAAGATGTTTCCTTTAAAATGACTTGGATGAGAAATCTGCATGTGGAAGTAGTGATTCCTTAGGCAGCGGTTTTTTAAAATTTAAATATAGCTATTTTGCAAACCACTGAAATTATTGAATGAAAATTCATAGTAATAGTCTTGTTATGGTTCTACTTAGGTACTCTTACAGTTTTTTTAAATATACGTACTAAGAAAAAAAGTTATGGCCAAAAATAATAAATATTTCTCTATCGGATGTCTCTATCTAGGGAAGAAATTTTTATCTACTCATTGAACATTCTCAATGTAGGTAGTCACTTGTTAGACAACAATTTACTGAAATACTGACAATTGGCAGAATATGTTTCATGTACTAATAAACTAAAACGTAAAAACTAATAATTTATGAACACACATGTATCTTGATTAATATCAGTTAAACAGGTACGTAAAATTGATTAACATGTTTTTCTCGTAAACTATGTATAAGCATGTTGATTTAATCAAAGCAATTAAAACCTTTAAACAAACAAGACACTTTTCTACTATTTTCATTATACAGATACAAAATAACATTTTTTTATGGCTGGAGATGTTATCACATTTTTATCTGATCCGTTCAAGGAATTGAGGATAAATCGATAAAAATATGAGTTAATTTGTAATAGAATATCAAACTTTCTGTTATTTGCTTAGGATATTTAGATTGTTTTTGATATACACATTTTTGTAATCATTTTATTTTGATTATAGTGTTGGCATCACTAATTTTGTAATTTCGAACATTTGTTAAGGATATATTGTTGCCGTAATTGCAAAGAAAACTAATGAAGCATTTCCTACAAATTATATTTTGATACAAAACAAAATTGTCTCTCTCTCCCATATAATTTTCATCATAACTAATTAAGTTGTTTATACTAATAAGAACCCTAATTAAGACTACTCTTGTGCTAAAAATAACACGTCAGACACAGTATATTACAGTATGGACCAATACATCGGTAGTGTATAGTTCGGGCAAAATAATACTAAAAGTACTTTCAAGGATGTCCCTTTTCGAGCTATTCGCCCATTTTGCTTATAAAATTTCCGAATAATATTTAGATAGGTCATACAATAAGTAACTGTGAGTAAAAATATAGAGCTTTCGCACTGTGTTGGAAGGAACATCTCTGATGTTTTTACTCCTAAACTTCGACATAGGACAACCATGAGCAGAATTCAAAACCTGTATTCCGTGTTACTATAACAAATATTACGTGGGTGAGGATCCAGATTTTTTTATTGCTTCATTTATTTTAACGTCCTGGCGAGGTTTAGCTAATGCTACTCTACCACTTAACCAGGACGCCCATGTAATAACTGTAGTTTTAAAATAATCTAAGTTATCCTAAAAACGTATTTCCAAGACTAATTATAAATGTAGTTTGCAAGGACTCTACGAAGCCGATTTAAAACCTTTATAAGAGTACAGGGGCAAATTTAGAAAAGGGCCTACATGCATCTTTTTAAAACTACTATTAAAACTTTCAAGTTTTAATGAATTAACTAAAGATTTACTCAGAGAGTATCTGAAGAGTATTATAAAACCAAACTTGGTTTAGGATAAGCACAATATCAAAACTTAAAAGACACACAAATGCTTTGAGCGAACTTTTTGTATTTAATGAAGCAAAAATAAATGCAAATAAATCTATTCTACATACACTACGTTCCGATATAGTTATGTATAAGTTATACGATGGTCAATTGGCGACTCGATTGGCGACTACTAAGAAAAACAGTTGATGGACTACTTGTAATGAATTGATGGGACTACTGTTTACTGTAAACCATGTATTAGATAGTTCTTAAAAATTCGCACGCTCCCTAAAAACACAATTTTAAAAAAATATATAAACAATTAATTTTTTTTGTGACTTAAAAAGTAAAGACAACTTTAGCAGCTGCCGATAATATGGTTTAGTATATGTAAATTGTTTTTATAAAACATTTCTATTAGATACAAATTACATTTTTTTGTTTAATCTGGACATTCCCAATATGGCTGACCGTTATATTCCTCGACCGACGGCTGGAAATAAAATGGTGGCTATATGTATAGTGTATAGTTGTCATCATTCGTTTAATGCACATAAAAACCTCAAAGCTGTGCTTGACTACAGCATTGAGGGGAGATCAGGGCATGTCGATTATATTAAATATTAAATATATTATACTATTTAATACATGGAACATCATTATTAACATATAAAGTATGTTCGAGAATGATTAAAGTAACAAATTGCCGAAAACACACACGTTCCAATTATTTAATTTATTTATTTTCTTCATATTTACCAACTCGCCCCTACGGAAAATATTTTACCACCTAGCGGGGACGACAGAGTCGAACTTTTAATATTGTCAGTGTCACGGAATTACAAATTAACCCCATTAGTCAAGAATATATTTGTATGTGCTTTATAAAATAAACATAGTTGGTGATCTGTGTTTACATTATATTTAGATTGTAAGAGCTTAAAAGGGTAATATACTTTAACAGGTATTCCTTTGTGTTTTAGCGATATTTAGGCAATTGTGTTTTTATAAATATTTTGGCGGGTAGTGAATTATTCAGGTGTTTTGTGTGGCTGTGGTAAAACAATATCGTGAAAATGTTTAGGCCTTGGGAAGGTTCTTTCCCTAGCACTAGCAGAGAATGACAGGAAAGTATGGGGATTATTAACAGCTCGCAAATTACAGAGAAAGTTTCTAGACAACATTTATGTGAACATACCCAAAAAGTAGTTTTCAATGTTTATAAAAATATAAAAGAAAGTAAGGAGAAACCGAAGCTGTGGAAAAAAACCGCCCACTTAACAGAAATTCCAGAACAAAGTATTTATAAATTAGTTAAGGAAGGACCATATAATCGAAAAGCTAAATCGGAACAAAGGAAAATCACGAGCATTAGACTCGTCTGTGGTAAAGTTGTTAAGAGATTTAATTTATAGTAAGTATAAGGAAAATGAGATACCAACAGTACAATCAGTACATATGGAACTGAAAACAACAGGTGTAGTGTCATTTAGTGAACAAACAGTTAGGCGATGGCGCTTAAAGATAGGATTTAACTTTAAAGTGATTCATAAAAGAGCAAGTATTATGGAAAGCTACAGAATTGTACTGTGGCGTAATGAATGAAAATTTGCAACGTATTAAAAAATTTCAAAGTTGCTCGAAGTTCTCTAGAATCAAAATTATTTATTTAATACGTATTTATCTGTTTCCTAGAATTGATTTATTTATTTAATGTGTATTTGTTTTCTACAATTGAATTTACTTATTTAATATTTGTTTATTTGTTTTCTAGAATTGAAAGTATTTAATCTGGGTCAATTAGATCAAGTTAGAATTATTGATATAAATAGCAATAACCTTAACTCTAAACCCACATTTTTTGGCAAGGAATTGCTCGTATCTCCTCGTGGTCCTTGCTTGGCAACAATAATAATTCAATAGATTAAATTATTATTGCCGAAACTGAGCAATAAGAGAATATTTGATAATTCTAATTTAGACTCAAAATTCATCATTGCTCAACAGATTTAAATTTCTATCAGTGTGCACAAAAATTTTAAGTACGGTTCTGTGAGACATCAATTAACTTAACGAGTCAAATTTATAGTCGGTTTTTTACAGCTTTTTTACCTGTACTAAACGAACGAAGACAACTATATAAACCTTATAAGCTGCAAATAATTCTACTACAAACGTTTTGTCTTAAAATGCCTATTACATTAGTAATTATTGCTTTAAGTATGTAGATTTATTCTTGTAAAGTATATTTTAAGCCTCACTGATCTTAATATATTTTTTAACACTTGTAGGCTTATCTTAAAACTAATCTTAAACACCGCTTTAAAACCTATAGAATTTATGGTGCTCGGATAATATAACCCAAAAACTCAGTGCTGAGACACTATTTGGTATATGTCCACTAAATGCTCGCCTCTCCCATTTTTTATCAAGTGTCTTGGTTTTACTAGTGATATTTTAATTTATCATCGATCATTGCTCCACATAATAGACTGGGCAAAGGTAAATTCAATCCTTTTATGTTTAAGACTGATTTATTACAGATGTTTGTTTGCTTCATTAAAACTCTAGCAAGCAGTTGGTTTTATGAAGCTTCGACCTGAACTTTAAGTGATTTCAAAGCATATTAGATTTATAGCAATGATAAAACCACATTTGCTTAATCTTGATCCTCCTAACTTGGACTTAACAGCTACAAAGTTTTATTGAAGGCTTGACAAATACCTTGATAAGTCAATCATAAGAATAAAAGACTAAAAGATAATTTAGTTTTAATGTAAGTTCTTGAAGGCCTTTTTAAAACTTTCTTTAAGACAAAACTATCTTTAAGTGCATTTGGCATTTAATAAATCTGGCATAAATCAGTTGTCTATGAGGTGGCCATTATAAAACACTGATAAAACCTAAATAAATATAAAAAGCATTTAAATTGTTACTTGGGCGGTGAAATGTGATACGGTCGCCCATCCAAGTAACAGACTCGACCGGTGCACACATGAAAAAATCTCACATTTAGTTGGACAAAAATACTCAAGTTTCAGTATTATTGAAACTTGAGTATTTTTGTCCAACTAAATGTGAGATTTTTTCGTGTGTGCGGCGTGCTTTAACTTCGCCGGTCGAGATTCCGTCACTGAAACCGGCACTATCACTATACCTCACCTCACATTTTTCTATGTAAGACTGTGCGAACACAAGAATTGCATTGGTAATAAGAAAATTCAGAGATTAAAGTTTTGCGAATACGCTTGAGAAAGCGGACATTATAAACTCGGCCTTAACAAAAATTTTAACAACAGGCTGATAATAAAAAAATATATAAAGATTCAGCTATAATATTGCAGAATAAGGATAGTGCGTGTTTCATTAGGTTTGTTCCAACAACAATCACGAACTAGTTACAAACTACTTAGAGCCAATCAGCTCTTTATAATGTGGTCAGGTGATCAATCAGGGACTGTTTTCAACCAATCACATTACTTCTGATTAGTTCGGGATTCTTGTTGGAACAAACCTATTGTTTATATAGGATATCCAAAATCAGTTTGAAAATCATAAAAAAAGTCTGACAAAGGAATACTTCATTACACCAGCGACGGTCATGAGCGTCGAGCGACAATTTGTAGAATCAGTTTTTAATTATTGTAAATACTGTTTTACTACTTTACATTAATTGATAAGTATTTATAATAAATAATGTTAATTTAATGAACAACTCCATAAATGATTTAATAAAAGTAAACGAATATCATTTACTGTTATGCTACCGGTAATATTAAGAATGAACCAAATGCAGATACGGGACTTGTAATGGTGAGCCAGGTAAACAATCGACTACACTGTAAAAAATGGGAGTAAATTTACCCTTGTTGTGTGTAATAATTACACATATTTTTAAGGTAACTTTACCAGCAAAAAGAGTGTAAAATTCTGTTTACCCAATATTTAGGGTAAACCTCCTCGGTAAATCAATTTAGAGGCAGTGTTCCACAAAATCACTGTACATTTACTTTGTGTGTTAGGAAAATTCCCATATTTTTAGTGTACAGTAACCTCTATGTATGGAGTTTTACACAGTGGCTTTGTATATTTACCACTTACGGTGCATTATTTCCTTGTATTTATGTAATTTTCCCTTGCATTAATGTAATATTCCAGTTTTTGGTGAACACTGTAAGAAATGGAGGTAAATTTACCGTTGTTGCGTGTAATAATTACAAATAACTTTAATGTAACTTTACCAGCAAAAAGAGTGAAACATTTTGTTTACCCAATATTTTGGGTAAAGCTGCCTGGTAAATCAATTTAGAGGTAATGTTTCACAGAATCATTGTACATTTACCTTGTGTGTTAGTAAAATTCCTACATTTCTGGAGTACAGTATCATCTACGTGTATGGAATTTTACACAGTGGCATTTTATATTTACCATCTATGATGCACCATTTCCTTGCATAATCTTCCGCGAGGGGGCATTATCAATACCTTACTTTTATTTTATGTACACAGTAAAACACCATCAATAGATTGTATTAGGTACACTTCAATACGCGATTAGTTAGTTTTTGGTGTGTTACCCGTATTTGGATCACGGTATAGTGCCAAATAGTCAAAATACACCCTAATTATACAAATATCCCAGCACAATGTCATACCCTCAGTCATCAGTGTCAAACAAAGGTAAGTAATTAGCAGAGTATTAGTTTCACTTCACTTTATTGGCGACAATGATTTCACTGTGATATGTACCTATTAGAAAATCATAAATAACATCAGTGTTTGCATTAAAATTTTAATAAAAGCCTAAGTGAAAAAGTTTAAAGTTTGCATTTGAGAATGAAAATTATCTATCCGCTGTAGATCTTTTGAAAAGATTAAATACTACACAAGGATTAAAACAATTGACATACGTCACTCCGACTGGTAACTAATTGGCGGGAGTTCTAAATTTTTATTAAAAGTATTGCTTATTTCGTGTTATTTCTGGTTAGTTTTAATTCTCTATAGGTATACAGGTTTTTCCTTGGAACCCTCAAATAACATATTTTGCCATATTAATGTAAGGGATTTTCTACTTTTGTGTACACTGGACAAGTTCGATGTTTTATGGCAAATAAAAATGAATTGTACAAATGTTTTTCCTGAACGACATACCACAGAGTGGTTGAGAATCGTGTTTATCCCAAATTTTGTCCCCCTCATCAGTTGGTAGCCGATTTTTAAAAGTATTTTTTTAACTTTGCTACAATGGGTCTACTTAACACTCATTAAATTTTAAAGCCGGGTCATTGTTTAATAATAATTTAATAAAATATCTCAACTTTAGTTACTTCACGTACATTGTATAGCATACTCATACAGTTGTATTAACAAATGTTCTAATATACTTATATATTTTTCCCTTAATGTGTTTAGTTATTATTTTGATATTAACATCTTTATTTCAGAAGAATATCTCAAGGATGCGATCAAGTGATAGTACCTTAAGTGTAAATATCTTTGGAATTATAGCAATTAATGTAAAGTAATTTTTCAATGCATCTAATTGTTTATGCTTAGCATTATGTCAATGGTTATTTATGCAACAAGTACCTATATAAAGTGACCCTTTTTATAAAATCTCGTGCAAAATACAAACTTTATATACAAATCGTATACATTATTGAAATAGGCATCTCATAAAACGTCGAAATTGTTTTTTCTAAAACCAGCATTACGTCTATAATTTATGTGTGGTATTGAGTCTCAAAAGTTGTTTATTTTTGAAAAACGTGCAAAAAAATCTTTCTAAATATTTGTTTTTGTTTTCCTTGGCACGGTCGGTGTGCAAGAAAAATAACTTTTGACGCTCAGAACTAATGAAAAAGACGGTCGTTTTGATGTAAATAGGTAAGTATTAGATTTTTTTTTGTGAAGATTTAATATAATTTGAAATATTTTTGATGGGGTCCACAATGCGCCAATATTTTTAAATAGGAGGCAATTCTTTTGCCTTCAATTTTTGGGATCATTTGCAATTTTCACATAAGTATTTAAAATTCTGAGTAAAATTTTAATTACACAGGGTTTAATAAGTTAATCATTAGGAAAGCGACTTATTTCAAATAAGGAATGTTTAATTTTCACTATTTCAATTCCTTGAAACATATTCAATTTGTTAGAATAAAAACTTTATCCCTTTATTAAATTTACGTAAATGTGTGCCTGTACTTAATTAATTATAGGTAGGTATATTTATATATAATAAATAGACATGCTTACCTCTACGTAGCGACATAGTTTTAACTGACATGTTTTCGGTTATTATTACATCTACATGTAATTCTGCTCTGTAATTTTTCCAGTAAATTTTACATTTTCGTTTGAATTTTACCCGTTTAATGCAAATTTCAACAGTGTTTTTACCGACATCATGTAAAATTAATCGGTATTTTTACAAGTCATTATTACCTCTAACATGTAAGTTTGCTCTATAATTTTACCCGAACTCCGTAATTTTCCTGGTAAATTTTACATTTCCGTTTGAATTTTACCGGTTTAATGTAAATTTCATGGGTATTTTTACCAAATATTGTGTAAGATTCCTCGGTACTATTACACGTCTGTGTGTAACTTTTCACTTGAAATTAACTCAGAAATTTAAATTTACCTTTGACATGTAACTTTACATATGAAAGTAATTTCACCCCAAAAATAGGAGGTAGAAAAGTTGCCTCCTATTTTTGGGGTAAATTTACACCAAAATTTTTTGCAGTGTACTTTCGTTTGAGGTAACCGCAAAACATATCTGGTTAACTATATTCGTATACGGATATCGTTTGCAATATTCAAGCACGGTTTCGGCTCTTATTCTATCACATCAGGCTTTGTAATGATTTATCCCTAGCAACGCTTTAGACTGAATTTTTAAATTAACAGTAGAAATATTATAAAAGTTGATGAACAAGCAACGCCACTGTAAGAAAACTGGTACTAGCTAAACCACAATTAAATTTTATGACCTTTGTCGGTTTCCTGTACACCAAGCAAAAAATAATTGAAAAACAAATAGCAAAGATAGAGAATTAGCAAGACTAATCTTGTCTTGTCTCAACAGTCAGACAGAGAAGACGAAATAGACGATCGTTGTTAACTCCAAATTAAAGGGACACGACCCCCAGCTGAAACGGTATCGGGATTTGTCAGGCATGCATTAAATTTTATCCAATCTTACTAAAAGACAGGTTGGCTCGTTAGAATCGGCAAGTGATACGTCACATGTATCCCTCGATGACAGCCGCGTGTGGCTATTTTTTATTCTTTTTACAAAATAAATAGTAGAAAAAAGTTTCAAAATTATTCTGTCAATGAATTCTATCCTAATTAAATAGATATCTAATATATGAACATAGAAATACTTGAGGTTTCATGTGACGTATTACGAGGCAACCTGTTTCTTTAGTTACCTTGGGTTCCCACAGTCAGCTGAGTTCGGTCGTTCTATTAGGACAGTGTTGTTGATTTTTAACTATTGGCCTCTCCGTCTCTAATTTTACCTTTTCCGTGTGATTGATACACTGTGGCAACTGCTCTACAACTCCAAAGTAAAAGTCGAGGTAAATGTCGCCATTGCTAAAAGATCAAAAGTTCTTCGCCGGCTGCCCTACCTTGTTAATTCTCTAATCTTTGCAAATATTATGTTTTCTCTTATTTACTAAGCGGTAATACTATTTAATATTTACTGTATTTTTGTCGTAGAACATTGTCAACAACAGTATACCCAAGTAACAATTTAAATGCTTTTTAGATTTATTTAGGTTTTATCAGTGTTTTATAATGGCCACCTCATAAGCCATTGATTTATGCCAGATTTATTAAATGCCAAATGCACTTAAAGATAGTTTTGTCTTAAAGAAAGTATTAAAAAGGCCTTGAAGAACTTACATTAAAACTAAATTATCTTTTAGTCTTTATTGGCTATGATTGACTTATCAAGGTATTTGTCAAGCCTTCAATAAATCTTTTTTGCTGTTAAGTTCAAGTTAGGAGGATCAAGTTTTATTGAAATTAAGCAAATGTTGTGGTTTTATCATTGCTTTATGAAATTAATTTGAGGAGATTGTTAATGCTGCGCCATATATCTAATATGCTTTGAAATCGCTAAGTTTCAGGTCGACCCTTCATAGAACCAACTGTTTGCTTGAGTTTTAATGAAGCACGCAAACAAACATCTGTAATAAATCAGTCTTAAACATAAAAGGATTTGGTTTACCTTTGACCAGACTATAATGTTTTAAAATATTTAGGTTTAAAACTGTGATGAGATATATACATATTCGTCGGCATTCTGTTTGTGTATGACGTACCTGTGGGTGAATTTATAATAATGGTAAGTTGTAGTGAAAATAACTTTCTCGGCAAACTGACTATTTACATTATATTATCCGAGCACCATAAATTCTACAAATTTTGAAGCGGTTGCGTTATGTGTTCAAATGGTTTTAAGATAAGCCTTCAAGTTTAAAAAAATATATTAAGCCCAATGAGGTTTAAAATATACGTTTACAATAATAAATCTACATACTTAAACTCTCAATTATTGGCAATGTAATAGGCATTTTAAGACAATACATGTTTGAAGTAGAATTATTCACAGTTTATAGATTTTATACATGTCATATAGTCGCCATTTTATTTCCCGTCGTCGAGGAATATCGTTATATTCCTCAGCCACATTGGGAATGTCCCACATTGAACAAAAAAAAATTAATTTGTATATAAAAGAAATGTTTTATAAAAACAATTTACATATACTAAGCCGCATTATGGGCAGATGCTAAAGATCTTTTTACTTTTTAACTCAAAAAAAAAAAATAATTACACTACCCTGCAAGATTTTGCCCCTGGACAATGAATAGTTGTTTCCGAAGTAATTTTTCTCGCTGAAACGAAATCCGGGCTCAGAATTGCTCTATCACGTCAGGTTTTTAAGATATTCTAACCTAAAAGTGCAAAAAACATTGCTTTTTGACATATTTGAGGTTATGTAGCACCGCGAATATTTTTTTTCCTCTAAAAACTACGTGTAGGATCTTAAAGTACAATTCTTCCTCTTTTAAATGTCGTTGAGTTTGCTCAAATATCTTTTTTTTCCGCCGAGATATCGCATTTTGAAATTTTTATGTTTGTGATTTTCCCTATACCTGAAAACTCATTAGGGACACGTGTATATCAAACGATTGTTTTTTTTTTATTAAGAAACGTAACAAATATTTAAAAGTCAGTATTTTCTTATGTCAAAAGATCTGCTCGTTCAGAATCTAAGGTCAGATTTTCAAAATTTTTCGAAGATGATACAATATATGGCCGACCTGAGTTGATTAAAGTTACAATAGCGTATATGGACCTTTCATGAATTTTTTTTCTTTAATGAAAGAATGGCGTCTTTACTGAGATTCTCTTAGTGTGATAAAAACTGAGCATAAAATTTTCGTATACCGAGAAATTCACGAACATGCAAATTCAGAAATGCGATATCTCGGCGAAAACAAAGATATTTGCACAAATTGAACAGCATTTGGAAAAGTAAGACCAGTACTTCAAGATACTTTCTCTTGTTTTTTTATTTAAAAAAAAGTGACGATGCTACATAAACTCAAAAATGTAAAAAACAGCGTTTTTGCACTTTTAGGTTAGAATATCTCAAAAACCTGACGTGATAGAGCAATTTTGAGCCCGGATTCGGTTTCAGCGAGAAAAATTACCTCGGAAACAACTATTCATTATCCAGGGGCACAACATTTTCTAAGATTTTGCAGGGTAGTGTTATTTATATATTTTTTTTTAATTGAGTTTTTAGGGAGGGCACGAATTTTTAACTATCTAATACATGTTTTACAGTAAATTTAGCCTCGTTCAAAATTTTAGCCCACTAACATGGGATTACTTGTAATGAATTGATGGCAATTCATTACAAGTAGTCCATCTCTTTTTACGTATGATAATAAGGAACAACGATATTTACAAAATTAAATGTAAAGTAGGATTTTTGCGTCAAAAATTTAAAACAAGGGAGTTTCTGAAACGGCACACAGTGGGGCAAAAATCTACATTTGTGAACAAAAATCGCCTGCCAACTCAAATTTAATAAAAAAAATTTTAATGCTCGTGAGGATGGTAGCTTCAACGCCCAACTGCTACAATTTTAAATATAACATAACCCAAAAAATTAAAAATAATACTAGACAATTTTTGTAAAATATTTTTATCTAGATCAAATGAATCTATTATCACAAAAAATATTACGTAAGGAAGCATCTAGGTAGAAAATAAAGAAAAATACTTGCGAACAACAATACATTCGAATATATGTTACATAACCTAAAAAATTGTAATAAATCAATTTTATTGGCTAACATCTCCTGTCAGCTTTATATTTAACCAATGTTCAGGCTGAATGCATTTCTGCTACAAATTTGACAACAGTTAAATATAACCTAAAAAATCCAAAATAATGGCAGAACGTTTTTTTTTTTAAAATTTAGAGAATAGATTTATTTGATCCAGATAAATTACAGAGCCACACAAAAAAAAAATTTCTGGCCTGGGGATCTGGCCATGCTCACTATTTTTTTGGGGTTGCTGAATCCGAATTCGACGTCTTGATTTTCGAGACATGGCCGCTCGAAATCACCGGAACGTGAAAATCGCATTTTTTTACCGCTTCCCGAGGCTATATCTCGAAAACGAAACGAGATACAGAGCTGCGGTTTATTCTATTAGATTTCTCTCACCTTCCTCTACATAGCTCTGAATTTTTTTAGATGCTTTTACCTTAGAAATTTTGCAAAAAAATGAAAGAATGGCGTAAACCGCAGTTCTGCATCTCGTTTAGTTTTCGAGATATAGCCTCGCGAAGCGGTAAAAAAATTCAATTTTCACCATCCGGTGACTTCGAGCGACAATATCTCGAAATCCAAGGCGCGCACCAACCTCCAATTTACGCCAAACGATTTCTTACGAGGCTATATCTGAATTTTCTAGATTTTTGCTAGCTTTTGTTTGGCAGAAATGGCACTCGAATCTGGGCCGTGTCGCTCGAGAAGTGAAATCCTCGGACCTCTCACTTTGGCGGCCGAGATCTCACTTAAAGAACTTCGGAAAAATGTCGTGTCACACATCATCGGATTGGAAATTTAATTTCCAATTAATCTAGAACAAAAAAAGGGGGGGGGGTCATTTTTGTCTAGAAAAAATTAAAGTGATTTATGAGAAGAGATGTCGAAATCGCTTGGGTTTTTTAAGGTTATGGCAAAATCCTGATGTGATTAAGTTAAACAGACCTCGGATTCGGATTCAGCGATTCCAAAAACATGTCGTAAACATGGTCAGATCCCAAGGCCAGAAAGATTTTTTTCTTGTGTGTGGCTGTTATTTTTATAAAAATTGTCCAGCATTATTTTTAAGTTTTTGGGTTGTTTTATTTTTTTCAAAATTGTAGCAGTCAGGCGTCGAAGCTACATTCCTCACGATTATTTTTTTTCTAAAATTATCAAATTTGGTCAAAATTTGAGCTAGCAGGCGATTTTTGTCCACAAATGTAGCTTTTTGCCCCACTGTGCGGCGTTCTCTGGAAACTGTAAGAACTAGAGCATTACTTAATTAATTTTTTGTTTTGCGCAGTATTTTATTAGCTTCTTTTTTTATTATAACTACTTATAACTACATAAACCACATACTACAAACTATATTAAAACATGGAACCGAATAATATGGTGACTTTACATCTTTTACACGAGTACTGTTATTTCCCGACAAAAATATCTGATAATTGAAGCATTCGGTATTGTTTACAACATTTACGACGGTCAAAAGGTAAATTCAATAGTATCATTATTACTATTCTAGCAAAGCAAGGTCGATCGTGATATGTTATCGCGATCAGTAGCGGTCCCTTACAGTACACGAGAGGGCGATTAAATTAATGATATTATAATATACACACAACGAGATAGCTACCCACTTACATTTAATATACGTATTTAACAATTAAATGTTAGATGTTAATTTAATAAGGCTGACTCTAACCGCACCACAGTTCCTGGTCGACCGCAATATTTTGTATTTGTACCCCGTGCTCTGCGCTCGGGCAATACTTGCAATTTCTCGAATAGTTGGCCGAAATGTCGAGTATCCACCACATACACTGAAATTAATATCTGAACATTTTTGGACAAATATTTAAAAAATCTGAACAGATAGGTCAAAGACCTTCATCAACTAAATAAAAATGTCTGCAACATTAAAGCTCAAATTTTATTTTCGAATATTACATCCGGTATATCAAGAGATGAAGGGCATCAAACTTCTCTTTTTCAGATTTTTTATACAGGGCGTTTCAAAGTTAAAGGTACATACGTTACTTGTGGATAGAGGGCACTTTGCCGGTTCCAAATTACCCAGCATTAATGCATCCATCGTCCTTCCTTACTGAGATACAGGATGTTTGATTGATTTTGGCCAAATATTTCTTTGATCATAACTATTGAACCACCCTCTATAATCGGTTCATACTTGCGCATTTCATTCATCAACCTTGATTACTTGCCGTAAATCCAATTTCGTTAAAATGGTCCAGACAGTTGGAACTTGAATATTTATTTCAGGGTTAATTAACAAAAAAATTTAATTTGCAGCAGTGACAATTCGTTCACTTCTAGACTAGGTAAGTGAACTATTGTAAAATAATTTTGAAAACACTGTAGATTTGCGCACATAAATCAAAATACTACTTAATTTTGTGAGTCTACATTTAAAAATAATATTACTTTTAAGGCATGTATGTACAATAACAATAAATACTTGAAAGTAATAAATACATAACTACAATAACTGTTCAAAGTGGCCTCCATTTCGTTGAATACATTTTCGTACTCTAGTAGTAATATTTCTAATTGCACCTCTAACCATATCTGGATTATTTCTAACTTCTACGCAGGAGTTATTAGCGCGTTCCAAAAGTTTCTCTCTACTATTAAGGGCTACATTATACACTTTTTACATGCACCTTAATAATCAAAAGGATTGAAATCCCGCAATATTTTAATTTTCCAATAATACGGGTAAAAAATTTTGCAAAAAGCCTAAAGAAAGTTTACCTAATAGTCTATCAGGGAGGATATGTAGCCCAATCAAATGATCGTTGAAAACACCGCACCAAATATTAACAGCAAATCGATTTATTTTGTTTTACAGCATGTGGATTATTTTTTTTAGTGTTCTCCAAACACCTGACTATTCTCTTCTACAGCTAAAGGTTGCCTTACTTGATGCTCATTTAAGGTGGCCGTTGGACACCGACCATGATTTTTAGAATAATTGACAAAGAGTTTAATAAATAGAGAAGACAAGCCGGCGATTTGCCGGGAGTTGCGGTTTGGTTGCCTTGGAGACGGTAGGCTCTTCGTCCTTGTCGCACATTGGTCGCACACTTCGTACCCTCTCCACTCTGTTTTTCAAAGCAACACAGCCTTACCCGGCGCGCTTTGATTTCACAATTACCGTCAATTTTGAATCTTTGTTTTGAATAGCGTTCTGCTTTATTTACAATTACACGAGCTTTCTCAACTTTTTCTTCTGTTTATAACGTTTAATTTGTATATTAATTATTTTTTTTGTGACACTGGTTTATACCTACTTGTAAAGTTTGTAGAAAAACTAAGTCACCCATAAGCCCCAGGTTGGTATACACCTATTGTCATCTGTCATACTGTCATTGTATTGCAATCGTCACCTCCCCTCATGTACTGTGCGATAAAGAGAGAACGAACTGTGTGAGAAGGATGAGAAGCCTACAGCCTACCGCTGCTTATACATTACGCTTATGGAGCTTGTCTCCTCTATTTGTTAAACTCTTTGATAATTGACAACTCTAGCAAAAGTTTTATGATCAGAAATTCGGCGTCCAGGAAATCTTTGATATTCTCTCACAGCAGCCCGTCCATTGCCACCACAAAATCGATACACATAGATTATATCTGCATATTCACCATTTGAAAATTGATAAGGCATACATATTATGTACTTTGTAATGTGGTTAATAATATTAATACAAATAACAAATATTTTAGAATAATAAAACGCCAGTATGTCGAATTAGTAAATATGAATTGTCAAATACTAAAATATTCAGCATTGCCTACTTGACAAAGCAGCTATGTTATAACATCATCTCTTAAGTTTTAGTAAATGGATTATTCGGAATCGAAGCATTCTTAACAGATGTCTTTTTACAGATGAGGCATAATTTACAAGTGATGGTGTTTATAATTTAAGAAATTCACATGTTTGGACAGAGAAGAATCCACATGCTATAAGACAGAATAAATCCCAACATCGATTTGCTGTTAATATGATGTATTTGGTGCGGTGTTCTCAACAATCATTTGATTGGGCCACATATCCTCCCTGATAGATTATCGGGTGGACATTGTTCTTAAAATTATTTTACAATAGTTCACTTACCTAGTCTAGAAGTGTAAGAATTGTCACTGCTGCAAGTCAATTTTTTTTTATTGATTAAACCCTGAAATAAATATTCAAGTTCCAACTGTCTCGACCATTTTAATGAAATTGGATTTACGGCAAGTAATCAAGGTTGATGAATGAAATGCACAGACAAATGAAGTGAGCTACTCTATTCAATTTTTTCCGCTCTTTTCGAAAATCGAAATATATCTACAAATTTTTGTCATACAGAGTGTTGATTTTGACATAATATATTGTCAATTTTTTATTAAGCCGGACCTGGATTTCTTTTTGGTTTATTATGAAGTTCTATTAAGAAAAATAAGCGAAACATATATTCTAAGTATGAACCGATTATACAGGGTGGTTCAATAGTTATGACTAAAGAAAATAATACAACATTCTGTATTCGGTAAGGAAGGACGATGGAAGCATTAATGCCGGGTAATTTGGAACCGCCAAAGTGCCCTCTATCCACAAGTAACGTATGTACCTTTAACTTTGAAACACCCTGTAATAATATATTCATGTTTCAGTGCGCCATAGTGCCCACCGTCTTATTTTTGAAATTTCTATTATCGGAGATAAATGCACGTTTCGCGCGTTCTGGCCGATCAATGACTAGAAAAAACCGCTACCTAAGGACCAAATTCCAGACCAAATTTCTTTAAACGAGAACCTCTTGACTATTATTGCACTCCCATATGTGCAAATAATTGCTTATTTATTTATTTATTTATTTATTTATTTATTTAGATACAACCACCCAACAGAAAACCAATTAAAGGGTGGGAATGTTACACTAGTAAGCACAAACAGTATAAGTATTATATATACCAAATTCACAGTACGTGTCGTACTGTGAAGAAACAAAATACAAATGTAATACTAAGAAATAGAATTTTAATATAATATTTCGTCCACCCTGGGGTGGTTGATGCTAAAACATTTTTTGATAATGTTTATTATTGTACAAACACTCAATCACAATTTTATTTTTTATTTTTAGTCCAATCGACGAGGGAAAAATAGGGGAAATAATTCGTGTACTTGCCTCGGTACTTGCCAATTTCTGTATAGTTGTTGGGGGGAGTGTCCAGAACAACATACTAAAAGTCCTGAACAGTGGATGGTCTGCTAGGGCGTAGGTGGTAGTTTAAAGGTCCCCTTTTCACGTTTTTCTGGAATAACTCTAGCGAAAAAGTATTTATATACAATATTAAAACAAATGAAATTTTTAACAAATAAGTTCCTATTAATTTTGTTTCTAGGATCAATACTTTACGAGATACAGATGGTGGAAAAATCGCATACCGAAGGGAAGTATTTTATCTGAGAAAAAAAATCGCCATCCAAGATTTTCTCGGATTTTCATGTTTCAGATCATGTAGATTACGAAAACATAGGATTTTTAATTTTGTCAGTCTGTCGGTGCATTAACTAAAAAACTACTTGACGAAGAACAGTCAAATTTTTTTGAAAATGAGCAAAATGCATAATTTTTTTAAACATCACAGATGAATAGATCACTAAAAAACATTATTTTTCCAGTATTTTATTTTTGTTTTATGTTCTAATTAAAGGTTAAAAAAATTATTTACTGCAGCTGTCAATTGAACTACGTTTAAATGGAGAAGTTTCCGCGCTACTTCTGTGTGACGTCATCGGGCACATCGCACCGACGGAAAACGTATTGTGATTGCGAATGTGTACACATTATTTATGTTGTGTTATGGAAAATACAAAGAAAAATAGCTATAAATATTGTATTGTGCCCAAATGTACAAATACTACAATAAAAACTCCAGTTATTTTTTAATGTGCCTAGACGCGATAAAGTTAGGAAGAGATGGTGCAGAGCTATGAGACGCGACGACCGAAATGCAGAATTATCGTCATCCTCAAGATTATATTGCTGCCAGGATCATTTTGATGTAAATTTACCCATTAAAACTAATTATTTTATAATAATATTATGAAAATATGTACCTAACCCTAATATTATTGTGATAATTTGTTTACATATCATGGTGAATTTGGTCACTTTCCTATTTATAGGAATACAAAAGTTTATACTAACTTCTGTTAATAGGCACCTTGAATTAACATGTACAAATGTATAAGAACGGTGGGAATAATGTAACTTCTCGACGTTCTACATATTATCCAGTTATATATTTATATATACCTATGTATGTCAACAGTTATTTTTACTATTAATGTACCTACCTACCTACCTAAAAGTACGTACTTAGTAAGTGACGGGAGGTATTTATTATATAAAAAAGTAAAGCATTCTAAGATGAAAAATATTAATTAATATAACTTTAAAACATTGCCTTGTTTACCTATTTTGAGGTTAGGTACATAAATAATTTGTTATATTTAACTACAGTAAAAGGAAAAAGATGGGCACAATTGAATTAATGTTTAGAATAATGAATGACACATACCTTGTTGCTTTAGTACTTCAATTTCTGCACTAATAAAATCAGTATTAGTAGCAAAAAAGTTTATCATAAACACATCAACAACGGGCAAATTGTCACTCTGGCCCCGTAAAAACCCACTGCCCGTCATTTTTACCACTTAATAATTAAAATAAGTAAATAAATGAATGATTTCTTTTATGAAAATATCAATACACATTTACAAAATACAAAACAATTTATGATTTAACCCGTTGGCAGATAGGCGACCATTACATATTATGCCGAATGACGTCAGACCAATAGCGTGGTGTTTTCAGTCACGTGGATATGTTCCCATAAAATTTTGAATTTCAAAGTCGTTTATTTAGGCTACACATTTTTCTTATACCTTTTCTTCATTACTTTCTCAATTTATACAACATATATAACGAAAAAATAATAAATTATTGCATTTTTAAAATTCATGCATGTTGCTGTTTGTTGTTTAACCACTGCAATAGAACAGATGATGGAAATTTTTTTTAGAAAAGTATTGATCCTAGAAAAAAACGAATAGGAACATATTGGTATGAAATTTCATGTTGTTTAATATTGTATATAGACACTTTTTCGCTAGAGGGCGTGGCTTTCAAGTTACTCAAGAAGACTTTGTTGTTTTGGGCACTCCTTCCGACAACTAGAAAGAAATTGGCAACTACACGAATTATTTCCTCTATTTGGCTTTTTTTTGGGCTTCATTGACTGGACTATTTTTACCCCTTTAATAAGATAGTGGAAGTGGTAGATGTCATAAAATAGTTATTTTTATACCAAGGCCGCAAAATTCCTATTTACGTACCGAGAGAAAAATTATCGCCGAAGCCGCTTGCGGCTGAGGTAAGATAATCTCGAAAAGCGTCTAGGTACACCAATTTTGCAGAGCTTCGACCATGTGCAAAACGTGATATCATTTATCTGACTATTTATTCCTTGCCCTAGTGACATCGTCGTCAGCCGGATGGTTGGCGCATAGGTAATGCTCTTGCTTATGGCGCGAAAGGTCCCGGGATCGAATTCCTACACCCGCTGAATTTTTTTTTCTTTCTAATTTTGTAACTATTAATACATTTTTTCACAAATGCTTTTCTATTATTTCTTTAGGTTAAGTTAGTAGGTTTTTATTCTGATATCTAATTGTTAAGAATTATTAGCGCCGCCGGCAGTATTAGCGTCGCAGACAAAGAAAAGGGGGGGGGGGGGTGCGGGTGGTGTCCCCCGCCCTTTTTTCACCAAATAACATGAAATATTTCAATTTCTCGACTTGCGGAATTCGCGAAGCTCTGCAAAATTCGTGTACGTAGACGCTTGTAATCTAGAGAGCGCTAAAAAAATTTTGCGGCCATGGTATAAACACTATTTTTTGTGCAACCGTAAATTACAGTTAGTATAGATGGTGAAAATGGCACATTATAGATGGTGACCGAAGCGAAGACACCGTTTATGCTAAATAAACGCGGTGGCCTTGTCAGAGCGTTTCTATGGAAACGGTATATTTTGAATGTATACTTGACAGTTCTCGAATAATCGTAAAAATGTTTGAGGGCGATGAGATTTCAATTTCTTGTACTCCTCCAGAGCTAAAAAGTATTATAAATTTGGCACTTGCGCTGAAAACTGTAGCGACTTACTAACTACTAATTCCGTTTAATAAAAAATAATATTTTTTTGTTGTCATATTTTAGAAACATCAATTATGAAAGTGATTTAGTTTTACGGACTGTTTTGAAAATGTGAAATACTCACTTCACGTACGGCTGCACAAAAAAATATTTGAGAACTTGGTTTTACTTCCACATCCACGTAGTGGATTGGAAGTATAGTAATCGTAATAAAAATTCAATATTTTTTTCTTAAAATAGGTTTAGAATGCCATGAAACGTCGAGATTTTAAATTTGAGCGAAAAAAAAATGTCTGTCTGTGTCTGTCGGTTTGCCTGTCTGTCTGTAACTTTTATTTGTCTGCACGTTTTCTCCGGAACGGTTTAATATATTGACTTGAAATTTTATACACGTAGGTATATATTATAACGGGATCTGGAACTGGATTTTTGAACATATCCAGTGAAGGGTTGGGTAAATAGGGAGAAATAAGTAAAGCAAGCTTGTAAGAGTACAGAAACTTGAAATTCGGTGAATGTACTAGAAGCCCAGGCCTCAGATTTTTTTATAATATTTTTTAAGCACACCACCACCCCTACTCCATTATTAAAGGGGTTGATAAAATAAGATTGAGATATTCGCTTGAAATTTGGTACAAGTATGTATTATAACGACACTGGAACTAGATTATATTTTTAGATGATTATATTGAAGGGTTGGGGGTTAAATAGGGCTAAATAGGGAAAAAATAAGTAATGCAAGCTGGTAAGAGTACAGAAACTTGGGATTTGGTGTATATACTAGAAACCAAGGTCTCAGATTTCTTTCTAATATTTTTCAGCCACAACGGGATTGATAACATGAAATTGATATTCACTTGAAAGTTAGTACACGTATGTATTGTAATGATATCTCATTCAGGTGATTCCGTTGAAGGGGTGGGAGGCAGTAGGTTGTGAATAGGGGAAAATAAGTAGAACAAGCTAGAAAAGTAAACGTTTTTAACGTATATGGTAGAAACCAACGCCTCAAATTTTTCTATGACATCTGCCCCAAATATTAAAATTCTTTAAGACCAATAATCTTCAAGTACTAGAGTGCAAATATAGCCAAGATGTTTTCTTTAAAGCGACTTGGATAAAAAATCTGGATGTGGAAGTAGTGATTCCTTAGGCAGCGGATTTTAGCATATAAGTACACCAAATCCTAAGATTCTCTGGACTCTTACTAGCTTGCTTTAGTTATTAACCCCTTGTCTCCATTTGTTTAGTGCACATAAAAAAGGCCACAAAAACCGGCCATCAAAGTCGGCACAATTACTGCTGACAAGAGTACCTATTACAGAGCCGGACTTCAATTTTTCCATATTACAATGAACAAAATAATGCTAGAGATTTAAAAATCGTGTTTTCGGTAGAAACTTAATGACGTTTCTGCTAAATTAAAATATCTTATAGGAATATCTTATGCATTGGTGGTCGCATTGCCCGTCCTTCGCGATGGAATCCTACCAGCTTGTTTACCGTTACCCCATAACCCTTTAAAAGAATAAGCTCAAAATATAATATAGTTCCAGATGTCGTTATAATACATACGTGTACCAAATTTCAAGTCAATATCATAATTTTATTTTGTTACTATACTTTTCGTACTGTATTTCCGAAGAGTATAATAACTTTTACTTCCCTCGCATACCGAAGGGATGTATTGCATTCGAGAAAAAATCGTCTTCAGAGATTTCTTCGGATTTTCACGTTTCAGATCATGTAGATTACGAAAATATAGGTTTTTCAATTCCGTCAGTCTGTCTGTCGGTCTGGTCTGTTGGTGCATTCACTAAAAAACTACTTGACGGAGAACAGTCAAATTTGGTAGGCAGCTGACGCCACTGCCACCGAAGAAATGGTTAGACTTTCACTGGAAAATATACAGGGTGGACTGCCCAAAAGGAATAAATAATGGAAAAAAAAATCTCGCTCAAATTTAAAATTTCCACGTTTCGTGATATTCTAAACCTATTTAAAATAAAAACTGAAAATTTTAGAAACAAATTTAGAAATTTAGAAATTTTTTTATAAAATGGGTGATGGAAAAAAACATGTTTTTGCTCAAATTTAAAATTTCCACGTTTCGTGACATTCTAAACCTAGTTCAAAAAAAAATTTTATTTTGAAAATTTTAAATAGAACAAAAATTGAAATTTTGAAAACTAAAATGGACGATAGAAAAATTTTTTTTTTTCAAATTTAAAATTTCCACGTTTCGTGACATTATGAAACCTATTTAAAAAAAAATTTTTTGAAAATTTTGTATAAAATGGATAATGGAAAAAAATTGTTTTACTCAAATTTAAAATTTCCACATTTCAAGGAACATAAATTTGTTTTGAAAATTTTTAAAAAATACATATTTTTTTAAATTATTTACCACTATAACAGAATAGATCAATTTTAAAATTTCCACGTTTCAATTTCCAATTGTTTGGGACTTCCTGCCACATGTATTTTTACTTTTTAAGCGGTGCTCGGGGAATCCACAAAATATCACAATTAACCAATTTTTACTTGTAAATAACCTCTACTTACGCGTGTGACATTTACGTCAAAGGATCAGTTAGAGGTTGCTTTTCTTTTAAATAAAAACTTGAAATTAAATATTTCACCGACGTTTCGGAAATCTAATGTTTCGTTTTTCAAGGCTTTTTTGAAAAATCTTTTTTGCTGTGTATGATAAATACACAGCTCTAAGAATGTTTGTTATATTCAATAACCACAGATACTTACTATTTACATAGAACTGTTGACACAGTTAACAGTTTTTTTAAATTTTTTTACTATGTTAAGTTTGTGAAGTTCTTCTTTTAACATTGGCAACCAAGTTGTTCTACGGAACAATTCGACACGCATCTATCCTCATTCAATAATACTATCGCAGATCTCTTTTGTTAAAATTTTTGCCGAGTCCCAGTTTATTCTATGTCCGTTCTCCCAAACGTGTTCACAGATCTTGGACCTCTGAATTTAATTTTTTCTGATGTAATTTTGATGTTCGCCCAATCTTACACTAAATGGTCTGGACGACTCACAGACGTAATGTTTGTTGCACTCACACGGAATACAATAAATGCAGTTTTTTGAATTTTGCTCGTGGTTCTTCGGTTTCATCTTTGTCAGAATAGATCTTAAAGCGTTGTTTGTTTGAAATACCGTCCTAATACCGAATCTATCGCCGAAAAGAAGAAATACATGTGGCAGGAAATCCCAAAGAATTGGAAAAAAATTAAGATAATGCACAAATAACATTTAGCCAATATTCTAAACCTATTTGAACAAAAAAATGTTTTGAAAACAAAACAAAACAAATTTTTCCCCACCACAGTAGATAATAAAAAAAGTTATCTGGTTTTCTCCGTAATAATAGGGCTAACTACATGGCGATTATAATTCTCATATGCCATCTCTTAATTAACAATTTTAGAGTGACTGTCTTGTATGATGAATAAAGAGGCAAGTTCTGTGTAAATGCCTTTACCGATTTTTTTTTACTGATCCTTTTTGGTTCAAAAACAACAGGGTAGACGGACAGACCGACAGACGGACAGACTAACTGACTGAAAATTCTTTCAGTACGCGCGATATTACCCGTTTTAGAAATGTGCCGATCAAATTAGTAGAGGGTCCACGCCTTCGAAAGCCGTCTAAATCGCCAAGTAACCCATTCCAGCAAGGTAAATAATTTTTGAGCTCGGATATCGAAAGAGGGTCCTAATGGGCATCAGAAATGACTTGTTGGACTTTTGTTGACGATTGCACAACTTCTCCACAAGAAAAAAAGATGGCGAAATGTTATTTCAAAAATTCGTGTTTTTAAACGTATACCTCTCGCTAGAGAGTGAACCACATGCGATATTGATTTGATTTTTTTAATTTATATACTACTGACATGAGCGCATATATCTGTACTAATTAAATTTCAAACTCGCTTACGGTTTTTTTCTAAATAAATCCTAAATCACAGTAACGAAATTTGTGTGTTTGAAATTTCGACGTGCGGGCAACTATATTAAATATTCAATTTTTTTATATACTATATACGAATGAAATATGGCCTAAAGATCAACAGAGTTTTTGCAAAAAAAATAGCTCGATATCTCATACAGTTTTTGAGTTAACGACTTTTTAAAATAAACCATAATTAGATTCGTGGTATTCCTGTTAGCATGCGGCTGTTTTCTGGCTAAGTGTAATGCATTAAGATAGTAAGCCAATACATTTTTGAAATTGTGCTATTATTTACATTTTTACAATTTTGCAAAAATATTAACAGGTAAAAAGAAACTCATTTGGCAGATGATTTATTCGATCTATTAATTGTGAATGTGTTGTATAGAGATATTATTTATTAAGTATGTCATTATTGTGGTACAAATGATATAGCATTTTACAAATATGAAAATATAAAAACGTACACAAAACTTGTAATATATACATAAGTAATAATAATAATAATAATGCACAATAAGTATACACAGCTCAGTAAGCATTGACAAACCACTACATAGGCATTAGTATTAAGAAGCACTGTCTGGTAAAAACTGCTCTGTATTATTTCTGCCCTTAAAACAATTGTTAGGAAAGGCTGCACATGCAACAGAACACCAAGTGGACGCGCATTTTTAATCACAGTTTACTTTACAATTCCACTGTTTGTTTTCATTAGAACCAGTTGTGATTTTTTGTCATCATTTGTGATTTTATTAGGTTATTCTCCATCAGATATCCAAATTTTCTGGGAAAGGGTAAATTGGGAAGGAGATCGGAAAATCGCTTGGACACTAAAATTTTATGAGCTTTGTTAACTGCTTCTCAAGTCGATAAAATTTGTTATAAATCCAGGATTTTGTGTTAGGTAAGGGTCTAAACCACTTTTGTGATAATTTTTACAATTAAAAGTATTTCGCAGTGAGCAGGGTTTTAACCTACTTCGCTAGGTTCTTCAGTTGCTAGCTAAGCTAAGTACACTAAACCACTGGACTACCGTCCCCTGTAATGCTCGTTTTAAATGCAGTGAGGAAGTGTCTTGTGTATGACACGGACGTAGCTAACGTAAGTCTAATAACCTTAAGGAAAAATAAATACTGCTTTAGCAAATCTAAAAATTTAAATTCACTACAGATGGCCGTAGTGAATTTAAATCCTTAATCCGTAAGTCCTATGTGAATCTGTATAGATAGATTCACATAGGACTTACGAGCATCTTAAATTACACGATCATCAATTGCATCGCAGTTATCTCCAAAATTAATCAAAATATATAGTTGGCGTGTTCATTTTAAGGCAACAATAATTGCTCATTTATCCTCTTCGGAAAGGATAACTGACAAGTCACACAATACACCGACTGCCAATAACGTTTTTACAATATTTTCTTCTTCATATTTTTCACTTAATTATTTACTGATTTCGTGAGTATCCTAAGATACCCTTTGTTGTCATGTACCCACATAATTTTTGTAGGTTTTCTATTTTGCAAAAATTAAACATACCTTGCGTAAATATTATTGTGTTCCCTTCTTCATGATTGCAAGTTCACATTATTGGGCAACGTAGGTATGTCATTATTTACACCAACATTCTAAAATGTATTTTAGATTATTCGCTTTATATTTTTTACTAATTATAAAGTAATTCTAGTTTAGAATAAGAATTGAGTCTGTTATGGTGAATTCATATAATTCTGATGGGTTTTTAAGTCATACCATACATTTTCTTAAATATGAAATTTCGGATAATTTTTATTTTTTAATCTCACATTTGTATAATTTATTGACGATTTCATACTGTATTTGCACCTTTCGAATATATACAGTCCTTCTAAGCCAAAATGACGTAACTGAAAATTTTCTAAGCAAATTGGACGTACTTCAAAGTTTCCTTTTTTCAGTAATCATTAAACCATTATTTCTGCATCTATATTTCAACAGACTCTATTTTAAAATCACGTAGTTGTAACATAACACATACATGATTGTCTAATTTTCAGACAATTGGTGATCTACTGATTAATAGTAATATAATACCTTAATCAAATTAGTTATTAGACTAATGTCTATCCACAATTACACAGACCGAATCCTGCCGCAGCTGTCACGTTGCGCGTTATCATAACAAGACATTATTACGATCGAATTAAAAAATCTGTAACTCGAAAACTGTATGAGATATCGAGTTAATTTTTTTTGCAAAAACTTTGTTCATCTTTAGACCATATTTCATTCACATATAATATATAAGAAAATTAAACATTTAATGTAGTTGTCCGCACGTCGAAATTTCAAACACACAAATTTCGTTCCTGTGATTTAGGATTTAATTAGAAAAAAACCGTAAGTGACTTTGAAACTCTACTAGTACAGACATATGCGCTCATGTCAGTAGTATGTAAAGAAAAAAAATCAGATCAATATCGCATGTAGTTCATTTTCTAGCGAGAGGTATACGTTTAAAAACACGAATTCTTGAAATAACATTCCGCCATCTTTTTTTCTTGTGGAGAAGTTGTGCAATCCTCAACAAAAGTCCAACAAGCTATTTCTGATGCCCATTAGGACCCTCTTTCGATATGCGAGCTCAAAACTTATTTACCTTGTTGGAATGGGTCATTTCAATTTTTAATGCTTTGGACCCCTTACTAAATGCAATATATTCATTTTGTATTTGCAATGAGTATAAAAAGCCGGTGAATGCGATGTAGACATTAAATTAATCAATTATAATAATACAAACAATGTCCTTCCAGATCATGTACGATTTTTTTCATAACTATGATCGAATTGGTGGTTCCTGATTACTGCCGATCAATAAGCGTCAATTGAGACAACAGAGCCGAATTTCAACTTTCGTATTTATTTTCATTTTCCAAAACCGGCCCTTGGATTAAATGACGATTTTAGTGTACGTATTGTATTTGTATATTCCGAATTTTGGCCAGTTATTCAGGAGAATAATCCGCTCTGACGAATCGACTGTCTGACACTCGCATTTGGCGTAAAAACAGGTCATCAATGGTGTATGTTTTTATTGTTAACGTTTGTTTTTCTCTATAAATCGGGTAAAATATGGAAAATAATTAATTATTTCTATATTTCAGTTAACGAAATGAATTTGTTACTGGCAATAACAAATGCCTAGATTTTGTTTACCCATTCTATTCGCAACACGGAAATAGATTTGCGCTTTGTTCTGGGGATTACGCATAATCTAATTATAAGTAAAATTAAAAGAATACTAACTCGTATGACAAGATTAAATTAGGTTATTTCAATGCTAATTTTTTTCCGGTAAACTTTGGCCAAAACCTATACTTTGGATAATTCCCTTAAAATAACAAGTAGCTGGTCAACGACCGGTCAATTATGGGTAATGTAAATCCATCAATTATAAATGACTGCGTCAGGGTTCGATCATGATATTTATAGGAAATATTCATTGTAAATATCATGACAAAAATCAAAAACAAAAACTCGCACCTTATTAAAGTATTTCATTGAGATTTTAACTCACAAAAAACTTTAGAATGGGTGTGAAAGGGAGAAAAGACTACTCGTCATACTTAGTTCCTTTCTTGTTATAATGCTCACATTAAATCATACTCAAAACTAAATTTAATACCATTTTCTGCGTTTAGGTATTTTATTTTTATTATTAGAGTCGGGTACAACTTAAGCTGAGTTGTGTCATGGCCGCTAAAACGTTTGAACTAAGATTTTATTTGATGCATAAGAAATGCCAGTAGTTCTCAAACAGTTCTTTCCTGTAACAGCAATGATATCGCTAAATAATTATAAAAAAAAATAGGAAAGATGTTGTCATAACATGTTAAGATTATTAATTTAGTAACTTCGTCATTTTAGTGGAATTCTGATTATACAGTGTCCGCCATAAAGTTGGCTACATATGGGAAAGAATTGTATCATTGACATTTCTAAAAAAACTCTATTGGGGGTTCGCTTATGCATGCCCAACAACAAAAAATTACATTTTGACACGTCATGTGATCATCGGTTTGGCAGGACTGTAAAAAATAGTAGACGGTGGTACCGAAAAACGGGTCAAATTATTAAGATGTCGAAAATTTTTATTAAGAAAAAGTGTATAGAATACAACAAGGACCACATATATCAATTTTGAAGCAGATATGAGGAAATAAAAAAGTGCAAATTTTACCCCTATGCTATTAATTACTATACGAAAAATCATAAATTCTTTTGTCTAGTTCACAAATATTTGATTAGTTTCAACAAATACTTTATGTATTTTAGTTGAATAAAGGTATTTGCATGTAAAAAAAGAAACGAATCCCCAATATAGTATTTTTTAGAAATCTCAATAATACAAATTTTTTCCATATGTAGCCAACTTTATGGCAGACGTAGGTATATAGGGTTGAGCACGAATGAAACTGATAACAAAAAATGAATTGCCCAATTCAGTCAATAACAATGAGTTATCAGAAAAAGAAGTCAAAGACTAATATTGTTACAGTCCAGCAAGAACCACGGGGAAGTATGGGCATTTCTTGCCAGGAAAGGATAGGATCGTAGTATTAGTAGGGGAAATGATGTTAGTAAAAGTAAAATATTACATATAATAAAAAAAAATATGAAATCTCTATGAGAATAATGAAAATAAATTATTTTTCTGTAGTGTCACTGTTCACAAATGTACCAGTAGATGAATCACTTGAATTGATCAAGCGAAAGTACAATCCAGAGCAGCATATTCTTAGTCTAACTACACACTGTTTAAATAACACTTACTTCACATACAATGACCAGCGCTACAAACAGACGGAAGGAGCACCGATGAGTTCGCCTTTGTCTCCAGTCATCGCTAATCTTTTCATGGAGGACTTCGAAACGCGTGCCATACAAACTGCACCACTCAAACCAAAACTTTGGTTAAGATACGTCGACGACACATTCGTAATATGGACTCACGGAAGAGAACATCTAAATAGTTTCCTAGTCCACCTGAACAACATTCACGACAAAATCAAATTCACGATGGAGGTAGAAGCAGAAGGCCAGCTCCCATTTCTAGACGTATTAGTGAAGAAGAAACAAGACGGAACACTAGGTCACACAGTATACAGAAAACCCACTCACACAGACAGATATCTAAATGCAGCATCACATCACCATCCAGCGCAACTGAATTCAGTAGTGAAGACCTTAGTGACACGCTCCCAAAGGCTAGCAGACGGCGACCATATCAACGAAGAGATGTCATCACTTCAGAAAGCACTTATGAGAAATGGATTTTCAAGGTATACAATACAGAGGTCGCAAGAACAAAATGGACAACGGATAAAATCAGCAAACTTCTACGTAGACACAACAAAGAGACAATATTCAGAACAGACCGAAAGATCAACGCAGTTCTCCGTAACCCGAAATCAAAAATTGCCCTAGAAAACAAAGGAATGCACGAAATTCCGTGCCAAGATTGCAATAAATCATACATAGGACAGACCAACAGACGTATAAGTGTAAGAAGAGAAGAACATAGGAATGCAGTGCAAAAAGAGGAACATCGTCCCTAGCACAGCACGCAAAAACTACAGGACACAAAATAGACTTCGACAACACCAGAACAGTAGCCAACATCGAGCATTGGAGATCAAGAATTACCAGGGAGGCCATTGAAATTGAAAAGAAACCGCAAAATCTTAACAAGCAAGACGATACTCAGAGATTACCCACTGCATGGAAGCCCGCACTGTCAGGAAGATATATAACGGAAAACACACGACTTCCCATGGTAAACGAACCGATCGCAACGAGGCACCGTAAAAATATCGACAATTCACGAGGAGACACCACAGCCGGCCACCACGTTTTCATAAACAATACAACACTACACTTGAACAATTTATCTATTAGACGCACGTTTCACCATTCGTGTATTAATATATAACGTAAGAAAGTAGATTTTATTAGAGATAAACACGCGCTAGTAGTAATAAAAGACACATTTTTGGGGAAAATAAAGAATCGGCGCAATTTAATAAAACAAACATTTTAGAAGGAAAATTATTAACTTTTAATAGAGCTTAAATAAAAAAAAAAACAAAAGTGAGGATCGAGATCGAACTCGCAACCACCCCATTTAAATTTATTGCTGCTCGAGTATTTTACCGATTGAGCTACGCGATCCTATGCTCATTATATTCTAAAACGTGTGGTATGTACATACTAGAAAATTGTAAGACTTAGTGGTTTGACATTGTTCGTTTGACGGATGAATATCCACTATTTACCACTAAAAATAACTTAAATATTTCATATAAAGACGTTTTTCATATTTAGAGTGGTGCTAGTTCACGAGAATAGATAATATTATTCGTCAAATCTCAGTTTGAGAATCGCTGAACTTATGACTATGTTTCTCACTCCTTAATGTACATTTCATATTTCCGTCTCAAAAGAAGTGGGAAAGAATCTTGGTAGACATACATTGACAATGTCTTTAGGCTATTGCTTTAAGTTTGTGTGCAAGAGATGAAAACGTATGCGCAACATTGATTCATACATCGGTCATTTTAAACTGGACCCGACTCTAGAATTCATATATTTTATTAAGTTTTCATACGGTCAACACTTAATATTCATTAAAAAATTGATCCAAAATAATTTTAAAAATCGCTGCCTAAGGAATCACTACTTCCACATCCAGATATTCCGTCCAAGTCTCTTTAAAGGAAAACTTCTTGACTATATTTGCACTCTAAGATGTGGAAATAATTGGTCATAGAATTTTAATAATATTTGAGGCAGACGTCGTAAAAAAAATTGAGCCGTTAGTTTCTAGCATATACGCAAAAAGTTTCTGGACTTTTATTAACTTTCTCTACTTATTTTTCCCAATTACACCCTCCCCACGCCTTTCAAAGGAATTATCTCAATCAGACGTAATTAATACATACATATACCAAATTTCAAGGTACTATCTTATCTCAATTTTATTAACGGAGTGGAGGTGGTGGGGGGAGGTTGAAAGATATTATAAATAAATCTGAGGCCTTGGCTTCTAGTATATACACCAAATCTCAAGTTTCTTTACATCTCAAAATATAATCAAGTTCCAGAGGTCGTTATAATACATACGTGTATCAAATTTCAAGTGAATATATTAATTTAATTTTATCAGCCCCTTGATTAATGAAGTGGTGGTGGGGTTGAAATAGTTATAAGGAAATCTGAGGCCTTTGATTCTAGTATATACACCAAATCCCAAATTATTGTAACCTTACCAGCTTGCTTTACTTATTTTCACCTATTTACCTCTATTTAACCCCCAACCCTTCAACGGAATCATCTCAAAATATAGTCTTATTACAGATGTTGCTATAAATTGCTATAATACACACATATACTTACCAAATTTCAAGTGAATATCTCAATGTTATTTTATCAACCCCATTAATAATGGAGTGGAGGTGGTGCGGGGGATGGAAGACATTATGAAAAAATCTGAGGCCTTGGCTTCTAGCATATACACCAAATTCCAAACTTTTGTACTCTTACCAGCTTCCTTTACTTATTTTCCCCTATTTACCCCCCAACCCGCACCGGATTACTTCAAAAAACAATCCAGTTTCAGATCTTGTTATATACATACGTGTATAAAGTCTCAAGTTAAAATCTCAAACTGTTCGAGAGAAAAACAAAGTTACAGACCGACAGACAGATTTATTTTTATTCAAATTTAAAATCTCTCTCTTCATGACATTCTGAAACTATCCCAACAAGGAAAATTTTTGAAAATTATTTTACAATTACTATATTTACTTCCACTACGTGGATGTGGAAATAATTATCTACAGTAATGCAATCCTGCTGATTTTCGTTCGTTTCGTTCGTTATTTCCAATGTTCATGATTCTTTTAAGGTTTTTCTGAGCGATACTTTCGGGCATAGGGTCGGAAACATCAATTTTTAAGCATTTTTTCGAAAAAGTGTTAAAAATAGTGGCGTAAATACCGCCAGGGGCGAAATTTTTACCCCAGCCAGTACGACTTTAATGTCTGATTTAAGCAATATGTGTTTTTTAATAGCAGTACATTATTATCTTGAAATTTCATAATTTTTACAGCAAAAAAATTACTTTATACAATATTTAATAAACGTTTCAATTAAAAAACGCTCACGACTGACATTCTTTACCCTCTACACTTTTATAAATACGAAGGATCAAGAGGCGTGCAAAATTGCAGGGCGCTTTCAGAAATCTGATGGGGGGGGGGAGGGGCACATCCTAGTAGCGTTACTGGTTAAAATAATAATAGTTTTATTTTCTTGTCAAGTCAACTTTGTAATCAATACAATTTGTTAGTACTTTTCCTTTTTCTTCATAATAGTTCAAATTGTCTCGAAGGCCTTTTACAAAATTCTGTGGAGAATTAAACAATTTAGTTGCCTGTAGCAGGTCTATATCTAATGGATTTTGCAAATGCATTACTGCTTTTATTAAAAGTTTGAAGAATGTCATTCCATAAAATGATTTTTATCTAGAATTATTGTTATTGAGGATCGCCTTCGGCGCCCCAAGGCACGTGCCTAGTGGGGTAATCCGGCACTGTCTGTAGAGGAACCTCATCATCAGGGTCCATTAATCTACACACAAAAATTAAATAAAAAATGTATGTTTCTAATGGAGGCACCTCGAAATTTTCGAAATTTTGCGCAGTTTCTCACTATATGTTGTATTTAGAATTTAGTGTTCTTCAGAAAATCTATCTAATCAAATAAAAACAACGAATCTAGGAAGAAAAAGCCGAGGAAAACCCCTTCGACATGGGTATCAAATGAAAGGGTATATGAAGTAGAATGCAATAAGCTGTGTAACGTCATTCTAAATCTAATATGGCGTTGGCATAAAATGGCGGATCACCTAACTTTTCACAATCCCATCGACATGGGTATCAATTGAAAGGGTACCTATATAAAGTAGAATATAATAAGCTGTGTGACGTTATTCTAAGTCCAATATGGCGGCCAACACAAAATGGCAGATTACCTATTACTTTACAACCCACTTGATATGGATATCAAATGAAAGAGTTTGACAAGAGTAAACGAAACGATGGCGTTTGAATACAAAATGAGGTAGATGGGAAACTAAAAAGTAAAAAAATAAATAATTTTTTTTTTTAATGGTTTTCTTTTAAAACTGAATTGCAGTCAAAAGATGAAACTAATTTTTATTCGGTGATTAAATTACAAAATGATGAAAAAAGAAAACCATTGGACGCATTAGCATTGTGATAAAACGTTATGAATAGTATGTTTAATATGCAGCAACAGCAATACTTTATGTGCGTCCAATGGTTTTCTTTTTTAATAATTTTGTAATTTAATCATTGAATAAATATTATTTTCTACTTTATAGTGCAATTCAGTTTTAAAACAAAACCCTTGTTTAAATTTACTTTCTAAATTTATTAAAAAATTTTTTAGCACACTTTCTCTGTCCGGGGCAAATCTTACAATAAAAATTTCGACTAGTTCAAGCTACAGTTCTAGCTAAAGCTTTGAAATTTTGCATACATGTGTAAGTCCGGTGACATTGATACATTGCATCTATTCTCGTTCTAAATCCAATATGGCGGAAGCCATTACATTTTTCTTTGCAACCCCCTTGATATGGGTATCAAATGAAAGGGTTTGACGCGCAAAATACGGTAAATTATGTGACATCATTCTAAATTCAATATGGCGGACACCTCAACATGGCGGATTACCTTTTCTTCATAACCTCCTTGACATGGGTATCAAATGAAGGGGATTGACGAGTAAAATACGATAAACTATGTGACGTCACTCTAAATTCAATATGGCGGATGCCCCAAGATGGCGGATTACCTTTTCTTCACAACCCCCTTGACATGTGTATCAAATGAAGAGATTTGACAAGTAAAATGCAATAAGCATTGTGACGTCACTCTAAACCCAATATTTCGAACGCCCCAAGATGGCGGATTACCTTTTCTTCACAATCCCCTTGACACGAGTATCAAATGAAAGAGTTTGACGATGACTATATAATAACAATATTCATATTGCCCAAGGGCTATTGAAACAACTTCTACAGCATATTTCCGCGTTCAACGCTTTTAGTTGTTTTTAAAAGTTTCTTTCATATATTTTATCAATCTTGTAGAAGACATTTAATAATATGCTTACGATACAAGGAGAAATTTTATATACAGTTGTGAATAAAAATTATTATATGTGCTGGCAGATGGGGACAAATTATTTGGGGTAGAGCGCCCACTGTCGGTAAATAATTATTTGCTCGTATCTTGAAAAGTTAGGCAGAACGGATTTTTTTTTTAATGCTCATCTTTCTCCGGTGTTAAAATATGCTTTGGTTAAGTTTTGTCATATAATAAACAGTTTTCTGGATTTCTCTACATTTCTTGTTGATAACACTTCTTTTCTGGTGAAATATTATTTTCTTCTAGCTACAACATTGTCAAAACTCAAAATACCTTCCCTTGTATTGTGCGATATAATATAAAAGTTAAAGATCGAGATCTGATAGAGCTTTAAATTGGTAATAATTTTCTAGTTTTCATTTCCACATCCCCGTAGTGGAGCGGAAGTATATAGTAATCGAAAAAAAAAAAAAAAAATGTTTTCTGTTAAAATAGATTTAGAATGTCATGAAACGTCGGTCAGTCGTTTTTGGCACATTTTCTCTGGAATGGTTTAAGATATTGACTTGAAATTTGGTATTCTAATGTATTATAACGAGATCTGGAACTAGATTATATGTTGAGATGGTAGGGATAAAGGGGTGGGGATAAGTAGGAGTAAATAAGGGAAAACAAGTTAGCCTATAATAATACTCTTCGCCAATTTACTGCACTTTTGATATAATTGTTGCACATTCCTATAGACACTCTTCTCAGTTTTTTTGTAAATAATATTAGTTTTAGACATTCTTTGTTGAATTACAGAATATGAAAAACCATATATTTTTTTAAAATTAATAACGTTTTTATTTATTGATCGATTTTGTTCAAAAACAATAGAGTTCTTCCTCTAGCTAACACCAACCTACTGTCCAAATTACAATACAATAATCGGACTTCTATCGTGCTTACAAGAAATGTGACAGACGAACAGACAGACAGGCAAACAGACAGACAGACGGACGAACATTTTGAAAGTTGTTCAGAATTCGATCACCAGCACAGTGATATGATTTTTTTTCTCTATGAGCAATATTACCGGTTTTAGGTTTAGGTCGAGGGGTAACTCACGCGAAATTTTGGGTACGAAATATAGCCATTTTAGGTAATATCACCTTATATTACCACTTTGTTGCTCCAAATTGCAACTGGATTGCCTTAAATCGCCAGTTGATCGCCACATACTGCCACCAAACCACCAATCGATCGCCAATAATGCCACCGGATTACCGCGCATTACCACTAGGATCGCCACATATTTCCACTAGATCGCCGCTTACCGCCATAATACCATGGTAGAAATATATATATATTTCTACCATACATAATACCACATCTGGATCACCCCACCACCCAGCGATTACTTAATTTTTCTAGTTGAAGCATAATTTTATATTATTTTTCCGTCATCAGCTTTGGACAGGAGAGCAGAATAAAAGAGCACGCAGGATGATTATTTATACTCGTTCACTTAAATATTTAAGGTTAAAAAACTGATTGTTATCGTCCGTTATTTTATAACAAATTAAGTACCTGAAAATGATGTCATTAAATTCATTTAAAGTAAAAATTGAAGTAATCTTAGTAACTCTGCATTTTATAATTTTAATGAATTTTTAAAGAGTGTTTTGTAATCCTGAAACCTTTTCTATGAAGTTCTCAGCTCTGGCATTGTATGCTTCATTTTTATTGATAATTCTAAATTTTATTATATTCTTAATAATTGTCTTGTAATGTTCTTTTGAATTACCTTATGTAAACTTTGACTTGTCTAATGATTATTTATCGTTATTTATTCAAACACAGCAATACATTCTATTCTATTCTATTATAGGTACTTATTATTTATTATTTCATCTAGTATTTATGTTTGCCTTAGAAATGTCGAGTAAAACTTCAAGATTCGTAAAAATATTTAATGATCACAAATTAAAAACAGAACAAAATATATTCTCAGTTGAATAAAGGACAACATAACATAACATTTCAAAAATAAAATGAAACTAAAAGTACAGTAGCGAGTACAATAAGTACAAGGTACAATAAGTTAATAATTGTAGCTTTTTTTAATATCTTTGTATTTTTTAATAATATTAGCCCGATCGTGCCTAGACAATTGCAGTGGCCTGTATCCCATCATTTTAATGGGACCATAAAATATTTGACTTCTTTCTACGAATTGAGTATCGTCTGGCTTTGGCCAGACAAAATTGTCCAGTTCTTGCTTTAAAAATGTAATTGTATATTTTTCGGTGTCTCGATTGGAAGTGATTTTTATCACGCGGCCGACATACCAGTTGGTAAGATATGACACCGCGTAATAATTCTCCATTTTAATTGAGATTTTACTCTCAATTTTACTGTTTTCGAATTGATTTTCCAAGAAATCTTCATCGGTGCTGTTGTTTTCTGAAATTTCATCAGATGTGTCTTCCAAACTAGATTGGTCAGAAAAGTCCGTATCAGAGTCAGATTTTGTGTCCGAATCGTGTTTCTTCTTTTTTGGGCAATTTATGACAGATGTTTTCATAATACCAATAACATCAGGAGTTACCGAAAATTTCAAGCTCGACTTCATAGTTTCGGAATCAGATGTCATCATGGGTTGTGGCTCGGGAACTATACATTCATAAAACTCTACATCATGGAAACTGTGATTTCCCAAATTTGTTAAGCAAATACTATTTCCTTGTAAAGTGTACCAATTGCACAGGGCGCCTATTTTTGCTTTGTTGGTTCCAAAGTTCACCGATGTAGAAATGTATTCAGCTTTTTTCCTTTTCCTAAGAGTTTTTTGAATGAAGGAATCCTCCCAACCATATCTTCTGTTTCTGCTTTGATAATAAGTATTATTGAAAAATGAGTGTGCTCTTACCAAGGTTATTTACTATATATACTATAGAAAATTTTACTTACCTGATCAATATTAATCTGAATTAACACAATTGCACAATTGGCACACAGCACTGTATTGTTCCCGCGCAATGAACTGGAGTGGTGGAGTCTCGAGTGGAGTAACAAATGCGGTTGCGCGAGTCTCAAGTGATGATACGATTGCCGTCGAAGGTTCACGAACTAGTGCGATGTTGTCGGGGATTACCACGTACTTCCTCAGATCGCCACTTTACAGCCACAGATATCACCTCTAGATATCCACGGATCACCAGTATACAACCACGTATTGCCACGATATGACCAATATTGCCTCTTTAGAACTACATATCGCCACTTATTGCCTTATACCACCACTGATGACCACTAGATCGCCAATGTTAAGGGACGAAATATTGCCTCGTGAGTTACCCCTCGGTTTAGGTTTTAGAAATAAGAAAAACAAGCTAATAATAGTCCAGAAACTTCATTTTAAAAAGCTTTTATTTAACTTGCTTTGTATGTCAGTTAGTTTATTATATTTAGGGGGTTAGATCTTGCAATGAAAATGGATCCTGGCGAGTAGTGCTCAATACTGGATTCAGCAGTGCCCGAATACAGATTCGGCAGCGCACAATGGGCCAGAAAAAAGTGTTTTCATTCAAAATTATCTAGAACTCTTATTTTCCAACCGATTAAGATAATTTTTTAAATATTCGTGTTTAAATTACGAAGAGATCTGTCATGGACGATTTTTGAAATGTGCAAACCTGAAGAGGTTAATGTGCCTAAATGATTTTTAAAAATCTTACAGAATTACTTTTTTAACTAATTTACATAAATCTTGCTACTCGGAGACTTTCGAGGTCGCTGATAATGAATCTGACATCCAAATTGTCGTGAACCAACCTAGAAGATGGCGGAATCTACATGGCGGTTATAAAATGCTAAGAAATGTTAAAAAAATATATATTTTCGTTAAAGTTAGTACTAACAAGTTTCAAATATTACTGATTACTATTTTTAAATTCAAATTGTCTCAGTTTTAAGTTCCAGTAAGAAATTCAAGATGGCGGATTCAAATTGGAAATCAAATAATTATTTAAATGCATTATTCTAATATTTCATAACACCAGCGATGTCATAAGCGCTGACCGAAAATTGTTAGAATAACTTTCTATTGTAAATATTGTTTTAGTACTGTTATGAATACATCCCCTTGGAACTGGAGATGATACGCCTATGCCTACTAATAGTGACTGGAAAGACTCTAGAAAGAGCCATGGACTTTTCTATAGTGTGGTGGAAGAAGATTCTGGTTCAATCTAGAGATAATTTCAGAGTATATAAGGCGCGATTACCGGCACAGAAGGGAAGTCTATTAAGAAGGCAGTTTATAAAAGTGAACAAGTTGAAAAGTGAGGTTAAATATTAAGTAAACAAAGTATTGCATAGTCAGTAAATTGTTAAATAAAGTGTTAGTGGTGTTTATCTCTTGTTGAAATTATTTAGAACCCACGTATTCATACAGTGTGTTTCCTAAAAGGTGGAAAATACGTAACACTACTTTATATTAATTGATAGACATGATGTAAATTATTTATTTATAGTAGGTTATTTATTTATAATACATATTGTTAGTTTAATGATCAACATCACAAATGATTCAATAAAAGTAAATAAATATCATTTAACCTACCTACGGCTATGCTACCGGCAATATTAAGAATGAAAGAAATGCAGATAACGGACTTGTAATGGTAAGCCAGGTAAACAATCGACTTCTTTCGTTTGAGGTAAGTAGTAAAACAATATTGACAATAATTAAAAAATTATTCTAAACATTGTCTGTCGGCGTTTATGACATCGCTGGTATTACGAACTATTAGAATAATGCATTTAAATAATTCTTTGATTTTCATTTTGGATCCGGCGCGGCATCTTGAATGTCTTACTGGAACTTAAAATTGAGACAATTTGAATTTAAAATAGTAATCAGTAATATTTGAAACTTGTTAGTATTAAAATTAACGATATATTTTCTCATCATCTCTTAGCATTTTATAGCCGCCATATTGATTCCGCCATCTTGCAGGTTGGTTCACGACAATTTGGACATCAGATTCGTTATCATCGAACTCGAAAACCCCCGAGTAACAAGATCTATGTAAATTATTTAAAAAATCTGTAAGACCTATATAAAACATGGCCATTTAGACATATTAACCGTTTTCAGGTTTGCATATTTAAAAAATCAGTGATGACAGATCTCTTCGTAATTTAATCACGAATATTAAAAAATATATATCCCAACCGGTTGCAAAATAAGAGCTCTAGAAAATTTTATACCTTTTTTGGACCATTATGCAGCGTCCGAATGCAGATTTGGCAGCGCCCAAATGCAGATTGGGCAGCGCCCAAATGCAGATTGGGCAGCGCTCGAATGCAGATTCGGTAGCGCCCGGAAGTCACCTTGCTATTCGGGAGTGCCCGAAAAATTGCCTTGGTATTCGGCGGCGCCCGGAAATTACCTTGGAATTCGACGGCGCCCGAATATGAATTATGCAGAGCTTAAATATAGATTCGGCAGCACCCTAATTTTTTTATGACATATCTGAATCAAATATATTATTAAAATTCTATGACCAATTATCTTCACATCCTAGAGTGCAGATATTGTAGTCTCAAGATGTTTTCCTTTAAAGAGACTTGGATGAGAAATCTTGATGTGGAAGTAGTGATTCCTAAGACAGCGGTTTTTTATATATTTTCTAATCTATGGAAAATTCTTTTAAATCTTAGAAACATCCTGTATACCTATTTTGTTTTGATATCATGTACATCTATGTACACTACTTGTCTTGTGTGCTTAATCAAAAACCTTGGTAACATTTGCCTATAAAGTTATAATAAAACACAGTTATACAAATAATGACAATTTGCACACCTCTGAAGATCGCCCTGTATGGTCGATATTACTCAATTTCAATAGGGAGTATTCTGCTATGCTATTTTATACATGCCTCGAATTTGAAACACAAATTTTAAGTCTAACAGAAGTTATCGCATTTACAATTCGCGGATTTTCTTTCTGCGGATTTTTTTTTCAAGGCTTTTTTTTTCCTAGACTCATATTCTCTATTTTCTATAAAGCATATTTTTCTTCCGCGGCGTTTTCTTCGGTCGGCTTTTATTTTCCAGGATTTTTTTTCCGCGGCTTTTTTTTCCGCATACAAATACCTAGATACTGATAGATAAAAGTGTTCGATATTAAAGTATGTTTTCGGATATACGCATAATGAATTTGCAGCCCAAATTACCTCCAAGATGCGATTTTCAAATTCACGCACACTCTATCATTAAATATAAAAATGTGATTCCGGTCATTGACCTTTGAAAACTGATGTAGCTAATTTCAACCAGAAAAAACTCAACACCTACTTTTTCATGAATGAAATAGAAAAAGTCAGATGCAGAATGGTACCTACAACCAACGAACAACGTGCGTCCCCCTAAATGACAATTCAAACCGAGAACAACTTGACCTCACGAGCATATATAACTCCTCCATCGCACTACGCAGTTCTGTTATCGAGTAAATTTTGAAACGCTAAGAAGAGATGAAAGTATTTTTTTTACATGATGGTCAAATGAAATAAATAAAACATGAATTGTCGGTGAATAAGTAAACAAAAAAACTTTCAGTAATTGAGTGTTCCCCTAAGCACGTGGTTTCGCCACGCCCCAAAGCGTACTATAAGCTACTCTAAAGTGGGAGGGCAAATGTTATGACGGCAAGCCGAATCGATATCCCGCAATACATTCCATTGCAGACACCACCCAGGATAGTTTTGGGGTATTTTTTTTAATCTACTTACTGAAACCTACCACTTCCTATTGTGAATATTACAGGATACCTATACCTGTACCCACGCTAAGATCAACTATCGTATTGCAAAGAATGTGTAGGCAACTACCTTTTATTGAGTACTCATTTTCTGGCACAATAATAAACCGACAGTAACCTCATTGTATACGTTTGATTCACAAAAATGTAGCAGATTAAACATATATCCTAGTTCCCACTTATATTTACGGATGTGTAATGTCTTTATGTTCAGAGAAAATAAAAGCCAATTTCTTATAAAATGATTAAAAGTAACGTTGGTTTGATTCATGATAATCATGATATGAAAGTTGTTTACAAAATTTAATTTTGTTAGAAGAGTTGTGTAACTTGATTCAAAACATAGTTAAAAGTAATGTAACAAGTATAATAAAAGTATATTTGCTTATATTTATGCGGGCAGGTACCTTAAAACGAAATAAAGCGATATTTACCTTAAAAAAATCTCTAATGAAAACATCTACTTTGACATGTGGTAAATTCACAAACATAACAACTATTTTTCTAACTCCACACGAAAACACTAATGCACATCAATTGTTTATTAACTCCTAAAGCCGCAAAAATCCTAGTTTATTGCACTGTTACACTTAAAACGTAATATATAATTTTCGTCCACCATGCTTACTGAGACATATAACTTCACTAATATTTGTTTGGTGATAGTGTTCTACGTTTACAACGTTGCCGTTACTGGATATTTCAAAATCCTTTCACTAGTTGACTGAAGTTAAATTACAATGCTAAATTACTTTGCGTTTCTTGTATGAAACTTTAACCAATTCAAGCTTTTATAAATAAAAACAATGTGAGTTTTATTTATACACCGCTATGCTTTTACATATTTTGAAATTTTGTAAACAGGCAACACAGGACCGGCAGAGCGACGGAACCATCAAGCGAGTATTTTCACCTCCCGATCTACAAACAACACAGTAAAATAAAGAAACTGTGCGCATGTTTTTCGTGTAGCAAATCATTAGACAAGGATCGCATAGACAATTTATACGAGAAACAAAGAAAACACAAATAACAAACCATTAAGAATGCGCCCCCTTTTGGCAAATATGGCTACTAAGTTCAAACTATTTCATGGTAAACGAGATGCTATATTTATTATTTATTATAACATCTTCACACAGAATAAGTAAAATACAATAACAGAGCAATCGAGTTATATGGAAATTAAAGGCAGTTAAATTTGACTTGTCTCTTAAATCAGTATATACATTCATTCAATAATCCTCGTGATCATCTGCCACATTTGAAGGTTAAGTGTGAGTTTCCAACGACTTAAAGTTTGCTTGCCTGTATGCTTAATTCAGAACAGAAATTTTGTTTTTACAAAAAATATTGTTAATTCTTTTAATTGAACGGTAATATCAACTGTTAATGATAATTTGCTATATTCATAGGTATAGGTGCCCTAACATGGTTTATTTTAAAATACCTTTACATTCATAGTTAATTTTAAACTGATTATAATATCACAAAAAAACAAGTAAAAAACAATTTGACGTTGCGACATGACGTAAATAAAAAATAAATAAATGTAATCTTTTCATAATATGGAAAGGACATCTAAAGCAGTTCCTAGACGTGCAGATTTATACGGATTTAGACTGCCGAAAGGCGTTTGACGATAGCGGTACAAGGGAGAAAGAACATTCAAAGAATTTCCGTTACTAGAATTGTTTTGTCCAGTGGCGTATCCCATACTGCATTAAATTTTCAAATCAGGTTTTATCGAATCTGATATTTTTGAAACGTTTATAAAATATCCAAACAACGTTTTTCTGTGGTGTGAATTAAATAAATACATATAACCTATTAATGTTTTCATTGCATTATTTCAAAACATTTTTGAAACATTTATACACTGATGTAAATGAAATTTTTTTGTAAATATTACTTAAATTTCCCGGTCACCCGACACCGAGAACTGGCAGGCATCAGATAGTTGAAAGTTTGGCGTCAATACCCTAATAGCACATGGACGTCCCAAGAACGTACTCACAGGACATGAAAACGTCCCGAGGACGTACTCTACCGACGTAAGACGTACCGAGGACGTTTGAGGGACGTTCCGTGTCAGCAAAACGGGGTGTCCCGAGGACGTCCCACCCAGGACTTATGTGGGACGAATGTAGGTCTAGAGAGGACGTCCTGAAAACGTTGTTGGGACATACTATGCAAATAAAAGAAAAATTAACATTTCAGATGAAATCTTGGCAAAAAACATTAAGACTAATATATGCCACCTGATGGCAAGCTTATATTTAAAATAAATTGTTATAATTTTCTTGGTGTCCTATTTAAAAAAAAAAACACAGTTTAAATGTGAACATTTTCTTGTTTAACTGACTTTTGCATTTGAATGGTTTCCTTGTTCATTTAAAAATTTTAAGAACACATCTTTATATGAATGATCGATTCTACAAATAATACCGAAGACCGAGAGAAGCAGAAATATATGTTGTGACTAGTGCTATCAGATTAATAACATTATTATAAGTTTAACGTTATATTTTTTGCCAATATTGTTACAGAATTCAAGTAAAGAAAATGGCTATGGGTTAAGATGCATTAGGATTTACGGTTAGAGGCAGGTTTATTAGGTTGAACATTGATGACGTATAAAAGTTTTTGTACGTACGTACAGCATAATTTCAGAAAAAATATAACAAATAGGGCATATAAGTTACAAATTTGCAATTTTTCCTCAAAAAGTACCTTTATTAGTTTTTGCCTCATATTAATGTACTGAAATCCCTAAATATGCTTTACAAGTTTGTTGATGTTTTCTGGCAAATGTTTTTATTACTCGATGTATCAAACCTTACCTATTAAAAGTTTCATCACCTCCACTTGTTCATCAGAGATGTCGAACCATATATAACACTTCGTTTAACACACTGAGTAGGTACTTCTTTTCAATTTTTACTTCCCTCGCATACCGAAGGGAAGTATTGTATTTATAATGTTTAACCAACAATCTTCTTTTAAGTGAATAAGTTCGCTCCATGATAAATAACTAAAAACTACATACCCATCAGGTTCACAGGTGATCTCCCATAGAATTTTAAAAGAGCCAAATAAGGTGAGTAGTAATAGGCTATAACCTACAAATAAGCAGCACCAAATTTATCTAGAATAAAATATCGATCTAAATACTTATATATTAATAAATCAATTAAACAGACTTACCTATTTTTGGTACTTTCTTTTGTAGCCGTTAAAAGTGACTAGTGGCAGTGGGAAAATGATGCAATGCAATAACCATAAGGCTGCCAAATTGAATTCCCCATAGTTTGACAGCAACTGAGCAACTAACCGAAACTCCTACCATCTCCTACATCTCAAACAGGACGTTTCGCGGGAATTTTAAAATAAAAGAGCTTTATAGGAACTTAACATATTTTTAATTGTTATTCATTCCAGTATTTCCATTTATTCTCATTGCGATATTTTCGTACTAAATGATAGTAGCAAACTAATATAGAGGCTAGTAGTATAATAACTACACCGTACTGTCAAAAAGTATAAATTAATGTGATTTCGCAAGATGAAAAAAATAGTTGAACCGAATATATATAAGATTTCTGAAATCAGAAAAATGAAATTGACAAAATTTAAATGGACCATGAAATATGAAAATATTTTGTTATTAAAAGAAATTTTGTTAGTAAAACTTTTTAAGGATTTTGATTTCATTTTTACAGTTTTCAATTTAATTTTTTAATCATATCCTCATCTGCTCAAAAAAAACATCACTACTAGAGGTTATTTCACAAATGTGTTTAGGTTTGTCTTGACTAGACTCTAGCAGGATGTCCTTAAAACGTTTTATTCAGAACGTTTTAGGGACGATAGCAAGCGGACGTCCTTGGGGCGTACCATATAAACCCGGGACGTTCAGACCTAACGAGGACCTAAGTGAACGTCCTGGGGACGTTTGTTGTTATCAGGGTATTATGAAAAACTTTTCGAAGTTGACCATCCTGAAGCAGAATATGACCGGCAGCTGCCAAGGCGAATCCTCAATACTGAAATCAGAAATGGAGGCAACCATACAAAGACTGAGTCGACAATATTGCAGCTGAATATTGCAGCTAAAGCGCTTAAGTTAGTTGGAGATGGAGTGCGGATTGTGGATTCCTTCACATAATATACCAAAAAATATGGGAAACAGGAATCTGGTCCGATGATTGGAAAACATCAATCTTCGTACCACTACATAAAAAGAGATCGACAGATGTTGGTGATAACTATAGATTGCTGGCATTTATATCACGCGCTAGTAAAATAACATTATATATTATTCAATCCAGACCTCAGCATTATCTGTCTTGGCAAATACCTCCCGAGCAAGCAGGCGTTGTAATGGGACGTGGTACTATAGAGAGCAAATACGTCAACTTATCGAAAAGGCACGAGAGTTTTATGTGCCTTTGTTTCGTGAACTACAGTATAAGGCATTTGACAATGTGGAATGAAATAAACTATAAACTGTGCTATACGAAATGGGAAAACCCAGACATCTGGTCTCTATTAATCGTCAATTGTATGACAAAAACTCTGCTTTAGTGAAGATTGACAACACTATCTCCAACCAATGTAAAATTGACAATGGCGTCAGGCATCAGATAGGCCTGCGTTCTGTCACCTCTCCTCTTTACATTTATAGTGAGTCGGGGGACTAGTAGGGTGAAGTAGTTACATATCTTGACGCAAAGCAGAGTAAGATTTTTTAATTTACGAGAAACGTCATTAAGTTTCTACCGAAAACACGATTTTTAATTCTCTAGTAATATTTTGTTCATTTTAATATGCAAAAACTTGAAGTACGCGGCTTTGTAGTACCATGTGCTCAGTTAAAATTGCCGACATTGATATTTTGATGGGTGGTTTTGATGGCATTTTTTATGTGCACTAAACAAATGCGGAGACAAGTATGTATACCTAAGAAATCTTTTCATTATTTCACTCATATTTCTCACCCACTTTATTTCGTTGCCCCATATGAATAAATATTTTACATCTACTTCTGAAAATGAGCGGTCACTTGCACGAGGTCAATGTTGCTTTCGCGGCAATTTAAAATAGTCATTGCTATTTATTTCTTTAGACAATTGACTATATTTCAGCATTTTTTTGTTATTGCATTATCGATATTCAATTCGTAAATTCAGAAATTACATTCAATTTGTAAATTCAGAAATTACACACTAATAAAATGTTCTTTGTTATTTTATTACTGAAATTGATTCAAGTGTGTGGACCGCTTTATTACTTGCCAGCCTTTGCCGCGGAATTTTATTGAACATAGCATAAAAGTCCTGATATTGGAAATAACGTTGTTTAGTAAATATTACATATATTTAAAAGTTTATGTCTTAAAAAAGTATTTTTTATCTTGACCCCATTAGTATAGTATATACCTATAAGTACTCCTATTTAGATAAAAATCACATCAACCCACAAACTTTTAATAGAAAACATGAGACAATGAGACAAAGCAACGCACCATAAAACTTACTGGTAGATGGCAAGCCGCCTCCACGGCCATTTTAGTATAAAACGTTTAATAATAAGAAAATTACACATCTAAATAAAACTTTCATATTTTCGGCCATATATACCTATAGGTACACATAGCGGCAAATCTAAAGCAAGGAACGGAAATAAAACAGAGTAAATAGACAGCCGTGAATTTCTTACTGCAATTTTTGTTTATTTTGTACATTTTTATAAGTTAGTCAATGTCAAACTCGACGTCAACGTGTGAAGATCCGTTACTTGTCTTTTTCGGTGGAGGCTCAATTACGGTGTGGGGTGGTATACGTTCAGGGGCAAGCACAGGAGTTGATGGTGATATTGATGCAGATAGTGTTCTGCAATATCATGTGGTACCTTTGCAAGCCCACGTATCGAAAAAGCAGTCTATAAAAAAGTTGCAAAAACATCAAAAATGCTGTGACGAGGATGAGACCTGGGTACCCCCCGTTTTCGAGGGTGCTGAATACGATGGTGGTATTTTCAGACCTCCCAATTCTCGGGAACTAGCTCTAAACGCGTTTTTCCATTCTAGGCATGCGAGGCGGGTTTGTCGAATTTACCCAAAAATTTCAAAATTGATAAAAAATTGTTTCTATTCGTTTTCAAGGGTGCTCAACACGATAGCAACATACATGTCTCCCCCGACCAAATCCCCGAAATCACCCCCTTTTTTACATTTCTGGCTACTGCATGGGCATGTGAGGAATCGTTGTATCGAGTATAGTCGGTAAATGTTATGAATGGCAAAAAAATGTAGTATAGTGATACATGAATCATTTGATACATCACAAGACTCACATCGATATATTCGATATATCGCGATATTTCTATGTATCGATATAAAATTTTGGGGAGCGGCGCGGAGTGGGGGGTTAGTAATATTCCTTTATTCTTCTTGGCATCTTGACATCAGCGCAAGTTGCAGAAGGTTGCGTTTAGCATCTATTTCCCTTCAATATATTTAGAAAAATATCGATATTTGCACCCGATATATTGCAGCAAAGATTAATATATCGATACATCGTTGCCATCCCTAGTAATCGATAGATGGCTGAACTAATAAAGTATTATCGACTATCGTATCAAACTCTAAAATAATCCAAATAGTGATTCAGGTTTGTTTCAGTTTAATTTTAATATACTGTTCGATATTTTTCAATTTTACTATGATATCGATAGTTTATCGATGTTTAAGAATGTGATTTATCGATGTGAAAATATCGAACATCGGTCATTTCAACATCGATGTTTTCGATACATTGATATATGTATATATCGCGCATCACTAGGCACAAGAATAGAGTTAAAAATAGGTATCATGCTATCATGTGTTTTTATTCTTTATTTATTTTGATTTTGAAATTCTATTAACCCTACACTTATACAATAAACTGTATGTATAATTAATACAATAAGAACTTTAGAACTTTATTTCCCCATTTGGATCTAGTATAAGATATTGGATGTGTCAAAATATACAATTATAATAACTATAAACTACACTGAAAGAAATTTCTATTATCCATAAAGAGAAATTGACTAACCCCTAATAAATATCTGCATTAAATAGGCTCCAGCAAGACTGCTCTGTAACCGCAACAAAAACGATCTTGCTAAGATGCATTTACCGTTAATAAAAGTTTTTCTTATTATTTATTTGTTACTGTAGGTTGATAGTTTTGCTATCAGGAGTCACCACCTATTTTAATCTTAATAAGTTTTTTGTTATAGTTAGTAAGTTCCTATTTCATACACCATTACTACCTTGTAACCGGAAAAAACTTTCCTGCCGCTAATAGGTGACTTTTTAACCATTATGCAGCTTACATTATAATGGCAACAAATAATCTCTCTTGACCTAGTAATGTCACTTTGCCAGTACGTTACTTGTAAATTCAATATATTAATTTTATATTTTTTAGAAAGATAATGCCATTGATTAAGTAGAAATAGATAACCATTCCCGTAATTATTGGAGAGTGGTGGTACCTATCGATGAATGTCCGAAGCAACGTAATCCCATAATAATGTGGCCCTCGGCTGAACAGTTAGTTGACTTTCGTTCTACTCTACCGCTAACGTCTTAGCGCCGACCTCGGGTAAGCCCCGCCTACTGTAGTACGCGATATTACGTCTTGCCACGTCTTGCTACCATTGATAATTCAATAATTATCAATACTTTCACTAATCTTTGAAAACATCCAGTGGACGCTCATCACAGAGAGGAAGAGAGAGACATGTCTGTCTTCTTAGCGTCAGGTGATCACTGTTCAGCGATTTTTACAAATAAATGTACCTACAAACGGTTTATAAAACTTGTACTTGCTGCTTATTTATGATAATTTCTTAAAGTAATCAATTTAACAACAAAAATAGACTTGATGCTTACATGTATTTTAGTTAATTTCGTCAATATTTTTGATTTTTTGCTAAAGGAATTATATTGACATTGAGCAATTTTTTACATCTAGGTACATCAAATATTAACAAATAACCAAATAAGTCCAATGTATTTTAAGTTTTTATTACTAAAAACAAAAACAACCTATATACTTACATTAAATCAATACAATTAGGGAGTAAGCGTGATAATCATATTGGTTCTGTATTGATTAATGGTAAGTATATATATTTAAAACGTATTTTTCTGTGTATAAATTTAAACATGTAAATAGGTACATAGGGTATATAGGTACAATCAGAAGATGGCATATGCCAAAACATATTTATATTTACAGTAAAAAGCTGCCTTTGAGTAAAATAATTTTCAAGTGATTATAAATTAGGTCGATCAAATATTTTCATCTAGTTACTTACTACATGAAACTATTTTTTTGTTCTTTTACAGAATTAAGTGTAGTGGAATCGATAGAGGTTTTCACTTCGGAAAAATTCCGGGAAGCGGTAACTTTTGAGAAAACATCTCTGAATATGTCAGGGACAACATAAAAGTTACCAACAATAATCCTTGACCTTCATTGGTTAACCAAATTAGTTGCAAATTATTTTTTGTCAAAAATCTCTTAAAATATTTTTCTCTTAAAAAAAAACTAATAGCGCTATTCGAAAGTATGAAGTTCGAAGTTCTTCCTACGATCAAAAATTTAGGCTCCACATTATTTTCTTTAACGCACGACGCGGCGACACGACAGTACGCCCGCGTAGCGTGGGCAGCCTCAGACGCGCTACATTAAATTTATTGTAACTTTTGAACTTAGGTTCAACAAAGCTTACATCAAAGAAAAAACATTATTGGATTATTATATTTTCAAATATTAAAATTAATGTAGGCATCTAGGAATAGTATATCATAAAAGCGTAGAAGCGCCACAATAAATTTTATATTTTATTTTCTTAAATTCCGACTTCAAACTCGGAATTTTGTTAAATTCCAAGTTTGAAGTCGGAATTTTGTTATATTCCGACTTTGAACTCAGAATATTGTTAAATATACACCTCAGGAGAGACCGCCATTTTTCCCTCGATGTATTTGTTGCCCTCGATCGGGCTTCGCCCTCGGGCCTCAAATTACACCCCAGGAAAAATAAGACGTTTCTCTCCCTTAGTGTATAATGTATACTATTATATTCATTGTTTTGTTAACTGCTCCTAGTAGTGTAATCGAATTAGGGTTTGATCGAAAAATGAAAGATACTTCATGAATAAAAATTGATTCTTGTAAAAGATGCCAAGAATATTGAATATCATGCTTTGGCAACACTTTTTATTTAGTGCCACATTATTTAAATAATTCGCAAAGTTGAGAAAATCAATTTTTCATAAATAACGAAAACACTAAGAACTTTCGAAAATAATGTTTTATATAACAAATGTAGCTAGTAAAAATACCTACAAAACCCAGTAAGAAATTTTCAAATCGGTTAATTTGTTTATCTGCAAATTCAAGAAAACTGTCAAAATGGCATGTTATTTCAACTGTTATTAATTAATGATAAATTAAACCTCGTGACTTTCAAATTATCGGAAGTTGTACGTATCAATTTACTTAAAAAACTCCGAAAATTTCAAATGGATATCTTTTAAGGTTTTTGCAAAAAGTAATTTGTTTATTAAAAATGTGCTTTCGTAAAATTGTCCAAAATTTTTTTTGGCACCGTAGACTAATGACCAAAAATGGATTATCTTCTCTACAAGTTGTACCATCAAGTACATTTTAAAATTAATTGATTTTCGCAGATTTAATTGTTTAAAATCGGGTTAGAAAAACACGTACATTTTCACGTTATAAACAAATAGACTAACTCAATTATTTTTAATCGTACTCCATTGGGACTAGGACCATTTGAAAGCTACTATTTTTCTGCGAATTTTAAAAGAAAAAAGAATGTTTAAGCCGCTTGTGAGCTGATATAATTTTTTATTTTTCTTTTACTCATATAGCTGATTCACTTATTGGCATTTGTATTTAAAATCAACACATTAAGTAAATCAAGACCTGTTCTGCATTGTGTGACAATTTCAAATGAATATATGATGCAGTTTAATTATATGACAATATTTATATATTTTTAAGGAAAAAAAAAGTCGTGTTGGGTAGGAATCGATCCCCCGACCCTCAGATTTATGTCATCATCATAACAAAGGACCCCGCACGGAACATATGGAAATTCGCCCCCGGTTAAAGTGTTTGATACTCGGGGATATTATCCAAATATCGATGTTGATCAAAAGTCTCTATGGGCTCAAGGTCGGAAATTGGACGGTTTTCCAGATATCGGGGGTGTAAAGGGGGATGCTCATTTCTTGTGGGAAGTGGCCCCCGCTCTAGTAAAATTCGCTGGAATCGATATATGTCATTCCTCTCGACCTCCTGATAAAAAATTCTCAGGGGCACAAGTATGGAAAATAAACAGTTTTCTAGATATGGGAGGTGCAAAGGGGGGGTGCTCATTTTCTATAGGAAGTGACCGCCAGTGAATTTCACTGGAATCGACATATGTTGTTCCTCTCGACCTCCTGATAAAAAGTTCTCATAGACACAAGGTCGGTAAATGCACAATTTTTTCGATATCGGGGGTTCAAAGTCGACTTTGCAACCCCCGATATCTGGAAAACTGTGCATGTACCGGCCTTGTGCCCATGAGAAATTTTGATCAGGAGGTCGAGAGGAACAACATATGTCGATTCCAGTGAATTTCACTGGGGTCACTTCCTATAAAGGAAATGAGCGCCCCGCTTTGCACCCCCCCATATCTAAAAAACTGTCCATTTTCAAACTTGTGCCCCTGAGAATTTTTATCAGGTCAAGAGGAATAACATATGTCGATTCCAGCGAATTTTACTGGAGCGGGGGCCACTTCCCACAAGAAATGAGCATCCCCCTTTACACCCCCGATATCTGGAAAACCGTCCAATTTCCGACCTTGAGCCCATATAGAGACTTTTGATCAACATCGATATTTGGATAATATCCCCGAGTATCAAACACTTTAACCGGGGGCGAATTTCCATATGTTCCGTGCGGGGTCCTTTATTTAGTTCTTTTAATACAGGAAATTGCCTCCCCGGATCGAGACTCAGAGCCAACCGTACAACTACGTCCGAGCGCTCCAACATGTTGAGCTAAATTACCGATGCAACAAAAGTTTACATTAGTGTAATAGATTTATTCCAAATGTATAAAAATTGACTCATGTAAAAGAGGCCAAAAATATTGAATATCATGCTTTGGCAACACTTTTTATTTAATGCTACATTGTTTAAATAATTCGCAAAGTTGAAAAAATCAGTTTTTCGTAAATACCAAAAAACTAAGAATTTTACAAAAAAATTATCACAGTTCCTAAGTGACTTGGAGCATTTATTATTCTTTTTAAATTCGCAGAAAAATCGTAGCTTTAATATGATCCTAGCCCGAACGACGTACCCTTAAAAATAAATAAGTTATTCAATTTGTTTATAACTTTAAAACGCACGTGTTTTTCGAACTCGATTTTAAACAAAGAAATTTGCGAAAATCAATTAAATTTGATATGTACATGATAGTACAACTTGTCAAAATGTGAACCCACTTTGATCCGTAACTCTAAAATGTCTAAAAAAAAAATTACGACAATTTTACCAAAGCAAGTTTTTAATAAACAAATAACTTTTTGCAAAAACCTTAAAAGATATCGATTTGAAATTTTTAGCATTTTTAAAGTAAATTGAGACGTACAACTTCCGATAATTTCGATGTCACAAGGCTAATTTATCATAAGTTATTAATAATTGAATTAAGAGGCCATTTTGACGTTTTTTTTTTATTTTGCAGATAAACAAATTAACCTATTGGAAAATTTATTATTGGGTTTTGTAGGTCTTTTTAGTAGCAACATTTGTCATGTAAAACATTCTTTTCTAAAATTCTTCATTTTTTGGGTATTTACGAAAAACTGATTTTCTCAACTTTGCGAATTATTTAAACAATGTGGCACTAAATAAAAAGAGTTGCCAAAGCATGATATTCAATATTCTTGGCCTCTTTTACATGAGTCAATTTTTATACGTGAAGTATCTTTCATTTTTCGTTTCGGGGTACATTTGGAATAAATCTATTACACTATAGCTACAAATGGTGATGCCTGCCAAATATTTGTGATTTTGTTATTGTATTTATATTTCTTTTATATATAAAACATATTTTATTTTCTTCCTGGTATTTTCTTGAAAAAAAAAAAACTTTTATTCATTCCTATTAAATAAATTTCATATACCTACCTACCTACCTATTCTTTTTGTATCAAGACAAAACAATAAAAAAGCTCTTCTTCGTAAAATAATTTCTAAGACTAATTAAACATAATGTTTTTAGTCGATTATAGTATTATAAGCAATATATACACATGTAATAATAATAATAATAATAATAATAATAATAATAACATTTATTTTCCACTGTGACAATGTACATTGTATGGGATTCGTCAATTAGTGTAAGAATTCAGACACTTTATAAGAACATTTGTCAATTAAAAATGTTTTTAAATTTCTTTTAAAAATATGCAGATTTTCACTGTCTTTAATTGTTCGTGGCAAGCAGTTAAACATCTTAGGTCCTATACAACTGGGAGCATCTAAACTAAGTTTTTGTTTGGCGAACGGCACATGAAACTCATCAACATGCCTCGTATTATAACTATATATATCTTTATTGGTGGTAAAACTACTTTTGTTCTTATAGACGTAGATACACATTTCGTATATATATAAACACGGGAGAGTTAAAATATTCAGCTTTTTAAAAACATCTTTACATGATTCCCGCTGCGGTATATTTGTTATGCATCGAATTATTCTTTTTTGTGCAATAAGTAGGTACATTAGTTGCCTCGGTAGAATTTCCCCACAAGCAAATTCCGTACCTAAGTCTAGAATCTACTTGGGCGTAGTAAACCTGCACTAACTGATGTGTTTCTAGTACCGTCCGCAAATTAATGAAAATAAATTTCAACGAATTCATTTTACAAATAAGTTTCAAACAATGCGACTTCCAAGTGAGAAATTCATCCAAATGAATACCAAGAAAACGCACGCTATCATGTGTATTTGTTAAAGCTACCCCGTTGACGTCGAAATTTAAATCGTCTATTTCTTTTTGGCGATTATGTATCCTGAGCATGTCAGTTTTTTCAGTGTTGAAAAATAAATCGATGCCATTAAAGAAATCTGATATTCTGGTAACCACCTCTGCACATTTAACATTCAATAATTTAGTGTTTTTTGATGATATAACAAGAGAAAAGTCATCAGCATAGGCTGTGTAATAATTGTTTTTATTGACTGAGGATATATTGTTTACATACAAAACAAATAAGATCGGACCGATTATTGATCCCTGATGTAAGTATTTTCCATGCTATTTTTAAAAGTACAAAACGCCAAGAATGGATAATTTCTTACAAAATCGGATAATTTTCTGCGAGTAGGTGAATCTCATCATGCCAAATCATTGGCAACGCTATTTGCACTGCTGTCTTAGTTCAACTTAGTTGCTAGGTCGTTTAGCTCCCTCCACACCCCACGGGGCCGCCCGCCCAACCTTTCATTTAAGGTGGCCATTCCCTAGAAAGAGACATCCGATAGGGAAATATTTACTATTTCTAGCTATAACTTTTTTTTCTTAGTACGTATATTTAAAAAAATTATAAGAGTACCTAAGTAGAACCATAATAAAACTATTGCTATGAATTTTCACTCAATAATTTTAGCGGTTTGCAAAATAGCTCTATTTAAATTTAAAAATTGTGTTAATCTTCCTATTTCGTAGTTTTAAATCGAGCTATTTTGCAAACCACTGAAATTATTGAGTGAAAATTCACAGTAATAGTCTTGTTATACTTCTAATTAGGTACTCTTATATTTTTTTTAAATATACGTACTAAGAAAAAAAAGTTATGGGCAAAAATAATAAATATTTCCCTATCGGATGTCTCTTTCTAGGGAATGGCCACCTTAATTCATGAATTAATTTACCCGACTTGCAAACACCAGCTTGAACTTCGACTCGAAAGGGCACACGACATCTATGAATTTAAGACCGGAACTAACAGTACAAATTCTTTGGTTAAGTATCTATTTCTACTTAATCAATGATAATGCCATTCATCATGTTCAACTTCACACTTCAATTAAAACACGTTTTTAATGCATTTCCAGACAAAGAATTATTGTTGGTAAAATTAAAATAAATGATTCATTTCAGGAAACAAACGACTAATAAACAATTCAGGGTGCCTATTAAAAAAAGGGAACTTTGACTTGTAAGAAGACACAATCACAGTTTACTATATAATAGCTGCTTTCGTTCAGCAGAGTGATTCGTAATGATAAGGCACCTACCTGTTTCATGTGTTGTCTCTGTCCCTATACCATGCAATTTGGTATATGATTACCTACTGTTCATTGAAATCCTGTTTATTATGATTATGAATCACTCTGCTGAACGAAGGCAACTAATATACAATAACATAAAACACAAGTTTTTTTATAAAAATTCTTTGCATAAAACCTTTCCCACAACTGTCTCGTCGAACGCCGAATTGCTTACTCTAGTTACTGCAATTTCTGCAATGCAATACTGCATGCGTTGCTGCATGGATGAAATGGCGCGCGATGATAAAAACTCAATTGCGCCACGTGTAAAAATAAATAAGTAAAATGCTACGATTAGTAAGCCCGTCTTTACAGTTAACACTAACAGATGACTTACCAACCATAGGTCTATTTGAGTTTTAACCATTAAATAGTTAACTTTAACTTAAGGCACTTACTTATAAGAAATTATTTAGTTACCCCTAATAAAAAGAAAACTTATAGCAATATTTTATCTAGTTTAAGTAAGTGTTAGTATTGGGACAAATAGTCAAAGATTTACAGTTGCAAAATCTTATTAGCAAAACAGTTTTTCTTATGGTTAGATAATGATAATGTAGTCTTAAGGTGGCCATTCCCTAGAAAGAGACATCCGATAGGGAAATATTTACTATTTTTAGCTATAACTTTTTTTTCTTAGTACGTATATTTAAAAAAACTATAAGAGTACCTAAGTAGAACCATAACAAGACTATTACTATGAATTTTCACTCAATAATTTTAGTGGTTTGCAAAATAGCTCGATTTAAATTTAAATATTGTGTTAATCTTCCTATTTCGTAGTTTTAAATCGAGCTATTTTGCAAACCACTGAAATTATTGAGTGAAAATTCATAGTAATAGTCTTGTTATAGTTCTACTTAGGTACTCTTATATTTAAAAAAAAAATACGTACTAAGAAAAAAAAGTTATGGGCAAAAATAATCAATAATTCCCTATCGGATGTCTCTTTCTAGGGAATGGCCACCTTAACAAAAAAAATACTTATGCTAATGCAGATCATCTTAGCAAAACATTCTATTTGGTCGATTTCTTTCAGTGTACAACTAAGAATTATAAGATCAAATGACTTACCTGTAAGGAAATTTGAGCATAATTATACTAGCAGTCCTGTCCGAAATTATTACAAAAATATTGACTTGTAGTAGTGTCTGCTTCCTGGAATATCGTACAACGTTTAGAGAATTTTATTTCATCATGTTGGCAACCCTGTACCTCTCGGCCCGCTTCCGCAGCACTGGATGATGCCATTCTTGTTTGGGTTGCTATTTTGCTAGATCGACAGGGTTGGGAGTATAAGGGCGGGTTTGTAATAATTTCGGACAGGACTGCTAGTATAATTATGCTCAAATTTCCTTACAGGTAAGTCATTTGATCTTATAATTATACGACGCAGTCCTGTCCTCATTATTACAAAAATATTGACTCTTGTAGATGTTGAGAGAGAAAGTCGATCTAGTGTTTTGGTATTTTTATTGAAAAATAATGCCTATATTGATTTTTCATACTTATAAGTTAATAAGATGTCTAATATTAAAGTTACAACATAAGGCACAAATTTTTATTTATTTATTTATTTTTTAAATTCCTGACCCCTTGAGTACTCCCTTGGCAAATGAGTCTTTATTTGGTGTTAATGGTTTGTTATAAAACACATTAAATACATTTGACTTTTCGGTCCATCCTGCTCTTTTCCTTATTTCCTCAACATTGACTCCTCCCCGGAGTGCCGCCAAGGTTGATGCGTGACGGGTGCTGTGAGCACAAAAAATTGAAGTGTCAATGCCACTTAAGGTTAATGTGTTTTTAATCCACCTGCTGATTGATTGCGTCGTGGCCCTGTGATAAGGTTTCCTATGGGTTATGAGGCTGGTTTCGTTTTGTGGTCTAAGTTCAGCAGTTTTATTTTTATAGAAATCAGGCTAGACATAATGCCGGTTTTGTTTTAAAATATGTGTTAGAAATATAAATTAAAACTAGTACTTTAGAAAAATAACAATATATTCCGCGAAGTGAAGAAATAATACAATTTGAATAGAAAATAATAATACATGCTTATCTAATGATAGTTTGGAACCAAGTGTCCTCATTCCTCTGTCAAATCCCCTCGGCTCCGGTGACATCATCGAACGTGCCTTTTCCATAAACATATCTAATGGTGCCTGGCATTGTTCGAGTGCTGCCGATTCTTTGACAGAATGAATGAATATATTAACAGCTCCAATTTGTATACAATCCGCTAGCAATAGCCGAATCAGCACATTTCTGGCACGGCGTTTCCTGACTTCTAGAGTGTCCTCACTCTCATTGCGTTTGTTATTAGAAACCAAATTCCAGTTACCTAGACCGAAAAGGATAAACAATAATTTACTTGCAAACTAATACAAGAAATAAAAAAAACAATATAATTAAACATGTACTGCTACGGAACTCTTCATCTCGCACCGTTTTCCTGTAAATAGTAATTACAGACAAACAATAAAAGTGTATGCATACACAGGGGAAATAAACAGAAATAAGCAGGTACCGTGTTCTTTTAACCAAGATCACGTTTTAAAACAAATAAAATCAAAATAATCAATTGAATTAATAATAAAACTTAAAGCTACCGGAAAGACCAAAAGTACCAGGAATTTCACCTGCAATTAGTCATTTCCATCCAGGTGGACTACCTGCAGTTAGTCCCCTGACCAGAGCAAAAATACCATGCTCTGTCCAGAACAAAGTACCAGGCACTTACGTCCTGCAGTGTTCTGCCTACTTACGCTGTTACCAGTCCTCTATAATTCCGCCCCATACCGAATCCATGGTTTCATGTTTTCGAGCCCAGAATTGCCCTCATACGGTATGCGAGAGCGGACTGCACCAGGGATGTCCTGTACTTTGTACCTGTCGTTCTCCAGCACCTCCGTTACTCTAAAAGGACCTCGCCATTTTTTTTTTAAATCACCATTAATAAAATTAATCCATCGCATCATATTTTGAACCACTACTCCACAGTAGGGAACTTGGGACCTTTACATTCTTTTTATGCCATTAATCTCATATTGCTTGTGCTCTACAATATTTGTGACCATAAATTTACCCGTTTAATACAACCAATATTTTCCAGCAGTAATCATACAGGTTATTAGCTCCCATTCTTTGCAAAGAGCATTCGGTTATACCTCTCAACTTGCTAATTTCCTCTAGGCAACCCAACGCCGTTTAAATGATGAGTCGCTGCATTTTTTTTTAACCAAATTTTGAAACTGAAAGGGCGAATAAGCTTTGTTGTCGATCTGAAATGATTCGACAGGGAACACCAAATATTTTAATTAATTTGTCTTTTTGACCAGGTAGACTGCTAATAATTTCGTGAATGTATTAGAAATATAAATTATTTGAGTATTTACCTCTACGTGTTTATTCACACATGTTTGCTAATGGAATGGCTTTGAAAACTTAAAAATTAGATTTAAATAACCAGGCTTTTCTTTACATATTTTGGTACAAATCATCTCATATCAGCGAATCAATATTTTCTAGCTAGCAGATCATGTTTTTAAAACTGCGAATTATCCTGCCGTCATGCAAGTGCAGAAAATTTTGAAACGTGCTGATTTTGGTACCACATGAAAATTTGCCACACAGGTTAACACCGGCATTATACCTTTCAGAATCTTCCTTAAGACGTTCAACTAGTTCAGGATCGAAGTTGACACTTAGATCATAGTTCATAGAATGCAGAGAATGCAAACTTAGGTCACTCAGTTTACAAGACAGTCTATCAATGGCCGAATTAATATCTTCCTCCTTTGTCCACCTTTGTGCCGAATATTGCATCCACATATTTGTTGGTTGTAGTAAAGCTGGAAATTACATAAATAAATTTAGAAATATATATATTTTTTAATGATAAAATTACTTACATGGATGCTATTGATGGAAAGTAAATAAATTGAATCGAAGTACTTGTGGTACAAGTCTTTGATGACAAGACCCTACTAGAACTAAGCCTGATTTGATGTGAGATAATGAGTAATCTAAAAAAAATTATATTTTGTAATATTTCTACCACAGCCATTCTTTTACTATATTCTATTTACTAACTAGATAATGTTTTGAAACTTCGATAACATATTTAAAAAATAAGTTCGAATTTTAGTAGTGTTCTCGATTTGGCACCGATATATATGGGAGAACTCTGACCTAAATAAATCAACGCGTATTTACCATCAACTGAATTTATTTCATCTATAATAGGTACACTTAAAAGTTCTACAATACGTTTAGGTAAAAATGATTTGAAGGTATTATTTGAACCTTCATCAAACAAATGTACTAAAATCGATTTACCAAACCGTGTATTAACCACCATCATTTTCTTTATGACGTAAATCTTATTTAAAGTTAATGATGAAATGGGTTTTTGTTCTAAAACCTCTACGTCTTCAATTATACGTTCATTAAGGGCTGATAAATTGATATTGGTATTCATATTTGAACGGTTATGTATAGTGAAAGAATGACAAATAATTAGGTATATTACAGAATTTAACTCACTTGGAATACTCAAGATCACAGCACTACTCACTTATTAACTGTAGCCGAATCAGACTAAGTATGATACTTGCCCTGATAGCCTATTCTCTTTTATAGAGAAGAGTTGTTACGTCACAAAACGGAAAGAGTCACCCCACTTTACCGTTTATTTAAAGAACGAATGTACTTTTCAAGGTCAAATGCAACCCGACTTCAGGGACACGCACCGGCTACAGCTCAAGGCCACGGAGCGGCCTCCACGTTCACGGCCAAGGTCATGAGGACTTTTCAAGGTCAAATGCAACCCGGCTTCAAGGGTACGCACCGGCTACGGCTCAAGGTCACGCCATAGCGGCATACACGTTCACGGTCAAGGTCACAAAAAGTGGTGGGGGGAGACCCAGCTTCGGCTAAAGTCCTCTACTATTGCCTCTTGCACGATTGCTAAAATTAGTTCTATTATTATGACCTCTGTAGTTGGAATTATTATTTACACCTCTGACCTGGTTTTTTGAAAAATTATACGAAAAGTTATGATTGTTACCTCTAAAAAATCTATTGTTATTTGTAGAACTTCGCCTGCAATTTTTATTTCCGCGCATATGAAACACTTGACTGTTTGACTGTGTATTATTCGGAATTTCCTCATCTTTTGCACCTTGAATCGCGTCAGATAATTTAGAATAATTGCGAGCTTTAATTACCGTTCTTAAATCATTGTTTCGCAGCCCATTTGCGAAAGTATTTATTGCAATTTTTTCATTGACTTTTCCTAATATTTTTAGAGAATTTTCATTGCCCTCACTCTGAGTAATTGTCAGATCCGTCAATAACTCCTCAATTGTTTTGCCGAATTGCTCGACGGATTTTCCACCTTGCTCGGCATTATTTAATTGTGTGGATAAATATGACACAGATTTTTTGGTGATAAAATGATTTTTCAAATCTACTATCAATTGCGCATTTGAGTCGTAAGTTTTATTAAGCCTAATTTTTGCATTTTCTGACAAACATTTCTTTAAAATATATGTTGTCAACAAGCATTTACCGGCGGGGTCTAACATAGAGTCGTATAACTCAATAGCATCGATAAGTTGTTTTGTTACAGTTTCGCTACCATTCATAACTGGCAGTAAACTTGCAGCTGTTTTTAATTCAAATTTTTCAGTCATTTTTACTTCGGTATCTGAGCACCCTGAAATTGATGAATCGGAATCTGAAATTTGTAATGATTTTTCATCCCTTTCAGACTGTTCAGTGCACGATGACTGCAACCTTTCATTCAAAATGGATTCAATCCCCTTTAAATATTTATTAATGATTTCTGCATATCCCTTAATTTCATCCCTAACTTTAATATCGATGTTCGATTTATTATACGAATCTTTCAAACTAACAACTATTTTTAAACTTATCTACTTTTCTTAACTTACGATTTGTTATATCACTGTCCTTTCGTCTCACTACACTGTCTTTCGCTAAATTTCTATTGAAAACTGTCAACTCTTCTGATAAATATTTAAAATCTCTAGCAATGTTCATAACTTTGTAGCGGATTCCATACTAAGCTAGATATACTAATTTCATACCTAAAAACCTAAAAAAAAAAAAATGGAACGGCTGCTATACAATTTCTTGGCTGGCTCTAATTTCTGCTCTTATTTTCTCTTCGAATTTCCTCTCGCATCTGCTATAGCAATATACCATTATAAGGACTACTGCCAAAATAATGACTACTATTTCGATTATATTTATTGTGGAAAGGGCTCCTACTGAAATTTCATCTGTCTGGCCACCACTATTTCCAGCCACAATTATTTCTTCCTTGCTTTGTGTGCCACCCATTTTCTTTTCTATGTTTTTGTAATACAACTATAACCATTACCATTACCATAACCATAAAACGACCATTTAACTTATTTTTCTTTATAAATCCATGTATATAACTATTTGCACTTTTTCTACTTTTTTTTTTGTAATATTATAAATATAACATACAATTGAACTAATTCTTATAACCAGAACTGGCAGGATCGCCATGTGATAAACTTAGACATCTTATATCTATTAAAAGCAAACACGACCATCTACTTCAAAGGGATATCATTTATTATTAACTATTAATTATTACATGTTACGAATTGGACTTGTCTAGTGACAACATTCTGCCGAAACAGCAATAATCATAACCTAATTAAAAGGTAAATACTTAAACTAATAAACTAAGTTCTTTGAACTTTCATGGCACACGCGTGTGTTATCAGAATAATAAATTATACCATTACAGAACTAAACGAAAAACTACATATAAAAATATTAATGAAATCTTTGCATTCTTTCGATAACCTGACTTCTGGTTATGCTAACAAGTAAAAATTCTTATTTGCCATTCTCATTTTAACATTAACATCCAACATAGTCCCCTACTGCTAGGCAGGTTAAAATAGTATCTACATATGATCCCCTACGATATGTAAATTCAGTTAAAAATGAGAACAAAGGCCTGAAATTAATTAATTTACCTACCTTGTCTTTAAACATTTTTTTCATTCTAATGAATTACATTTTCATAAAACCTCATTCAGTTTCTTGGAAATGCTTAGCCTTTGAAACGTTTTTCGTCCTTATTGTGGACTCATCAGAAAAGCCCAAAGCCACTCATAACTATGTTCCATGCAAAAATAAGACAATATCCATGAATAAGTATGAAATATTTATATTTGACATTGACTGATAAAAAACAACAGATTTTCACCTATCTATTAGCTAACTAGTATTGGAGCCTATATACTCTATGCATGTTTATTATTTATTATTTGTTTGCTTATAGTAATGAAACATATTCTTTATAGGATTTTACAAACAGCGGAAAGAAAAACTATCTATGAGAACTAAAGGAAAAACTATATATAAAAATATTAACGAAATCTTTGCATTCTTTCGATAACCTGACTTCTGGTTATGCTAACAAGTAAAAATTCTTGATATCAAAATTTTTGTCATAAAAGAATGGTTTTGATGGTCTATATTTAAAAATAAATCTTGTTAAAATCAGGTATTAAACACATTCTTTTAATGTGGTGTTCCATTCAAAGTGGGTCACCCTGTATATTACTCACTCATTTAAATTTTGGGAAATGCAATAAGATAAAGACATCGATAAAAAAAAACCACTTATATTACAATAAATAAGTACGTACATTAACAAATTTTTATTTAAACTTTCATTGGTCTTTCTTCCGCTTCCTGGGAGGCTCTTTTTCCAGTGGGTCAGATTCTATTTCAACATTAGGAACTTTTTCATACCCCAAATTGGAGCCATACGGCATTAGGACAGTATCTCTTTGATTTAAGTGCTGCCCCTTCTGTATATATGCGACGTTTGTGTACATTGTATATCCTCTCTCAATACCCAAGTAGTCTTTAAAAATTAAAAACCCGATTATATGCTCTGCCTGTTCTTTGGAACATTTCGGCTTTTGCAATTTTGGATTTCTCACCTCCTTCGCACCAGACTGGAACCAGCCAGATATTAACTTATTCAGTGTCAATTTTATTTCTTTGTCACTGGCTAAAACTATCAAATTTAAAATATCTCGGAGTGCAGATGAAATATTATATTCTGATATTTCTTTCGAGTATTTACAATGATCACACATTTTGTCACAGTCTGTTTGATTCCACTTGTCTTCAAAATGTTCTGCTATGATAGATCTGCGGCACCTAAGGTATACATAATTAATGAGTTGCATACTTTTAACACATCACAAAAAACGAAACATATTCTTTATAGGATTTTGCAAACAACAGAAAAAACTATCTATGAGATCTAACAGAAAAACTATATGTAAAAAATATTAATGAAATCTTTGCATTGTTTCGATAACCTGACTTCTGGTTATGCTAGCAAATCAAAATCCTAAAATAAATTTGTCCAATTTCTTATTTGACATTCTCATTATAATACTAGCATCCAACATAGTCCCCTACGGCTAAGCAGATTAAACTAGTATCTACATGATCCCCTATGTTGGAAAAAAAACACATTAACATTTTACAATCTTCTCATGATTACATTAACATGTATAGTTTCTATCTCTTCAGTAGTGGCTCATATATATGTACTATAGCAACACAAGTGACAATTTAGCATTACACTGTCACACGTAAAGACAATGTCATCCACAAACATTTTACATAACTCACTTAACCTAATTCAGTAGACCTAGATAAGGAAATTAAATTAATTCTAAGAGCAGACATATTCTGGGAGAACTCTTGGAGCGCTGCTAAATAAAATGGACACGTATTTCGGAGTTATTGTTCTTCATATATGGCACATGAGGTACGAAGGTACAAAATAGAGTACCTACAATGTACTGTGCTTTCCTACCTTTGTTGGTCTTGCTTTTCATATAACAATATTATTTATGCTATGCTACGCTGATGAGGAGCAATAACTCTGAAACGTGTGTCCGTAGCTGCAATCTTGCATACCACTAATTTTTGTTTATAATTTTTATCGGACCTCATCAACTCTTTCATTCTTTATATTTAATATTATTATTTCCTTATTGACGATTATTATTAATTAATGCAGATTACTAATTATTGAATATCTTTTCCATCATGCAAAAATATAGATATACTCGTATACTCCATATTACAAATTAAAATTCTAGGGAAGTACCTAGCCGCTTAAATTATAAATAATGTAGTTATTGAAGGAACAATATGTTAAAAACACATTTAGGTTAGAATGATAGGATAGATGTGTCGGCGCAACCTTTGAGCTTTGGAAGGTAGAATTTATATACAACTCATGAACTAATTACGAGCTTATAAGTTGAATCACGGTCATTCATTTCTATTTACTACATAGTACTATAAAGACATAAAATAATATTTCATCGTTTTTAAAGGACCGCCCACTGGAGTTTCCATTTCAGCTCCCCTGTTGCAAATTTTAGCAGCTTGTCGAGGTATACCTACTCTTAACATGCTATTGGGAAATAGGGTGAAGGGCTTTGGACAATAGCCATTTGAGATTTTGTCCAATAAAGTACTTTTATTATCATCATCTTTGGAGCCATTCAACTTGAAGAAAATGGACTATTTTTATCCCCCCTTTTATACAAATATTTGTTTGCAATCTCGGTCCTCTACAGGATAAAAAATTACACTGTCTTAAAAAAATATTCTGCTGATTTTCTGAGAACGTTCATTTTATGTGAACCTCCTCTCCACACCCCATCATTCACTTTGTCACAATTTCGTCCTCTTATATACTGTTTCATAGTTTATAATTAAAAAACTAAAATATCTAGCATACCAGCAAGTAAAACATATAGTTTTCTAAAAGTCTACATGTATTTATGTAACCATGAGGAGGTTATATTTTGCCCTTCCTGACAAATCCTGTTCCACAGAACTACTTTAACAAAACGAAACTCTATAAATAATGTGATTCAATCACTAGAGAGACGCAAACTACATGTGTTTATGTAATATCATTTTGGAGAAGATAATTCATATAATTTAAATTAATTTTTCAGTTGCACAATGAAAATAGATATGTTGCTTAAACTATAAAATAAAAAAGTTCTAACAGTGTTCTATAAAATAATACCTTTTATTATAGTGATTTAAATCAATGATTATAATAAAACATTGTGATGACAAAGTTACCTTTTTTGGTCCAAGCAGTACTCTAAAACTGATTTGGTATTTTGCTGATCTCTTTTTGTTGGAGCCATACTAAAGTTTCTCAAAAAGTCGGTCAAGTGAAACATTACAATACAGTCAGATTTTCCACCATCTCTACCAGCACGACCACTTTCTTGATACAGCCCTTCCATGCTCCTTGGTATAGAGTGGTGAATGACAAAACGCACATCGGGTTTATCTACAAAAATACCATCGAAAAGGGGTTGTAAAAATACTTGGAATTTCCATAAATTCTTGAAGTTTAGTAAATATATGACTTACCTATGCCCATTCCGAAAGCAATTGTGGCTACCACAGCCTGGTATCTATTTTGCAACCACCTTCGATGAATGGTTTTCCTATCGTCGGGATCTAATTGTGCATGGTAATATTTCACGTTAAGTCCTCTTTGTCTTAGCCCCTCTGTTAAAGTTTCACATTCCTTAATCGTAGAAGAATAAATTATACCAGACTGATTTTTGTAATTATGTTTGAGCAATTTCTCCAAAATATCCAAGCAGTCATTCTTATCAGGTGGCTTATTAATAATCTAAAACAAATGTTTCATCACTGGCATACATAATGCTCAGAAGTTCTTCAAGTGTTACCAGCTTGTGTCCACAGTACCTCTTGAAATGGTGGTTTCCATGAGCTGATCAATGATGAGACACCAACACCCAATGCACATAACAACACCTCATTCTTTTAATGGCTATGAAAGATGAAAATGGGACTACTTGTTCTCTTAATCTGTTAGTAACGCCGTGTGCAAGGGATGGTGATGTCTAGTATTTGTAATCATGTAGAAGTCTATATAATGTGTTCCTAGATGGAGCACCTCACACTTGTAAACTTTCTTATTGTTTGTGATAAAATATACAAAAATGTAAAATTTCTAATAAGCGAAGTGCCTTTATTAATTTATTCTTTTTTTTTTTAACTTTATTGACTGCTTAAATATGGGGTTTAGTTAAAAAAAGGCAATAATAATTTTTCAGAGAAAACAGATGCCGTGGTTTTGTAACTATTTTATTTTATGAAGACAAAAGTTATTCAACTTTTGCTTTACATTTAATTGAAATAGTTAAACATGGTTTTCTCAAAAAGAAAAAACTTACACACAGGGTCGTTCCTGACAGGGGTGCAACAGGTGCAGTCGCACTGGGCGGCACAATTTAGTAGGCCTACTTCTATGTTTGTATAAAATTTAAGGAGAAATATTTAATGTGGTATAAATTACCTACACGGCGTAATTTTTCGGATAATCCATGTACATAAGAAATTAACGCTGTATAACATTTTCAAGGTTTCTATTTATTTAGGTACATTATCCAACGGAACAAATTCAATTACAGGATAAGGTTACAAAGTGATCAGCATTAAAAAAGAATAATGCTGATATCAATATAATTAGAATACAATTAAGCATAAACTACAATAAAACACAAAGATAATATACAATGAAAAAAAGAGAAAAAGGGGGAAAAAGTGAACTATAAAAAGCAGCACTACTTATTAAATGCAAAATCAATGATTTAAGTGTACAAGATTACCCTGTGTTTATTTTACCTACTATCCGTGGTCTTAATCCTGTGTGTCTTTATAAATGCCCTGATGGACCCCTGGGCGAGAAGAGGGTGTCCCTGTTTACGTCCTTGTTGTTAGTCTTCAATTAATCCACTACGTTGTTTAGGTTAGCTTTCAATATATGCAACTGGCTAATGGATTAGGTCCAATGCCATTAAAAAAAAAGTGTACAAGACTAGACAGTTTCAAAAAAGATTAATCAGGATCAGAGGATTCATACAGCCGTTTGATGCTACTAGCATTACAGAATAAAATGTCTAAATTTGTTTCAACCTCTGAATGACTGTCAAACATGTGATATATATATATATATATATATATATATATATTATGTTGTTTCTTAGGTTTTCACGGGTGTTAAATGAAGTGTTGGTGTTCTTCCGGGTGTTTTCCCGTGTAGTTGGTAGGCTCCTGTGGGAGCCACGCTTGTCTAAACGACGTTTCGGCGGAATCTCATCTGCCATCTTCAGGTTCTAGCTGAATGCTGCCTGCTGCTGCTGCTGTTGCTGCTGCTGCTGCTGCTGCTACTGCTGCTCCTCGTTGCTCGAACTGAACTGACTCAGTCAGTTCAGTTCGAGCAACGAGGAGCAGCAGTAGCAGCAGCAGCAGCAACAGCAGCAGCAGCAGGCAGCATTCAGCTAGAACCTGAAGATGGCAGATGAGATTCCGCCGAAACGTCGTTTAGACAAGCGTGGCTCCCACAGGAGCCTACCAACTACACGGGAAAACACCCGGAAGAACACCAACACTTCATATATATATATATATATATATATATATATATATATATATATATGGGACCTTTTATATACATTAGTATGATGATTTCTTGTACAAAATAGCCGTTTGTGGCGAGAATTAATTCTGGGTACGGGAAACTCTAACATGTCATGTAATGCTACACAGTTAGTTATGTTGTTGACTATTCTGTACAAGAAAACAACGGAGTGCATGTTGCAGTGTTGTAACAAGCTGTTCATTCCAAATCGGGCATAGAAAATTTCCTGTGGGGTGCCTCTTTGGGGATATTGATTATGATCTAACTGATATGTTGCTAGCTTAAAGAATTTTTGCTGAAATCGCTCAATATTACTAATGTGGGTGTTATATATGGGATTCCAAACTATTGAACCATATATTAGCTGTGATCTTACAAAACTAGTGAAAAGTAACTTCAGGGTATTAATGTTGTTAAAGTCCTTCATATTACGCACGATAAAACCGAGATTCTTATTAGCTTTAGATATTATTGAATTAATATGAGGGACAAAGCTAAACTTATGGTAAAATATTATACCCAGATCTTTAATGGCATTCGGACGTGGAAGGATTGTGGTATCGATGTTATATTCGTATGATATTACGTTATGTTCTTCCTTACCGCAGTATGACATAACATTGCATTTAGCTGCATTAAGGAGTAGTTTCTTTTCTTTGCACCAAGAGTTTAATTGTTCTGCAGTGACTCAGTTCATTTTGGATTCAATTTTTGAAAAAAGTTTTAAATCATCTGCATATACTAAGTAGTTTGTTTAAGCCGGCCGCAGTATCATTAATAAAAATTACGAACAAAAGGGGCCCTAATACAGAACCTTGTGGGACTCCAGACGATTGAGTGAAACTGGAAGATTTGTATCCTAGGCAATGGGTATACTGGATACGTAGATATGGGTATGACTGGAAAAGCATCAACATATAACTCAGACCTATCTTATTTAACTTCATAAGTAATAAACCACGATCCTGACTGTCGAATGCCTGGAGAAGTCAGTGTAGATTTCGTCTACTTGACTTCTCTCATCAAGGGCTTCACAAATGTACAGAGACTTGCAGACTAAATTAGTAATTGTTGATTCTGACATTAAATGAGAGGTAACTAGACAGAAGAATTTCAAGTGCCTTACTGAAATTACATAGTATTGTTATTGGCCTATAATTTGTGATGTCCATGTTATTATCTGTTTTATATACGGGACATACTCTGGAAATTTTCTAGGCATCTGGAAATACTTGTGTCTTAAGAATTAAGTTGAATATATATATATATATATCAATCAATCAATCAATCAATCAATCAATCAATCAATCAATCAATCAATCAATAGCTTGGAAAGTACAATGGCCAATCATTTAACAGGAATGCCGGGATTAGGTTTGGACCTGCAGTCAGTTTGGATTTGATTTGTTCTAATTCCTGTATAACTTCTTCCTCACTTACTGAGGTTATGTGTAGTGTACCGTTAGAATTATTAATGACAGACGCATATTCAGTATCATATGCTGTAGAATTGAGGAAGTTGTTGGCAAAGAATTCTGCAAATCCGTCTACTATATGCTGAGGAGTATCCAGTCTGATATCATTATAAGTCATTGCTGGTAGTGTTGATGTACGACCTTTTTACTTCCTTCGCATACCGAAGGGAAGTATTGTATTCGAGAAAAAGTCACCCTCCGAGATTTTTTCGGATTTTGACGTTTCAGATCACGTAGATTACGAAAATATAGGGTTTTCAATTCCTCTGTTGGTGCATTAACTAAAAAACTACTTGACGGAGATCAGCCAAATTTGGTAGGTAGTTGACGCTACTGTCAGCGAAGAAATGGCTAAACTTGCATTTTTTTTTCTTTGTTCAAATTTAAATTGTCCACGTTTCACGGCATTCTAAACCTATTTAAAAAAAACTTATTCTTTGAAATTTTTTTTTACCAACATTTTTGAACAATTTTTTAGCGTTCTAAACCTATTAAAAAAAAAAATTAGATTTTTTTTACCATTTTTTAAAAAATTTTATCACTAAAAGATGGATTTTTTTTCTTTGTTCAGATTTGAAATTTCCACGTTTCCGTGGCATTCTAAACCTATTCAAACAAATTTAAAATTATTTTGAAAAATTTAAAAATTTCCACGTTTCATGACATTCCAAACCTATTCCGGAAAAAAGTTTGCAATATTTTTTCACCACTTTGGAAAAAAATTTACCACTAGAATAGATGGAAAAAATTTTATTTGCTCAAATTTAAAATTTTACGTTTCATGACATTCTAAACCCATCTCAGAAAAAAAATTTTTTTCACTAACATTTTTGAAAAATTTTTTACCACTAAAATAGACGGACATTTTTTTTCTTTGCTCAAATTTAAAATTTTCACGTTTCATGGCATTCTAAACCTATTAAAAAAAAAGTTTTTAAATTTGTAATCTATTTTTACCACTACTATTATAGAATAGAAGGAAACTTTCCTTTTTGCTCAAATTTAAAATTTCCACGTTTCATGACATCATACACCTATTTTAGAAGAAAAAATTTTGAAAATTTTTTTACCAACATTTTTGAAAAATAAAAAAAAAAATGAAATTTTTTAACCACCACTACACTTCCACTCCACTACGTGAATGTGGAATTGAAAATGTGACAGATGCCAATAATATTTGGCATATGCACCTATTATACTTTTATTGCAAAATGGTGGTCATCCTAAGAAATTTTTCAGTCATGCTGGACATTTGTAAAGGTATTTGCGCAAGCCATATTTGGCACCTGTCATTTAGTATTGAACTTTTGTTGTTGGATGAGCACCCTGTATATTTTTTTGACCAAAACTTATCAGGTTATAATAGTGATAACTATATTCCGATTATTATTTTCATTGTTATTTCGTAATGATTAATTTTTTCGAGTGATGGTCATGCAAAAAAAAGAGGGAAGTTCTGTGCAAATACCTTTAAGTACCGATTTTTTTTCGGATATATATGACCAAAATTTTTTTGGATTCGATTCGAACTCCAGTTTCAGTAACATACCGTTGAAAAGCCAGTTTAGTCTTTTTTACATCACTTCTGATAGATTTATAGTAATTATAATTTTGATCGGTGCTCGGATAAGGTCCATATCAAACCAAGGTGGGTAATGTTTATTGACTGATATTTTTTTTTGGCACATGTTTGCTAAAATATTTCAAGTTTTTCATACAAAGTATAGACTGCTGTATTTACACATTCATAATTTTGTAGGAATAACCAATCTGTTGACATTAGTTCCTGATAAAGATCATGGAAGTTGGCCTTCTTGAAATTGAAGCCTAAATAACTTTTTTGTTTAAACTACTGTATATTGGTGTCAAGAAATATTTCAATACAGAGGAGTGGATGATGTTCATCTACCGTGGACATGGGATCTGAGGAGTTTGACACAATGCAGTGTATGTCACATATTACTAAATGTAATAGTCTGCCATTTATTGTACCATATTATATTGTTTTAGATTAAAAAAGAAAGAAAAGAAAATTATTTAGTGATGAGACGATTGGGTTAATATCTTGCTGAGCGAATTGTGTAATGGTAAAGACTCCTATGATTAAGGCATGTGAGTCGAATATTTTAGGTAACGCCTCAAAGGCATCAAATAATAGACCATACTGGTCAGAGTTCATATCACAGGGAATGCATATATTAAAAATGCATAGGTCTTGCCTGCTGCCAGTTTTAATTTTCACACAAACAATGTCTACAAAGTAGAGCTTATTAAATATATCACACAGACAAGCATTAAGTGGTTTTTTAATGCGAATAGCACTCCACCCCCTCTCGTGCGATATGTTTGTTCATAATTTCTATCACGCCTAAATACATCAGAATAAATTACATCAATAAATTCACCTTTATGGATTGTGTCATTTAACCAAGTTTCACTAAATGCAATAACATCATACTCAGCTGCGACAACAGAGTTAAGATATAGATCCTTAGTTCTTGTCCGCATACCACGTACATTCTGATAATAGATAAAGAAGAGCTGATCTGTTTTAGTTCTACAATCGCATACATTATTACTTGATTGCTATTTAGGAGAAAGCATATTATTTCTAAATTTTTCCAGAGTAAATTTGAAAACACGACAATTTTTGTAGCTTCTTTATTATATTTGTTAAAATTATGACAATTTATACAATACTTTGCATTATTGTATAAATTTATCGCATCTTATTATTATTTTCAATATTTATGAAGGTTTGATTGACAACGACTTCAGAGTATTGATTGTTTATAAGGACCTCTTTCGTAAGTAATTTCTCATTGTTTAATATTTCATCATTAGAAGAAATGATTTGGCCCTATCATACAAACATTTTATACCATCCCCCTTAACATGTGTGGACTGATTTGAATTTACATTTAAACATCTGTTGGTATGTGTTGGTTTTCTATAAACACTTGTTTCAATTGTACCATTTATTACTCTTTTAATCAAAACATCTAAACATGGTAATTCTTTTCTAGTTTCCTTTTCTAAAGTAAATTTAAGTAACAGAAGTTTCTTTATTATTTAAATTTTCTAAAAAATTACTTAGCAACTCAATACCGATGAAAGGCCAAATTGCAAAGATTTTGTCTACATATCTCCACCAGATAACCGGTTTGTATGTACAATTTGGACATATCTAGTCTCAAAATCCTCCATAAACATATTGCTTAAAATTGGTGATAATGGAGAGCCCATTGCCATACCAAAATCCTGTTGATAGAAGGTATATTTTTCGAAAAACCAATAAGAAAGTTTACAAGAGTGCGGTACTCCATCCGTGGACATACTGTATGTGATTTATCAAAATCCAAGAATACAAAACACCAGTTTAAGAGAAATATCGCAACACATAGGTAGGTATGCAAAGAACTAGTATGTTTTGTTTTGTAGCAAACTAATATGCCTGTGGGGCAAATAAAATGAGTATTGCATGTAAAAATAATAACCTTGTAAAAAAGATTTGGTCGGTTGAATGGGGCAGTGATTATTATTGCATCAGTAAGACTCAACATATTTTGAACATCAACTAAAACGTTCATGGTGGCCGTAGCTGTTAAACCAAGGATGGGAACTGCAGGGTACTGATCTTTAAAAAATCCTAAATGATTATAATCTAGACGAAAATCGTGGCCCCATGTCGAAATACAGTGAACTTCATCTAAAATTGGATGGAAGAGATTTGTTTTTTTAACTACATTACCTAGCATAGAAGAGAATACCTAGCGATAAAACTACTCACCGATTACAATTCTGTCCAGGCAACCCTTGGCATAACATTTTTGTAAGTGCGTCATAAACAGTTTACTTTTGGCAACCCATTCAGGTGTTACGTATAGCAAATTAAGTTTGGAAGTTTCACTTATCATACAATTATGTACATATTTTTTTTCTTCTTTAGTTGAACTGCCATTCAAAGTAGCGGCTTCGATGTCGAGTTCTTTTAGAGCAATTAATTGATCTTCTATTAATGATATTAAAGGTGATATGACTAAGGTTAATTTTTTGTTAATTAATGCTGGTAGTTGATAAACCAAGCTTTTCCCACCACCTGTGGGCATTAACAGTATGACATCCTTTTTTGACAAAGTGGCATTAATAGCAGCAAGCTGTTTGGACCGGAATTCTTCAAATTTAAATTTTTCTTTGAGTAATTTTGTTATATTCTCTGACCATTCGAACTTTGTTTCAATCCACTGACTAACATCTGCCCTATTTCTAATTTTTGCCAAACTATATTGGCTTTGTAAATCTTCCTTTTCGGCCGTTAATATTTTGATTTTATTTAAAATCTTCCTCTTTTGTTCCTCTAATTCTTTAAGAGTTATTTCTATTTTGTTAAGTTTAGTTAGGAACTCTAAAATACAAAATACAGTAATAATATTAAGTAAACAAAATGTTTTAAACTTACCGTCTTCATTCATTATTTTTATTTCTTGTACAAGTTAGTAGGTATGTAATAAAAAATTTAACCAGTACGGCTCTACGTTGTCGTTGCTGTGAATATCAAATGCTCATTAACTTTGAAAATGTTCATGGAACCTTCTTAAGTTGCTGTCGCTGTCACTTTTGTTTATAGTGTTTATACTGTGATTGTATTGTACCAAACATGCAAGATTACCGTTTTCTCTACCACATTCCGATATTCGGAATAATTTCGATCACAGACTACTAAAATCTACTAATCTAAAATTAAATTTTACTAAAAATCTACTGCCATCTGGCGTCGGGCGGCAATATTATGAAATAATTGTTGTTTAGTGGACACCTATAAGCATTGTATATAGACTACCTATATACAATGCTATAAGTTAATGTTTGCCATGAGTTAACACAGCCATCGCTAGATGGAGCAGAACTACTTTTAAACAAAAATAGCAGTAATGAAAACTAAACATTTATTCAAATAAAACATAAAATAAAATGAAACATTTATAAAAATAACAAGCAAACAAAAATATAAAATTTTTAACGGAAGATTCATACCTAAATATCTTGTACTTATTTAATCAATCTAAAAATAGGAAAAAAGCGTAGCATGTCAGAAACAAGTACAAACTTAGTATAGTTATAGTTTCCTAATTCCGATATTCCTTGTTAATTCTACCCCGACATCTATCGGAGATGGCTGAACTTACCTAAATAACTGCAGCAGTTGGCTTTATAGTTATTTAATTGAGTTCGGTGTTTTTCCAGTAGGTGTCACTTAGGCTTCTTGCTTAAATTATCATAGATGGCGATAAAATATAGCATTAAAACCACTGAACTATACATAATAAATGTAGGTATAGTTCAGTGATTAAAACTGGGACTCAGATAATCTACTGAAATCTACTAAAATTATTAACTCGACTAAAATTTTCCTGGTTACTCTCATTTTTCTTGAAAATCTACTAATTTAGTAGGCAATCTACTGAAAACGGCAACACTGCAAACATGTTTTTTATAGCATAGCAAGTTAAACTATATCGGTGTGAAGCTGGCAACAGGGGCAAAGGCCGTTTGCAGCGAGAAGCATCTAATAGGTGTACAAACATTAATTAGATGTCTCGTAACTAGTATTCACATAAGTTTTTCTTAAAACCCATAACTGTGACTGTGGTGATTTTTTTAATATCCATCTGCAGATTGCATTATTTCAACAAAAAAATTCATTACATCCAAGTGGTTGGGAGATATTTAACGCTAATATAGGAATGAATAGAGGCTTCAAACAATGTACTGATACCTAACATAACATTCCATTTTAAAAAAGGCACTTATTGGTCCTGTAATCTCGTCTTAGCTCGCCCTGTATGTGCGAAAATAATTTCCAGTTATAGATTTTTTATCTAGTTTACTTGCAATTTTTAAAACAATTTCTAGATATCGTAGAACTCGAGATATCGCTAGGCAGAGGAGGAGGCGTGGGTATTTACGTCAAATCAGGTATAAATTGTCAATTATTACAAACAGAGACTATAGAAGCGGAAGCGGTACTTGAACATCTTTGGGTCAAATTGCAGTTAGGTAGGTATAGCTTAATACTAGGCGTACTTTATAGACCCCCGCACCAAAATGTGGGGCAGGCAGTAGGTCTTCTCGATAATATTGTACCAACATTATTAACATTCTGCGATAATTTGGTTATCGTGGGCGACGTGAATATAAACCTATTTAACTTGGGAAATCCCATTACAGAACTTTTTGATACTCATATGGTTTAACACAAATTATAAATGAGCCAACCCGGATTGCACGAAGTAGTTCCACTCTATTAGATCCTATTTTTATAAGCTGTCCTGATATAGTGAACAAATGTGGAACTTTAAATGCTGACTTTCTCAGCGATCACAGACTATCTTACTGTTTTATAACTATTCCTCATTTTAAAAATACTCAGAAATTTATTACTTATAGAAATTTCAAGCAATTTGACCAAGAGCTCTTTTATTATGATCTAAACCAAGTGCCCTGGGATAACTTATTCTATGTCAATAATATTGAGTACAAAGTATCTCTGTTAACAAACTATATCACAGAAATATTTAATATTCATGCACCGATAAAAACAGTGAGAGTAAACAAACCCCCGGCGCCTTGGCTAACCTACCCCTTAAAGCTAATCTTAAAAGAAAAGGGCAGAGCACTATCTGCTTACAACAAAAATAAGACGCAAGAAAACTGGGAAGCTTATAAAAATATTCGTAATTTCGCCTTAGCATCGGTGCGGAGAGAAAAAGCCGCGGATTTAAGTTCGTTACAAAATCAAACTTCTAATCGCGAGTTTTGGAAACGGCTACAACAACTAAATATTCGATTTAAACGTGATAACATCATACCTCCTAATTTACAGAATGCTGCAGATATTAACGACTTCTTTCTTAGTGTATTCTGCAAGAACGATAACTGCAATAGGACGATAAACTTCTATGCTAACACCAAATTTAAAGATAATTTACTGTTCACCTTCACACTGGTTACTACCGATACCGTTTATAATGCTATCAAGAGTATAAAGTCGAACACTGCCGGAAAAGATAAAATAACTCTAAACATGTTAAAATTATGCATCCCAATAATCATAAAGCATATCACTCATATTATTAACTGCTGTCTTGAACAGGGTTACTTTCCTACAGAATGGAAAGATGCAATTATCTGTCCAATACCAAAAACAGCAAAGCCTACAACTGTGGAGGATCTGAGGCCTATCAGCTTGTTGCCAATTCTTTCCAAAATACTAGAAAGAATAGTTCACGACCAGATTACTGAATATCTTTTACTGCATAACTTATACCCATTACATCAATCGGGATTTCGTAAAGCACATAGCACCACTACTGCTTTGTTGAACCTTAGTGATAATATCATCAGCGCACTAGACAAACGTATGGCAGCTATTCTTGTATCCCTAGACTACTCTAAGGCATTTGACACCATTGATCACACGCTTCTTTGTGCAAAGCTAAATTACTATGGTTTCGACGCGATATCCCTGCGGTTTTTCAATTCTTATTTGAGCGAACGTCGCCAATGCGTATCAGTCGCAGGAAATATATCTGATTTTAAAATTATCTCGTCAGGTGTTCCTCAAGGGTCCATTCTTGGTCCTCTTTTGTTCCTTGTATATACAGCAGATATATTTAATGTAGTAACTAGTTCGCATGTGCAAGCATATGCTGACGATACCCAACTTCTTCACTGTTTTGAGCCATCTAATTTGATCAACCAAGATTTAGACAACATCTATCAATATTCGCATCAACATAACCTTAAAATTAACCCTACCAAATCAGTTGTTATTCTATTCTGCTCAGAACATACTCGAGATCACTTAAAGGCTTCTATTCAACTAAATATTAATCAAGAAAATTTGTCATTTTCTACTCATGCCAAAAATCTTGGGATAATAATAGACGAAAAATTACGTTTTATGCAGCACATAAAAATTCTTTTACAAAAATTTTACTCGCGGCTAAAAGTACTGTATGCAAACAGGCATATCTTGAACTTTAAACAATGTAAAAAACTTTGTGAAACTTTAGTCATGCCTGTATTCAATTATTGCAATTTTATGTATTTTTACTGCCTGGATCAAGCTACAAAAAATCGACTACAAGTTTTGCAAAACTGTTGTCGTTTTATTTACAACTTGAGAAAATTTGATCATGTTTCAAGCAAATATGTTGAGTTGCGTTGGTTAAAAATGGAACAACTCGTTAAATTCCACTATGCAGTTTTCTTATTTTCTTTAATAAAATATTCTATTCCAAGTTACTTAAGAGACAAGTTAATTTTCAGATCGTCAGTACATACTGTAAACATCAGACATCGGTACGTGCTAACTGTGCCACAACATCGTACAGCCCTCTTCCAACGTAGCTTTTCTTACACATCCGCAGCCTTATATAACTCTATTGATCCCATGTACAAAAATCTATCGACAGTTAATATCTTCCGTGTTCCGTAAAAAAATCAAAGCCTGGTTCATTAATTCCAACAAAAACTAGAATATATTCTTGGGCATCATTTTGCACTGTGTTTATGATCGATTTTTTATTTAGTAATTTTGAGTAATTAATTTTTAGTATTTCTATAAATATATTTTATAAAGTGTATGCCGTCCGCCTATTACATTGGACTATTGTAATATTGTATTGTATTTTTGTATTTTAATGTTTTATTTTTAACTTAATTAGTTAGGTAACTGATTTATAAGGTTAAGTGTAAGAATAGCCACATGGCTAAACTTCGCCTTGTAAATTGCTATTTGTAATGTACTTGTAAATGTACATCTACACTCTTTGAATAAAGCCGTTTATTATTATTATTATTATATCGAGATCCGACGCACTATTGCCCCACCCTGTATAATAATATACTTAATTAAAAATGGTAAAATATCAAGTCAGAAACATGTCTGATAGACTCCTGGACGAGAAGTTTGTGACCCGTGTACATTCTTTATTTTGTGGCTGACATACATGTCATGGCTCTTATTGGTTAGGTTAGTATTTTATTTAGTTTCTGAGGGTTATAATTGTAGCTGGTTGTATGGCTCTGCACCTTTAGGAAAAAAAACCTCTACGTCTGCAACTTTTACGTCAAATGACAGTTGGAGGGTATTTTTTGATAAATAATATTCTTGCAACAATAATTTAATGCCTTGTATTAAATATATATAGTAAGTACATAAAGACTTTATTGACGTTTTAAAAGATGAAATGGTTTCTGTTTCCAAGACATTAGTGAAGTAGGTAAATTATTTTTAGTTCTAATTCTTATTTATATTAATTGGTAGAACACACCCTTTAACGAATCATATAAATCATATAGTGTAAAAAATCATAGGCATATTATTAGGTTATTTTTTAGTAAGATACTGGGCAAATCTACTATTTTGTAGATACCTTGGCTTCTTGGCTATTATATTTAGAAAGAGAAAAATTCAAAAAAAAAAAATATATTATTTAGAAAAGGACAGGGAAAAAGAAATGCAAGAAATAGATTATTGTATATTTATTTTCACAAAAAATATATTAGGTAAATATTATGTACAGTATAAATACATAAATAATTTAATACAAAAAGCATTTATATAAAATATATATAAAAATTATAACGAGAAAGCATAATACAGTTTTAAATTAAATAAGTACATTTTTTTTGTAAATAGTATTTTGGCAAGATTATGTTTTATATAAAAAGAATAAGGCTAAACGTTTGATTCTGACTGAATTGAAATTTATCTAAAGATATGTATCTCAGCGTTTCCATCTGGTATTTTCTTCATCAACGTCCAAGCTTCAATTCTTGACAAATTTGAAAAAGTATGATTATTAATAGACAGAATTTCATCACCAACTTTCAACAGTCCACTTTTATTTGCTGCTCCCCCTGAAACCCACAAATAAACATATATTTCTTGTTAACTAGGTATGGCTTGAAGAACTTTGTTATTTATAAGTCTAATTCACAAGTTCAAAAAGGTGTTAATTCTTAAAATAGCTCCTAAAGATATGGGCGATAGCTCATTGGATTCGGAATGACGTCTACAAAAATGTATTAAAATGTTTCATTAGCACATACAAAATTGCAAAAGTTATAAACAAATCAAGATGAAAAAAATGGCATTTAGTTTTTCGCTCAAAAACTATAAACGTTAACGGAAATCGGAAAAAAGATTCTTAAATAGGAGGAAATTTCCAATAACAAAGTCTCGGAACTCTATCTCCATTACTTATAATTTTAATTTAACGTTGAAAATAGGACTCTGCGCGACCGTCGCCTCAAAAGAGAGTACATCACAGAAAATAACTTCTTTATAGGTACTATTAAATATCAATAAAAAAAAATTGAAAAAATTATGGTGTATTCTTAACAGTGCAAAAAATAAGGTCCCGTTGGAAAAAATGTTAAAGTTTATTTTTCAACAAGTTAGGCCATTGTTAACTAACGAAATTTTATGGGACCTCTGTTGTTATTGGAGACAAAATTTAAAAAAAAATAATTGGCCTATAAAATGTTCGCTTCTTGGAGCCCTTCTTATACATATACTTAAGATCACCTTATAAAAGTTTTTAAAAATTGTTTATTTTGTTTATTATAATTTTTTAAAGTAAACAAACAATTAAAAACCAAAGTAAACTAGCAAAACATTTTTTTTTTCAAATTCTTTATCATATTACTATTTTTGCATTAATGAAAAGCATTCATTAACGTTAAAAAAACATTTTTTACGCCATTTGTTTATAAATTGTTTATGAACAAATTGACTAGTTTTATATTTAAAAAAATATATTTTACAATTTTGTTGTCTTGAGAATATTATGATTTAAAAAAAAATCTTAAAAACAGTATCTTATTGTTTATAATCGTTTTTCTTATTATCCGTCATTTGAATAATTAGTTAAGAAATTATTATTTTCTTTATAGTCACAATTGGCAATCCTCAATACACAAAATAAAAAAAAAATTAACAACAATTTCGTTGTTTATTAACTTAACAATTTGTTATAAACAAATACTGACAATCCTAATTATTTTTTTTTCTAAATCTTAAAAAAATTACAAAAACAGCCATATGCAACAACATATTGAAAAAAAAATTGTATTTTTTCTAGCGTTTTTCAATATTACACTATACAGAAGTTGAAACGGCCACTTGATTTGTCAACTAAAAAACTGATATAACTTTTAAACTATTAGAGATATCACAATAGACATTCAGGTCGCTTTTATAGAGGATTAATTATTAAATGAGTTAACTTCCAAATTTGTAACTATTATTAACCAATTATGCATTTGCTTATAAAAATTAATGTTTTCTATTTTTTTTAAACAAATAATTGCAACTTTTAGACATTTTATCACCTAACAAAATTACCTTGAAGGTCCATTACCATATCTGCATTATTTGATAAGCTAGAAGTAATAAAAGATTCAAAAACGTCGAAAACACATTTAATTTTTATAAACAAATGCGCATAATAACTGATTAATAATAGTTACAAACTTGGAAGTCAACTCATTTAAAGATTAATTAATCCTTTATAAACACGACCTCAATGTCTATTGTGATACCTCTAAAAGTTTAAAAGTTATATCAGTTTTTTAGTTGACAAATCAAGTCGCCGTTTCAATTTCTGTAACGTGTAATATGGAAAAACGCTATAAAAAATACTACAATTTTTTTTCAATATGTGGCTGCATAAGGCTGTTTTTATAATTTTTTTAATATTTAGAAAAAAAATTAGGATTGTCAGAATTTGTTTATAACAAATTGTTAAGTTAATAAACAATGAAATTGTTGTTAATTTTTGTTTTTGTTTGTTAATTTATTGAAGATTGCCAATTATGATTTTTAAGAAAAAAGTAATTTCTTAAGTAAATATTCAAATGGTGGATAATTAAAAAAAAACGATTATAAACAATAAGTTAATGTTTTTAAGAAAAAAAACATATTTTTTAAAAATCATGATATTCCCAAGACAAAATTGTAAAATGTTTTTTTTTTTAATATAAAACTAGTCAATTTGTTTATAAACAATGTATAAACAAATAACGCAAAAACATATTTTTTAACGTTAATGAATGCTTTTCTTCAATGCAAAAACAATAATACGATAACAAATATGAGAAAAACATTTTTTTACAACTTTACTGTGGTTTTAAATTTTTTGTTTACTTTAAAAAATTATAATAAACAAAATAAACAATTTTTAAAAACCTGTATAACGTGATCCTGTTAAGTATATGTATAAGAAAGGCTCCAAGAAGCGAAAATTTTATTCTAATTATTTTAAAAAAAATTGGTTCCAATGGCGGAGGTCCCATAAGATTGCGTTAGTTAACAATGACCTAACTTGTTGAAAAATAAACTTTAACATTATTTTCCAATGGTACCTTATTCTTTGAAGTGTTAAGAATACACCATAATTTTTTCAAATTTTTTAATTGATATTTAACAGTATAAAAAAATTATTTTATGTGATGTACTCTCTATTGAGGCGGCGCGCGGATCCTGCAGCGGTCGCGCGGAGTCCTATTTCCAGCGTTAAATTAAAATTATAAATAATGGAGATAGAGTTCCGGGACTTTTTATTGGAAATTTCCTCCTCTTTAAGAATCTTTTTTCCGATTTCCGTTATCGCTTATAGTTTTTGAGTTATAAGCGAAAAACTAAATGCCATTTTTTTCATCTTAATTTGTTTATAACTTTTGCAATTTTTTATGTGCTAATAAAACATTTTAATACATTTTTCTAGACGTCATTCCGAATCCAATGAGCTATCGCTCATATTTTTTAGGAGACCTTTTTGAACTTGCGAATTAGACATTACTTAGGACACAATGGGGTCATCTCGCATATTTTTTTAAATTTTAAATTATGAAAGGACACCGCACAATTCTTAGGTAAAAGTGGCTTCCGTTAAATTGGCTGGATTTTTGATATATTCTATATTTTGGGCCGCTGATCACGAATATGACATCGGATTTTCAAAATCCAAAATGGCAGCGACAAAACGGTGGATGGATTTTTTCATTTATAGACCTATACCGCTGAAAATCGGGGGTTTTCGAGGTTGCTGATGACGGATATGAAATCAAAACTGAAGAATTGAAAATGGCGGTACGAGTTGGCGGACACGTTTTTTCATTTATGGTAGGATTCGTCTGAAAATCGGTGGGTCAGTGTTATCGAGATCACAGATTATCAATATCTGACCGTTGCTCAAAAATTCAAAATGGCTTCGCAATCAATGTGATTGCCTCGTAATCAAGCTTGGATCAATGTAGAAAACTTGGTACTTAAGTTTTCAATTTTTTAGTTTTTAATATTTCTCAGTTTCGATCACATTTTTGTGCTCTGTGACCTGAAACACTCAGGTACTGATTTTCAGTCGGATCGGAAGATAAATGATCAAATTAGCCTGCCATAGTGTGCCGTAATTTTGAATTTTTCAATTTCAGTTTCATATTCGTAATCTCTGACCTCAAGAACCATCAGATATCGATTGTCAATAGGCAGAACGATAAAAGTCATCCACCATATTGACGTCGTCATTTTGAATGTATCAATTTCGATATTATATTCGTAATCTACTACTTCAGTAACTCTCACACCGATTCTCAGAGGAATTGGGCGACAAATAAGGAATTTATAGTAAATGATTAATATTCAGCTATACTGACGCCATTTTGAATTATTGAGCAATGGTCACATATTCGTGATCTGCGATCTCGATAACACTCACCCACCGATTTTCAGACAAATTGGACCATAAATGAAAAAACGTGTCCACCAACTCGTGCCGCCATTTTGAATTTTTTAATTTCAATTTCATATTCGTCATTAGCGACCTCGAATCCCCCCCACAACGATTTTCAGTGGTATAGGACTATAAATGAAAAAATTCATCTGCCATTTTGCATTTTAAAATTCGATGCCATATTCATGATCAGCGGCCCAAAATACAGAACATATAAAAATCCAGCCAATTTAACGGAAGCCACTTTTACCTAAGAATTGTGCGGGGTCCCTTCCTGCAAAATACAACACCCGAATTTTTTGTTTTATCATATTACATCGTTTAATATGAGGGAAAAAATTAATTTTCGCGTACTACCCGTGACGTAATAGACCTCCAGCCTGCTCAATGGTTGTCATTCGTAGCCGATAAGGTAGATACTGCCGACTGCTCAACTATTCAACTTCTGCGGAGATAAATCAGAGACGACTTTTACGTAGCAATGATAATACAATATGGTAAATTATATTAAAATATACTTTAAAAAAATGTATATTTATTTGAAAATGCCTAACGAAATATTCCCAAACAATATAAAAACGACCAAATAAAGTCCCAGGGGTACCAAGTAAACAACCAGCTCGGTACCCATACCCTATTCCGTGCCGGCCTCTGAGGCTAAAATAAGTGTCTTTGGCCGAACACAATCCTTGAGCTACACAGTTCACACTTCCTTCTGACGATATCAGAGCACATGGTGCCAACTGGCACCCTGGGCTTCCGACTAGTCAACACCCCCCCAAACCCTTTCAAACTCTGAGAGAGCTCGGCAACAGCTGACATGCCAGCGAAGAAAGAACATCAAGGCAGAAGAGCGCCAGAAGAAACGACCCAGCTGGCAGGGTCCAACAGCCAGGACCAAAGGAGGTCTGCTAACATCACCTATATCCTCGGCCTTTGCGGGGAGGGAGGTAGGCACCACAAAAAACCGCATCGATAAACTTCCTACCTCTTTAATAAGGGTGCCAGGGGTAGCTGAGGGTGATAACATATAAGTTTAGGTTGGTGCAGATAACACACGAGTTTTGAAGTCTATTCTATCAGAGTAAATAGCTACTCAGTACGAATTATTAGAAGAAACAACATCATACAGGGGTAGCGAGGGTGGTAATATGTAGCTTTAGTAAAATAGGTCAACAGGTTCATTGTTTGGTCAGAAAATTACGTAGGACCGAAATCGAAGACGACATTCTTTATGTAAACAAGAAAAGAATGCGGTTTATTCTTTCCATCGCGCTTTAATATTGCACACCACTTTTTTCGAATATTTTGATCTTTAGGCACTGAAAGGAATATCTTGCTTGGACATGGTGGCCTCTTAAAATTGCTCCTCAAATTCCCTGACTTTTCCCTGATTTCTCTGACTACTACACTTCCGTTTTTCCTGACTAATTTTTATAATCAGGGCAGTGGAACATTTTTAGATGAGCGAGGGGGAGAGGGGTGAGGGGGAGAGGAGCAGAGGGCGCAAGATGGGCTAGAAAAAAATTTCTACAACGGGCTCTCAACCGATTCCGGGCCTCCTCAAACGAGCCCTGCGGGGAATCAGCCTCTTATCTTCCCCCTCTGGTCGGGCCTGCCTTTGGATAATCCAAAAGTCAATTTCAACCGCTTTTCAGATTTTATTAATAAAAATTGTGATTGAACAATTGAACAACAAAAATTAACAACGTGACGTGAAAATACATGTATAAGCTTTAAAGAGGATTTATAAATAATTGAAGTAAAAATGTAAATTCTGTAAATATATCACTCAATAAAAACCTTGAAAAAAAAAAATAAATGAAATAAGTATAAATTCTATCAACATTAGGGTGGTCCTTACATATAGACATTTTTTAAAATTCGGTTCTCCCTACTCGCTCATTGTATTATAATATAAGAAAATAAAATCACAAAATTTTTAAGTGGTTAGCTCAACCACTCCCAGGGCCTCTAAAAGGGTAAAGTTTGACGAAATTCAGAATTCTAAAAAAGTGAAAACTGTGTAGAATAATATGTACTCCCCAATTAATGATCTATAAAAATGGTTTAATGCATTTTTATTGTAAAATTTATCGATATGTAAAAAAATGCATAAAGGAATAATTTATCCAATTTCTTCATTTAAGGACTTTTCACTTCGTTTATAAAAATACCTATAATCATTTTATTTAGCACAATAATGCATCTTGGATACATTTTAGGGATTAAAATAAATAAAGAAAACTGAATATTAGGGATTTTATGAAAACTTATCCCTTTACAGGCACGGGAAGGGGTTTAGCTAGTCACACTAAACTTGGTGTAAATATTTTATCTTATAATAAATTGATCGGATGGGATAATCAGATTTTAAGTTAAAATAATAAAAACTACCCTAATGAACATATATGTTGCCTAGCTGTGTAATTTTTCAGAGAAAACAGCTTCTACTGACTTGCATACAATTCTCAATGAATAAAAAAATTTTAGCTGCAAGCAAGATTAAAAATATATTAAAATAAATGCGTTTTTCCATGACTTTTTAAAATTTTCTTAAAATTCCATGACTTTTCCCTGACCAACATGAAATTCCCTGACTTTTCCCGGTTTTCCCTGTTTTCCAGAAAAGTGGCCACCCTGTTGGAGTTGCCAGTGCCGTGTTTGTGTTTTTGTACATAGGCACTATGCAATATTTGTATGTATGCTTCTTTTTCGTCATCAACCGCGAGGCGAGTGTGTATTGTGATGTCACAACCATCATAACCAATTGTGAATCGTTTAAGAACACATGACTAGCGGGGGCGTTCCGGCTAAATTAATTAAGTAATTAATTTGTACATACTTCTGATTTGTTTCTCGAATTTTTACTGCTTTATTATTATTATTACTGTGCACTAAAACTACGTTGCCGAAAATTTTTAACATTATTGGAGAAATATGATGGCAAACTTTGCCTATATATAAATTTCTTATAGAAAATATTAATTTTTAGTATTTAATTTAATGCATTATGTTGGACGGTGGTCTAGCTAATTAAACCGTTGCTGTTAAATTTTGTTCATTTGTTGATACTAGTAATATTAGCGTATTTGTAAAAGTGGTTAATTAATATTTTAACTACTTGAATAAATTAAATAAGTACTGAAAATGATCAACAAAGTAATATTTCTTATAAAAAAAACAATGCTGTTGATTGCATAACTGACAAAAATTTTAAGTTGATCTTAAAAAAACTGCGGAAGATCTGATCCAATCGCAAGGAAATTTATAACGTATTTCTAATTTACCACTTCAAACAAGAATATGGATCTATTTTATAATGTTTCGATAATCCCCCTTTCCCTCTTAAACATGCCACGCGTTTTATGGACGGCCGCCAAATTGTTCATAGAACTCATCTATCATGCTTCTATCCACTTCTGTTAAGTTGTCTGGATACACCTATTGTAAAATCATCCATATTTCCACGAAATTTTAAAAGTATCAAAATCAACAAGTAAAAACCTGACATCAGCTGTTACAAAAGAATTTTATAGTATTAATGTTTAATTTTTCTTACTTTTTATTGGGTATTTTGCCACTGAAAAATATTTAAAAATTTTAATGAAAAAACCTCTGCGCCAAACGGATCAGACAGAGGTTGGTTCTTGAGTACTTGACTGTTTCAAAAAGTCTCACACCTAAAAATATATAAACTAGAACAATGTTATAAACTAAAAACTCAAAATCAAAGCTATGGGTAGTTAACGTTTCGGAAGAGAATCAACTTCCGTTCTCAAAATTTTTTTGGCCGTCAACCATGACAGTTCTTTGTTTATGTATTTCCATAGTCACGTGAGACATTAAATTATATTTATCTTATTTTTACTTACTTCGTCTCTAAGGATGGGCAACCAACTAGTACAAAAATCTATTGAATAATTAGAAACGCATCTATCCTCGTTTAATAAAATAATCGCGGATTCTTTAAGTTTTCTTTTAGTTCCGTTGCTCTCTTTTTCCAAAATCTTCGCTGAGTCCCATTTAATTCTATGATTATTATCCCACGCGTGTTCACAAATTTTTGATTTTTCAAATTCTCCCCTTCTAGCGTAATTTCTATGTTCACCAAGCCTTACGTTGAAAGGTCTAGATGATTCACCCACGTAATGTTTTCCGCACTCACATTAACGTGAAAACATTACGTGGGTGAATCATCTAGACCTTTCAACGTAAGGCTTGGTGAACATAGAAATTACGCTAGAAGGGGAGAATTTGAAAAATCAAAAATTTGTGAACACGCGTGGGATAATAATCATAGAATTAAATGGGACTCAGCGAAGATTTTGGAAAAAGAGAGCAACGGAACTAAAAGAAAACTTAAAGAATCCGCGATTATGTTATTAAACGAGGATAGATGCGTTTCTAGTTATTCAATAGATTTTTGTACTAGTTGGTTGCCCATCCTTAGAGACGAAGTAAGTAAAAATAAGATAAATATAATTTAATGTCTCACGTGACTATGGAAATACATAAACAAAGAACTGTCATGGTTGACGGCCAAAAAAAGTTTTGAGAACGGAAGTAGATTCTCTTCCGAAACGTTAACTACCCATAGCTTTGATTTTGAGTTTTTAGTTTATAACATTGTTCTAGTTTATATATTTTTAGGTGTGAGACTTTTTGAAACAGTCAAGTACTCAAGAACCAACCTCTCTCTGTCTGATCCGTTTGGCGCAGAGGTTTTTTCATTAAAATTTTTAAATATTTTTCAGTGGCAAAATACCCAATAAAAAGTAAGAAAATCTGAATATGCCACAAATAAACAATTACAGACAATATTAATGTTTAATGTTTCTTCAGAAAAACTTACAAATTAATATAAATATTCTCACATATAAAATATTTAGTGGCTAAAGGACAAGTTTCCAAGGCCAAAAAGATAGAGAAAAAAAAAAAAAGAAAAAAAAAAGAAAATATTTATACAAAGAAGATGTCCTAGAAACAATCCTGGCTGACAACAGGGCTATTTATATCTGATCGACTCGAGCGCCATTTTTTATTTACGTCTTACGTCCGGGGAATTCAAACTTTAAGCGTTAAAATAAAATACTGATAGGCCATAAACTAAAATTTTGTAGCTGCATTTATTAATTAGAACCTATAAACTGTTCATTGTATGCATTAAAATATCACGACATAAATTTGCAGAATGAGCCTATTGGGCGCCCATTCTTGCCCATAAGTATATCCAATAAGCAGAAAATCTTTTAAATACTTCTGTGTAGTTAATCGGATTTTTCATCAATGTAGAGTCGAAAAGGTTGTTTAAATAACAATGTACTCCGATTAACCACATAGAAGTATAATGTATTTAATAGTCCAGTCAACTTGAGTGCTAGCAAATGGATTTTGATGGAACCTTGTGCAATGTGTTTGTAAGTTAATAAAAAAGTTGAGAAAAAGATTAGAGTAGAAAATGATCGGAAGGGGTAGAAAACACCCCTTTTATCACGGGTTCCGAACTTAAAGAATTAGATCAAAAATGAAAAAAATATTTACCGTTTTTTGGCCCAAAATAAGATGTTTTTACTCTGGTGAATTTTTTAGACAAATGCTTATTTTTCGAGGTATGGCCATTTGAAAATTCCTATAAGTGGGGGGACGGAAATGTAAAAGTTGAAAAAAAAATCTGAAAAAATTCAGGTGAATGTATCATCGAAATACAAGACTTTTTATTTGCCACTTATCTGTAAAGTGCGTTTTTACTAAGATTTTCCGGAAAAACATGAAAAACTACCCCTTTCTTTGAAATTGTAGCCCATTAAAAATATGTAATTTCAAAGTTTGAAAAAATTCAAACGTATGCATTGAGGCCCTCTAAACATTTTTTGTCTCTTGGAATTTTTTTGCAACTTGCTAATTTTCCGAGTTACAAGCTGTTTTTCACGATGGATAATGTACATCTGTACATTTTTTGCAAATTTCCAATTAAAAGATACATGAAAATTTAAAAAATAAGCGTGATTTATATATACAGGGTCCTGCAGCTCACCTCCCGTCTTCTACTACACCTAAACGATTTATTTTAGAAAAATGATTCAAACGGGACAATAGACTGTTTGTTAGAGAGCACATTTTTAAAATATTTTTGAATATACAGGGTGTTCCAGAAATTGGTGGTGCATCAAAGTTGTATCTTTTTAAATGGAACACCCTGTAGTTTTATTGATTTTTGGGACCCCTTCGAGCTACTGTACATATCCCTAGAATATTATCAAATTTGATTTGATAGTTCCAGAGGAATAAATTAAAATCGAAAAAAAAAATTTTTTTCGTCATATTTTAAAAAATTTATAAAAAATAGAAGAAACATCTTCAAACCAAAACTAAGGAACAGGTTGCTTATAATAAAAGGTTAGTTTATCCTACTATGAATATCGTAAAAATAACTTATACAGGATGTTCAAAATTCAATGCCAAACTTTTCAAAATGTAATGCTATTTTTCTCAATTTTTTCAAATGGGACACCCTGTATATTTTTATCTCATCGGATGCAGAATTAAAAAATGAGCATATTTTTTAATTACAATTATCTCGACTATCTTAAAGGTTTCACAGATATTCGTCAAAAACTACTACAAATCGTAAAATTATTATCTAATAGTTTTACTTAACATTTTTCAAATCAATAACTAGAACTTATGTTCAATATGTGTTCCGTTTTATCATTTAGCTCCTCTAATGTTATTAAATAAGCAAATACCTAAATTAGACAGTTTCTCATATAACTGTCTATGCAGTTCTCCTCTTGAAGGCGTAAATGAAGGGGAGTAAACAGAAATCATATTCCTGTTGTTTCTTAACCATAATAAGGTAATTTAGTAGATAGCCATGGAAACAAATTTGCTTACAAACTGTCATACAAATAGACATATGTCAATATTTTAAATTACGTATTAGTAATTTACAAGTTTTAAGAATTTTTTGTGATGGAGTACAGCAGAGAAGAGCTAGTAGATATGATTTTCATATTAGGAGAATCAGAAAGAAACTGTTTTTTGGCAAGTCGAGTTTACGCACAGCGTTATCCGGAACGGAGACATCCAGACAAAAGAAGCCTGAACAACTTATTAGAGAGATTTGTACAAACGGGACATGTAGACTATACAAAACCAGTTAGAAATAGACCCGCTCGAAATGAAGAAAATGAATTGTCTGTGCTATTATCTGTTACGGAAAACCCTTTCGTTAGTCAAAAAGCAGTCGGTGATGCCGTAGGTGTAAGTGAGAGAACCGTTCAACGAATTTTAAGGGACAACCGTTTTCATCCCTACCATATCCAGTTTCATCAACAACTCTTCGATGCAGATTTTGAGCAACGTGTCGAATTTTGCAATTGGGCGCAAGCTAAAATTAGGATAAATTGGGAGTTTTTTGATAAGGTTTTGTTTTCTGATGAGGCCACATTTCATAAAAACGGATTTGTGAATCGCCATAACTTTCATTACTATTCCGACCACAACCCAAGGATTTTTAGGCAGGTTGACCAACAACACAGATGGTCAATAAATGTGTGGGGGGGAATTATTGGTGAACATGTTATTGGTCCTCACTTTTTTAACGGACATTTGAATGGTGCTATGTATTTTGATTTTTTGCAAAATCAATTGCCAAATTTATGTCAAAATTTACCAATACCTTTGGGAGATGCAATGTGGCTGCAACACGACGGAGCCCCAGCACATTATTCATTACAAGTCAGGGACCATCTCAATACAACCTTTCCAAACCGGTGGATTGAAAGAGGAGGGCCATGTAATTGGCCGCCCCGATCACCCGACTTCACTAAATTGGATTTCTTTTTGTGGGGCTACGTTAAGGAAATCGTTTATCAGGAACCTCCAACCACACCAGAAAACATGCAGCAAAGAATCAGGAACGCATTTCAAAACATTACACCCGACCTATTAGGAAGAGTAGCAAGATCATTTCATACCCGCCTTCGTTTGTGCCTCCAAGAGAACGGAAGACATATTGAACATAAGTTCTAGTTATTGATTTGAAAAATGTTAAGTAAAACTATTAGATAATAATTTTGCGATTTGTAGTAGTTTTTGACGAATATCTGTGAAACCTTTAAGATAGTCGAGATAATTGTAATTAAAAAATATGCTCATTTTTTAATTCTGCATCCGATGAGATAAAAATATACAGGGTGTCCCATTTGAAAAAATGGAGAAAAATAGCATTACATTTTGAAAAGTTTGGCATTGAATTTTGAACATCCTGTATAAGTTATTTTTACGATATTCATAGTAGGATAAACTAACCTTTTATTATAAGCAACCTGTTCCTTAGTTTTGGTTTGAAGATGTTTTTTCTATTTTTTATAAATTTTTTAAAATATGACGAAAAATTTTTTTTTTTCGATTTTAATTTATTCCTCTGGAACTATCAAATCAAATTTGATAATATTCTAGGGATATGTACAGTAGCTCGAAGGGGTCCCAAAAATCAATAAAACTACAGGGTGTTCCATTTAAAAAGATACAACTTTGATGCACCACCAATTTCTGGAACACCCTGTATATTCAAAAATATTTTAAAAATGTGCTCTCTAACAAACAGTCTATTGTCCCGTTTGAATCATTTTTCTAAAATAACTCGTTTAGGTGTAGTAGAAGACGGGAGGTGAGCTGCAGGACCCTGTATATATTGTTATAAAAAAATATGAAACCTAATACAGTTATACTATTTTTAAAGGTGCAATATGATTTTTAAATTGAAAATGTGCAAAAAATGTAGTACATTACTTGTTGTGAAAAACAGCCGGTAACTCGGCAAATTAGCAAATTACAAAAGAATTTCAAGAAACAAAAAATATTTAGATGGCCTCGATGCACAGGTATGAATTTTTTCAAATTTTTAGATTACATATTTATAAAGCGCTACAATTTCAAAGAAAGGGGTTTCATGTTTTTCCGGAAAAGTAGAAAAGTCTTGTATTTCGATGATACATTCCCTTGAATTTTTTCAGATTTTTTTTCAACTTTTACATTTCCCATCCCCCACCTTTCAGGAATTTTCAAATGGCCATATCTCGAAAAAATTCACCAGGGTAAAAACATCTTATTTTGGACCAAAAAAGGTAAACATGTTTTTTTCTTTCATTTTGACCTAATTCTACAAGTTATGGAACCCGTGATAAAAGGGGTGTTTTCTATCCCTTCCGATCATTTTCTACTCTAATCTTCTTTTCAACTTTTTATTAACTTTATTACAAACACATTGCACAAGGTTTCATCAAAGTCCATTCGCTAGCACTCAAGTTAGAGATTTAAGTCATTTTAACGCTTCGTTGACTGGACTATAAAATCAATTGATTAAAGTAGATATTGTTCCATACCTGTAAATATTTTTTTAACAATTAATGGCACATCTCCTTGTGGGGAGTCCTTGCCTCCTTCAATACTAAAACCCAGTCCAGCCCCATCTTTCATGACGGAAATTATATGGCTAGCTTTCTTCACAGGAACTTCCACTGAAGGACCTTGAAAAAATAAGAATTATACTTTGACAGTTATAATACCTAAGACCCACTAAACTCGAGACGAGCGACTACTAAGGCTCATAATCTAACATTAATTCAGAATATCCCGATGATGAACCCGATTGGCGAAATACGTTCGAGTAAAGTGTCCGTATACTCAACAGATTTATGTTTTAGTAAAATATGTCTTACTTTTTGGTTCCGAAATGGTAGATAATGACGATGACCTGCGTTGCAAAGTACTGGTGGCAGATGGCACTATTTCTATTCCTTTTTCGATTTCTATCAAGAATTCTGTAACTGGTTCCTATGGAAGAAAAAAATTCATAGAAGCTAAACATATCTTCTAAATGTTATTTGTGGCATTACCTTCATTTTTTTCTTCCTCAATTCTTTGGGATTTCCTGCCACATGTATTTTTCTTTTTAAGCGGTGCTCGGGGAATCTACAAAATATCACAATTAACCAGTATGTTACTGGTAAATAACCTCTACACCTGTGATTTTTACGTCAAAGGATCAGTTAGAGGCTGCCTTTTTTAAATAAATAACACAAATAAGTATAAAAACTTGAAATTAAATATTTCTCCGACGTTTCGGAAATCTAATCTGTTTCCTTTTTCAAGGCTTTTTTTGAAAAATCTCTTTTGCTGTGTTTGATAAATACACAGCTCTAAGAATGTTTGTTATATTCAATATCCATAGATACTTATTATTTACATAGGACTGAACTTAACATTGTATAAAAACTAAAAAAACTGTTAACTATATCAACAGTTCTATGTAAATAGTAAGTATCTATGGATATTGAATATAACAAACATTCTTAGAGCTGTGTATTTATCATACACAGCAAAAAAGATTTTTCAAAAAAAGCGTTGAAAAAGGAAACAGATTAGATTTCCGAAACGTCGGCGAAATATTTGATTTCAAATTTTTATACTTATTTGTGTTATTTATTTAAAAAAAGCAACTTCTAACTGATCCTTTGACGTAAAAGTCACAGGCGTAGAGGTTATTTACCAGTAACATACTGGTTAATTGTGATACTTTGCAGATTCCCCGAGCACCGCTTAAAAAGAAAAAATACATGTGGCAGGAAGTCCCAAAGAATTGAAGAAAAAAAAACTAAACATACAGACTGTCTATTTTACGAGGGCCACACCAAATATCTCGCTTAATATCTATTGTAGAAGAATAAAGTTTTAGAAACAGTTATCCCATTTTTTGTGAGCTATATTTCAGTAAATAGAAATTTGAAATCCATAGCCTACTTTATGAGATATATTACAAAAACCTGAAAAATAGGAAAACCACAAACGGTTATAGCTTCCTTATTTGAGGAGATACGAAAAAAGTTAAAGGAATGAAAGTTGACGGCAAAGACAATAAGAATAATAACGTGTAACAAAAAAATCGAAAAATGCAGTTGGCTTTGACATACGCTATTGTGCAAAAATGAAAAATACATATCTCAAAGTAGGCCATGACGCCATTAATTCCGTTATTTTTTTCTCATTCCAACGATATAAAACATGTCACAGAAATTTTAACCGATAGTGTCAATATTTAATATTTTACGAATACTGTAGTACTGTATAACGTTTTTCGTTTTTTTCTTTGGATGTTCGTTTTGTACTTGTATTTTTATTTATGAGATATTTATTGGTTTGTATTAAATTGTAATAAATAATTACGGAATTATAATTATTATAAAGTGAATTTTTACTATTATGGCACAGCTGATTGTTACGATTCAATTATATGAATTGTGGTATTTGTAAAATATTAAATATTGACACTATCGGTTAAAATTTCTGTGACATGTTTCATATCGTTGGAATGAGAAAAAAATAACGGAATTAATGGCGTCATGGCCTACTTTGAGATATGTATTTTTCATTTTTGCACAATAGCGTATGTCAAAGCCAACTGCATTTTTCGATTTTTTTGTTACACGTTATTATTTTTATTGTCTTTGCCGTCAACTTTCATTCCTTTAACTTTTTTCGTATCTCCTCAAATAAGGAAGCTATAACCGTTTGTGGTTTTCCTATTTTTCAGGTTTTTGTAATATATCTCATAAAGTAGGCTATGGATTTCAAATTTCTTTTTACTGAAATATAGCTCACAAAAAATGGGATAACTGTTTCTAAAACTTTATTCTTCTACAATAGATATTAAGCGAGATATTTGGTGTGGCCCTCGTAAAATAGACAGTCTGTATATTTTTTTAAAGTGTAGTTTGAAGAAATTTTTATTATTCTAAAATCACGCAGTAAAAAATTAGCGAAGAGTAAGGTAGGACTGGTTTTCAAGGCTTAAATGCAATGTATAGTTTCGAGGAATTTTATACTGAATAAATTTCGTTTTTACCAGTTGATTAATATATATTCAATAATCAGCTAAATGAGCGTCAGTTGCCGCATCCGCGGTGGAGCTAAAGGTGACAGCATGTTAAAGTTGTTAAAAAAAATATTTTCATACCATGCCAAAATGTTTGGGATGACTCTTTCAAGTATGAACCATATTGAAAATATTGAAGTATAAAACCATTTTACACCCTCAAAAATCGGCCCATAAATTTTGGCACGGTATGAAAATACTCGAAGCATAATTTTTTAAACAAAAACATGCTGTCACGTTTAGCTTCGCCGCTAGTTGAGTAGCTGACGCATGTTCCGATCGCTTATGTATTTGGGGAAACACGCAACTAGAATTATAAGATACAAAAGATTTGACTTGATCCACGAAAAATTATTTATATTGGGATACTTCAACATCTAGTCTGCCAAAACTAAGTGGCATCGTTATTGCGAGAACGTCATGGAAAACTGATATAAAATGATCCTAATCCAAATTACAAGCTACAAGAAAACGAACCGCGCCATTTGTCAGAGAAAATTTTAATTATATTGTTTTATAATGACAGACGATCTGATTGGAAACTTAACTTGGGCAGAGGCGGGTTAATTTGACCTTTACCTGAACTCAGTGGCGTGCCGAACCTTTCGAAGCGGGGGGTATAGCTTTCTTGGGGGCGCACATCGCAATTACAGTGCATCCAGAGATGCAAAATTTCATGAAAATTAAAGTGTATGAAATTTCAATGGCATTTTTGTGAAAGTTTCAAAATTTATCTGAAATTTCTGAAATATAAAATTAAACATTAAGTATCATGAACATTTCGTGAAGATTCAATGAAACTTTCATTTTATGAAATTTAGTTGAATAATTCCCTAATATTATAAAAGTTAAGTGACATTTCATTAAAACATTTCATGAAATGATGAAACTTAAGTTCTATATAACATTCGTAATTTTTTAAATCCCACTTTTAAAACTAGTTTCAAACATTTTTATCTTTCAATGTTTTTTTAATATAAAAAAAATATTTTGTTTTCTCTTTAATAAGATTAGAACTTACAAATATATTCGTGGGAAGTAAAAATAATAATAAATATTTCAAACTATACAAATAGGTAATTTGTCAACATATTTTCAAAATTTTCTGGACATCTATTTTCCACTCAAGCGAATGCTCATTTCGGGAGAAAGGAAAACAAGGAAACGTAGCAAGATGAAAAGAGATAAAATATTCACATCCTCCGTTCCCCGATGCAAGAATAGGATCCGGTGGATTCAGATTAAAATTCAAACTCTAACACAATACATTATATCACGAATCAATGACCTTAGTTAGAAATTATATTACTGATATATTTTTCATGCAAAATAAATCTTATTAAAGCCAAAATAATAGGACCTAGAAAGGAATGAAAAACATGAAGAGCAGGATTGTACTTGTTGACTATTATGGGTCTTAAATTTTAACACTTAATGACGTTTCTTCGCTTTCCCGCGACTTTAAGTTGATTGAACTATATACCTATTAGTTATGTTTAATATAGAGTTTAATGACTAAAATAAATATCAAAATCAGACTTTAATCCTAATTGGTTGAAATCAAGCTAAAAATGCGCCCGAAATTCAAATTTCATTTCATGTAATGGAAATACAGATTCTGCGGCTGAAACTTTCATGAAAGTTTCAAAAATGTGGTAATTTTCAGATTAATCTGAAACTTTCATGTAATTCATATACAGTGTGACTCATTTTGAATGGAAACACCCCTGTAAAAAATGTGTCTATTATCTGATTTTAACAGGGCTTTTTTAAAAGATAGGCCATCGAAAGCTTTACTCTATGACAAAAATTTATAGACTACAAGCCCAGGCAAATTTTTAGGGGGTGATTTTATACACAACGAATCATATATAATCTTGAAGTACTGGTCGAGAAACAAAGTTTAGGCACTATGCCGTCAATTTTCCGCGGTACAGGTGAGTTGAAATGTAGAAAAAAAGGGGGTACTTTTCGATTAATTTATACATGACGGCACTATTCTCGTTAAAGAGGCAATGAAAAAAGAATGCTCTTAAACCCAGTGCCGTCAAAAAATAGCGGTACCGGAAGTCAGAAAAAATTTTTGAAATCGGCGAATTTACCCCCCCTCCCCAGTTAATCGAATACTTGACGGCGTTGATTTAGTTACCTTTGCATTTCCTTTAAAAGCTATAATACATCTATGCCGTCAGAAAAGGGTGGTACATGGGGTCAGAAATCGCGAATCAAAACCGGATTTTTACCCCTTGGGGGGGTGGTCATTTTATACAACCTAAAATTTAGCTGTTTCAATGCTATATCCTTCAAAGATAACATATTTTACTATGCCGTCAATTTTACATGGTACTATACGCTGGAAAATGTGTTTTTCATGTCGAAAAAATACCGTTCAGGCTATCCCAATGATATATTGTATTAATATTTTAGATCTGGGGGAAGATAATGAAACTGTCTCTGCAAGTAATTCAGAAATAGACAGCGAGAGTTCTGATGAAGAATCATGAGTATTATCAAGTATATTCTATGTTTTGAACATTTTTTATCTATTTATTATGAATTTCAATAATAATAAAAATACTATAAACATTGATTATTGCTTTTAAAACTTTATGAAAGACTAATGCCTTTTTTATGAAAATTAATAAGTTATTTAGTTTATAATCTTTTATAAAATTTTAATGATTTATACATTGTTATTCAAATCCTTAAAACACTTATTTTATAAAAATTAATATTTTTTATAAAAATTTAAATATATACTGCTTTTTTTGATGATAAATCACATATCTGTGCATGAAAGTTCGATATTCGATTTTTGGATCGAAAACGAATATTCTAAGATTGTCGTTTAAAATTTTTAAATTCTCATATTACGTAAAGTTTCCGTTTAATGTTGACGGCACCACAATTTTTAATTACTATTTAATGTGGTCAATATTTTATTGTTAATGCCGTCTTGTAATTTTTGACCAAAATCATGACCAAAATGGTAGGTTAAGTAAGCCAAAAAAGGCATGAGATTTAACGTGAAATGCATAAAATATAACAAGAGAAAATTGACGGCACCGATTTTTCTATGTTTTTTAATGTTTAAAGAAGTGCTATTCACAATAATATTTCAAAAATAAGCTCTTATAAATTTGTATGAATTTTTCAAAATTTTCAAAATTTTTAAATTTGTTCATTTTTATTTTTATTTTGTATTTACATTGGGTACCACGAATTATTGACGGCATCATTATAAAACCGTAATGATTCGCTTCTACTTTATAAAAAACCATATGCCGTCCTGAAATAAATGACCTTATACGAAACATAAATGTTTTGCTCTAAAATTTTAGTAATTTTTTTAATTATTTTTGTATGAACCATCATTTTTTGACGGCACACTGTTTAGAACACTTAATAAATGTTAACTCAAAGTTAGAAATCGGTGCCGTCAAATTCTGAATGACCACCCCCCCAAGGGGTAAAAATCCGGTTTTGATTCGCGATTTCTGACCCCATGTACCACCCTTTACTGACGGCATAGATGTATTATAGCTTTTAAAGGAAATGCAAAGGTAACTAAATCAACGCCGTCAAGTATTCGATTAACTGGGGAGGGGGGGTAAATTCGCCGATTTCAAAAATTTTTTCTGACTTCCGGTACCGCTATTTTTTGACGGCACTGGGTTTAAGAGCATTCTTTTTTCATTGCCTCTTTAACGAGAATAGTGCCGTCATGTATAAATTAATCGAAAAGTACCCCCTTTTTTTCTACATTTCAACTCACCTGTGCACTCACCTGTACCGCGGAAAATTGACGGCATAGTGAGTAAACTTTGTTTCTCGACCAGTACTTCAAGATTATATATGATTCGTTGTGTATAAAATTACCCCCTAAAAATTTGCCTGGGCTTGTAGTCTATTAGAGATAAATTTCAATTTTCAAGACCTACTGTTATTTTTTTTCAATGTCAAAAATGGACAAATTTGATTAGCGATTTTTTTTTATAAAATGTAACTATTCCCCTGGATTCAGTAACATCTCAAATGGGTAAATCCAAAATTTCGTGAAAAAATATTAAATAATGACAGATTTATGACAAAATTAATGTATAAATGTTATAATAAATTTTACATGATTTTTTCTAAAAATCGAAGTAGCCCATGGAGAATAAACAATAGAAGGATAAATTAAGTAGATAGTTTTAATAAATATTGTCTTTTAAACAAACTTAATCATATTTGACTTAAAAACATGTATGAATAATTGAAAGTAATAATAATTGGGTATTTTATAAACAAAATAACAACACATTACCACATTACAACATTACACTAAAACTAAAACATGATAATATAATTCATCTTAAAATTTTGTAGCCTCTACAAGGCCGCCGTTTATTTCGATGCACTTGTCGAATCGTTTTTTAATATTCTTTACAACATTCTGTAATTATTGACAGGTAACTTCTGTACAAGCTTGTCTTATTCTTACACACAAATCTTCTCTATTACTCGGGCGTGACCTGTAAACTTCAGATTTTATTAAGCCCCACAAAAAGAAGTCCACAGGTGTTAAGTCCGGGGATCGGGGTGGCCATCCAATTAACGGGCTAGCTCGACCTGTCCATCGATTAGGAAAGTTAGCATTGAGCTATCTGGTAACCACTCTGGCATTATGGACAGGGCTGCCATCTAATTGAAAGTAGATTTACTCTTTCTTGTATTGAAAGTTCATGTAGCCTATTACAAAATTCGTTTCTTAGGAACTGTAAAAACTGCATGATATCCATATTACCTTCAAAAAAGAAAGGACCAATGATTGTTTCATTGAGTAGCCCACACCAAACACTAATTTTTTGGAATATTGTCTTTTACAATTAATGACCCACTCTGGGTTTTCTGTAGCCCAAAACCGACAATTTTGTGACGATACCACCCCATTTGTGGTAAAAGTTGCCTTATTGCTGAATATAGTAGTTTGTAAAAAATTCTGTTAATAAGATACTCTCCTTGAACCCACAAGCAAAGTTCCATCCACATTTAATCATCACCAGGTTCCAACGTATGTAAAAATTTAGGTTTGAATGGTACTTTAGAAACGGTACTTTTAGCGATGTTGGGCCTATTCGGGTGCCTATTATTAATTATCTTACATACCTCTCCCAAAGTTCCGTCATTATCTCCTCTAAGGTGCACAAGTTCAATTTTTTCTACTACATTTAGAGTATCCATAATTTTAACTTCAAACTAATAGTAGAGTGCAAATTAATTTCTATCTTTCCCCCCGTTGGCACTTTTAGAGTAAGATATATGACCTTACCAGATATGTTACTTATGCCCTGTAGATTATGAATGCACTTGTCAAAAAATCGTCACGAATATAAGGGCACAAATCAAAATTTTCTAACTAACCACACCACGCGATAGAGTCAATCATGAAGCGTATTTTACCCAAACATCATTAAATTCTCTGTAGAATTTCTATTTTTCAAATAAATAAAGAAACGAACTTTTACATAGGCTTATATGGCAGTAAAAATCAAAAATCCTCATTTTCTCTGTTCGACTACCGATGAAAATTAATTATTTTTCGTCTACTTTTCCATTCCCACGACGATATCTCCCAAACTATTATATTTATCAAAAAAATATATTCTTTATAAAACATTTGCCATATTTTCTAGATTACAATGGTTCTTAAATCTATTTTTTAAAGAATTTAATAACCATAATATTTAATAATGTGTAGCGTGATATCAATTTTTGAAGCTTATCAGCGGCATGCGTTCGTTACAGATTCTCGCTCTCCCACTCTTTAAAACTGTTTCAACACACTCCACTTCGCACCCGCAATGGCCTATCATAAGATAGATTAGCGCATGGTAACGCTCGTGGTTCATGATATTAATGACATTTATGTCTTGAAAATGATTACTATGGAATAAATAATATAAGTATATTTGTTTAATATTAATTCAGTGTTATTTCGCCTTACATAAAATGTTTGTGTAATATATTAACACGTTATAAGAAACTCGGCAGTTCGATGTTAGCAAGACACTTTCAGCTGGTATGTATTTTTTTAACAGAATTTTCTACCATATAGGTAACTGAAGAAGAAATGAAAATGAAAAGTACTACTGATAGCGCAAGTTCGGAAAGTGAGATTGAGACAAAAATAAAATTTAAAGAAAAACAGATTCGTAAGAAATTATGCTTAAATTGTATGAAACCGGGGCCTGTAAACAAAGGTTTTGATAAATCGTTTGCAATGTTTATTGATTGTTTAAAACTCCGTGAAAAAATAAGTAACCAAAGAGAAGATGATGTATATTCTAGAATTATGCGATTTCGAAAAACAAATCATTTTGGCTGTTTGGTTTGGCACCGAAATTGCTATTCTAGTTTTACTGGTAAAAGAAAAATGGAACATTGAAGGAGAAAAATGGAGAAAGAGAAAAAAATTAAAAACAGTTCAGATGGATGGAGTGCATGTCCAATAACTTCTTCAGGCGTGTCCTTGCGTAAAATGAAATTTTTTTCAATAAAATAGCTTTCTCAAGTAAAGACCAGGAACACAGAAAGAAAAATAAGACTATTAGCCCACCAAAATCCCATAATTTTCTAAAGAAACTAACGATTTAAATGCTATAGAAACTAAATATCATGTTTAATGTTTCTAAAGTCGCAATAGAAAATGCAAAGTTTCATGCCTCGTTTTCTGAATTAACATATTTTCCGTTTCTCTATGTAGATTTAACAATTTTGACTCCTTTGTCGGTAAATGTATTTATAAGTAGTCTACTGATCTCTCTTTTAGACTTATATCTACCCATTCTAGATACTTCTCATCATAAATTGACGACATACCATACCCTTTTTGCTTTAAAAACCGTTTTTCAAGAATTTTACATATTTTAGTAGAACTCCGTTCGTTGTCTGTCCGTTTTCCACTTTTATTTTTATTGTTAGATAGACCTCTGCATTTCATATAGCGACTTTAGAAACATGAAATATAATATTCAAGTTCCATAGGTATTAAATCGCTAGCACAAATTCTTTCAAAAATTATGGGATTCTGATGGGCTAGTAATCTTACTTTTCTTTCTGGTTCCATGGTCATTACTTGAGAAAGCTGCATTGTTGTAATTTTTACAAAAATACATTTCTCTATTTAAAAAAAATATTTTACGAAAATACACATCGGAAAAAGTTGACGGACAGGCATTAGGTCCATCTGAACTCTTTTCAATTTCTTTCTCTATTTGTCTCCTTAAATGTTCTATATTTCTTTGGCTAGTAAAACTAGAATAGCAATTTCGGTGCCAAACCAGTCAAAATTGTTTGTTTTCTTGAATGACAATGCTAGTGTATAGATCATCTTCTCCTTGGTTACTTATTTTTTCATAGATTTTTAAACAATCAATAAATGTTGCAAACGATCTCTCAAAACCTTTGATTACAGGGCCCGGTTTCATACAAATTAAGCTAATATGTTACGAATCTGTTTTACATTAAATTATATTTTTCTCAATCTCACTTTCAGAACTTGTGCTATCAGTAGTACTTTTCATGTTAATTTCTTCTAAAAAGCATATACATCAGTTACCTATATGGTAGAAAATTTAAAATACATACCAGTTGAAAGCATCTTGCAAACAGTGAACTAAAGGGAGTTTCTTATAACGTGTTAATCTATTACACAATAATTTTAGGCAGGCCATAATTTTTATGTAAGTCCATGTAACACTGAATTAATATTCTACAAATATACTTACATTTATTTCATAATAATAATAATTTTCAAAATATAAATTTCAAAATATTATGAACCACGAGAGTTAGTATGCGCCAATCTATCCAACGGTAGGCCAGAGCGGGTGCGAAGTGGGGTGTGTTGAAGCAGTTTTAAAGAGTGGGAGAGCGAGAATCGAACGCATGCCGCTGATAAGCTTCGAAAATTGATATCACGCTGCACATTATTAAATTTTTGGTTATTAAATTCTCAAAAAATCTGATTTAAAAACCATTGAATCTGGAAAATATGGCAAATATAATATAAATAATATATTTTTTTGATAAATATAATAGTTCGGGAGATATCGTCGTGGGAATGGAAAAGTAAACGAAAAATAATTAATTTCAGCCGTAGTAAAACAGAGAAAATGAGGGCTTTTGATTTTTACTGCCATATAAGCCTATGCAACAGTTCGTTTCTTTATTTATTTTAAAAATAGAAATTCTACAGAGAATTTAATGATTTTTGGATAAGATACGCTTCATGATTGACTCTATCTCGTGGTGTGGTTAGTTAGAAAATTTTGATTTGCGCCCTTATATTCATGACGATTTTTTGACGACAAATGGATTCGTAATCCACAGGGCATAAGTAACATATCTGACAAGGTCATGCATTTTACTCTAAAAGTGCCAACGGGATCGAAAACTAAGCGACTTTTGTCAACGCGAGCACTCTACTAATATATGGCCAATGGCAGCAGGAAAATACTAAATTTTTTTCTTAAAAAAAAAAGCACTTATTGTCTTGCACATAACATTGTTATCTTTCAAGCTGTACGGATAGAAAGAAAATCCTATGAAAGAATACTTCAAGCCCTTAAATTTGTATTATATGTATTTTTAACGTCATACTAATTGTTTCTGAACTATTTGAGATTTAAACATAATATGCGGACTGATAAACGCTCGAGTGCCATTTTTAAACAAAATTCAAATCTCACCAGGGGCGCTTATGACCCTAGCTCAGACGCGTCATACAGCAAAGGGATCTTCACTAGAATCCGTATACAAAATAAAACGTCTTCCTAGATTTAGAAAGCAAATTTCAGCAAAGAACAGACAAGCAAATAAACTGTCAATTTTCAGTAATTGAAATACATGTAAATACTCTACCTTCAATAAGTCTACTGCTTCCGCATGAGTTAAGCCAGTGGTACTTTTACCATTAATTGAAATAATTTTGTCGCCCCTATTTAGACCGCCGTTATGGTAAGCCACACTTCCATATCGGATACGATGAACCTGTAATAAAGAAATAATAATAATAATAATAATAATAATAATAATAATAATAATAATAATAATAATAATAATAACTCGCTGTGGAAGTTGGCCAAAGCGCTAAGAAATACGCGACAAGTTATTCCAGCCTTGACTGGGGTAAATAACAACGCACACACAGCAGTGACCGACTTGCAGAAGGCAAACCAACTAGCTGACAATTTCGAAAATATCCACAACAATAACATACCTAATAATCCGGAACATGACCGCATAGAAAATGACATTAACGAAATCATTGGCCATGATATTGAACTGACAAGACGAGAATTTCTAAAAGTCATGGTCAAACCCTCCGAAATCGTTAAAACTTTACGGACTTTACCAAACAATAAGGCACCGGGAAAAGACGGTATCGATTATAGGCTACTCAAATATCTGCCGAGGAAAGGTATTGTGCAATTGATGTATATCATTAACGCAATCCTACGACTCCATCTTGATGTGCCCATCTTGAAGCCGAACAAGAATCCGAAGATCGCGGGTAGTTATCGACCAATCTCGCTACTGTCCGCGATCTCGAAATTGATAGAAAAGATCATCCTGACCAGACTAGAATCTGTTCAGTATGAACTTAATATTAACGATGAGTCTCAGTTCGGCTTCAAGCGGGGTAGAAGTGCGGTACAACAAGTTGTCAGGATTGTTAATGACATCAGAGTTCAATACAACCTCGGTAAGAATACCACCATGGTACTCATGGATATCGAGAAAGCTTTCGATACCGTCTGGCATCTGGGCCTTATCTATAAAATGAACATGTATGGATTCCCGTTACACCTTACAAAACTTATTCACTCATACCTAAAGGACAGAAAACTCCAGGTGCGGGTGAATAATAAATTATCCACATTACGGAACATTCGCGCGGGCGTTCCGCAAGGGAGCTGCCTCGCTCCCAAATTATACAACTTGTACGTCTCTGATTTTCCGGAGTTCCCTAATACTAAGATTGCCAAGTACGCCGACGACACGGCCATGTACGCTCACAGCCACAATGCACAAGCATCTACGATGCTGCTGAAGGAGCATATGACTCGTGCCTCGGCTTATTACGACAATTGGAAGATTAAGGTCAACGCCGAAAAGTCAGAGGCAATGGTCTTCACACGTAATTATACTAAAAACAAAATTATTACGCCAATTTTGATCAAGGGCACCCAAATTCCGACCAGGGATGAAAGTGTGAAGTACCTAGGGGTACACTTGGACAAAAGACTAACGTTTATGAAACACATTAACGAACGAGTACGGACAGTCTATTCTATGTCCAGAAGTCTGTATCCGCTTCTGGCCAGGAATAGCAAAGTTAACAGACATAATAAGAAACTCATATACACCGTTGTAGTGAGGCCAGCTATAACGTACGCGGCTCCGGCATGGTGCAGCATACCGAGCACGACAATGAATAAATTAAAAGTCCTTGAACATAAGTTCATGCGCCTCATTACTAACACAACGCGATACATCCCCCTCAGGGATCTATATGCCTTATGTCACGACATTACTCCAATAGCGAACTACGTTTCTGAAATTTCACAAAAGTTTTATGCTTTCAAACTAAACGATAGTCCGCTAACAAACAACATAACGCGAATAAGACAGCATAATGCACCTTTTAGAATAAAACACAAATTTCCATATCAGACGCTGCCCATTTTTCGGCAGCCACTTTAGCCACAATATCTGGACATTCTTGCATTACAAAATTGTATAATTCTATCTATCCCTTCTTTTCTTTTTGTACATTTTTGTTTTAAATTCATTTATTTCTCAAAATCCTTTTCAGAAAATCCTATTTTAATCAGAACTTTATTAATTCAAAAATGTATCCAAACATAAATTATTTTAAACCAAAAACTCTGCGGCATCGTCGACTGTTAGCAATGTAAGTCTTGAACGAATTGCCTGGAGCAGGTGAGACGCCTTAGCACTCACCTGTATATGTCTACCACCAACGACTGAGCTTGTCTTTTTAACTATATTTATATACATGTTTTACAAATTATTTTAAATATTCACTTTTATATGTTCAATTTTGCCATCAGCTTTTGTAAATCTTTTATTTTAAAGATAGGAGTTAGTTTCATTGTTAATTATTTTAAGTTTTATATTCACTCACTCATCCAACCATTCAATTGCCACGGCGCTTCGCGCCGCGCATGTTTGGCTGGCTCTGAGTACGTAGATATAATATGTTATTACTAAATTGAATAAAAGAAATTTGAATTGAATTGAATTGATTCAGAAAATTATGCAAAATTCAAAAATGCAATAGTATATAGGCTGTTGCATTTGAAAATAGGAAGTTAGTGTCACTTCCGGCGAAACTGGAAGTGAAAAGAAATCAATTTATGTCAAGAAGTGCCGCTTATTATGTATGCAGTATATCCTAAATTTCAATCAATTATCTTCAAAACTAAAGGAGAAAGAGGGGTATACCATGATCCTGTTACACCCGATATATTAAATATTATTTTCGTTCCGCCCCTATCTGCGCCGGAACTAAAATGCTTTGCATTGAACTTTTAACCTTATGGTAAGAAGATTACTCCCAATCAGTATTAATTTATAAGAAATATCTGAAAATAAAAAGTTTTATAAAGATAAGCTGTTTTATGATCCCCAGCCATACCATCGGCTGATATCTTATGTTCCTTTTATACTCGAATAAATTAACTTAGGATATAAAATGTTCTTATATGTATAAGATGTACTAATTTTTAAATAAGATTCCTATTTAAGGTGTCATGTCATATTTAAGCTTGAAATGTATGTACCTAGTTAAAAATAATAAATACAGGGTGATTCGTGAGGAGAGGGTCGTACTTTACCAAAAGATAGAAAACATTAAGGTGATCTTAAATCCCCAAACAGTAATGGCTAATGCGGCCCCGTTTTCGAAATACAGGATGTTTTATATTTTTTGGAGGAATATTCTTTTCGCCATATATCTGTAATGCGTAAGCAGAATCCAATGAAATTTTGTATTTTGATTACAGTAGTCATTCACCATCTAATGTCTGGGATATTAATAAAATATCAGGGCCGGACCCAGAATACAAATATTTTTAAGTTATTCCTAGAAAATAACACTCTGTATACTGTTTATAAAATATTTGACATTAAAATATTAATTTACACCTAGAAAGATACAACATCCCATAAAAAAATCTTTTGGCACCATTTCATTGTTTAAATAAAAAAATTAAATTGTTGAGGGTTCAAATTTATTTTTCTTTAAATGAGAAATTGAGAGAAAAAAGTCACTCTAGGGATTAACTACATATTATTTTTTTTGTTCCCTATCTGCACTGCCAAAAGGTAGTTCTCCAAACTCTGGTTTCAGCAATATTTACTTCATTGCAAGAGTAATTAATTGTTACATTCATCTAGTCTTGCCATTACATTTGTTTTAAAAGTTATGGCTACGTACTTTTTAATAATCAAGTAGGTATGTACCTGTCAAAAATCAGTCATATTGTAATCAAGAAGTGTCACGTCACCATTGTTGCTTTTACTGGTTACAATATTGTCTTGTAATAATTCTAAATCATGCCGTTTACATACACGAGTAGAGAATACGCAAATATGGTTTTTGTCTATGGATATTGCAATGGCAATGCAAAAGCTGCTGAAAGGGAATACAGAGGCCGGTTTGGAAATCAACGTGTACCAGATTATAAAACATTTCATAGTGTGAAACTGGAACCGTTGCCTCAATCATGAAAATAAAACGTCCTGTTAGGCAGACCCGGCAAGAAAATGATTTGATTTTAAATATGGTCGACCAGAACCCAAAAATCAGCACAAGAAGAATTGGTCAACAATTAAATATTCCTCAAACCAGAGTTTGGAGAACTATTAAAGGCGAACAAATGCATCCTTATCATATCCAAATTGTCCAACGATTGGTGCCAGGTGATGAAGTACTTCGGTTAACTTTTTGCCGCTGGGTTTTATCTCATAGACGAACTATGGTAAGAGTATTGTTTACCGATGAATCTCAATTTACCCGTGATGGTATAAATAATACTCGAAATTTTCATATTTGGAGTCACGAGAATCCCCGTGCAATAATCCAAAAGAATTCCCAACATAGATTTTCTGTAAATGTGTGGTGTGGGATGTTCAATAATAATCTCATAGGTCCTCATATTTTTGAAGGTCGCTTAAATGGTGACAATTATTTAGATTTTTTACAACATGTCCTACCAAATTTATTAAATAATGTATACACAAGAGGAATGTGGTTTCAACATGATGGGGCTACGCCGCATTTTTCGGTACGAGTCAGAAACTAAACTGCTGGCCACTCGAACTTATGCATAGAGACTTTTAGGCAAAATTTAAAGTTCAATATTTTCAACAGGAATGCAAATTTTTGAACGCGGCTTGCAAATTTTAAGAGCTAGTTTTTTTCGGATTAAGCTGCATGACGTATATTTTTCGTAGGACCATAAGTTTATTATATAGGGGGTGATCAATGAAGTCATGCAAAAAATCAAAAAGTTTGTATGAGTGAAATTTCCGCAAAAAAATGTTTTTGGTCGTTGCAATATGGTTCCTTACTAAGGTAACATCAATATCTCTAGACGGTTTTGTCAGTTTTTGGATTAAGGCACTTAGGCCTTGTACACACTACTCAACATAAAATTTGGATACAGAAATCTTTAAAATGCTATAACTTGACATTGGATTGACGGTTCTTGATGATTTTAGCGGATTTGGAATCCTTATTTCACGTAGATTTTCTATGGTCTAAGCATTTTATTTGAGGGTTGAAATTTACACATTATACCGGGTCGATAATAAACAAAAACGTAGGGTACGACGCGCTCTAAAGTTTGGCATTATTTAAGTTTTTGTAAAAATAAATTCTCACTTCAAGTTGTTTTTATTTAATGTTCTTCTCACTGTTCTGTCCGAAACTCACACCCCAGTTTGTTGTCTCAAAGAATCATTCAGTTTTACAGAGTTCTTTGTCCACCCCTATGCCCATAATTATGATCGGGTGTAATTTCTACGCGACGCGTTAATTTCAAAGTAGGCATTGGAAAAACAAATTTGTTGCTATGGAATTAAAAACTGTTTACATTATTTTAGCAATAATCTGACATATTTCAATGTTATAATTTTGTAAAGTTTATTTAATATGAGGCGTTTAACCACGGCAGAAAGGAAAAATTGCATTCGACTTCTCAACGAAGGAATGTCAAAACAGCAAGTTGCGCACATTTACAATGTCAGCCGAAAGACAATTTATAATTTGAACCGCCGCGTCGAAAGTACTGGTGATCATAATTATGGGCATGGGGGTGGACATACAAAAAAAATAAACCAAAGAACCGAAATAATTTTAATGAGAGAAACTATGCGGAATAGAACAAAGAACTCTAGAAAACTAAATGACTCTTTAAGACAACAAACTGGGGTGAGAGTTTCGGACAGAACAGTGAGAAGAACATTAAATAAAAACAACTTGAGGTGAGATTTTTTTTTTTAAACATAACATAATGCCAAACATTTTAAATTATAGAGCCCGTCGCAGAGCAAAATGTGTGCGGTTATTACAACGCCATAGAGCGAATAGGCGGGCATGGGCAAATCGGCATGCGAATTGGGGTAATGCAGAGTGGAGCCATTGTTTATTTACTGACGAAACAAGATTTAATTTGTTTCACTCCGATGGCCGAATGTTAGTTTGGAGAAGGCCAAATCAGCGATATTTGGAGGAAAATATGGCCCCTCAAGAAGCATTTGGTGGCGGAGGTGTTACAGTGTGGGGAGGTATCATAAGAAATGGTAAAACCGAGCTATTCATTACCAACCAAACCATTAATGCTACTGTTTATCAGGAGGAAATTTTGGAACCTATTGTTGTTCCTTTTGCTGGACATTACGGCCCAGAAATTCTATTGGTGGATGACAATGCTCGACCTCACAGAGCGCGAAGGATCACACAGTTTTTGCAGGCACAAAACATCAATAGGATGGACTGGCCTGCAAAGTCTCCGGATCTTAATGTCATCGAACACGTTTGGTCTTGTTTAAAACTTAAAGTAAGATCTCTTGATGTACCCCCTGAAACCTTAGAAACGCTCAGTGAGGCCATTCGTGACGAATGGGAGAATATTCCACAAGATTTTATAAATAATCTTGTGGATACTCTACCAAATCGATGTCGGGAAGTAATATTCCGAGCAGGAGGACCAACAAAATATTAGCTTCTCTTTTTTTTAATTAATGTACCTAATTTTAATTAGGTAATTTTAATTTAATTTTAATTTAAGTTTAAATTAAATTAATTTTTAATTTTTTAGTAAATTTTTTTTTCAGTTATTAAAAATTACCAGAATTAGAATTATAAATTTTTTAAGAATTGACTTTTGGTCGTTGTTAAGCAATGTTGTATATTGTAGAATTTAATGTAATAAACTTGTTCTTGTCGCTACGTTTTTGTTTATTATCGACCCGGTATAATGTGTAAATTTCAACCCTCATATAAAATGCTTAGACCATAGAAAATCTACGTGAAATAAGGATTCCAAATCCGCAAAAATCATCAAGAACCGTCAATCCAATGTCAAGTTATAGCATTTTAAAGATTTCGGTATCCAAATTTTATGTTGAGTAGTGTGTACAAGGCCTAAGGGCCTTAATCCAAAAACTGACAAAACCGTCTAGAGATATTGATGTTACCTTAGTAAGGAACCATATTGCAACGACCAAAAAAATTTTTTTGCGGAAATTTCACTCTTACAAACTTTTTGATTTTTTGCATGACTTCATTGATCACCCCGTATATAATAAACTTATGGTCCTACGATAAATATACGTCATGCAGCTTAATCCGAAAAAAACTAGCTCTTAAAATTTGCAAGCCGCGTTCAAAAATTTGCATTCCTGTTGAAAATATTGAACTTTAAATTTTGCCTAAAAGTCTCTATGTGTAAGTTCGAGTGGCCAGCAGTGTATATGAATGAACAATATCCAAATAGATGGATTGTTCGGGGTGGTCCCATTGCATGGCCTCCGAGATCACCAGATCTCACACCCCTTGACTATTTTTTGTGGAGCTATTTAAAAACTGAAGTATATAAAGAAGAAATAAATACCAGAGAGCAGCTGATTGCAAGAATTGAGCATGTTTGCAATGAAATTAAAAACCATTTAGAGATTGTTAGAAAAAGCGTAAATGAAATGACAAATCGATCAAGAAAATGTATTGAATTTGGCGGTGGTCACTTTGAAAATAGACTGTGATTCAAAATAATTTAATTGGATTTAGTAAGTTTGACTGATTTCTTATATTTTAGTTAAATTGTTAATTTTTATTATTTATTATTTTGTTAAGTTTATTAATTACACATTCATTACAATTTTTTTTTTATTTCACCAGGTATATGTGATGAATTTTTATTCTCCCTATTTGCACTACCTTTTGCTAGTGCAGATAGGGAACAAAAAAAATGTAGTTAATCCCTATAGTGACTTTTTTCTCTCAATTTCTCATTTAAAGAAAACAAAATTTGAACCCTCAACAATTTAATTTTTGTTTAAACAATAAAATGGTGCCAACAGATTTTTTATGGGATGTCGTATCTATCTAGGTGAAAATTAATATCTTAATGTCAAATATTTTATAAACAGTATACAGAGTGTTATTTTCTAGAAATAACTTAAAAATATTTTTATTCTGGGTCCGGCCCTGATATTTTATTAATATCCCAGGCATTAAATGGTGAATGACTACTGTAATCAAAATACAAAATTTCATTGGATTCCGCTTACGTATTACAGATATATGGCGAAAAGAATATTCTTCCAAAAAATATAAAACACCCTGTATTTCGAAAGCGGGGCCACTTTAGACATTACTCTTTAGGGATTTAAGATCACTTCAATGTTTTCTATCTTTTGGTAAAGTACGACCCTCTCATCACGAATCACCCTGTATATTTAAATCGTAAATGGCGACAATTTGTTTTAAACAGGGTTTTTATATTCTTTCCCTGTATAAGCCATTATCCCCAAATCCAAAAAACAATCGCATTCCATAATTGTAATCTTGATTACAATTAATTTTAAATTTTCGTCAGAAAAATAATTCAAAATAAAAAATAAGCATAGATCCTATAAAAGTGTTTGATCGGCATAGACAAATTTTAATCAGGTAAAAATTTATGATCCCAGCCCAGCCCCAGCCATTCCATCGGCGCGGCGGCCGAAGTGTTTTATTTATTTCTATTAATAATATAAACACTTTGTGAAATTATAATATATAATGTAATCTCAAAATATCTAAGTTTCTGAAATGTACATAGCTAAATAGAATAAAAACAATTAAAATGGAAATGGTACCGGCATTCGAAGTTAAGCAACGTCGGTCGGGTCCAGCGCATGGATGGGTGAGTTCTCGTTCAGGTACGTCAGTTTATGTCATGAGCTGTAATAGCCTTGACTGAGACGATTTGGCGAGAAAATAGAAACAAAGGACTCATAACTTTACCAAGGAGCTCCTTATCAACAGAGTCGAAGTCTTGTAAGGATCATGTCTGGATAAGGAGCCCTAAGGTACAAAAAGGACTACTACAATAAACCTATACGGGTCCCAGTAGGCAAAGCCAATCGCCAGCTCCTCCATCTAAAATTTAAAATCTACAAGGTGTTCATTAATGACGTGATAATATTTCAGGGAGCGATTCCTTAGGTTATTTTATGAAGAAAAGTTCATATGGAACATATGTCCGCAACGGCTTCAATTTTTTGTTAAAGGGTGTTGAAATTGTTTTTTCTAATAGTTATTTTTTAATATCTTAGAAAGTATTTTAGATATTATTTTCAATTTTGGCATGTGTTAATAGAATATAGAACCACATATTTTAATTAGAAAAAATATTTTATCGCTCCAGTGGCACCCCTGCGAGCATGTCCCCTGATATTTTTTACCAAAAAAGTGATACGCCACTGACATTTTTCCATATCGATATTTTTCCTGATTAGCCTGATCAATTCTACAAGTAAACCATTGTAGGATGGCCGATAGCCGCGCAGAGAGAGAAGAAATATCGTCGCTGTCGAATAGAGACTAGTTTCCTAACTATGAACGCAGTACAGTCGGGGAAGAAGTTTTAATAAAAGGTGCTCTCTATTCACCGAGAATCCCGGTATGCCACAGGTCAATTTTTATTTTCCAGTGAACTACAGTTCTTTGTTTTTATATTTGAAATATTTGTAAATTATAATATTTAATTGATTTAGTTTCAAGTAAACAATATGACATAGCAAACATACAAAATAAATACACATTCGATTAAATGTAATGAGAATACAATTATAAAGTCTGAGATAAATGCTTGCAATATATTTTTTATTTATCTCTGCTCTGTCCAACTTCAGAAGTAATCCAGCAAACAAAATTAAATTGTATTATTAGTAGTCATAATAATATAAAGATAATGTTTCTGATGATGACACTTCAACACGTAATACCCGGCGGCCAGCTGTGGTTACAAAAATGTCCCTTTTTATACTCTGTGTACACTATTTATAATTTTTTATGCAATTAAAATAAAATATATTTTCCTATACATAACACAACTGATATAATAGATTTGTACACATATTTTTCAAAGTGGTATAATAGGAGCTCCAGCTGTAGATTCCCGCTCCATACATTTTAAAACAAAACTTATAATTTCTTGACATAAACATAAACAAGTGAGCTCCCGTAGAGGTGGGCGGGCTTCGACCACTGCGCATCCTAATCTCATCGGCCATTCTAGAATGGTCAACCTGTACATGAAAACGGTCTCTTGCGTTTTTCTTATCAGACACACAGTTCTCGATTAAAACAATTAAATTCATATTGAAACAAATTACCAGATCAATCATCTTCAGTGTAGTTTGGTTTTCTGCATCCGAATCCGGTGTCATTTGTGCCCCACCACATCGCAATTTTTTTCTGTACTCAAAAAACAGTTAGAGAATGCAAAACGGGAAAATTGCATTTTTCCAACGATTTAGGGATAGAGAAAAATTGCGACGTGGTGGGGCAAAGCTGACACCTGATTCGGATTCAGCAAGCCAGAATACACTGGAGATGATTGGCCTGGTCCGTGCAATCGACAATTTTTGTTTGTTTGTGTGCCTGCGTAATTAGTTTCAATATGAATTTAATTGGTTTAATCAAGAAATGCGCATCTGACGTGAAAAACGCAAGAGACCGTTTTCATGTAGAATTGATCAGACTATTCAGGAAAAATATCGACATGGAAAAATGTCAGTGGCGTACCACTTTTTTGGTAAAAATATCAGAGGACATGCTCGCAGGGACGCCACTGGTGGATCGATAAAGTAATTTTTCTAATTAAAATATGTGGTTCTATATCCTATTAACACATACCAAAAGTGAAAATAATATCTAACATATTTTGAGATATTAAAAAATAGCGATTACAAAAAAAAATTCAATACCCTGTAGCAAAAAATTGAAGCCGTTGCTGACATACGTTCATATGAACTTCTCTTCATAAAATGACCTAAGGAATCACACCCTGAAATATTAGCACGTCATTAAGGAACACCCTGTATGTAATATTAACAATTTGTTATAGTATATATGATCTCAATTGGGACAGCATATATCACTTTTGCTTATTTCGTCTATTATTATCTTTATATTCTTTAAGACAGACTTACTTAATTGTGGGGATTGATTATATTGATGTAGTCTTGTGTTTACATCAGGCCACACCATTTCAATGTGGTTGAAAATGCAATAATATGGAGGCAGACGTAAAATAGTATGATCGTGTGCTTCAAAATTTTTTCAACGGCATATTCCTTTTCAAAATTTTGCTTTCCAATTAGTTCTAATAAAGTCTTCTTTGTGTTTTTTCTGGTATTTTCAAGCCTTTACCTTTCACAAATTCAATGATATCGCCTTTTCTTGTGTTGGTGTTCGGAATTTTTGTGTGTTGCCTCGAATGGTATGACGCATTGTCCATAACAATTACAGAATTTTATGGGATATTTGGTAACAGCTTCCTTTGTCCACTTCTCAAATAAATCGGAGCATTTAAATTACACTTTTTGGTGTTATCTACCCAACCGTATTGAACTACATCTTGGGTGTCAAACAATGTTTCGTCAAGATAAATTATGTCTCCATTTGCATATCGGTATTCTTTTATTTCATGCACGTACTCGTGTCGATGATCAACGATGAGTGCTGATTCCATAACTACCATTCGCTTGTCCAATTTTTTGTATCTAAAACCGCAATCGAGCAAAACGTTTCTCAAAGTATCTAATGATAGTTATAATGTGGATAATCGCGTAACTTATCGCTAATCATTTCTAATGTGGGCACCTTCTGTTCATTGTAAAAGTCATACACAAATCAACGAATGACATCTTTGGACGCGTTATCAAGTTTTTTTAGTTATTGTCCAACTCTTTTCCGTTTAATAGAATGATCAACTACATCCCCGGCTCTAATAACCCTATAAATTGCAGTACGGCTAAACTTGGTTAATTACAAATCCTCTTCACAATTTGATTATATGAAGAATCGATATTTTCGCCTTTTAAACACGAAAAAATATTCAAAATAACCCTTTGAGTTTGAACGTATAAGTCTTAAGTATTAATACTAATAATTTGTTCAAATATTCACTAGAATAAAGTAATTTATAACGCTGCCTGACTGAACTGCACTGCCTCGTACAGATCATACGATACAAATAGTTCATACGTATTTCCGAACAAGTTTGGTGTTGACAAATCAAATTCGCTAAGCATCTAATCCCACCTACATTTCTATGTGACAGGCGGATCAAGTCCACGTAGACTGTAGACGAGGAATGATGAATATAAATCTGTAAAATTCTGTGCTCTCTCATTCAATGTGAAGCGATATATTGACAATACCCCGTAAGATCCCCTAGTTCCGTTCTGTTCCAGTTGAGTTCGTAAATACTATAACTAATATATATTAAATATTTTCAATTGAAATAATTGATTTCAATTTAAAACTATTTTAGCTGTTTCATCTCCAGAAGTAATAATTAGCAGAAATAATATTTCATAATTAAATATTTGTTCTAGTCGAAAACAAATCGTAATTGTGATTAATTGTGGTAAGAATTACTGAGGAAAACAAAACAATTTGTGACGGAATTAATTGGAATTAACCGAAGGTAATTACGGCATTGAAATCGAATTTGGTCAGACCATTTTTGGTTTATAGAAATATAATCAAATCTTCAAGTTACATTGGAGTAAAGTTGATTAAAGATGAAGTCCTGCAAAATGTTTTCGTTTAAAAATTGAATAATAATTTGAGAAATAGGGGCAAAACGTGAAACTGGTAAGCTAGTTTATGAAAAAATCAAAATAGGTATATAAAATGAATAAGACCAGGTTTTTCATTTATTTTTGCAAACTAGCTTAACAGTGCAGTGCAATTAGTAATTAAAAATTAAAAATGACGGAACCCAACTATAATGAATGGACTTGAATGATTTTTTTGCATTGAGTTTCTAATACCGACCGTATCGGCAGTATCTAATAACTCAGGCAGGTCATTTTATTTTTTTAAACAACTTTTGTTATCGTATACATACTAATTACGATTTTGTTTTGTCAACCATTTTAATGATGGAAGGAGTAGTGGTGGGGGGTGGCAGATGTCATTAAAGAATTGAGACCTTAACTTCTACTACATACACCAAAATCCAAGTTTCTGGATTCTTACTAGCATGCTTTACTCATTTACTCCTATTTATCCGCAACGTTTCAACGGAATAAGCTCAAAATATAATCTAGTTCCAGATCTCGTTATAATACATACGTGGTCCATGTTTCAAGTGAATATCTTAATTTCATTTTGTTAACCCGTTTAATATTGGAGTGGGAGGTGGTGGTAGGTGTGGCAGATGTCATACAAAATTAGAGACCTCGACTTCTAGCATATACACTAAATCCGAAGTTCTGGACTCTTACTACCTTGCTTTGCTTATTTGCTCCAATATACCCCCCAACCCTTCACTGTAATAACCTCTAGTCTAGTTCCAGAACTTATTATAATACATACGTGTAACAAGTCTCAAGTCAATGTCTTAAACCGTTTCACGGTAAATGTGCGCACTAAAAAAATGTTACAGACAGACAGAAAATTTTTGCGATCAAAGGACTCCGTACAAATTGAATGAAAAGTGGGTCCCGGTCAAATTGTCTGAAAATTGAATATGTTATAGTTCTCGACTTTCTGAACAAAAGTTCTCATACACACAAATTGATCCTGTGATTAGGATCCAAGATACAGAGGGCTGAAGGTTGATAGTTTGGCTATATTACTGATATATTCCTAATGTAGTTTCTAGATCATGATCTCGGGAAATCAGGAATCGGAAAGTAATCCATCAAAAATAAGTTGTAAATAGGTGTCGAAAGGTAATATGTTGGTCATTACCATGAACCTTACAAGGTCAAGTTGAAGGGTTCGAACAACTTCAGATATGTCAGTTAGTTTGCCAAGGTCATTCAAAGGTTATGAGTGTTTACTTACCCTCGACTATAAACCTTACAAGGTATTTTTTAGGTGAATTTTGGCCAACTGAGTATTTTTAGTAGGTACCTATAATTGAATCCAGAAAAATCAATCTGAAACTTGACTGAACATCTTGTAAATGCAAACTAAATAGCATATCTACTTCATTAGTAAGTGTCTATTTACTTTTTAAGCTGGAATGTTGGCTCCATGTGAAGCTTTAAGTGACTTTTTTTACCGTCGGCATTGGCGTAACCCAATGTGCACCACGGGGATTTTACATTTAAAAATCTTTACATAAATATCTTTTTATATATATACTTACAAGGATATACTGAGCTGCAATATATTTTTATTCAGGAAATTAATCTTTCTCTTTATAAATACTCAACCCACAGTACCAGTGATATATGTAGACAATGCAGAAAAATTCAATCTTTTTAACGTTAATTTTAAAAATTAAAAATTTCAATGATTTTATGTGTAAAAAATGAACTTGACCTTACATTGATATCAGTAATATAGCCAAACTATCAACCTTCAGCCCTCTGTACCTTGGATCCTAATCATAGGAACAATTTGTGTGTATGAGAACTTTTGTTCAGAAAGTCGAGAACTATAACATACTCAACTTTCAGACAATTTGACCGAGACCCACTTTCCATTCAATTTGTGCGGGGTCCTTTCACATCAAAGACGTATATGAAGTTTTTTTGTACGATCAAAAATGTAGGCTCTAGATCTTTTTGGTTAACGTACGAAAATGGAAAGCAGCGACACGTAAGTACGATGCGCGAAGCGTGGACGATCTCGGACGCGCTACATTAAATTTGTTATAACTTTTGAACTAATTAATGAAATTAAGCTCAATAATAATAATAATATACCCGGACTACTCGGTAAAGATGGTCGTCCTGATAATCGGCGTTCTCGGTGGGATGAGGCCTACGCTGCTCTCAGCATTGAAGACCATACCGGCCTGCCAAAAATCAGCCGAATGGTTGGCAGGCCAAATGCAGAAGGCAGTCGTCTTGGGGTCCCTGCGTCTACTTAGGGCACACGATTCTGGAATCTACAACCACTAACCCTGCGGGATGTGGGGAGTGGTTGTAGATAATTCGCTGGCGCTTCCCCCGTGAGAATATCGGAGACACGGGAGAACTGTCCAGCATCGCTAACGCATAATACTAATAATAATAACGAGCTCCAAGTGCTGTACCCAGGATACTCGGCCAAGATGGTCGTTCTAATAATCGGTGTACTCGGAGGTATGAAACCTACGCTGCTCTCGGAACTGAAGACCATACCAGCCTGTCGGAAATCAGCCGAATGGCTGGCAGGCCAAATGCAGAAAGCGGTCATCTTGGGCTCCCTTCGCCTACTTAGGGCACACGAATCTGGAATGTACAGTCACTAAGCCCACAGATCGTGGGGAGTGGCTGTTATTATCGCCGGCGCGGCTACCGTGTGGTATCGGTCGGAAAGCACGGAAGTCCTGTCCGGCAACGGTGCAACCGAAAAAAAAAAAAAATAATAATAATAGTAATAATAAGTGGGGAGTGGTTGTAGATAATTCGCTGGCGCTTCCCCCGTGAGAATATCGAAGAACTGTCCAGCATCGCTAACGCGTAAAAAAAATAATAATAATAATAATAAAACATCTTTATTCAGTAATACCTTGCGGTGTACAACGAGTCACAAAAAGAAATATTAAAATAGTCTTACAGAGAGACTAGTTGTTATGAACACATAGTGATGTATAAAAACAAACTTATAAATAAATTAACAAGCAAATATGCTTTTTAAATAATAGTTCTTTCAATTTCATTAATTTAACAGTTTTTACACTTTTGATATAATTAGGTAGATGGTTATAAATTTAATTAGTTGGCCGACCACACTATTCTGCACTTACTGCACGCAACTTAAATTTGGCTTTATAGGACGTAATTACTTCCACATCCACGTAGTGGATTGGAAGTATAGTAATCGCAAAAAAATTTTCAAATTTTTTTATTCATGAAATAGGTTTAGAATGTCATGAAACGTCGAGATTTTAAATTTGAGCGGAAAAAAAATTTCTGTCTGTCGGTCTGTCTGTCTGTCTGTCTGTAACTTTTTTTTGTCCGCACGTTTTCTCCGGAACGGTTTAAGATATTGACTTGAAATTTTGTACACGTATATATTATAACGAGATCTGGAACTGGATTGTTTTTTGAGGATATCCGGTGAAGAGTTGGGGGTTAAATAGGGGTAAATAGGGGAAAATAAGTAAAGCAAGCTTGTAAGAGTACAGAAACTTGAAATCCGGTGTATGTACTAGAAGTTAAGGCCTCAGATTTTTTTGCAATATTTTTCAACCCCCCACCACCCCTACCCCATTAATGGGGTTGATAAAATAAAGTTGAGATATTCATTTGAAATTTCGTACACGTATGTATTATAACGACGTCTGGAATTAGATTATATTTTGAGATGATTCCGTTGAAGGGTTGGCGGTTAATTTGGGGTAAATAGGGGAATATAAGTAAAACAAGTTGGTGAGACTACAGAAACTTGAAATTCGATGTATGTACTAGAAACCAAAGCGTCAGATTTTTTCATAATATTTTTACTCCAATATGAAAAGGGTTGATAAAATAAAATTGAAATATTCATTTGAAATTTGGTACAAGTATGTATTATAACGACATCTGGAACTAGATTATATTTTGAGATGATTCCGTTGAAGGGTTGGGGGTTAAGTAGGGGTAAATAGGGGAAAATAAGTGAAGCAAGCTGGTAAGACTACAGAAACTTCAAATTCCGTGTATGTACTAGAAGCCAAGATATCAGATTATATATAATATTTTTCAACCCCCACCATCCCTACTTCATTATTAAAAGGGTTGATAAAATAAAATTGAGATATTCATTTGAAAGTTGGTACACGTATGAATTATAACGACATCTGGAACTAGATTATACTTTGAGATGATTCCGTTGAAGGGTTGGGGGTTATTTAGGGGTAAATAGGGGGAAATAAGTAAAGCAAGCTGGTATGACTACAGGAACTTGAAATTCGGAGTATGTACTAGAGGCAAAGGCCTCAGATTTTTTAATAATATATTTCAGCCCCCCACCACCCCTACTCCATTATTAAAAGGGTTGATAAAATAAAATGGAGATATTCATTTGAAAGTTGGTACACGTATGAATTATAACGACATCTGGAACTAGATTATACTTTGAGACGATTCCGTTGAAGGATTGAGGGTTATTTAGGGGTAAATAGGGGGAAATAGGTAAAGCAAGTGGGTATGAGTACAGAAACTTGAAGTTCGGTGTATATACTAGAAGCCAAGGCCTCAGATTTTTTAATAATATATTTCAGCCCCCACCACCCCTTCTCCATTATTCAAGGGGTTGATAAAATAAAATTGAGATATTGACGTAAAATTTAGTACGCATATCTATTATAACGACATCTGAAACTAGATTATATTTTGAGATGATTCCGTTGATGGGTTGGGGGTTAAATAGAGGTATATGAGGGAAAATAAGTAAAGCAAGCTGGTAAAAGTACACAAATTTGTGATTTGGTGTATATACTAGAAGCGAAGGTCTCAGGTTTTTTTATTAGTATTTTCCATCCCCCCACCACTCCCATTCCCTTATTAAAAGAGTTGATAAAATTAAATTTAAATTTTCACTTGAAATTTGGTACATTTATGTATTATAAGTATATCTGAAACTAGATTATATTTTGACATGATTGCGTCGAAGGAGTGGGGAAAAGTAGAGGTAAATAGGAAAAAATAAGTAAAGCAAGCTGGTAAGAGTACTGCAATTTGAAATTCGGTGTATGTCCTAGAAGCCAAGGCCTCAGATTTTTAATAATATTTTTCAACCCTTTCACTACCCTTACTCCATTATTAAAGTGGTTGATAAAATAATATTGAGATATTCACTTGTAATTTGGTAGACGTATGTATTATAACGACATCTGGAACTAGATTATATTTTGGGATGATTCCGTAGAAGGGAATAAGTAAATCAAGCTGGTAAGAGTACAGAAATTTGGGATTCGGTGTATATACTAGAAACCAAGGCCTCAGATTTATTTCTAATATCTTTCAAACTCCACCACCTCCGTTTCATTATTAATGGGATTGATAACATCAAATTGAGATATTCACTTGAAAGTTAGTACACGTATGTTTTGTAGTGACATCTGATTGAGATGACTCCATTGAAGGAGTCGGAAGTGGTAGGTTGTGAATAGTGGAAAATAAGTAGGGTAAACTAGAAACTTCATTTTTAGCGTATATGGTAGAAACCAACTCCTCAAACTTTTCTATTACATCTGCCCTGAATATTATTAAAATTCTATGACCAATAATTTCCACATATTAGAGTGCAAATATAGTCAAGATGTTTCCTTTAAAGCGACTTGGATGAAGAATCTGGATGTGGAAGTAATGATTCCTTAGGCAGCGGTTTTTTCTTTTTTACGACTATCGCAATCGTGCACATGTTCATGTTTTATAAACATTTCGTAATGTTCTTTTACATAACTGGCACTTTCTAGGATGTAGATGCAGGTGGAGGTAAGTATCCTCTTTTCAGTAAAGATGTGTTTGCATTTGTAGGAGTCTGTTCGTTTCATATTGTAAATACTTCTAAGGCATCTTTTTTGCAATATAAGTATTTTATGAGCGTCTGTAGAATTTCCCCAGAAAATAATGCCATATTGTATAATAGAATGGATGTAAGCGTAAAATGCAATTAAACTTGTGGACTCATCGACTGACTGAGACAACACTAAGTGCGTAACAGAAGCTACTGATTTTTGGTGTTATATAACTTATATGGGCCTTCCACTTGAGTTGTTTGTCTATTATGACACCCAAGAACTTAGTGTCTGAGGGCGACGTAAGTTTCTCTCTATCAACCGTAATTTCAATGTTTTCTTCATTATTTGCGGAAAATTTAATAATTTTTGTTTTGTTGATATTTAACTTTAGATGGTTATGAGAATAATATTCTTTCACGATAGACATAGCATTTATAATTTCTTGCCGAAATTACACCAAATTTTTTCCCTTAATGAACAATGTATTGTCACCAGAAAACATAACAGCGTTATATAAAATATTTTCCGGTAGGTCGTTTACATACAATACAAAAATTAACGGACGCAGTATGCTACCCTGAGGGACCCCTCTTTTTAAGTCAACAAAGCTTAAATGAAAGAAGAAACATGTGGCTATTGGATTATCATATTTTCAAATATAAAAATGAATGTATGTAGGAATGAATTCGAAACATAAAGAGATTTCCGATGAAATCGGTAAAAGCTCTACCAGTTCTACAATTTTTAAGACAAAAACCTATAACTTTCACATATTAGTCTTGAAGTAAAGTATAAAAAGATCCGATGGATAGGTGTGCTAAATATTTTTTTAAATAAAATAGGTGGTTGAAGTTAGGTATACATATCAAATTTTACCACTTTCTCAAAATTTTGAAATTTTGGTACATCTTCAAAAATAAACTTCTGAGATTTACTTCACGCATCAGATGATTTTATACATTACTTCAAGGGTATTATGTGCAAGTTCCAGGTTTTTACCTTAAAAAATGTAGACATGGTAGAGCTTTTACCGATTTCATTGGAAATCTCTTTATGTTCCGACTTCAAATATATGTTATTTCTACATACCTACATTAATTTTTATATTTGAAAATATGATAATCTAATAGCCACATGTTTCTTCTTTCATTTAAGATTTGTTGAGCTCAATTTCATTAATTAGCTCAAAAGTTATAACAAATTTAGTGTAGCGCATCCGAGATCGCGCACGCTTCGCACTGTACTACTGCGTTTCATTTTCGTGCGATAAACAAAAAGATCTGGAGCTCACATTCTTGATCGTACAAAAAAACTTTATATACATTTCTTATGTGAAATTTCCCGTACCTTCGATTGGCGTAAGCAGTTTTTTCCGATAAAGTTAAATTTTAAAAGTTATTCGCGAAAAAACGTAATATTACACCTATTTTGTGTAATAATTATTACAGCGGTACTTTTTAGGAAGAAGACTTTTTATCATATATTATGGATACAATTTAGAAGGGAATGGAAAAAAGTCTTCCCTGTTACAAAGAATTCCGGAGCCGATTCCTTATTTTACTGCACTATATGTTATTCCGTGTATAAGCACAAAAAGAAAAAAATCTGACGCGACGTTTCAGTTCTACAGCCGCTCAGTGCTCCTTGTGGGAGTGGAAGGTGAGAGAAATATGCGAATACAAACACTGACACCAGAGAACGTGTGTGGGGGGTTTTCGGGGTCGCTGAACACGAACTCGGGGTTAGAATTTAGAGTGTGGGTAGCAGTGGGGGTGTAAAATGTCTAACAAAGTTGAGACCCTTAGTTCTAGTATACACAACCAAAACACAAGTTTCTGGAGTCTTATTAGTTTGCTTCACTTATATACCTCTATTTCACCCCCAACTCTTCAACAGAATAAGATCAAACTAGACATAGAAGGAGAGTTTAACAACGCACTCGTTAACGAATGCATTGATAAACAGAGGAGTCACAACAGTGCTCTGCCAGTGGACTAAAGCCAGCTTAGAGAAAAGAATAATAGTATCCAATTTAGGCGAGGCTACTATTGAGGCAAAGGCGAGTACAGGTTGTCCTCAAGGAGGGATACTATCTCCACTATTGTGGGAACCCTTGTTGACGACCTCCTCCGGAAATTTTCTGCAGAAGGCTTCTACTGCCTAGGATATGCTGACGATATAGTAATAGTTGTCAGGGGGCGATTTGCGAACACGATATCAGAGCATTCACAAAGAGCCCTAAGTATTGTCTCCACAAATCCCCACAAAACCACAGTCCTCACTCTTACACGAAAAAGAGCCTCGGAAGGCCTAAAGCCCCTAGTACTCAACAGTGTGAAAATTCCATTTGCCAGTGAGGTAAAATACCTAGCTGTCATTTTTGACCAAAAACTGACATGGAACTCCCACATCGAAAAAGTCACACAGAAAGCAACCATAGCCCTCGGAAGGTGCAGGCAGATGTGTGGAAAAAATTGGAGGTTAAATCCCGAAATTACCCTGTGGTTATATACTAGGATAGTAAGACCCGTGATAACCTATGGATCAGTAGCATGGTGGACTAAGATAGTGCAGGTGGGAGCAATAAGGCTGTTAAGTGGCGTACAAAGGCTTGCTTGCTTTTGCGCCACAGGAGCCGTAAAATCTGCTCCGACTGCTGCATTGGGAGTCCACCACTACACATATTTATCCAAGGAGAAGCTCGTTCAGTGCTGCATAGGTAAATGCAATGCCATATGCCAATCAGGCAGCAGAACGGAACAGAGCATCAGAAGTTGCCATTGTGAAGGCCTTGTGAGGCTGAGATTCCAACTACTTGGTGGGGAAAAACCAAGAGCTGACAGTTACATTAAGGGGTCTTTATCAAGGCTCTGGAATCTGATACAAAGGACAAAGCTGGATAAGAAGCTCTAAGGAAAACAAACAGGAGCACCACAATAGATCCATGGGTGTCGCGGTGGTCAAGGCCATTCAGCCAGCTCCTCCTTCCTAATCTAATCTAAGTCTAGTTCCAGATTTCGTTATAATACCATACATGTGCCGAATTTCAAGTCAGTATCTTAAACCATTCCAGAGAAAACGTGCAAACAAAGAAGAAGTTACAGACAGACAGATAGACCGACCGACAGGCAGATCTACATTTTTTTTCATAAATAGGTATTGACAGTCGGCCACGCTCAACTGCAACTTGTATTAAATTAGATTTCTGTAAACTTTGACTAAATATACTTTTCTTAAATTTATGACATATTGCACCGGAAAATTGAAATAGTTCGATAAAATACTAATAATCTTGATCTAAATGAATATTATGATTAATTTTGATATCATTGGACTACATTTTATAATTATTAATACTATTTTTAGGAAGAAGTACAAAGAGATAATAATAAATAGATCTGGTATCTGTAAATGAGTGACTTTTACTATATAGAAACGTGAATCATACTCACAGTGATTTCCTTATTTTCATAATCGGTGCCCCCTGCCAACGTAATTCCTAGACTGCCTCCTAGAACTTCTAAATTAAGTACTATAGTATTCGTGCCTAATTTTGTTTTAACTTCCTCTGCTTTTACATCTTCTTTATGTTCTAAATATTTTCTAGGTTTATTCTCTTTTGGTTTAGTTTCAACTTTTTCAACTTTCTTAGCAGCAACTTCATTATTAAAGATAATTTTATTTTCAGTTTTGGCAATCTCTGCTTTCACGCTTCTTGTACTTACTTGCGGTTTATAGATAGGAACTTTTTGAGGTAAAGGTGGAGGCGTTGATCCGAAATTTTCAAAATTTTCTTTCAGTGCCTTTACATTGATCGGTTTTACTCGCCTCGCCAGAATGCTGCTTGCGCTGTAAAACTCTCGAGTACTTTTGTTTTCTTTTGTATCTTCAGAATTGTTTCTTATTGGCATCGAAGCATGTGATCTGATAGGTACGACTCTATTTTTCGGTGGAATTCTGGTCGGGACGATATCCTTTTCTGCAAAAGATTTTCAATATAATAAGGTTAAATAATTTACTACTATCAGTCCTAAATTTAAACGTACACAATTCAAAAAATCTTTTACGTATTGCCACCTACAATCTCACATATATTAAAACATTTAATAAAAGTAAATTTAGGAAGAGTATTCGTCTTTACCTTCATGCTCCTTAACTTAATATTTAATTTAGTTGACACGTTCTATACCCTAATAGGGTGGGTATGTTGGAACAAATAAATCTTATCTAATATAAGTATGTATATGCGCGTATACTGGATGTAACAGGATCAATGTATACCCTCCCTGTCTCCTTTAGTATTGAAGATAATTGACTGAAATTTAGGATATACTACATACATACATAACAAGCGGCACTTTTTGACACAGTTAAATTTTTTTGACTTCCGGTTTCGCCGGAAGTGACACTAACTTTCGATTTTTAAATGGAACACCCTATAAATTACTGCGTTTTTGAACTCTGCATAATTTTCTGAATCCAACGATGCCAAATAAGTGACATTTCAAACATCATCTTTTTTTATAACATAATTCTTAGTTTTCCATTTAAGTGTGCCATGACGGTTCCGATTTATTCTAAATGACCCGTGTAATGCTACAAAAATCGAAATTCCGTTAAAAACACTAAATTACGTGATTTATGAGCAAATAAAGTTCACCAAAATTGTTTCTGGGGCAAAACTCAATTTTTTCAAATGGAAACGTATAGGTACCGTGGTACCATTTATTAGTACTATTAATTAGAAATTTATTCACATGCCGTATTAAAATGTGCGATAAATACAAACAAAATTACAGCTAAAAGAAAATAAGAAACTACAATTTTATTCTAATTACCTTGTTACATACAAGGTGGTTTTGGAATACAAAAAATTAATACAAAACATTGTTCAAAATGCTGTCCATTAACCTCAATGCACTTATTTTTTTGCATTTTCCCTTCCCCCTTTATTATTATTATTATTTGCAGAACATGTTTTAACATTTTTTTTAAAATAAAAAATTGAAAATTTAGTTAAAAAAAGACGTAAATTCTTTTTTTATTTGCTTTGTATACATTTTATGTGACAAAAAAAGTACTTTTAATATTGAATTTCGCGCCATTATCAGTCAGTCATTTTGAATTTTTCGATTTTCTCTTCAAATTCGTAATTAGTGACCTCGAAAACCCCCGAGTATAAAATTTGGACGATATTTTATTAATTTTAGAGTAATTATAATTTTTTTTTAAACGGATGCTAATTATGCACTTTTGGATGCGCTTAATGGTTACAATCGGCCCATAGAGGGTCTTAAATGACCCAATGTGTTACTTAAGGCTTGTATAATACTAAAACAAACCACTTTTCTCAAATTTTCATGAATCTTAAATGAATATCGTTGAAAAACCCTTGAAAATGCACAAACAGCAAAAAATGCACTTTTTTTGCATAACTATGCATTTTTAGATACTTTCCCCGTCATTCTGTGCGTACGGACTATGATTTTTCAAGTTTTTATACATAAAAGATTTATTCTATGCAATAAAATCTTTTGGGCATGAAACTTCTTGAAAATCGCCTTTTTTTAAATTAATTCCAACGGCCTACTTGTACTTTACCAACGATCTTACGTATTGGAGCAAAAAGCGCAACAGGAAATTGATAAATCAATTATTATTCATAAGTAATTTTTTCAAAATAATAAATAACATATTTATATTGTCAAAAAATGTATTATAATCCATCTATTTATATTTACATTTTTAACTATATTATATAAACAAGCTAACCGTTATACTCTTCGTCGATTTACTGCAGTTTTTATATAATTGTTGCACATTCTATAGGATACTCTTCGCTGTTTTTTTGTACATAATATTAGTTTTAGATATTTTTAGTTTAATTACAAAACATAAAAAAAAATATGTAAAAATATATATTTTTTTATTTAAAAAAATGTACAACTTTTTTATTTATCGATCGATTTTGCTCAAAATAGGGTTCTTCCTCTAGCAGACACTAACTTACTGTCCGAGTTTCAATACAATCGGACTGTTCGTTCTTAAGTTATCGTGCTTACAAGAAACGTGACGGATGGACGGACAGACAGACGGACCGACAGACATACGGACAGACATACGGACGGACAAGTTGTTCAGAATTAGATCACCAACACAGTGATATGAAAATTTTTTCTCTACGAGCAATATTACCGGTCTTAGAAATGTGATGATCGAATGCAATATACTCTTCGTTTTGTATTTGCGAAGAGTATAATAATAATTATATAAATAATGTATGGCGTAATTTGATAAACGATATATTATTATACAGGGTGATTCACGTAGGCCATTCATTAGAAGTTTTTCAACTTGCAGTTGGATTAGAAACTTGAAATTTGGTATGCAGCCATAATCGATCATGCCCGTTCTATCTAAAATATTTTCAGTCCTCCAACTATACAGGGTGTGCCAAAAATTGGTACTAACTTTCTTAATTTAAATGGAAACCTATATTTTTCTTTACATGGTTCGATTGGTCTTCTAATTCTGAGTCCAGGCTAACTTTTGATGTCCCATCGGTGGTCCCATTTTGTACCATATGGGCGCAGTCGATTTTCAAATGTCACAATCAAAAATTGTCAAAAAGTCAATTTTTTCAAATGGCACCTACTATTTTTTTTCACACCATTCGAAAGAAAATTGAATTTTAGGGTGAGTTACTTAAGCATTCCCTATACCTAACTTCCCCCATATCGAGTTATTCAATAAAAATCAAGAAATACCTTATCTTGCCGAGAGATTCCTTACTTCATCAAGTATACCATGGAAACAAAAGACAGTTGTAATAATTTTTAAAGAAAAATATGGATTCTTATTTAATTACACACAACACCAACAAATTATTATTAACGAACAAGAACAATGTTGACGAAATTCAGACGTAAAGGTTCAATGTGACCACCATATTTTTGTTCAAATATTCTATTATTCTACTTTCAACAGATTGTGTAGCACATCTTTGCGCCTACCATTTCTGACGCCAGAAATCAATGCAAAATTGAATTTTAGGGCCACTTTTATTAACATTGTGTATGTCTATCTACAGTCGTTTTTGAGTTATTGGCATTTTTTGAAAAAAATATTGTTTTTTTTTCTCAAGGGTAGTAGGCTTTGGAAACAATCATTTCATTTTAATTTTTATTCAAAAATCGTATTGCAATAATAAATAATAACAACAAAATAACAACAAATAAACAGATTAACAAAATAATTATTTCAATACAAATGCTCAATGTGTGCACCGTTTTCACTGACAGAATTTCGTTAACATTGTTCTTGTTCGTTAATAATAATTTGTTGCTGTTGTGTGCAATTAAATAAGAATCCATATTTTTCTTTAAAAATTATTACAACTGTCTTTTGTTTCCATGGCATACTTGATGATGTAAGGAATCTCTCGGCAAGATAAGGTATTTCTTGATTTTTATTGAATAACTCGATATGGGATGAAGTTAGGTATAGGGAATGCTTAAGTAACTCACCCTAAAATTCAATTTGCTTTCGAATGGTGTGAAAAAAAATAGTAGGTGCCATTTGAAAAAATTGACTTTTTGACAATTTTTGATTGCGACATTTGAAAATCGACTGCGCCCATATGGTACAAAATGGGACCACCGATGGGACATCAAAAGTTAGCCTGGACTTCCAGCTAACTGCTTCACAAATTTGGTTTCATAATTTTGAAAGGTTTGCGAGATACAAATTTGTTCGTAAACTACTACAGCGGCAATTTTTTTCAAAAAATTGGACATATGTCAAAAATTGTAATAGATAAGTTAACATAACTTAGGTTCTCTAAACTCAGAATTAGAAGACCAATCGAACCATGTAAAGAAAAATATAGGTTTCCATTTAAAATAAGAAAGTTGGTACCAATTTTTGGCACACCCTGTATAGTTGGAGGACTGAAAATTTTAGATAGAACGGGCATGATCGATTATGGCTGCATACCAAATTTCAATTTTCTAATCCAACTGAAAGTTGAAAAACTTCTAATGAATGGCCTACGTGAATCACCCTGTATATTAATATAGTAATACATTTTCTTTACCAATTATTTTAATTAGTTGAATCTGAAATTGCCGTAGTTTCAATAAGGCGTGTTTTCAAAAAAGTAACGATAGTTAAAAGATGTTGAAAAGTGCATCCAAGTAATTAAAGAAGATTTGCGGAACGATTTCCTGTTATCTTCATATTTCATTCCGTTCCATGCAAAAATGAAATATTTCATAAACCTTTGGTTTCAAATATTACGAGTATCAAAGGGGAACTGTATAAAAAAATATGGCCTTAGAACATAAGTCTTGACGATCATTTTCCATAAAAAAAAAGTTTAAAAAGCTGGTAGAAGCTGAGAAAAATATTTTTAAAGATGGCCACTTTTGGCCATTTTTCGAATTTTAATCGTCTGTAATTAAAAAAAGGTGCGCCTTGAAAAAAAAATGTCACAAGAGAAGAAGAGTTTATTTTGGTCCAATTAATCTAAAAAATGTGTTTGAAAAGCGATGTATTCTTTTTTTTATTTTTATGCTCTTTTGTTAATAACAAATTACTTGTCATCGAAATTAAAAAGTTGAAAAAGACATTTTGTTGACAATAAAATAAAAATTCGATTTCATCCTTTTGAGAATATATCGCTCACCTAGAGATACAGGGTGTAATTAGTTTCATGTCATTAAAAAAAAAGGTAGTAGGGAACGACAAGACAAACAAAAAAACCTTATGTAACATGGGGTCTAAAGCTCATAGTATTGGAGAAAAAAAAAATAAACAAAACGTTTTAAGACAATTAATAACACAGTTTGAGAACTGCTGGCATACGCTGACATTCGTGCAAATAAATATGGTGCGCATAAGAGATCATCGAAAAGCATGCCGACAAAGCAGTCAAAAGCGACCGGCAGAGGACACCGCCATGTTTTTTGCTTCTTCACGGTCAAATTATCTTTTTACGCGTGGTATACTCTCCCTTGTAATATTCTCAAGTAATAATTTCAATTTGCGTCCTTAATTGATAAATAACTTACCACACGACGCGACCTACCCGTTTTTTGGTCTTGTCTATTGCTTTTCTTGTTCTTCTTGAATTTTGTGCCACTTATGTTAAGATTTATTTCATTGACTTATCGCTCAAGTCGTTATTACTTGGTTACGTAAGACATTACTCTCGTTCGTGCTTTTTGTGTTACTTTTTGGATTTTAGACCAAGTTTTTCTTTTTGTTTTCTTTATTGATAACGTTAATTGACAGTTCAGTGTGGTGTCTTAAAACGCATATTTTGGACATTATGGAAGATTACACTTATACAGCGCTCGCGGATATGCATTTGGTGTATGGAGAAAGTAGTGGAAATGCAGCTGGTGCTGAAGAGCTTTAGAACAATTGCAACAACGTATTTTAATGTGCATAGAAACCGTAAAAAATGATCCTAATTTACGAAAGGTGTTGAACGGAGTGCGTATATCCTTAGTTCGACGTGCCGAAATGTGTATACGTGGAGATGGAGGTCATTTCGAACAATTTTTGTGAAAAATTCAAAAGAATTGTTCAGGTATTGGGTGTTACCTATTGGGCATTAAAGGTATTATTATTATTATTATTAGTATTCTCTGTCTTGTTTTGATCTGTTTATTATTGTTTACATTGATTTTCATAGAGACCAAAGACTCGATTTTTAGTTTTCGATACCTGATTGGGAAAAATTATGCGCTCAATTCGTTAAAAAAATCAGATTTTTTCCAAACTTGAAATACACAACTATTTTCTGTTATCGTATCTCGGACGTCTAACTGTTCGTTTTCCAATTTCATAAAATAATTACTAATTTTTTAAGCTTTTAACACAATACTACAAATGTTAATAAACTAATTTTAAATTCTTATAAACAACAATAAAAGCTACAATAACTTTGTTCCAAATTAAAAAACACATGTAAACAAATTATGTTTAAACCCCTGCGGCCATGCTATGCTTGCGATGTGCCGAAAGAGAAGGAATTATTCACGTTTTCATATTAGGTGTTTTCACAATGTGCAAATTTGCTTTTTTGATATTAAGATGAAGTACTTGTTATACTAAAGCACTTATTAATATTTAAACAGCATTCTATCGTCCATTAAATTAAAATTTCAACAAATAAATAACATAAAGTTGTAGTAATTGAACAAGTACGTAAAACAGTCAGTGACGTCGTCGGTTATATTAGTTTCTTAAATCGCGTTTAAAAATTGTTAAACACAACATTTTATTCACTTTATTTACGTTTTACATGTGATTAAATAAGTAACGCGTACCTAATACGGGATTTGCAAACGCTACTTTAGGAAATTTATCTGCAAAATAACTTGTTTATAACACAAAATGACACTGAAAATATAACTGATGACACCATGAGTGCGTAGTGAATTGATGTAGTTTTTGGCGAAAAAATTTCGATACAAAATTAAAATGGCTTATTTTAAGATACTACTCGACTGTTTCTCAAAATTCAAGTGTTTTTAACTATAATAAAGCATTATCTTCACAGTGAAAGTGAATTTAAAATTTGTGAAAACGCCTAATTAGTGGTAAGTATAAAAAGTTCGGTACGAGTAATACCATCAAAGTGCCGCACTTTTACCAGCGGGAACACAAGTCGGGTATTACAGTTTTTTATTATTTCTAATGTTCGGAACTATAACATCCATTGACCCTGAAAAATAGTGGTTCTCAAATGTTTCCTACCTTAACATTAAAAATGTAAACCCAGGTCAGTTTTTTTCAAAGTGCCCCTAGAGAAAAAAGTCATATAGGTTTTTTGTTTCTGTAGTCGGTCCATATTACCAGTTTTTTTAATGACATGAAACTAATTACACCCTGTATAGTCAGCGTATACGTGAAAGAAAGTTATAATGGGCGCAGAGCTCTTCGCCGATATTTGGAAATGCATCCAAACGGAAGGCAACCGGGTTTTAAGATATTTCAGTGGATTGCGTGGAAACAGGTTCCTGTCGTCTCAAAAGAGATACCGTGGGGTGCTCGAACTATTACTATAGAACAGGAAAGACAAATTTTGGTCCGTGTTGCAGAAAAGCCAGAAATAAGTACCAGGAGTATGGCTGCGGCTACCGGAGTTAATAAGTCATCAATTTCAAAGATCTTTAAACAAGAAAAGCTTTATCCGTGACATTTTAAACCTGTTGAAAATCTGCTGGGGCAGGTCTACCGTATCTCGGTTACTATTAACTTTTGAACCAAGGTATAACTTTAATAAAACCTTTCAAAATCAAAATACCAGGCAGGGAAGACTGGACAAACGGTCCTCCAAGTTGGAGCTGGGATTTACGGGATAAGGTCAAAAACGAAAATCCCAATAAGTCTAGGAAAATACGCCACAGTATATCAGGCTGCCAAAGGACGCAACATGCAGATTCTGAAAATAGGCAGAGGAAACCTCAGCCCATGTATTGTGCGATTGTGAAGGCCTCGCTAGACTGAGATTCCAACTACTTGGTGTGGAAAAACCAAGAGCTGATAGCTAAACTAACGGGCCCTTATCAAGGCTGTGGAGTCTGATACAAAGGACAAAGCTGGATAAGGAGCTCTAAGGAAAACAATCAGGAGCACCACAATAGATCCATGGGGGTCGCGGTGTTCAAGGCCAATCAGCCAGCTCCTCCTTCCTAATCTAATCCAATCTAAGGTAAGTTTGTCCGAATCGCATTACTCTGTTGATCTGTGGGTACAAGAGTGTGAAAGCCTTGAGGAAAATCCAGTTCTCTTGTTTACGTAAGGAATCTGCTGTTGCTGTGTGTACCAATTACGTATGGGACACCTTGTATGAATATTACTAATTCCTACTTTTAATTAATAACAGTATAATTGGAAATTAATATTTGTGGCGTTTGCTTTGTAATGTAATAAGATTTAAGTGGGAAAACGCATTACAAGCGAATTTCACCCAAATATTATTATATATATTATTATATATATTATTACTCATTCTATGCGTAATCAATAATGTTCTAAAATCAGCCACTCATCGTTGAAGAGGTTCCTGGTTGTAAGAGTCCACAGATTTACCCTCGTCACGTCAGCATGAGCAACGTGTGTGTCATTTATATAATTAATTTAGATGCAATCTCTTATTGTCATCATATACTTCCAATAATACAAATGATGGATTCGACTGAATTCAGATATACAGGGTGTCCCAAAATGAATTGCCTTCCCTCAAGAAAGTCACAGAATACAAAGAAATTTTGTTGTCGAGTTTTGTTTATAAAAAAGGTGCAGCCTCTTGAAGGGAGTAAGTGAAACCATTATTACATAATCCGCTGGGTTGAGTTCTACTAACGGTTAGCGGGCCAGCTTTTAATTTCGCAGTTAAAAGTCATTTTTAATTGAATAATTCTGATTTTAATAATTTCTTCTGGAGAGATAACATTCTCATGGTTGTTCTTTATTTACTATAAATAATTATGCAAACCGTTTCCAAGCAGTTTCTCTTTTTCTCGGCGTCTCTTGCATAAATAACAAGCTAACCATTATTCTCTTCGCTAATTTACCGCATTTTTTATATACAGGGTGGGCCACTGAAAACGAAACACGACTGTTTTGGGACACTTACACTAGTTTCTTGAAAAAATGCTTGGACAGGTCGATTCTTGATTTTTAGGGGACAACTGTTGATGTCAAACATGACAGTGACACATCAACACCCCAACCCCCTACCCCCAGCAACCCCTAACCCAAGAATTTAAATAGGGAAAGGGGGTCGAGCGACCCCTCATTTGAAGCGTCTTTCTATTCTTGTATATATACCGGGTGGGTCACGAATTGCGCTCGCCCCGATATTTCCAAAAATATTTGGAATAGAAAATTGAAATTTGGAGGCCTTATTACACGACTAAAATGCCATCTTTTCAATAAATAATCAAGTTTGGTGCACATCCGGTTTGACCGGAAATGCCCACAACTTTCGATTTTTAAATGGAATACCCTATATATTTTTACATTTTTGTAATCTAGAGGAAATTTTGAATTCAATACATCCATTTTGGTCACTTTTTGATAAACATTAAAAATTTTATTAAAATATCTATTTCTGAATCCAGAGTGCTGTGGTGCCCAAAATATATTTTAGTTTGTGTGCTACGTTACTATAAAAATAAAAAGAGCAATATGATTGCATTACTTAATTCTCTAGAGGCGTTTAAAATTTTTAAATGTGATTTTTACCCACTAACTAGTTTTTTTAAATGGGAATTTAATCGTTCACCAACATTTTTAAATACCTCATTTTCATACGAATCTAATGATACCAAAATTTTGAAAATCCGCTCAGAAATATTTGAGATTTCAGCCAAAATACAATGCAACCAAGCTATTAGAAACATGCGGCTAATAGATAATAGATTAGTGGGCTTTGGAAACTAAAATGGCACATTTCTGTGTAAATCTGGTAACCTAATAACATTGGAAAAATCATAGTAGCCATTGAATGTAATAAAACAATATCAGCTGTCAGACAGACTCGTGTAGTTATAGGCAATCTTGAGCTATCAAACATTTAATAATTGTGAGCGCAAAGAACGTTACAATTAAGTTTAGCATAGGTATGTGGAGGTAAACACAATTACATCCATTTGCAATAGAATGCGACATCAGTTCGGTTTTCAGAGTTTTATTTAAATGAACATAAATATCGGGCCTATAAATAAATAAAAATCAGTTCCGTTTGAACAATTAAACTTAAACTAGGTAACAGTAGGTATCTTTAAAATAATTAATATAATTAAACCATAAATTGACATTTATAGATATTGTTCAAAATGTCCACCATTTTTTTCTATACACAATTCGGCTCTGCGTACAGTTGCTTGAATGGCTCTACGCAATTCAGCCGGCGTTATTTCATTAAGAGCCCGTACAACTTTATTTTGCAGCTCTTCACGGGTATTTGAAGAAGTTTTATAAACTTTATTTTTGAGAGTGCCCCATACATAATAGTCGAGGGGTGTTAAGTCAGGTGACCTAGGAGGCCACCTGATATGACCTTGATTTGCGATAAAGCGTTCACCATGCAAGTTATTTAAATATTCCATCACTCTTCTGGAATTATGTGGGGGAGCACCATCTTGTTGGAAAAACAGATTTTGTAAATAGGCAAGAGGAAGTAAGTCAAGAAATTCTGCTGTCTGGTTTTGTAAAAAGAATAAATATCGTTCGCCAGTAAGTGTTCCATAAAAAAATATGGGTCCAATTATTCGATCTCCAAGTACTCCAAGCCAACAGTTAAACCCAAATCTTTCCTGAATATTCCCCCGCCCTACCAACCTCGGATTTTCTTGAGTCCAGTATCTAGTATTATTTCTGTTAAACATACCTTGGTTCGTAAATCTACTTTCATCTGAATATAAAATATGAAAAGGAAAACTTGGGTTTTGTTGTACTGCATTTAAGAACCAGTTGCAATATACTAGCTTCCTGTCGTTATCATCTCCATAAAGATGTTGGTGTATTTGGTATTTATAAGACCGAAACTTATGTTTCTTTAAAATTCTGCAAACCGAAGACTGACTAATGTCGCATTCCATTGACAATTCCCTTGTTGATGTTGTTGGGTGTACCATCACAAATCCTAATACATCAATTTCTTTGTCCTCACTTACAATAAAATAAATGTTTGATGGTCATCTTGTTGATTGGGTTCGTTTCTTAATTCTTGTTCCACTCTGGCAAACAAGTGTCTGCTTGGATGACGTCTGTTGGTATATCGTTGCTGATACAGTTCTGCAGCTGCAGTTGAATTTTTGAGACGCTCTCCATATATCAGTAACATATCGACCTTTTCATTTCTACTAAAATTATTCATTTTCTTTAATTTTTACTCAAAGAGATTTCCGCAACGCTTTATTTTGTATCTGTCTGACAGCTGATATTGTTTTATTACATTCAATGGCTACTATGATTTTTCCAATGTTATTAGGTTACCAGATTTACACAGAAATGTGCCATTTTAGTTTCCAAAGCTCACTAATCTATTATCTATTAGCCGCATGTTTCTAAAAGCTTGGTTGCATTGTATTTTGGCTGAAATCTCAAATATTTCTGAGCGAATTTTCAAAATTTTGGTATCATTAGATTCGTATGAAAATGAGGTATTTAAAAATGTTGGTGAACGATTAAATTCCCATTAAAAAAAAGAGTTAGTGGGTAAAAATCACATTTAAAAATTTTAAACGCCTCTAGAGAATTAAGTAATGCAATCATATTGCTCTTTTTATTTTTATAGTAACGTAGCATACAAACTAAAATATATTTTGGGTACCACAGCACTCTGGATTCAGAAATAGATTTTTTAATAAAATGTTTAATGTTTATCAAAAAGTGACCAAAATGGATGTATTGTATTCAAAATTTCCTCTAGATTCCAAAAATGTCAAAATATATAGGGTGTTCCATTTAAAAATCGAAAGTTGTGGGCATTTCCGGTTAAACCGGATGTGCAACAAACTTGATTTTTTATTGAAAAGATGGCATTTTAGTCGTGTAATAAGGCCTCCAAATTTCAATTTTCTATTCTAATATTTTAGGAAATATCGGGGCGAGCGCAATTCGTGACCGTTCAGACAAGCGTGGCTTCCACAGGAGCCTACCAACTTTCACGGGTGTTAAATGAAGTGTTGGTGTTCTTCCGGGTGTTTTCCCGTGTAGTTGGTAGGCTGCTGTGGGAGCCACGCTTGTCTGAACGACGTTTCGGCGGAATCTCATCTGCCATCCTCAGGTTCTAGCTGGAAGCTGCCTATTGCTGCTGCTGCCGCTACTGCTGCTGCTGAACTCAGTTCAGTTGGAGCAACGAGGAGCAGCAGTAGCACCGGCAGCAGCAGCAGCAGCAGTAGCGGCAGCAGCAGCAATAGGCAGCTTCCAGCTAGAACCTGATGGCAGATGAGATTCCGCCGAAACGTCGTTCAGACAAGCGTGGCTACCACAGGAGCCTACCAACTACACGGGAAAACACCCGGAAGAACACCAACACATATATACTGACCCAATAGCTGAACAGTTGTTGATACTTAAACGTTCATGCCTCATGCTTTATTTTAATCTACTTTATCTAGTTTTTATATTAAAAAGCAGTTAGGTTTCGTTTCTTGGTCGACTATTGAACAAAAGTCTCGGCATTAAATTCTACAGAAATGCGTTTCGTTTATTGACATATGTATATAATAAATAAATTTTTGTTGATTCATTATTTCGCGAGTTATTTCATTTCATATGAATAAATAAATAATTAATTCTCTCATTGAAAACTGTCAGAATTGTCGCGAAATAACTAAAAATTATTTTTTTTAAAGTCCGCGCGATTGAATGTCCTTGAACTACAAATAATAATATATTTACAATGCAGGTATTACTAAACATAGGTACTCATTAAGAAAATCTCGTTTATATACAGTGTCTTGCACTTAATATGACTACACCCTTGCATTTTCGTTATTATTTATGTCCGACTTTCATAGCAAAATGAGCACATTTGGTTTTTTTGCCATTTTGTGCTGATTTATTTTTAATTTTGGTCATTATTATCACTATTGTGCCATGTAAACAGAAAATAATTTCATTTCAAATACATTATAAATAATTGCCCAATAACAAAAACAAAATTTTCTGCTTCAAGGAGTAAACCTATCATTCCTTATGTATTTTTGTGTGCTGAATTTGAATTTTCAATTTAAAAAATTTCTACCGCTTAGATTTCAAGTAAATCGCCGTCTTTATTGTCAAATATCTCATTTTGGCAATAAAAGAAAATCCACCCGGTAAAAAAAATTTGTAATCGAAAATTCGAATTCAGCACAAAAAAATACATAAGGAATGATGGGCTTAATCCTTGGAGCAGAAAATTTTGTTTATTTGTAGACCAGTGTAATTTAACTCACGCCATCCACTTCGGCCCCAACAGTAGCCACCGTAAAAGATTGTTTAACGCTATTGGCTACTAAAAAAAATCGAGGTAACCCCACGCAAAAATTGACAGGATCCCAGAGACGAAAATATTTTAGTCAAAGAACGTGGATCGGATTTTCATCTAAGAGACGGTCTAGGAAATTTGTCATTAGGGTTGATTTTCTAAAGACCGGGGAAGATGTTTTATTTGTCATAAAATAAAAGATTAGAATATCGTTACTGAATTCAAGGAAACTTCTTAAATGAACAAAGTTTTTTAAGTAAAATGTTTGCCGACGAGACCACATTCACCACCAATGGTTCAGTGACTTCTCAAATTTGTAGATATGGGGCTACAGAAAATCCTCATTAGGTAATTAACTGCAAAAGCCTATTTATATTACTTAACTTTAAACGCAGCTCGATTGGTACATTTTATGACTTGTTCGAAGCAACTGAAAATCTCTCATTAGAAGCAAGGCAGGAAATGAAATTTCAGTTTGATGGAACATCGACTTATAATTCTAGGATTGTTCAGCAATCATTAGAGGTACATTTTCCACATCACTGGATAGGGAGAAACAACCTTTCTCAGATCTCACCGCCGAGGTCGCAGACACTACTCCTTTGGAATTTTATTTTTGGGAAAAAATAAAGAAGTTTACAAAATCGTGGCGAACTTTGTGCCAGAATACCCGAGACCTGAAATCAAATTAGCGCAGCCGATTTAATGAGAGTTGCCATAAATAACTGAAAGTGCATTCCAGATCGATGTTGGTTAAGTGAAAAAAGATTACATCCGATAGTATCTAATTAGTTAGCTTTAATTTTATATCATTCATTATTTAAGTAAATTATATGAAATTACCTTTGCTATAGCGCTATTCTTTTATTTCTACGGCACACAGTGGGAAATTTAGCACTATTTTTGGACAAAAGTCCATTTGACGCACAGTTTTTGAGCGATTTGAATAATTTTTTTTTTTAAATACTCGTGAATGATTCCAGTTTAGCCTCCAATTGCTACAATTTAAATATCTATTCTTCTGATGAACGTATCTGACCCAATGTCGGAACATACAGGTTTTCAGGATCTTTTCGATATAAAATTTATTACTCTAGGTTGTTTAGGTAATTAATTGTATGCATGAATAAAATTAATTTTAAAAAGCTAACAAATATAAAAAATAAGAAGATTTACTCAAGGATGACGTTAAATTCAAGCTATATAAAATATAATAGATGTATTTGTTGGAGCAGATAAGTAACTTTGAGGTTGCATATCCATGGACTTCTTATACTTCCAACTTCTTATGCTTTTTTAGCTCTAAAATAGAAATTTGGTTACTTTGTTACCTTACTTGCGTTTTTAATTCAAATAATAGCTGTTCTTAATTACATTATATATATGATAACATCAGCGCGCTGATGTTCCGATATTGGGTCAGATACGTCCATTAGAAGAATAGATATTTAAATTGTAGCAATCGGAGGATAAACTAGAATCATTCACGAGTATTTAAAAGAAAAAATTATTCAAATCGGTCAACAACTGTGCGTCAAATGGACTTTTGTCCAAAGAAAGCGCTAAATTTCCCACTGTGGGCATACCTACGAAAATAATGAGAAAAAAAATGGTCCACATAATCTGCTTGACGACACTCTTAGCTATTACTGGCTAAAATTTCAACTCAATCGTTAATTTTCTCCAAAATAATTTTAGGTTTATAAGAATAAGAGATCTTCTGAGTCCTAACTTAATGAATTCTGTGGCAAAGAATTATTTCAGATGCAAAAAAAAGATTTTCTGAAATATTAAGGTTAGATTTCACTTTTCTTGACAATGAGTTTGTAAATACATGTAATTGAAAAAATTTTATTTATCTTTCCAAAAAAAGTTATCGCGAAGAAACATGATTTTCAAAATGCTTTTGGTTTAAAAAAATAAGCAGAACAAATTTTTATTCGCTAGTCTAGGTACATGTTTAATCCAGCGATTAAAAAAACTGTAACTTTCATATTAACACAAAATATTCTCTGGACTAAAAATCTGTATGCATTTTGGCCCATATTTTAACAATCACTAATGGATTTCAAAATTTAGTATCATTAGATTGGTACAGAAATGATTTCAAACCGTTGGTGCCCTGTAATCTTCCAGTTTGAAAAAATAACATTATTTTAATGTAATTAACTAGACACTACAATTATAACGACTTGTTATTTTTGTAGTAATGTATAAACCAAACAAACATATTTTTGTACACTATAGTACTTGAAAGTGAATTTGTAAATATAATTTAAAATGTTTGACAAAAATAGTCTGAAACATATGCATAATATTCTCTAAAATATAAAAATATAAATACAGTGCCCCATTTGAAATTCTAAAGTTAGGAATTCCTTTGGGTTGAATCGGAAGTGCATCAATGCTGAATTTTTGTTCCTCAAAAAATGCCATGTTAGTCCTTCCAAATTGCAATTTGCAACTCAAAATGTTTTAGGAAATATTGCGTGGAGCACACACCAGGTATACTTAATTTTCAAACAAATATCGACTTTCTTCAGATAAGCTTTGTACGAACTGTCAGGATTTTAATTCTTAGGTCGTCGAGAATGATACTAGCAATTATTAAAAATTTACTATAAAACTTCTACAAACTTTGATCTATAGAAAGTCGTTTAATCTATTATTTAAACGATTATATTAATTTATAAACAGATCCTTAAGTTATTAAGAGACTTTAATGAGCTAACGAATTGTAATAAAAATTAAAAATTGCATTAGTAAATGAAAATTTAAATTATATTATCAAGCAATTTTAAAAAACTATATCTTTTAATGTATCGATATCGTGATATGATGAAAGTACTAATTGCCGGCTTATCTATCTTTATGTAACTAACATTTTTTTCAAATTAGTTAAGTAAATATAATTAAGTACTTACCAATTTCTACAATTTTCGTAGGCGTTTTTGTCACTTCCTTGTATTCAGTCTCCTTAGGCATCATTTCCACGTCAATAAACGCAGTATTGACTTTGTCCAATGTTCTAGCTTCTAGCTTGATATTAGTAACAATTTGCTCTTTCGTTTTTGTGTTGATGGCTTCTTGTTTGTCTACTGTTTGGTTTTCTTCTTGCTTCCTTCTGATAATTGGGGATCCTATCTTCAAATCCTTACCACTTCGACATTTTGCAGAGGCCAAAATATTTTTCCTATTAATAGCCTCAACACTAGAAGGTTTTAATAAGCGGTTTTGAGAGTTTAACTTATCATCGTCGTCTGATTTACTTTTGAAATGATTTAGCTCACAAGAGCGAGTAGGCGAGGACGGAGGAGAGAATCTTGAATTATAGCTTGACTGACTCGAACTGACTGCTGAGTCGTTGTCACTTTCGTCTTCTACTTTATTTATATGGGATTTTTGAAAGGAATCATGAGATTCCCTAACATACTTTTTCGTAGAACTCACATAATCGAAGCTGCAGTCTGATCTGGTAGGTGAAGATATACTTTCTAACGATTTTGGTGGATTTAAATCATCATCGGTTACCTTACTAACTCTTGAGCTGGTTTTATCACAATATTTCGTTACTTCTGTGTTGGATACATAATCATAGTTTTCATTTTTAATACCTGTTGGATGCACTTGTAAGCTTCTCCTCTTAAAAGCCGGGGAATATTTTGGAAGGTTATTACTAGTACTTGTAGGCCAAGGCGGTATTACTATTGGAGATTTTCGAGAATCATTGAGGTTTAAGGAAAGTACGTCTTTATTGTTACTATCTAATTTTGGCACTGACACAAACGTTGGAACGTTTTGACTTTTTATTTCTGGGATGTTAATAGCTGGTAATACATCGTTCTCAGATGCTTCTGGTATTACTAGCCCTTTTAATTTCGAAAGACCTTTCCTTCTTTGTTCCACCAATAAGTTCCATTTTGCATTTTTCTGTTTCGATAAGGCCGACATGTCTATTAAACTTTGAGATCGTGTGTGTAAGTTTGTTGGCTCTGATATCAAACCGCTATACTTTAAATCCTCAGTGGAATCATACATTTTTGCTCGGAGGTCAGTATTTGAAGAACTAACAGAATGACATAGAACTAAATTACTTGGTTTTGTTTTTTCGGAGAAGTCCAGTGTATTGTTTTGATGCTCGTTCATGTAGATGTTTGGTGGAAACTTTTTCAAAGTTCCCTTATTAGGGTCTTCGAAATAAGCCTTTGTGGTGTGTTTTACTGAATCATTTTCTATAAAATCAGGAAACTCATGACCATCTGGTGGCTGCCTGGAGTCACTTGGAAGAGTTGCCATAATTCCATCAGATTCTAAAAAAAACATATTGTAGTTAGTACTATACTAGAAAGACATTATGGACTCACATAAACTGTCACCCACACACAGAACGTCAACTTAGTGACTGAATTGCATTATCTATAATAAACCGCTGTTATTAATGATTATCAATTTGTTGAGTAAGATAAGGGATAGATAGTACTAGTGGCAGATTACGTTGCGTGGGTTTTCGGCAAATTACTTGCGTTTTTTTTGGAATTACATTGATTATACTGAGAAAATGACACACTAAATATAAACTAAATTTGGAAATCTTTAATTATTTAATTTTGTTATTACTAGGTATACCATGTTATTAAACAGAAAGTATAAAGATATCAAGAACTATTTTTGTAACGTACAAGAGTAGAAAATAGTGAGGAGAATAATTTTGCAAATTGAACACACTGATCGATATCCACTCGTAATTATCTAAAGATAAAAATATTGTTTTAACAAATGCAGGCTCGTCCCATCAAATACTACAGTGTTAGTTAGAAAATTCGCCGCCCTCGATATTTTATAAAACAACTAGTTGTTTTTCGAAAATAAGTGAATCTTTAGGTATAACTGCTAAAGCTGTAATTTTAATCATCTCCTGATGATGCCATCCTGATTGGCGAAACTTCGTCAGTATTCTATACAGTATTTTGGGCTTGTAGAATTATATCAAAGCTTACAACAATCTTGTCATGTGAATTTCTTTTTTTTATAAAAATGTTTATAATTTTCATATTTACCATCGATTCTTACTTCCCTTGGTTACCGAAGGGAAGCGTTGCAATCTTGACAAAACTACTTTCCGAGATTTCTTCAGATTTTCATGTTTCAGACTACGCAGATTACGAAAATTAAAAGCTTTCAATGCATCAGTCTATCTGTCTGTCGGTGTGTCTGTTGGCGCTATTTCTACAAAACTATTTGAAAGAGGAGAATCAATATTTGATAAACACTTGACGCAACGAAGAAATGAAGTATACTTTCCGTCTGTCTGTCTGCCTGTCCGTCCGTCACGTTTCTTGTAAGCACGATAACTTAAGAACGAAAAGTCCGATTGTACTGAAATTAATTAATTGAATAGACATTAAGTTAGTGTTAGCTAGAGGAAGAACCCCATTGTGTTTAAACAAAATTCATCAATAAATAAAAATGTCATTAATTATTTAAAATAAACATTTTTTTAAAAATATTTTGTAATTAAACAAAAAATGTTTAAAACTAATATTATTTACAAAAAACACTGCGAAGAGTATCCTATAGAATGTGCAACAATTATTTAAAAAACCGGTGCCTAAGGAATCACTATTTCCACATCGATTTTTCATTCAAGTTTATTTAAAGGAAAACTTCTTGACTATATTTACACTCTAGTATGTAGAAATAATTGGTCATAAAATATTAATATTTGGGGTATATGTCATAAAAAAACTATACGCCAAAATGAAGTTTCTGGACTGTTATTAGCTTGCTTTACGTATTCTCCCCAATTACACCAATTCTATTTTATCAACCCCAATAATGGAGCGGGGGTGGTGGGAGGGATGGAAAATATTATAAAAGAATCTGAGGCCTTGGCTTCTAGTATACACACCAAATCCCAAATTGTTGTACTTTTACCAGCTTGCTTTACTACTTTCCCCTATTTAACCTCCAACCCTTTACGTATCGTTGTAATATATACGTGTACCAAATTTCAAATGAATATCTCAATTCAATTTTATCAACCCCTTTAATAACGGAGTGGAGGTGGTGGGGGGATGGAAAACATTATAAAAAATCTGAGACTGGGTTCTAGTATTATACACACCAAATCTCAAACCTTTGTACTTTTACCAGCTTGCTTTACTTATTTTCCCCTATTAACCCCTATTTCACCCGCAACCCTTCACCGGATTAGCTCAAAAAATAATCCAGTTCCAGATGTCGTTATAATGCATACGTGATAAAATTTCAAGTCAATATCTCAAACCGTTCCAGATATCAGACCAGACCGACAGACAGACAGAACATTTTTTTTCTCTCAATTTAAAATCTTGACATTTCAGGACATTTTAAACCTATTTCAAAAAGAAGAATTTTTTATAAAAAGTGCAGTAAATCGGTGAATAGTATAATGGTTAGCTTGTTATTAATTATATTCTTGTTGGATGACCACCTGTATATATTTTTATTTTTTTAACTAAAAGTATATCAGGTTTTCTTTCTGGCAATAATGACAATTATATTAAGAATATAATTCTCCTATGTCGTTATTAATATTTTTTTAATGATTCAATATATTATTTATCAAATGTACCTATAACAAGTTTCCTCCTTGGCAAGTGTGTCAATTACATTCTAATTATAATTTTCCATCGTCAAATTCTTTCTTTAGGCACTTTTGGGTAAAAAATATACAGGGTGCCCATTAAACAGAAAAATAATTCATAAATAAAAGGTGCCCAAGAGGGAAGTTTAGTGTACTTAAATACCTTTACCTGTATTTTTAAGGATTCTTCTATTAGCTGACATTAACTTACTACCCAAATTTCAGTACAATCGGTCTTCTCCATCTTGAATATCTTGCTATAAGAAATGTGACGAGCGAACAGACAGACGGGCAATTTGAGAACATTGTTCAGAATTCAATGACGAATTATTTTTCTATACGAACTTCTGCCGGCTCATATACAGTGGCGGTTTTACCACTGGGCACACTGGGCGAGTGTCCAGGGCGGCAAAATTTTAAGGGCGGCAGAATTTTTTTCTTTTGAATATTGCTTTAGTCGTTTTTATGATTCCGCTAATGGGACAGTTCCATTGAAGCCAAAACAACGCATCGAGCAATATGGATGGCAGCCAGAAGCGGCTTTCTTTCATATCTAATTTATATTAGAAAATAAATACCCGCTACAAACTGTTCTGGAGAAAGGAGTTTCTCGACCTTGCGACGGGTAAAGAATTACTTACGGTCCACAATGACGCAGGAAAGGCTAAATTCACTTGCAGTATTAAATATTGAAAACGGAATTTTAAAAACTATAAAAACAGGAGATATAAACAATGACTTTGCTGTAAAAAAAGGAAGAAAAGTTCGTCTTTACCTTGTATATTTTTTTTTATTATTTTATTTTTAAAATTATTTTATCTCTTCTTTATTTTTAATAAATAGGTGTTATACAGAAAAGTCATTTTATATACCACTCACCTCTAATGTGTAGTGTCCTTTGTTCTTTTAAAATAAAAAAAAAGTATTTTTTTTTTGGTAAACATTTTTTGGGTAGCATATATATTATGTTATATTTTTTAAGAGTAGGGGCGGCATCTTAAAATAGTGCCGGGGGCGGCAAACATGTTAAAACCGCCCCTGCTCATATACCCTGTTTCTCTGTTCCCGTATCTGTCAAAGTATTTTGATTGTGCAGAAATACGACTTTGAGTTTCTGATTTATAAGTTTTCAAGTCTCTAAACGAGTGGTTTTTAAAAATACCTGCCTGCCTGTCTTCTGTGGTCGTATCACAAAACTGAGGAAACGTTCCCTAACAAGAAATTTGAAAACTATTAAACATTAGAAAAGCTATTACTTATACAAAAGACATAACAACGAGGACTGAAACCATCGAGCTTTTATCGTACAGAATGGCAATATTTTAACTATGACTTTTGCAAATTATAAAAATATTTTATAAAATGATGACTATTAGATCTCCATAGGGGTAGCTCGAAAGCGTGGAATGCCGTTAGTAAATTTGAAAAAGCAAAACAGCCTCACTTAACTTATACACTTTTCAAGATAATTGGAAGTGTTCCGTTCTGACAAATGACGGTTATGACGGTCGATCTCAAATCTTTCCAACCCCAATCTAAAATTTACAAATCTATCCTTGAGGGAATTAGAATCCTTTTGTGTCAGTGGATGTTACAATTATTTCTCCATTGCATGAAGTTAAGATCGCAAGTCCTCGAATGTGTCCCACTTACTATGGGTGGTATGCAGATATCATTGGTTTCATTTCATTATTCTTCTTACGTCTATTCAGGATACTGACAGTAACTTATGAGGGTGTTATCTTTAAGGGTACCTAAGAGTATTACTTTTAAGATCTAAGAATTATATCGATTGGTAATCAAGATACAAAGAGAAGTAGTGAAGTAGCAATCTAAGGTAAGCAGAAATTCAAAATACCTAGAAAAACAGAATATATTACTCATTTTTTCGCCCCACGCTATCACGTTTATTAACATAAAATTTTGCATTCCTCTCTGGGGAGGAAATTCCACTGGTCCCTTGGCATTATACCAAGGGATACAGTTGGAATCCTTTCCAGTTTATTGGGCCCTTATGGTGACGTTGCCCCCTCCAACAGATCAGAGTCCAGATCTCAACAATTGATCATAGAGACTGCTACTTTAGGATTTTCCTTAGAATGTGCACCGCTTCCAGTAGTGCTCAACTCAGTTTCCTTTAGCATCACGTTGACGTCATTTCATTCGCGAGAATTTCCCTGTCGCTTAGGTAAGTTCCACATAAGTGTGACATCATTCGTGCTAACAAGTTTTTCAGGAATATGCTCATAATATTTTTGCGATACCGGTATATGGAATTGCTTACGCATTATTATTATTTATTTATTTATTTATTAAGATGTCCAACAGGCACAGGCCCAATTACACGATAAAGAGAGACAAACTACAATTGCAAATAAATTAAAATTAAAACAAAATTATACATACAGTAGGCATATAAACTTATTTTAGAGGATATGTGAGAATGGCAAAAAAAAGAAAAGTTAAAAGCAAGAAGAAAAAAACAGAGGTGAAAACATGACAGTTTTTAGGATCAACAATCGCTTCAATTATTTTACTTCCACATCCACGTAGTGGATTGGAAGTATAGTAATCGCAAAAAAATTTTCAAAAATTTTTATTCTTAAAATAGGTTTAGAATGTCATGAAACGTCGAGATTTTAAATTTGAGCGAAAAATTTTTTTCTGTCTGTCGGTCTGTCTGTAACTTTTTTTTGTCCGCACGTTTTCTCCGGAACGGTTTAAGATATTGACTTGAAATTTTGTACACGTATATATTATAACGAGATCTGGAACTGGATTGTTTTTTGAGGATAGCCGGTGAAGGGTTGGGGGTTAAATAGGGGTAAATATGGGAAAATAAGTAAAGCAAGCTTGTAAGAGTACAGAAACTTGAAATTCGGTGTATGTACTAGAAGTTAAGGACTCAGATTTTTTTATATTATTATTCAACCCCCCACCACCCCTACCCCATTAATGGGGTTGATAAAATAAAGTTGAGATATTCATTTGAAATTTCATACACGTATGTATTATAACGACGTCTGGAATTAGATTATATTTTGAGATGATTCCGTTGAAGGGTTGGGGGTTAATTTGGGGTAAATAGGGGAATATAAGTAAAACAAGTTGGTAAGCGTACAGAAACATGAAATTCGGTGTATGTACTGGAAGCCAAAACGTCAGATTTTTTTATAATATTTTTCAACCCCCACCACCCCTACTCCAATATGAAAAGTGTTGATAAAATAAAATTGAGATATTCATTTGAAATTTGGTACACGTATGTATTATAACGACACCTGGAACTAGATTATAATTTGAGATGATTCCGTTGAAGGGTTGGGGGTTAAATAGGGGTAAATAGGGGAAAATAAGTAAAGCAAGCTGGTAAGACTACAGAAACTTGAAATTCGGTGTATGTACTAGAAGCCAAGGTCTCAGATTATTTATAATATTTTTCAACCCCCACCACCCCTACTTCATTATTAAAAGGGTTGATAAAATAAAATTGAGATATTGATTTAAAATTTGGTACACGTATGAATTAAAACGACATCTGGAACTAGATTGTATTTTAAGATGATTCCGTTGAAGGGTTGGGGGTTATTTAGGGGTAAATAGGGGGAAATAAGTAAAACAAGCTGGTATGAGTACCGAAACTTGAAATTCGGTGTATGTACTAGAAGCCAAGGCCTCAGATTTTTTAATAATATATTTCAGCCCCCCACCACCCCTACTCCAATATGAAAAGGGTTGATAAATTAAAATTGAGATATTCATTTGAAATTTAGTACGCATATGTATTATAACGACATCTGGAACTAAATTATATTTTGAGATGATTCCGTTGAAGGGTTGGGGGTTAAATAGGGGTAAATAGGGGAAAATAAGTAAAGCACGCTGGTAAGACTACAGAAACTTGAAGTTCGGTGTATGTACTAGAAGCCAAGGTCTCAGAATATTTATAATATTTTTCAACCCCCACCACCCCTACTTCATTATTAAAAGGGTTGATAAAATAAAATTGAGATATTCATTTGAAATTTGGTACACGTATGAATTATAACGACATCTGGAACTAGATTATATTTTGAGATGATTCCATTGAAGGGTTGGGGGTTAAATAGGGGTATATCGAGGAAAATAAGTAAAGCAAGCTGGTAAAAGTACAGAAATTTGGAATTTGGTGTACTAGTAGCGAAGGTCTCAGGTTTTTTTATTAGTATTTTCCATCTCCCCACCACCCCCACTCCCTTATTAAAAGAGTTTATAAAATTAAATTTACATTTTCACTTGAAATTTGGTACATTTATGTATTATAGCTATATCTGAAACTAGATTATATTTTGACATGATTGCGTTGAAGGAGTGGGAGTAAGTAGAGGTAAATAGGGAAAAAATAAGTAAAGCAAGCTGGTAAGAGTACTGCAACTTGAAATTAGGTGTATGTCCTAGATGCCAAGGCCTCAGATTTTTTCATACTATTTTTCAACACTTCCACCACCCTTACTATATTATTAAAGGGGTTGATAAAATAAAATTGAGATATTCACTTGTAATTTGGTAGACGTATGTATTATAACGACATCTGGAACTAGATTATATTTTGGGATGATTCCGTAGAAGGGTTGGAGTTAATAGGAGTAGGGAAAAATAAGTAAATCAAGCTGGTAAGAGTACAGAAATTTGGGATTCGGTGTATATACTAGAAACCAAGGCCTCAGATTTCTTTCTAATATTTTTCAAACTCCACCACCTCCGCTTCATTATTAATGGGATTGATAACATCAAATTGAGATATTCACTTGAAAGTTAGTACACGTATGTATTGTAGTGACATCCGATTGAGATGACTCCATTGAAGGGGTGGGAGGTGGTAGATTGCGAATAGTGGAAAATAAGTAGGGTAAACTAGAAACTTCATTTTTAGCGACTATGGTAGAAACCAACCCCTCAAACTTTTCTATGACATCTGCCCCAAATATTATTAAAATTCTATGACCAATAATTTCCACATACTAGAGTGCAAATATAGTCAAGATATTTCCTTTAAAGTGACTTGGATGAAGAATCTGGATGTGGAAGTAGTGATTCCTTAGGCAGCGGTTTCTTTACTCGTTTCTTTATTTGGGGTGGGTTAGTGAAAAATATATCACATCGACTTTCCAGGTTTGTGTAGTTAAGGTACATTTGATATAGCGGTGATGACATAAGAATATTTGTTTTGGCAGTGGGAAGATGAAAAACATTGTTATTTCTTGAGGAAATTCTAGGTACGTTGTATATGATTTGATTGAAGAGTCTGATACAATCAAGGAGATTATTTACTATTTTATACAAACTTATTACAGATGCAGCTACTCTCCTCTTATCCAGTTCACAAACATTAAAGTGATTAAGCAGTATTTCATGTGGGAACCCAATTTGTGGATAAAAACCGTAAATTATATACGTGGCCGATTTGAGAAACCTACGTTGTATTTGTTCGAGGTATTATTATAATTACCATTATTTTCTTCTTTTTAGTGCATTTCTTAAGAGTTTCAGATGGTTTATAAAGGCCTGTGTTTAAAAAACTTCCACATCCACATACTGGATTAGAAGTATAGTAATTGTAAAAAAAAATTCAAAAATTGTTGAAATAGGTTTGGAATGTCATGAAACGTCGAGATTTTAAATTTGGGCGAAAAAAAAATTTCTGTCTGTCTGTCTGTAACATTTTTTGTCTGCACGTTTTCTCCGGAACGGTTTGAAATATTGAGTTGAAATTTTGTATATTATAACCAGATCTGGAACTGGATTGTTTTTTGAAGATATCCGGTGAAGGGGTGGGGGGTAAATAGAGGAAAATATGTAAAACACGCTGGCAAGAGTAAAGAAACTTGAAATTTGATGTATGTACTACAAGCCAAGACCTCAAAATTTTTTATATTATTTATCCCCCCCAAAGGTTCGGGGTAAGTAGAGGTAAATAGAGAAAAATAAGTAAAGCAGGCTGGTAAGAGTACAGAATCTTGAAATTCGGAGTATGTCGTAGAAGCCAACTCAGATTATTTAATAATATTTTTCAACCCCCCCCTCTACCCTTACTCCATTTTAAAGGGGTTGATAAAATAAAATTTCACATTCACTTGAAATTTGGTAGACGTATGTATTATAACGACATCTGAAACTAGATTATATTTTGAGATGATTCCGTTGAAGGGTTGGGGGTTTAATAGGGGTAAATAGGGGAAAATAAGTAAATTAAGCTGGTAAGAGTACAGAAATTTGGGATTTGGGATTTGGTGTATATACTAGAAACCAAGGCCTCAGAATTCTTTCTAATACTTTTTAAACCTCCGCTCTATTATTAACGGGATTGATAACATAAAATTAATAGATTCACTTGAAAGTTAGTACATATATGTGTTGTCATGACATCTGATTGAGATGATTCTATTGAAGGGGTGGGAGGTGGTAGGTTGTAAATAGGGAAAAATAAGTAAGGTAAACTAGAAACTTCATTTTTAACATATATGATAGAAAACAACGCCTCAAACTTTTCTGACATTTGCCCTAAATATTATTAAAATTCTATTACCAATAATTTCCACATACTAGAGTGCAAATATAGTCAAGAAGTTTCCTTTAAAGTGACTTGGATGAAAAATCTGGATGTGGAAGTAGTGATTCCTTAGGCAGCGGTTTTTATAAAATGATTTATTTATTAGGAAGCCACTTCTACCTCATTTGAACTAGAACCTATTTTGCAGTCCCGTCTTGAGCTGTGATTGTCTTAAACACGCAAGCAAAATATGAGCAAAATCGACCTAATGGTTTGGGCTCTATGTGTGCTTACAGACAGGCGACAGACAGACATATTTTTTGTAATAACTTCCTTGGATTCGGGTGGCTTAAAAACTCGTAGGTTAACGTGTCCCTCATTTCGCGACTTTTATTTTCCTTTTTTTGGTCTCACCCCCTAAGACGTTTACATTTGATCTAAGAATAACACACCCACAATTTCAGCCCGCTAGATGAACCTCTTTTCGTACCGACAGGGGTGTAAAATTTGATAAAATGCATTATTACAGATAAAAACCCCAATCTGTAATATTTTCAAATATACCCTTAAATTATTCTTTATATATAACCCCGAATGACTGTTATTTGATATAAAAATAAAGTAAAAGCAAAATCAACCCCTACGATCCTTACCCTACCATCACAGGTTTAAGTGAAAGATATTTTTTAAGTGCTGTTTATTGTTCAATAATTAAATTATTTGCTTTAATGTGTTTCTTACAATCTGGTTACAATTTTGTGTGCTCTTGTACACTTTGCTTTTCATCCTTTGTTAGTGCACAGGCCCACAAAAAAAAGTAATCTGTAGCCGGGACCCCACGTAGTAATCCTGTATTTCGACGTGCTGAACTGATTTGGGAAATGTGAAAAAAGAATCGAAGTTTATCTGTCACACGTAAAAATTTGAGCCACCACCTGTGTAAGTTTGTTTGTATTATACCTCTTCAAAATGGGGTACGTTTGTGTACCAGGAAAAAGTTAACTGCTGACACATGATTTCATAAATGTACTAAAATACATGGCGAAATATAAGTATTATAGATTAATAATTATTTATATTATTAACACAAATATAGGTAATGAGTAATAACATGACTAATTTGCATATATGAGTTTTCAGAATAATTGTTACAACTTGCATATTGGAAACATGTCTGCTTTAAAATAAATGATTAGTCTAATTTCGGGTTCGTTAAAATGCTTACTCAAATCATGTTATTATTATATTTAGGAACATCTATAAACTGCATTTATTAATAAAACAATATTGAGGACAATCCCGTTAATATTTTGGCAAAATTAATCGATTTTAAATGCAGGTCTTTATTTTATTAGAATATTACAATTATATTTATCTTGGTTAGTGATTAAACCTGTATTTAAATTACAGAAAAGGTTATATTTAAACGCGGAAATACAGATAAATATTCTTAGGTTCTGCTTATGCTTCACAATATAAATTAAAAGTAAACTGAAATAAAAACATGTAAGCCTAATTAAAACTACTAATTAATTTTAAATAGACAACAATTAGCGTAATACAGAATTTGAAACATTTCAGTCATTAGGTGTTACAAAAAAAGTTGAATATTGTTTCAGTTCTAATACTTTTCTTCAGAATGTCAGTCAGTTCCAATAAACTCATTGTTCGCTCACATTCGTTTCAAAAATACAAATTTATTTGAAATGACTAATTAATTATAAAGCAGCCTTACCGAAATACGCCTGTATATTATCCAAATTGAGACACTATATAACATACTTGTCTAAATCATAACAATATTATTTTAACCACTCTTCTGGGTGTGGAGAACGTCTCGTGCGGTAAGACGGAATCAAACTAAATGGCAATACAAATCTGCACCACGCCAGCGTTCGCGATATGTTCTCTTAGAAATATCTTAACACGCCGCTAAAAGTATTCGCTATTTTGTATCGGCTATTGTTTAAAATAAAATCAATAACCATTCATATTTTTCACGCTGTGATTCTATATACCAAAAGGAAGTACACTAAAACTCTCACAAATTCTTTATAAAAAAGCTATAAAGCGAACGAAGACTGAGTTTATTTAGTTAGGAAACGATTTTTGGCTGTCGTGTTTGTTGTTCTTTTTTATTAATTGACCACGACTTAAGTTGGGGTTTGCACAAGTAAAGAGTCTAACTGAACGGGAGGAGGGAGAATTGGCGAGCACAAGCATCAGGTCAGTGGACGTGGAGTCAAGGGCATCAGGCTAGCTATGGTATGGATTGTCGATCACGTTGTAACTGCATTTTAACTTGTTCAATGGCAGCAACAAACCTCTGGCTTTGGTTTAAATGATATAGAATGAACATTAATCTAATGTACATATATTTGGCGTGTAGACAGTAAGGACTAAGTACATCAATAGCAAAGTCCCAGTTATGTATTTTTTCATAGCCAGCCTATTAACCCATTCTTAGCGAATTATCAATGAAACAATCAATAAAAAAATTATTATATTCATCACAAATACGAAAACAAAGAAACAAAGAGTATATACAGGATGTCCCAGGATAGAATTACACATACCACAAATGGATGTAAATTTTATGTAAAAAAATAAAATTTTGGGAAAAAAAGCTTGTTAAAAAAATAAGGTTTGTGTTAAGAATATCTTTTTCTTATAGCCCGCTCAAAAGTTCAAAAATATGAATTTTACCTAAGAGTAAACTAGTCATCACCCAAAATTTTTGAAACGAAATTTTCTTTAAAAATCGAACTGTTTAAATAAACAATATTTTTATTAGCAACTAAACGTTTCAATTAACAAAGTTTTTATCCAACATGAAAACCACCAACTTCCTCGCACTTTGGTATAGATACGTTTTTTGAATTCAACGTAAACGGAACAAACAAACCAATTCTGGATTTACTTCTGAGATAGCTTCAATTATCCTTTCTTTTACGTTCCAACATTATGGGCTAAGTGATCTTTATAACCTTTCTACCTATCTATTTCGAGGAAAATGTCTATGAATCCAATTTCAAACCTGTAGTGAGGAATGCGCAGGACATCTGTCTTGTTAAAAATAGGCCTTGCGTCTGTATCTAAATTTTTTTCTTCAAATTCTAACCAAAATTAATTATTCAACATTTCTGATTATGGATTTTGATTAAGATTTTTCTCAAAGAAAATTTTTTGTAATTGCACATCATACATTTTTTTAAATCTTCAACTGCTTGTAGTTCGGTACTGCATTTGGATTGTCTTGCGTTTAATAACGACAATTTTGGATGATACTCCACTCGTGTTAGAGGTAGACTGTTCCGAGACAAAATAATGCTTTCATAAAACTTGTCTGTCTCCCATAATTCCTTCCTCGTTTAAACAAAAGTCTGAACGACGTGCATCACCACCTTCCAGAGTATAATTACTTCCACATCCACGCAGTGGAGTGGAAGTATAGTAAGTATAGTAAAAAAAAAATTCAATTTTTTTTTTTTTTTTTAATAGGCTTAGAATGTCATAAAACTGGAACTGGATTATGTTTTGCGCTAATTCTGATGAAGCGTTGAGGGTTAAATAGGGGTAAATAGGGGTAAATAGGGGAAATTAAGTAAAGCAAGCTGGTAAACGTACACAAACTTAGAATTTGGAGTATATACTAGAAACCAAGGACTCCTATTTTACTTAAATATTTTTCAATCCCCCCCACCACCTCCACTCCGTTATTAAAAGGATTGATATAATAAAATTGAAATATTAACTTGAAATTTGGTACACTTATGTATTACTACGATATCTGGAATTAGATTTTATTTTGAGATGGCTCCGTTGAAGGGTTGGGGTTAAATAGGGGAAAATAAGTAAAGCAAGCTGGTAAAAATACAGATACTTGGAATTTGGTGTATATACTAGAAACCAAGTTCTCATATATTTTTGTCTTATTTTGTCTTATTCATCTTATTCAACCTCCCCCACCACCCCCACTACATTATTAAAAGGGTTGATACAATAACATTGAAATATTCAGTTGAAATCTGGTACACTTATGTATTATAACGACATCTGGAATTAAACTATATTTTGAGACCATTCCGTGGAAGGGTTGAGGGTTAAATAGAGGAAAATAAGTAAAGCAAGTTGGTAAGAGTAGAGAAACTTGGAGATTTGGTGTATATACTAGCAGCCAAGGCCTCACATTTATTATAACATTTTTCTACCCCTCCATCACCCCACTCCATCACTAAAAGGGTTGATAAATGGGGAAAATAAGTCAAGCAAGCTAATAAGAGCCCAGAAACTTAAATTTTGGCGTATATATACAAAAATTTTTATGACGTCTGCCTCGAATATTATATTATTAAAGTTCTATGACCAACTATTTCCACATACTAGAATGCAAATATACTCAAGATGTATTCCTTTAAAGAGACTTGGATGGGAAACCTCAATGTGGAAGTAGTGATTCCTTGGGCAGCGGGGTTTTTGAGGGGGCCCGGTGGCTTTGAGGGGGCCCGAGTTTCACCCGAAGTTGAAGATTAGCATTGGCATTGGGTAAAATGAGAGAGGTATACTGTTAAATGATTAATAAGTATAACGAGTTTTGTATTGCATATTCTTAAGGAATATTACCCTCTTCTCAAAATTTTTATCGAGGTATATATTGAAACCTAAGGAATATTATCACCCCCCCCCCCCGCCATTTAAAATGATTGAGACAGATATTCAATCAATTTTGAGGAGTATGAGGAGTATAACCTCGCCGCTGTTCAAACTTGTAGGGAATAATCCATCCCCCGTTCTTCGAAATTTTTAGTAAAGGTAAATAGTTTATTATTATGGGTGCTCGCTCTTTCGAAATTTATATTGAAGATTGGTGGGAGTCGTACGTTATTACCCCCCGGGCCCCGATTTTCTCTCGACGGCTCTGCTCAACGATGTTTTCGCATTTTCTGCCACTGAGTTCAAAATCAGCAATATGGCTACATCATCTTCATTGGGGCTCATTTTAAGCTTCTTGAGATTTATTGCATCTCCAGTAATATTACATTTTCTTATTAATTTTTTTAAACTCTGTCAAGTAGTATTTATTAACAGTAGGATACTTCTCTAGAAACAATTCAATTTAATGCTGTAAAGTAATCATTATTCGAATTTAAATTAACTCACAGTAACTATGAGGATAACAATGACATTTAAAAAACCTCATAAGTATTTTGATTGTATTATTCCTTACTTTAGGTAGATGAAGAAACGGAGGCATTAAAAAATCGATCTAAACAACAATTAATTTCAATTTAAAACTAAGAAAGTAATTATAAGGAACTTTTTCAAATGCAATTTACATTAAAAAATCGGTAAAGGTATTTACACAGAACTTCCCTCGTTATTTGTGCATGGCAATCACTAAAAAAATATTAAATATGAAATGACATTGAGAATAATAATGGAAATATAGTTATTGTAATTATCACAAAGAAGTCCTGATAACTTTTGGTCAAAAAAATTGTGCTCATCCAACAGCAAAAGTTCAACACTAAATAACAGGTCTACCATGAATTATTTCTTGGGATGACCACCCTGTATATTTTCCAATAAGTATAATAGCATATGCCAAATATTATTGCCATTAGACACATTTTCAGTTCCACTTTCACGAGGCGAAGTGAAAATATAGTAGATGGTTAAAAATTTCAATTTTTTTTTGAAATTTTTCAAAACTGTTGGTTAAAAATTTTCAGTCTTACACGGAAATTTTAAATTTGAGCAAAGAAAAATAATTTTCCATCTGTTTTAGTGGTAATTTTTTTTTTAAATGTGTGAAAATAGTTTTCAATTTTTTTTTTCTGAAATATGTTTAGAATGTCATGAAACGTGAAAATTTTAAATTTCAGCAAAAACAAATATTTCCGTCTATTCTAATGGTATTTTTTTTCCAAAATGGTAAAAAATGATGCAATTTTTTTTCCGAAATAGGTTTGGAATGTCATGAAACGTGGAAATTTTAAATTTAAACAAAAAAAATTTTTTTGGTCTATTCTATAGTAAGTAGTGAAATAGATTTTATCAATTTTTTTTTAAATTTGTTTGAATAGGTTTAGAATGTCATGAAACCGGTATATTTGAAATTTGAACAAAAATATTTTTCCAACTATTCTAGTGGTAATTTTTTTTTCCAAAATGGTAAAAAAATGTTACAATTTTTTTTCTTCCGAAGTAGTTTTGGAATGTCATGAAGCGTGGAAATTATAAATTTGAGAAAAAAATATTTTCTTCTATTCTATAGTAAGACTTAGTGATGAATACATAAATTTTTTCAAGAAAATTTTTCAGAAAAATTTCTAAATTTGTTTTATACGTTTAGAATGCCATGGAAACGTGGAAATTTTAAATTTGAACAAAAAAATAATGCCACCTCCATTTTCAAAAATGTTGGTAAATTTTTTTTTTTTGAAATACGTTTAGAATGCCATGAAACGTGAAAATTTTAAATTTGAAAAAAAATAAATTTTTTCTTCCTATATTTTAGTGGTAAAATTTTTTTCAAAAATGATTGAAAAAAATTTTCAAAACATTTTTTTTTCAGAAATAGGTTTAGCGCGTCATGAAACGTGGAAATTTTAAATTTGAGCAAAAAAAATTTTTTTTCACTATTTATTCCGTTTAGACGGTCCACCCTGTATATTTTTCAGTGAAAATTCTACCAGTTCTTCGCTGACAGTAGTGTTAACTACCTACCAAATTTGACTACTCTCCGTCAAGTAGTTTTTTAGTAAATGCACCAACAGACAGACAGACAGACAGACAGACAGACAGACAGACCGACAGACAGACAGACAGACAGACTGACGGAATTGAAAAACCTATATTTTCGTAATCTCCGTGATCTGAAACGTCAGAATCCGTAAAAATCTCGGAGGGTGATTTTTTCTCGAATACAATACTTCCCTTCGGTATGCGAGGGAAGTAAAATGAAAAATAGAAATTAGCAAAAATTCATATTTCTGACATTTTTGAGCGTGCTGTATGAAGAAAATTTTATTTTCTTAACATAAACCTAATTTTTTAACATGCAACACTTTTTTATAAAAATGGTTTTATGTCAAAAAATTTAAATTCAGATCCATATGTGCTACAGGTAAGGGGCCATCCATTAATAACGTCATGCAAATTTCATGGTTTTTCCACCCCTCGCTCCCACTATGTCACAGGTTGTCGCATTCCCGTCAACCCCCCCCCCCAGTGTGAGGTCTCACATTTTAAATTTTGAGGTAGAATTGTCCGATTGTTGTTCTTTTTTTAATTCCATTCAATTAAAACAATGGTATACGTAGATGTAAATAATGTGATGTCACAAGAGTTTGACCCCCTCCTCCCCTTTTGTCATACTCTGTAACACTTTATGGACCCCCTCCCCGCCTCAAAATATGACGTAATTAATGGATGACCCCTAACCGCATTCAGGGTTACCCTGTATATTGCATTTAATCGGAATATTTCGAAAACAATAAATATCTGTAGAGAAAAAATCATATCTTTCATTGCGTTTTTCAAACTCTGAACAACTTTCAAAACGGCCATCTGTCTGTCCGTCACGTTAACTGTACGCAAGATAATTAACCCAAGAACCAAAAGTCCGATTGTAGTGAAATTTAGCCAGTAAGACAGTATTAGTTAGAGGAAGAACCCTGCTGTTTTTGAAAATAGGTCCATAATTAAATTAATAAATTTGAAACATTTCAAGGTAAAATTGTTCATGAAAGTGTTGTTACCTTTGATAAAATTCCACAAATACAAAAATATTGCATAATATACTGACGGACTTTTCGCCAATCAAGGTGGCAGCATTAGGAGACGATTAAACATAAAGAGCAATTATACTTGAAAAATGTAATAATTTTCAAAAACTGCGACAAGAGTACTACAGAATATTCAACAATTACATAGAAAAATCCGGCGAAGGATATAATGTTTATTTCTAGTTTACTTATTTCAAATACTTAGCTAATTTTGCATCTCATATTCAGAAAATTTGATTTTATTAATAATTCCGAGTCATCGTTTTTAAATTTTATTAGCAGTTTTTAATTAAAGTTAGATTTTTAAAGTAGATTTCTGATAGTGTATCATTATCTTGTGAAACAATGTGACATGAATCATAAACCATTAACACCATAGATCTAATCATGAACTAAATGTTTCTAGCAGACTCCCGTTATTTCTTTAGTGTCGTCTCTGAAGGCAAAAAAATGGAATATTTTGGAAGGAACACGTCTTGAATCTCACACGTTTTATTTTCTGATATTATTTATTCAAAAACTTATTTAAAGTGTAGTACGTAATATTAATATATAAATAATTATCAAATCTTTGAAATTTGGCTGCAAATTAAATAAAAAACTCTTGTCAAAGTTTTGGTCATGTACTTTGGAAAGTAGGAATCGCATATTTCAAATTTTAAATTTGAAAAAAAATGCTCAATTCTACTCAAAACTCTTTCCGATACGTCACACCTGTATATAAGAAATAAATTTTTTCTCATAAAAAAGGGACATATCGTAAATTGTTTAAGATATCCAAATCAATTTATTTGCCGTTGATAAGCTCAACAAGCTGTATTATTTTGATTTTTGGGGCATATATAGGGTGATAGCTACATTTCATACACATACTGTCAATATGTATTAAAAAAAAGAATCTCTAATATATGAACCGTCATCTCTAAATATTCTTTTATGCAAAACAATACCGGCTCTGATTTGGATCAATATTTTGCATAAATGCTACAAAGTTGCATACATATAGCATTTAATTAACGTATACCTGTAAGTTTTCGGCCAGATTAAATGACAATTATTATATGAGAAAATCGAGGAGAAAATTATTATTATTATTATTATTATTAAATCTTTGTACACCTAGTTCTTTATTTCAAATTCTATTTGGAACGAAAGAGAGTAATAAAAGCCCATTATAGGGGTCAATAGCGGAAAATAAGTAATGCAAGCTGATAAGAGTCCAGAAACTTGGGATTTGGTGTATCTACTAAAAACCAAGGTCTCAAAATGTTATCATATTTACAGCCCCCCGCCACAACCCCCACTCCATTATTAATGGGGTTAATAAAATAAAATTCAGATATACGCTTGAAATTTGGTACACGTATGTCTTATAACGACATACGACAATATAGAAGTAGATTATATTTTAAGATAATTCCATTGAACATCACACAATCAGTAACTGAGACACAAAGCGAGGATACGTAGAAATGTGAAACAACCACGGATAACTGCTGAAACTCTTAACTGAGGTGTAAGTCAGGAAGAATTTGATGGCTCAAGGTGTCAACAATGCTTTGGAATCGGAAAAATATAACAGAGTAACGCGGAGAGTTCAGACTCTGTCGAATGGACAAGAAATTTTATCTACAAGACATCTGCAAAAAACTGGACCCACATGGTGATGACAATAATAGCATGGACCTTTTACGGAGAGTAAGGGTAATTACACACGAATATAAACCCAAAACGTTGCCAATTAATCTGGCCCGAAGATTGGAAATGGTCAATCTTGGTATCACTACATAAAAAAGGGATCGACAGATGTTTGTGATAACTATAGATTGCTGACATTAATAGCGCACGCTGGTAAGGTATTGCTGTATATTATTCAATCCAGACTTCAGCATTATCTGTCTTGGCAAATATCTCCTGAGCAATCAGGCTTTGTTAAGAGACGTGGTACTAGAAAACAAATGTTGATTTTAACTCATCAAAAAGGTACGAGAATATTATGTTTCATGGCATTTGACAATGTGAAATGGAATAAAGATGGCAATACCTAGACATCTGGCCTCTATTATTCGTCGATTCTACGACGAAAACTCTGCTTTAGTGAAGATTGACAACACTAACTCCGACAAACATAAAGTTGGGAAAGGCGGCAGACAGGGCTGCGCTCTGTCACCATTTACTTATCTTTAACATCTATAGTGAACGCGTGATATGAGTGTGTTGGATTGACAGAGTCAAGTAACTATATGAGGCACTAAGGTTTCTAACTTGACGTTTGCGGATAATACCATCTTGGTTGCAATTAAAGAGGGTGAGCTCATGCACCTGATGGACAACCTCTAAACCAGTGAGTACTGTTTAAGTGTAAAATATATTAGACAGAAAATTATGATTGTAGACAGAGCAAATGAAAGCCGTCCAGGCACGTCAAGGATACGTGATTGTGAGGTAGTTAACAGGATGGCCTTGGAGCCCTTGTGGACAACACGGGAAACTGTGAGTACGAGATTCTACGAAGAATACAGATGGCAAGATCAGCAACTCCCCAGCTGAGCAAAATTTGGCGTGACAGGAACATCACGATACGAACAAAGATCAGACGTGCTAACGTTCTAGTTTTCTCTATATTTTTTACGCCTCCGAGACATGGACTCTTAAAGATGAAGACAGATTGATGAGTTTGAAATGTGGGTTTGGGAACATCTGCTGCAGGTTCCCTGGTTAGCCCATCGCACCAATATCTCAACATATTATAAAAAAGTCTGAGGCCGTCGCTTCTAGTACATACACCAAAACCCAAATATCTACTCTTACCAGCTTGCTTTACTGATTTTCCCCTATTTACCCTTATTTAATTCCCAAACTTTCAATGGAATCATCTCAAAATATAATCTAGTTCCAGATGTCGTTATAATACATACCTGTACCAAATTTCAAAAATGAATATCTTTATTTTATTTTATCAACCCCGTTAATAATAGAGTGCGAGTGATGGGGGGATGCAAGATAATATTAAAAAATCTGAGGCCTTCGATGCTAGTATATACACCAAATCCCAAATTTCTATACTGTTACCAGCTTGCTTTACTTATAGGTAGAGAGCCGGCTGTATAGACTTCCTATGAATAAGATACATGAAAAACTTTGTATGAGTGAGTAAGTATTACCACAGACCTACAGGGAGCCACATTTCATATAATCAAATTTTGCCTACGTCATGAAATTTTACCGAAAGTGACGTCAAAATGGGAGGATGCGGGCAAATAAGAAGAGGCAGCCTATTTTTTTAATAACTAGAAGGATTGTACTTGAACTTAAAAAATACACACCCACTACAATTTCATTGTATACCTCAAAACCTACATTTTGACGTAAGTTTTATTCATGCATTCGATGACATAAAAAATCGTTTCAGATCTCGTTAAAATACATGCGTGTACAAAATTCAATATCTCAAACTGTTCCAGTGAAAACGTGCCCACAAAAAAAGTTACAGACCGATAGACAAACAGACAGACAGAAGTTTTTTCGTTCAAATTTAAAATATCGACTACTATATGGATGCGGAAGTAATTGTAATAAGTATAAGTACGGGTATGATGGTAACATTCTAGAAATAATTCTTTTTCTACATCAATGTTATTTTGGAAAATCAATGGTGATTTTAGAGGTGCGCCACTTGCATATATAATTTGCACTTTATGAATACAGGGCGGCATTGACAGATTAGAAATAAAAATCAACTTAATTTAGATATTGAATTGGGTCGACTTGTTATTAATGAAAACAATTTTCTAGCGGAACTAACTTTAATAATAGCGCTTAAAATATCTATTGTAATAATTTAATTTCTATTTAATTTGAATATTAGCTAAATGTACCACTACAAACTCTACATAGCTATGATTTATTAACCTGGTACAAAGATCTATCAAATAAATATGTATATCGTGTCCTATTTAAAATTGTAAAAAAATCTTTGTTTGGACAGAAATTATTAATTTGACCTCGGTTATAAATGTGAACAACCTAGTTTGGTATGTGCACTGGTATAATTTAGCATTTATTTTACATATGTCACTCAAATCCCTCATATTACAGAACCTCACAAGGTTTACTTTACATCCACGTAGTGATGTGGAAGTATAGTAATAGTAAAAAAAAATGCAAATATTTTTTTTGTTGAAATATTTGAGTGAAAAAAAATTTCTGTCTGTCGGTCGGTCTGTAACTTTTTTGTGCGCACTCTGGAACGGTTAAGATATTGACTTGAGATTTGCTACACGTACGTATTACAATGAGATCTGGAACTACATTACATTTTGAATTTATTCCATTGAAGGATTGGGGGGTAAAAAGACGGAAAATAAGTAAAACAAGCTAATATACGATTCAAATGTATTGACCTCTCACTTTAACTGCGAATATCTCAGAAACGGAGGGGCAGAAAAAAATGGAAAAAATTATGTATTCATGAGTTTATTAGAAATCAATCACTGAAATTTGAATAATGTATATTGAACACTTTTGAAGTTCTGTTAAGTTATACTGAAAAATGTCTAACCTTTTAAGAAAATTCTGACCATACCAGTTTAAAATCTTGGAAAATATACCTCATATGTAAATAACATTTTAGGCACCGATAAAGCAGGGCATATTTTGTACGACGACATTTTTTCATAGTTTTTTATTCTAAAATTCTGCAGTTATTTAAAAAAACGTGACGTCATGTTTATTCGGTAATTTATCAATGTATTTAATTTTTTTTGTTAAAATAGTTAATTATATAAAATGCAAGCTTTTTCAGAAAAAATAATTGGTATATATCAAATATTAATTTAGTTATCAAACGTAATAGATAATATTCTTGCAAACTTGCAATGATGTTATCCTTTACTCTTGATAACTATTAATATTCGATATATACCAATTATTTTTTCTGAAAATGCTCACATTTTATATAATTAATTATTTTAATAAAAAAAAATTAAATACATTGATAAATAATCGAATAAACGTGACGTCACGTTTTTGAGAATAACTGCAAAATTTTAAAATAAAAAATTATGAAAAAATTTCCTCGCACAAAAAATGCCGTGCTTTATCGGTGTCTAAAATATTATTTACATAGTACGCATATTTTCCAAGATATAAAACTGGTATGGTCAAAATTTCCGTAAAAATTAGGACATTTTCAATATAACTTAGCAAAACTTCTAAAGTGTCTAATGTACATTAGTCCAATTTCAGTGACTGATTTAAAATAACTTATAATAAACACATAATTCTTTCAATTTTTCTGCTTCTCCGTTACTGAGATACTCACGTTAAACTGAATGGAATACATCCGAATCGTATTATATTAGTAAAAGTCTAGAAACTTGGGATTTGGTGTGAATACTAGAAGTCATAGCCTCAATTATTTTTATGGCATCTGCCACCACCACTACCATCTCCATTATTAAAAGAGTTAACAAAATAGAATTAAGACATTGGCTTGAAATGTGGTACACATATGTATTACAACGAGATTTAGAACTAGATTATATTTTGAGCTTATTCCGATGAATTGGGGGGGGGGGTAAATAGGGGTAAGTAAGTAACGCAAGCTAGTAAGAGTTCAGAACCTTGGTATTTGGTGTATATACTAGAGGAGGGCAATGTCTCAATTGTGTTAATGGCATCTGCCACCCCAACCACCGCCTCCAACATCCCCACTCCATTATTAAAGGAGCTAAAATTCTCCCAAGATTTTTTGGCATCATCTACCCCTATTACGTTATTAATATTATACGAATAGATATTTACAAATACTGGAATGCAAATATAGCATAGCATCAAGATGTTTCGTTGAAAGAGACGTGGATCAGAAATCTGGATGTGGAAGCACGGATTCCTTAGGCAGCGTTTTACTTCCACACCCACGTAATGCGTACTTTTTCTCTGAAACGGTTCAAGATATTGACTTGAAATTCTATACACGAATGTATTATAATGAGATCTGGAAATAGATCGTTTTTTGAAGTTATCCAGTGAAGGTTTGGGAGGTATATAGGGGTAGATAGGGAAAAATAAGTAAAAAAAAGCTGGTAATAGTACAAAATTTTGAAATTTGGTGTATACCGGGTGAGTCACAAATTGCGCTCGCCCCGATATTTCCTAAAATATTTGGAATAGAAAATTGAAATTTGGAGGCCTTATTACACGATTAAAATGCCATCTTTTCAATAAAAAATCAAGTTTGGTGCACATCCGGTTTGACCGAAAATGCCCACAACTTTCGATTTTAAAATGGAACGCCCTATATATTTTTACATTTTTAGAATCTAGAGGAAATTTTGAATACAATACATCCAATTTGGTCACTTTTTGATAAACATTAAAAATTTTATTAAAAAATCTATTTCTGAATCCAGAGTGCTGTGGTGCCCAAAATATATTTTAGTTTGTGTGCTACGTTACTATAAAAATAAAAAGAGCAATATGATTGCATTACTTAATTCTCTAGAGGCGTTTAAAATTTTTAAATGTGATTTTTACCCACTAACTCGGTTTTTTTTAATGGGAATTTAATCGTTCACAAACATTTTTAAATACCTCATTTTCATACGAATCTAATGATACCAAAATTTTGAAAATCCGCTCAGAAATATTTGAGATTTCAGCCAAAATACAATGCAACCAAGCTTTTAGAAACATGCGGCTAATAGATAATAGATTAGTGGGCTTTGGAAACTACAAAGGCACATTTCTGTGTAAATCTGGTAACCTAATAACATTGGAAAAATCATAGTAGCCATTGAATGTAATAAAACAATATCAGCTGTCAGACAGCTACAAAATAAAGCGTTGCGGAAATCTTTTTGAGCAAAAATTAAAGAAAATGAATAATTTTAGTAGAAATGAAAAGGTCGATATGTTACTGATATATGGAGAGTGTCTCAAAAATTCAACTGCAGCTGCAGAACTGTATCACCAACGATATCCCGACAGACGTCATCCAAGCAGACATTTGTTTGCCAATCAACAAGATGGCCATCAAACATTTATTGTAAGTGAGGACAAAGAAATTGATGTATTAGGATTTGTGATGGTACACCCAACAACATCAACAAGGGAATTGTCAATGGAATGCGATATTAGTCAGTCTTTGGTTTGCAGAATATTAAAGAAACATAAGTTTCGGTCTTATAAATACCAAATACACCAACATCTTTATGGAGATGATAACGACAGGAGGCTAGTATATTACAACTGGTTCTTAAATGCAGTACAACAAAATCCAGGTTTTCCTTTTCATATTTTATATTCAGATGAAAGTAGATTTACGAACCAAGGTATGTTTAACAGAAACAATACTAGGTACCGGGCTCAAGAAAATCCGAGGTTGGTAGGGCGGGGGAATATTCAGGAAAGATTTGGGTTTAACTGTTGGCTTGGAGTACTTGGAGATCGAATAATTGGACCCATATTTTTTTATGGAACACTTACTGGCGAACGATATTTATTCTTTTTACAAAACCAGACAGCAGAATTTCTTGACTTACTTCCTCTTGCCTATTTACAAAATCTGCTTTTCCAACAAGATGGTGCTCCCCCACATAATTCCAGAAGAGTGATGGAATATTTAAACAACTTGCATGGTGCCTTATCGCCTTATCGCAAATCAAGGTCATATCAGGTGGCCTCCTAGGTCACCTGACTTAACACCCCTCGACTATTATGTATGGAGCACTTTCAAAAATAAAGTTTATAAAACTTCTTCAAATACCCGTGAAGAGCTGCAAAATAAAGTTGTACGGGCTCTTAATGAAATAACGCCGGCTGAATTGCGTAGAGCCATTCAAGCAACTGTACGCAGAGCCGAATTGTGTATAGAAAAAAAATGGTGGACATTTTGAACAATATCTATAAATGTCAATTTATGGTTTAATTATATTAATTATTTTAAAGATACCGACTGTTACCTAGTTTAAGTTTAATTGTTCAAACGGAATTGATTTTTATTTATTTATAGGCCCGATATTTATGTTCATTTAAATAAAACTCTGAAAACCGAACTGATGTCGCATTCTATTCCAAATGTCCTTGTGGATGTAATTGTGTTTACCTCCACATACCTATGCTAAACTTAATTGTAACGTTCTTTGCGCTCACAATTATTAAATGTTTGATAGCTCAAGATTGCCTATAACTACACGAGTCTGCCTGACAGCTGATATTGTTTTATTGCATTCAATGGCTACTATGATTTTTCCAATGTTATTAGGTTACCAGATTTACACAGAAATGTGCCATTTTAGTTTCCAAAGCCCACTAATCTATTATCTATTAGCCGCATGTTTCTAAAAGCTTGGTTGCATTGTATTTTGGCTGAAATCTCAAATATTTCTGAGCGGATTTTCAAAATTTTGGTATCATTAGATTCGTATGAAAATGAGGTATTTAAAAATGTTGGTGAACGATTAAATTCCCATTAAAAAAAAACGAGTTAGTGGGTAAAAATCACATTTAAAAATTTTAAACGCCTCTAGAGAATTAAGTAATGCAATCATATTGCTCTTTTTATTTTTATAGTAACGTAGCACACAAACTAAAATATATTTTAGGCACCACAGCACTCTGGATTCAGAAATAGGTTTTTAAAAAAATTTTTAATGTTTATCAAAAAGTGACTAAAATGGATATATTGTATTCGAAATTTCCTCTAGATTCCAAAAATGTAAAAATATATAGGGTGTTCCATTTAAAAATCGAAAGTTGTGGGCATTTCCGGTCAAACCGGATGTGCATCAAACATGATTTTTTATTGAAAAGATGGCATTTTAGTCGTGTAATAAGGCCTCCTAATTTCAATTTTCTATTCCAAATATTTTAGGAAATATCGGGGTGAGCGCAATTCGTGACTCACCCGGTATACTAGAAGCTAAGAAATTGGCTAAATAGGTAGAGTAAGCTAGTAGAAGTCTAGAAACTTTATATTTGGCTAGAAACCAACGTCTCAAAATTTTTTATGACATCTGTCTCAAATACAGTTAAGATGTTTTCCTATAACGAAACTAGGATGGAAAATCTGGATGCGAAAGTAGTGAGTCCTTAGGCAGCGGTATTTTTTTTTTAAATAAAACGAAGTTCACTGTTTACATAACTTCATCATTATTATTACCTAATAAACTAAAAATACAAACATGACATAAGCATGGTTGGTCACTTTGAATGTTAGTGTAATTTTAGAACAATAAAACATTTTTTGATACAAAGGTAAATGAGTTCTCTTAATTCATGCATTATTTTTCATGAACTGATATTTTTATTTCTGGTAGTTTATTCATTACGGTACCAAAGGAGTAGGTTCGATTTTTTAACAGTTTATAAATTATACGTTTAATGTGCTCGAAATAAATTAAGGAAATGTATTGAAATTTTATGTAATTTGGCAAGACATCGACCGTATCAGTATTCAAAATTCATTCATTGTTACATGAACAACATGCATGCAGAAATCAGGAATCAGTTAGTGTAAAAATTACCTAACCATGATTCATAAAGACATGAAAGTATTTAGAATACTAACAAAACTACAGGCTTCTTCCTAAAAATGACTGGTTTTTAGTTTTCATTAGTAGAGGAAATAATTATTACGTAGCTAAACCGAAAGAGATGTAACAGTACATAGAACAAGTCTTAAATTTCTTAAACATTTCAGATATTTGTTATATATGCACAACACCTCATAATATTATTATTAGGTATGCACAGTGCACACAGAAGATCGCCAGTACTCATAGTCCAGCCGCATATTGCAAAATCAGAGCTAATCGTGCACTTGTAGCAAAAATCATGACTTGGTACATTTGTTGATAATAGTGTATACTTCAATTTTAAGATTAGAGCCCATTCAAAAATCCAAAATGGCGGCCGTGGCGGCGGTCTTTCAAAATGGCAGCCGTAATTGCAAAAAGTTTGGTATCTTCGTCAGTTTTAGCTGTATTCATAAATTTTTTTAAAAAAGCTGTATTCATTTGCCGCGTGTTTTCTTAAAGTCCACCTACAAAATTGCATTCGCTCTGCAAAATCTTGAGAATCTACTGATTGGACACGTTGATAGTGTTAGGGGTGTAAGTTCATATCTCTCAATGGGATACTTCCGCACAGTTCGCGATATCGCGGGTGCTTAGGGTTGGAACTTCTTCTACCAGTTCCAAAATTTGAACCTCTGCGTCAATTAACTTTTCTTTGCGTTGCAGACCTCGTTCTCCTCCATGTCCATCGAGATGACCTGTTTCTCGAAGACGCTGGTCAATCCTAACAAATGTACGAGCACAAGGATAACGTCGATTGGGGAACCTTAAACGATAAAGCTCTTTCACACCAGCTGCAGTTCCACCACTTTCTCCATACACCAAGTGCATATCCGCGAGCTCTGGATACGTGTAATTTCCCATAATGTCCACAATTTACGTTCTAAAACACCACACTAAACTGTGAATTAAAGGTTACCAGTAAAGAAACCAAAAAGAAAAACTTGGTCCAAGATCCAAAAAGTACCACAAAAAGCACGAACGAGAAGTAGTGTCTTACGTAACCAAGTACAAGTCAATAAAATAAATGTTAACATAAGTGGCATAATTCAAAAAGAACAAAAGCAACAGGCAAGGAACGGCTAGGGCGCGCCGTGTGTACGTTATGTACCAAGTAAGGACACAAACTGAAATTATTGTTTGAGAATATTACAAGAGAGAGTATAGCACGCGCAATAAGATAATTTGGCCGCGAAGAAGCAAAAAACATTGCGGTGTCCTCTGTCGGTCGCTTTTAATGGCTTTGTCGGCATGCTTTTCGATGATCTCTATACTTATTTGCACGAATGTCAGAGTATGCCAGCAGTTCTCAAATTATTTTGGAAATTTTTGCTTATTTTTTTTCTCCAAAATTTGAGCTTTGACCCCATGTTATATAAGGTTTTTTGTTTGTCTTGTCGCTCCCTACCATCAGTTTTTTTTTAATGACATGAAACTAATTACACCCTATATACTAAAAACATCTTGTACATGACATCACCTACAAACAGAAATAAATATTGTTGGCAAAACCATATGTATGTATGTATACCCTACATAAGTCCTCTGCGTATAATATTGGTTTATTCGTCAAAGTTCACATGGGTTTTTCTCGAAAATTGCCCTAGAGAAAAAGTTTGAAATAAAAGTAGTAGGAAGTAAGTTCAAATATAACATCCATTGCAGTCATTGGAGTGGTTCCAATTACTCCTGTTAGTCCTAGACAAATGAATATTTGAACTTGACATATGCGAGCCTTAATTGCTGTAAAGAAGTTGTGAGTAAGAAGAGGAGCACTCTTGGGAGCGCCCTATTGAAATAGGGTCATGTCGTTTTCATCATATAGGGTGATCGCCAGAGGCGTATACACTGTCATGGCCTGTATAAATTATATTTTATTATAATTTTGGAGCAAAATGTTAATTTTCATTAAGTAGACAATACGAAGATGTACTTGATATCGAAACTGTAAAATACAGTGTGTCTCTCAGATTAGAACGACCATTTCGTAAATTAGGTGTTATATCAACTTTACGTTCGATTAATATATTTGTAGTTTTCGAATAAGTGAAGTGCTGCAATCGAGCACTGCGATTGCGAATGACTATTCGAGCAATAAAAAAGGTATTGTCTGTGTACTTGATCCCAATGGTATCACGTAAAAGTGAAATAAGTATTCAAGAAAAACTTTAAGTAAGTAAGTAAGTAATTATATATGTGACGTTTCAACGTTGTATGGCTTTTGTGAGTAAAGTATTTCTATTTTATTTAATTTTACTCCCTTGGTATTAACAACATGTTGCATATTATCATAAGAAAGTCCCAGATTAAAAGCTTCGTATTTAAAAAGGAATGAAACAAGGTGCGAAAAGAGAATCAAGGACTTCCTTATGTTTCAAAAATTCCAATTTCAGGGGAAAATATTCGAAGTGTGGGCGACGCGCGACGTTATGAGAAACAAGTAATAGGACGCCCACGAAGAGGGAATTTCGTTGAAGTATTAAATTACTATTGTGCAATAAGGCAGACCGGGAACAAGTTAGCTGCAGAATTTATAATTACTTGACTTGCGGCGCGAGGATTGTTCAGACAAATTAAAATTAAAAAGTTTCAAAGGCTTTTAGCCTTTGAAACTAAGAAGGAATTCCCAACAATTTTCTAAAAAGGGTTCAGGGTCCTTTTAGAAGTCTATAGAATAATATACAGGGTTATTCACGTAAAGCGGGTATTAGACGTTTCCTGGGATCTGTTCGGTTTAGAACTTTGAAAATTGGTTTCAGGGGGTTTCTAGAAATGGCGGATCTAACGAAAATATTTTAATACATGTGTTACTTCCGCTTCCACCGGATGTAGCACCTAATGTTATTTTAAATAAAACACCATATATTTTATTTCATATCTGGATTCCTCATAAAGTTTTAGCTTTGGTTTATGTACCATAATATGCTCGTAGACGTACCGGTCTTCGAGATAATATTTTTTGAGATTCTTGACGGTTCCTACCCTTCCGAAAAAAAAATCGATATCTTCTATCATGTGAGCGATTTAGAGATTTTCTTTTCAAACTCATACAAGTACCCTATGATTTAACTAAAAATTGTCTTATATTTTCACAACATCATAGTATTTTATTTTCACAATCGAACATTGCTTTAGTTCAAAGGTCCAAAAGTATTTTTTTCCAATGGAACTCCCTGTATATTTTCACATAATTTAATAGTATTAAATTCTGCATCAGTTGATATTAGCATTCCCTATACCTATCTCTCTTTGATTTTTTTATTATGGATGACTTCTTTCTTTTTTATCACAAACGAGAATATTCATGTAGATAATTGATAATTATTTGTTTACTATCAAGATAATAACATCAAAAACAAGAGATCCTTTTTTATCAGATTTATAATAAATACTTTGGAACAAAATTTACACAACTAATGAACACATTGAATATAAATATTTAATGCAACAACTGTTGAAAATGCCCTCCACTTTGCTGCTGACCAGCCAATATCCTGAAATTTACGGCACTTACAGTGGTTCAGTGAATTTATTTGCTGAAATGCAGCCTGTACTCTGTTCTTCAGAATATCTTTGGTAGTAGCCGGGTGGCATATACAATATTTTTATATTACCTCAAAGGTAAAAGTCTAAGGGGGTCAAATCAGGGGACCTTGCCATCTCCAAGATCCTTGGAAGCCAAACCACCTAAATTCGAACGATGCTACTAATTTGCCATACACTTTCCATGTATTAGGTGGACCGCAACCATCCCTTTGATAATACATAGACTTATAAATATTTGGGGGAAAATTATCAATAAAGTAACAGCTACTGTTCACAGAATTCCCACGTATTTATTGCTATTTAAATTCTTCTAGTAGATATGATAGGCATACTTGTTATTTACTAATAAGCAGAAAACGTTAAAACTAAATTTGTTCTGGAAAGATTCTCGCACCGCATGAGAATTTTGTTGTGTCCAGTGGTGTACATTTCGTTTGTTAAAAATTCCTTCTTTGAAAAATTTAGCTTCGTCTGTTAAAACAATCCTTTTAAAAAAATCACGATTCTCTTGGAGACGTACCATCACATGCTTACAGAAATCTGTTCTAAGTGAACAAATACTACGTTCCTATACTATCGCTACCAGTCGGCAACACTAACACGGTGTTTGTATTGATAAAACAAAACATTTTGAACTTTTTCATTGCCTACGATGTATGTAGCTGTATGTATACAGTGCTAATTGTGTATCTACATTTTACAAAAATTCGAGCATAATAAAAATCGAGTGAGGTAAGTATAGGGAATGCTAATATCAATCGATGCAGAATTCAACACTCTATTAAATTCTGTGAAAATATACTGGGCGTTTCATTTGAAAAAAAAAATACTTCTGGACGTTTGAATTAAAACAATGTTCGACTGTGAAAATAAAATACCCTGTATGATATTGTGAAAATATAAGACGATTTTTAGTTAGATCATAGGGTACTTGTATGAGTTTGAAAAGAAAGTCTCTGTATCGGCCATATGGTAGAAGTTATTGATATTTTTTCGGAAGGATAGGAACCGTCAAAAATCTAAAAAAATATTAATTAAGTATCTCGAAAAGTTTTATTATGGCACATAAACCCAAGCTAAAATTTCATGAGGAATCCAAATATGAAGGAAAATATAGAGTGTTCCATTTAAAACAACAATAACTTTGTTATTGCTACATCCGGTGTAACCGGAAGTAACGAATGCATTAAAATATTTTCCTTGCATCCCTAATATCCAAAAACCACCTTGGCCCAATTTTCAAATATCTAAAGGGTATGAAAATTGGAATGCACGAAGAAGAAATTTCTGCTCGGCAAACTGCATTGATCGGAATATCTTAATTACTAAAGTTTCTACATAGTTGAGAAGGAAAAACAAGTGATCTGCTAATGCGTCCTAGGGACGACGCGAAAAGATTGGTGATATCAAAATTTTACTCTGCCTTATCTTAGAAAGTTTGATCGATTTATTTGAAATGGAGTTGGGCTATAACAAGTCATCGTTGTACCGCGCAGGGCCGCAATTTACGCGCAGGCAACCCAGGGCTTCAACCACCACCAAGTAGCCAAGGCCTTCGTCAGGATTTGGCATGAAGGTCTCCTGGCGAAGATGTTGTCGATGGATTACCCTGTTGGCATCATCAAGCTTGTGAAATTCTACCTCAACCGGAGGCAACTCCGTATGAAGATTGCCGACAAGCTGTCGAACTACCGGCCCATGAAAGCAGGCGTACCGCAGGGATCGGTACTCTCTTCCCACCTGTTCACCATCTACACCTCCGACATGTCAAAAACCGCAAGGACCTTTTTGGCGCTCTACGCAGACGACACGGCCATAATCGCAAGACCATGGAGTGCAAGACTTGCCACCCACAATCTTCAGGAAGCAGCATCCCTTCTGAAAAAGTGGTGCAACAAGTGGAAAGTCAAAGTCAACGCGGAAAAGAGCAAAGCCATCCTCTTCAAGAGAGTCAGGAAGCAAACTCACACAGGACACGTCTCTATGAACGGCGAGAACATCCAATGGCACGATACCGTCAAGTAGCTTGGCGTTATCATGGATCGAAGCCTGACGTGGAGACAGAACACGGAAGCGATAATACAGAAAGCGAGGACGAGGCGGACTCTACCCTACCCTATGATAGGTAGGCAGAGCCAACTCAACCTGAGGAACAAGCTCACGCTTATCAGGACCCTCATTGCATCTATTCTGACCAACGCCTCTGTTGCCTGGGGTTACCAAGAAGCCACCCACCTGAAGAGGATACAAGCCGTGGGAAACGTCGCACTTAGGTGCGCCGTAGATGCACCATGGCTTGTCAGAAACGCTGACATCTTCAGAGGCCTGGAATACACCCCAGTAACTGAAGTCATCCAGGACAGAGCAAAGAATCTATACGCCCATGCAGCAGAGCATGGGAATCCGCTGGTCAGACAGGCGACTGAGTACGACCTCAACGACGTTCGGAGGCACAAGAGGCCGAAGCTCTAGATCCTGGATAAAGGGTAAGTATAACTTTACCGTTTTTCTGTTTCAGCCCGACTTTCAAGCCACGCTGCAAGGAGACAATGACCAAAAACACCCAAATCACCCGATCGCGAGGGTACCAAATAAACAACCATTTCGGTACCCTTACCCTAGCCCGTGCCGGCCTCTAACGCTAAAATAAGCGTCTTTGGCCGAACACAATCCTTGAGATACACAGTCCACACTTCCTTTCGACGAAATCGGCGCATATGATGCCAATTGGCACCCTGGGCTTCCGACTAGCCAACACCCAAACCCCTCCAAACTCCGAGAGAGCCGTTCCCTCTCACTAGACTAAATACGCTCCCGGGAGCCGACATGCCAGCGAATAAAGAAGACCAAGACTGAAGAGCGCCAGAAAAAACGACCCAGCTGGAAGGGTCCAACAGCTAGGACCGGGGGAGGTCTGCTAAAATCACCTACACCGTCCGCATTTGCGGGTGGGGTAGGTGAAAAAGCAGGCCTACTCCTTACGAAGCCGGTCCAGGTCTATAGCGATGATTGGGGCAAAGAGCTCAACTCGACTCCTAATCATCCGAGACCGCCATCTTAAGTCAAGAATATTGGCGCGCAGGCAATCCAAGCTGCAGTCTATGGGCCCGCACTACACAAAAAAACTGTTTTAATTTTGAATAGACTAAAACAAAAAATTTCGATGTTCTAATACTGTGATGTGAGCCCTCATATCCTCGCAAGTGTCCTAGCCACTACAGGCGCGGCGGTCAAATATAAAACTGCGTGACGTGCCGGTGGTCGCTCGAACAGCCGACTCGTGAAATCTTCGACCGATTCCATTGTAAATATTATTACCATCTAGTAATGTCCTGCGGTATTGTTTGAATAAACTGTTCCTTTAGAATGATAGTATATTACCTATTTCTTTTCAATGCATTTGTATGCATTTTATTTCAAATTATTTGACACTCTCATTTTAAGTCTGAATTCTGATTGTTTGAGAAAGTTGTATTTGAATCAAATATGAGCAAAAGTCGCTTGTGTCCAGTAACATTGTCATCAAAAAGGAGGGTTACCTGACATCAAATTGGGTATCTATGTTTTTTAATATATTATATAGGATTACAAATTAATGTTAAATCCAAGTTTACGACCTCTGCAGACCTCCAGGTCATGGTAAAAAAATCAAGAAACTACTAGATTTTTGCCCTTTTTTCAGTTCTTGTCGATTTTTACCCCTAAGGCCTACTTTTTCGGCAAATACAATTTAATACTTTTTTAAAGTAGACTGAATTTGCAAAAGCTGTTACGAGAACGGACTGTGTAGATCTAATAGTCTCCGAGACACAGCTGCTTGAAGTTTGGCAAGTTTCTCATATTTCGCCATTCATAGCGATTTTTCCGGATTTACTCAAAACATAAATAATGTTTCTCTGAAGTGAAATACATATTATGTCTCTACCTTCCTATACATATTATTGTCTTTTAATGTGATGTGCTAGGAGGCAGGGCCCCCTGCTTATCCCTGCGCCGATTCGCCGGTTGTTTTGTCGGCGTGTAATAAAAATAACTTTGTAAAATACAGTAACAGAAAATATAGAGAGATATTTTATGTAGAGATATGTATTTTTAGAGAGAGATAAGTATTTTTTATAGTGATTTAACTATAAAACATACACTTCCCAGACCTCGAAGAAGAATCCGACGACGAGGTGTTGGACAATCTCATCTGGGCGCAAGAAGAAGAAGAAAAGGGGATAAGAGAAAACAGCGGCACAGACGACACGGACGACACTCCCGGACCGTCGAAGAGAGCTGAAGTTTGAAAAATATAAGAACTGTTTATAACTAATTTTAAAAAGAATATAAATTAATATTCCTTAACCCCGTTGTAGTAGTAGTAGGTATTTCACAGATTTTCAAGTCAAAAATTGCTAAAAATGTCAATATGAAACTTTGCAAAACTTTGAGTAGCTGTATTTCGGAGGCTATTTGGTATACAGAGTCTATTCTAGTACCAGATTGTAGCAAATTTAGTCTACTTTCAAAAAATCTTCAATTGTTTTGACTAAAACAGTAGGTCTTAGGGGTCAAAATTGACAAAAACAGAAAAAAATTAAAAATCTTGCAGTTTTTTCGATTTTTGACCATCAATTTATAATCATATAAAATATATTAAAAAAACATAGATACCCAATTTGATGTCATGTAGGATATGTAAAGTTACTGGATTATGTTTCTTATATTACTTTTTCATCTTGCATTTGACTAACATTTATCTAAAATTACAATATGTTCTTTTTAAAATTGAAATACTGATTTTTTGAAGAAATGCGTGTTCTTATTTCAATATAATTGTTGTTAATAAATCGTGTTGAATACCTTGATGATTTTCAATTGTTTTCATTTTTATCTCCTCAATGAATTAGCTTCTAAATACTGTCTAGTAAAATTTTCTACAATAACCTTTAAATGTTTCATTCAGGTTTTTAGTTAGAAAATTACACCAAAATGCGATTTTTTCAGGTTTATTTTCTGAAAATTTTTGAAAAAGTGCCCCGAAGTCCCCGTTTTATTGAAGTGGGGAGGAATACAGGTGATTTTGAGCTGAAAATTCCATGGTATATCTACTACTACTTTCACATTTACTGATGATGTGCAAGTCCTTAAAGTCTACCGAGATGACATTTTTTATATAAATGTTGCACATTAAAAATTGATATTTTAAGAAATTTAAATAATTAATAACTTTTTTATTTATTAATCAATTTTGTTCAAAATAGGATTTTCCTCTAGTAACACTAACTTACTGTTCAAGTTTCAATACAATCGGACTTTTCATTCTTATGTTATCGTGCTTACAAGAAACGTGACGGATGGACAGACACAGGCAGACGTACAGACATTTTGAAAGTTGTTCAAAATTCGACTACCTACCAGAAATGTGTCGATCAAAAACAATATGCTCCTCGTTCTGTATTTGCAAAGAGTATAATGTTAGTTCATAATAATTTGTATGTAACTAAATATTATCATTTTCTTAATGTCTTGTTGTAAACAGTGTTGTGTATATGATCGTCAATTTTAATTTTTGACGCTCTTATTTACAATATTTCCAGATAAACTTTGGTAAATTAATTTATTTACAGCTTAAAGTGTAGATTGTCTCTATTATAAAACGCAAATAATATAATTTTGATCGCCATCTATGTAATTTGAATATAACTTTACAGCGTAAATAGTAGTGTTTTGTTATTAGTATCAAGCAACAACTTAAAATGGATTTATGATCCAATAGACAGCTGAAGAATAGTCCGCTACGCAGAGCAATAACTCAGAATAACAAGGGGGAAAATACTATACGGCACTATTTTTTCTAATGTGGTCCAGAATTATTGTTATTAACAGAGAACGGTTTTTTTTTGTGTTTCTCCCTTATACCGGGTATAACAGGATCATGGTATATTCCCCTTTTCTCCGGCACTTTTTGACATACAATTGATTTTTATTTCACTTCCGGTTTCGCCGGAAGTGACACTAACTTTCGATTTTTAAATGGAACACCCTGTACAGGGTGTAATTAGTTTCATGTCGTTAAAAAACTGGTATTAGGGAACGACAAGACAAACAAAAAAACCTTATATAACATGGGGTCTAAAGCTTATAGTTTTGGAGAAAAAAAATAAACAAAAATTTCGCAAATTTTCAATAAAATCTTTTGAGAACTGCTGGAATATTGAGGTAGGTTTAGATCGTCGCACGTGTCTTTGCCTTATACTCTGACTCTCCCTTGTGCAATATTTTAGTTACTATGGGTGTTTCGTTATGTACACACGTCCAACCCGACCCGCCGTTCGTTGTTTTTGTTATTTTTGAATTTCGGGTCACTGTGTATTTATAGTTAAGATTTATTTTATTGACTTTACCGTTCAAGTCGTTAAATTCTTCATTACGTACAGACACAACTTACTTGTTGGTTCTTTTTGTATTTCGTTTTGGATTTTGGACCAAGTTTTTCTTTTATTTTTCTTTATTGACAACGTTAGTTGAAAGTTTATTGTTTAGTATTGAACGGAGTACGTATGTCCTTAATTCGACATACCGAACTGTGTATTGATGCAGATACAGAGATTTCGAATGATTTACTTAGGTAAGCTTTTAACCCAGGACACTCATTTATGTTACAAACGTTAATAAATCACATTTAAATATTCTAAATTATAAACATTAATCCAATATTTTGTTCCAAATTAAAAGACACACATGTAAAGAAATGCCCCGTTTAAACTTCTATGGCCATTATTTCCTTGCAGTTGTGCAGGAAAAGATAACGAATTATTTACCTCTTTATAATTGCCTTCGGTTGAGGCGGTCCATTAAAGGCGGTCGATGATCCAAACAAAGCCTTTGCTTTGACAGCGCGTGTGACGCCGAGAACTGCACTTTTTTATGACAATTTAAAAGTTATATAATTGGGAATTACAAGTCCTTTGACCAAGAAAAGCAGTGGTTCTCAATTATTTTCTACATTAATATTAAAAAGATATTTAATATGTTAACCCAGGACAGTTTTTCAAAGTGCCCCTAGAGGGAAAAGTCATAAAGGTTTTTTGTTTGTCTAGTCGGTCCCCATTACCAGTTTTTTTTTAATGACATGAAACTGATTACACCCTGTATATTATTGAATTTTTGAATTTTGCATAATTTTCTGAATCCAACGACGCCAAATAAGCGACATTTAAAACATCAATTTTTTTTTATAATACAATTTTTAGTTTTCCATTTAAGTGTGCCATGACGATTCCGATTTATTTTAAATGACCCGTGTAATGCTACAAAAATCGAAATCCCATAAAAACACCAAATTACGTGATTTATGAGCAAATAAAAGTCACCAAAATTCTTTTTGGGGCAAAACTCAATTTTTTCAAAAGGAACCATATCGGTACCGTGGTATCATTTATTAGTACTATTAATAAGGAATTTATTCATATGTCGTATTAAAATGTGCGACAAATACAAACAAAATTACAGCTAAAAGAAAATAAGAAAATACAATTTTATTCTAATTACCTTGTTACACATAAGGTGGTTTTGGAATACAAAAAATTAACACAAAACATTCCAACAGTTGTTCAAAATTCTGTCCATTAACGTCAGCACCTTTGAACTCGCATAGCTGGCTCGCCAATTGCTGGGCCGTTATGCTATTAATTGCTCGTTTTACTCGTAGCTCCAGGTCTTCACGGGTTGTAACGGCGGTTGCATAGACAATATTTTTTAAATGACCTCAAACAAAGAAATCAAGAGGCGTTAAATTAGGTGACCTTGGAGGCCACCTCACAGGACCATTTATCGAAATTACGTTATCTCTGAATCTCCGTTGAAGGTAATCAGTTACTATCTTGAATTATGATGAGGAGCGCCATCTTGTTGGAAATACATTCCTTGTCCTAAATCTAAAGGTAACCCATCTAAAATGTCCTCAATCTCATTTTCCAGGAATCTCAAGTATTTGGCACCAGTCAGAGGTCCTTAAAATATTATTGGACCAATGATTCTACTACCGATTATTCCAAACTAAACATTGAAACCGAACTGCACTTGAAAGTTACGCTCCCGTAATAAATTTTGATTTTCTTGTGACCAATATTTTGTATTTTGTCGGTTAAATAATCCCAAATTTGTAAACCTTGACTCGTCCGAAAATAAAATCAGCCCCAAAAAATCATTGTTTGGCTGCACGTTATTATGCAAAATCCAATTGCAATATTCCATCCTACGTTTGTAATCACTTTCGTACAAATGCTGGTGCAATTGGTATTTAAAAGATTTATAGTGGTATTTGTGCAAAATTCGGCTTACTGTTTGGTGACTGATGTTCAATTCAAACCCAACTTGCCTTAAAGAAACAGTCTTATCAACTTCATTCGAGCCAAAACATTAATTTCCGTTCCTTCATCGATAATGAAGTTTTTTTAGGGATCATTGTTGGGCTCTCTTTGAAATTGGTTTTCAACATGTTTAAAATAATTTTTCGCAGGACATTGTCTATCAGGATATCGTCGGCCGCAAAAGTCCATAGCTGCAATTGCATTTTTTTACTTTCCCCATAAATAATTAACATTTCCCCTTTTTCATGTCTTGTATAAATTTGCGGCATTTTGAACACAATTAACAAGAATTTTAAACAATTTTTAAAGACACAATAAAAACACCGTTAAACCAACAAATATTTGACAAGCTAAATATTTCATTGTTTTCAAAGCCACCTTAGTTACTTCTTAACATTTAATTAGAACAAAATTATATTTCCTTATTTTCTTTTAGCTGTAATTTTCTTTGTATTTATCGCACATTTTAATACGACATATGAATAAATTCCTTATTCATAGTACTAATAAATGGTACGACGGTACCGATATGGTTCCATTTAAAAAAATTGAGTTTTGCCTCTAAAACCACTTTGGTGAATTTTATTTGCTCATAAATCACTTAATTTAGTGTTTTTAACTAGATTTCGTAGCATTACACGGGCCATTAAGAATGAATCGGAACCGTCAGCTCACTTAAATGGAAAACTAAAAATTATATTATAAAAAAAACATATATTTGAAATGTCTCTTATTTGGTATCATTGGATTCAGAAAATTATGCAGAATTCAAAAATGCAATAATATGTAGGGTGTTCCATTTAAAAATCGAAGTTCCGGCGAAACCGGAAGTGAAAAAAAATCAATTGTATGTCAAAAAGTGCCGCTTATTATGTATGTAGTATGTCCTTAATTTCAATCAATTATTCTGAAAACTAAAGGAGAAAAGGGGGGTATACCATGATCCTGTTAATAAACTGCAGGTAATTGAAATATTACAAAGTGTTTAACTGGTGTGTACTGCCCCTATAACTTTTTCGTCCACCTGTAAATGTTTTAGTTCACAGAAATTAATTTTAAGTACTTTATAAATCTTAGTATTTTTCATTAAAATTAAAAAAAAATCCTGGTTAAGTGCACCAAAGCACCAAAGCTGCTTACCCCGCACTAATCTGATGAAAATTGGGTTTCGGCGGAATTGTCTGAATTTTTGGTATATTGTATATTGTATCTTTCGTCATCCTGAAGAGAAGGCTCGATGGCCACGATGGTGCGAAAATACTCAATATGGAGCATCGTGGCCATGGACTTTTGTGCAAAGAGGAATAGTGCAAAGACTGATATTCAAGTAATTGCGTTTAACAAACAACGTGCATTTACAACATTTTATTAATATATTCTTTTACACATAATAGAATGCTTTGAAATATTATTTTGACATTTCTGTTATTTATTAGTAGTCTAATTCACAAGTTCAAAAAGGTGTTAATTCGTGAAATAGCTCCTAAAAACATTAGCGACAGCTCATTGGATTCAAAATGACGTCTAGAAAAATGTATTAAAATATTTTATTAGAACATAAAAAATTGCAAAACTTATAAACAAATTAAGATGAATGAAAAATGGCATTTAGTTTTTCGCTTATAACTCAAAAACCATAAGCGATAACGGAAATTGGAAAATGATTCTTAAAGAGGAGGAAATTTCCAATACAAAAGTTCCAACTCCCGGAACTCTATCTCCATTATTTATAATGGAGTATTTAAAGAATAAGGTCCCGTTGGAAAGAAATGTTAAAGTTTATTTTTCAATAAGTTAGACCAATGTTAACTAACGAAATTTTATGGGACCTTCGTTGTCATTGGAGACAATTTTTTTTAAAAATAATTGGCCTATACAATTTTCGCTTCTTGGAGCCCTTCTTATACATATACTTCACAAGACAAAAGTTTTTAAAAATTGTTTATTTTGTTTATTATAATTTTTTAAAGTAAACAAAAAATTGAAAACCAAAGTAAAGTTGTAAAAAAAAATGTCTTCATATTCATTATGATATTACTGCTTTTGCATTGAAGAACGGCATTCCTTAACGCTAAAAAAATTTGTTTACGCCATTTGTTTATAAATTATTTATAAGCAAATTGACTAGTTCCATATCTAAAAATTTTTTTTTGCTGTTTTATTGTCTTGAGAATATGATTTTAGAAAAATACATTTTTTCTTAAGTATTATCTTATTGTTTATAATCGTTTTTTAAATTATCCATCATTTGAATAATTAGTTAAGAAATTATTTTTTTCTTAAAAATCATAACTGGCAATCCTCAATAAAGTAACAAAAAAAAATTATCAACAATTTCATTGTTTATTAACTTAACAATTTGTTATAAACAAATTTTGATAATCCTAATATTTTTTTCTAAATCTTAAAAAAATTATAAAAACAGCCATATGCAACAACATATTGAAAAACATTTTTTGTATTTTTTATAGCGTTTTCCAATATTACATGATACAGAAGTTGAAACGGCCACTTGATTTGTCGACTAAAAAACTGATATAACTTAAATTATTAGATGTATCACAATAGACATTCAAGTCGTTTTTATAGAGGATTAATTAATCTTTATATGAGTTGACTTCCAAGTTTGTAACTAAGTTATTATGCGCATTTGTTTATAAAAATTAAATGTGTTTTCGACGTTTTTTAATCTTTTATGACTTCTAGCTTATCAAATAATGCAGATATGGCAATGGACCTTCAAGGCAATTTTGTTAAGTGATAAAATATCTGAAAGTTGCAATTGTTTATTTAAAAATAAATAGAAAACATATTTAATATTTATAAACAAATGCGAATAATAACTGATTAATAATAGTTACAAACTTGGAAGTCGACAGTCCACTCATTTAAAGATTAATTAATCCTCTATAAAAACGACCTGAATGTCTATTGTGATATCTCTAATAGTTTAAAAGTTATATCAGTTTTTTAGTTGACAAATCAAGTGACCGTTTTAACTTCTGTAACGTGTAATATTGAAAAACGCTATAAAAAATAAAAACAATTTTTTTCCAATATGTAGTTGCACATGGCTGTTTTTGTAATATTTTTAAGATTTAGAAGAAAAATATTAGTGTTGAAATTGTTGTTTAAAAAAAAATAATTTCTTTACTAATTATTCAAATTAAAAAGAAAACGATTATAAACAATAAAATGTTTAAAAAAAATATTTTTTTTAAATCATAATATTCTCAAGACAACAAAATTAAGTAAGTATAAAACTAGTCAATTTGTTAATAAACAATTTATAAATAAATGGCGCAAACATTTTTTTTTAATGTTAATGAATGCCTTTCTTCAATATAAAAATAGCAATATGATAACGAATATGGGAAAAAAAAATGTTTACAACTTTATTTTGGTTTTTCATTTTTACTTCAAAAAATTATAATAAACAAAATAAACAATTTTTGAAAACTTTTATAACGTGATCTTGTTAAGTATAAGAAGGGCTCCAAGAAGCGAACATTTTGTAGGCCAATTATTAAAAAAAAAAAAATCTGAAAAACTAAATGCCATTTTCTTTTCATCTTAATTTGTTTATAACTTTTGCAATTTTTTATGTGCTAATAAAACATTTTAATACATTTTTCTAGACGTCATTCCGAATTCAATGAGCTATCGCTTATATTTTTAGGAGCTATTTTAAGAATTAACACCTCTTTGAACTTGTGAATTAGACTATAGACTTTGATTCCTTTCTTTGAAATAATTCCAGCTTAATTGTTAATATCATTTAAACATGGATAATTACACGTTCTCTGAACAGATGCAGTTTTGATTCTGGGAGAATGTTTTGGAAATAGTGCTGTAGCTGTAAAATGTTATGAAAGTAAATTTCCGAACAGAAATATACCTGATACCAAAACTTTCTTAAATACAGAACGTCGACTTAGAGAAACAGGAAGTCTTCAAGTGAGACTCTGGCCGTTCAAGAAACGCAAGAACTTTTGACGTTGAACAAGAAATATTAAATATTGTATTAGAAGATCTTACGATAAAAGAAGAAATATGTTTTTTATGCATTATATCAGAACATGTAGAACATGGTTACACAACCACTATCCTAGTAGATGGATTGGCCGGGGTACAAATGACCAATTTAATGGGCTACTCGGTCTCCTGCCCTAACTCCCCTTGATTTCACAGTGTGGAGTTATCTAAAATCACGAGTTTGTAATACTCAAATTGACACGATTGAATACTTGAGAAAAAGTCAATCAAGAGTTTACAATGCTACAGAATGATGAAGATGTTTTACACGGCGTTTAACGTTCTTTAAAGAAAGACAAAGTGCATAAGGGAACATGGAGGACACTTTGAATAATTTTTGTAATTGACAATTAGCTATTTTTATGTTTAATAATATTTTAAAGCATAAAAAATGTATTAATAAAATGTTGTAAATGCACGTTGATTTTTAAACACAAATGGCATAAAAATACCGCTGTTCTTTCTAATGATCTGACAATTCGTTTTTTACAATAATTTTTAGAAATTTGAAGAAAATTAAAAAGTTATGAGGAAAATATTGACAATGACTCCCTAAAACTACATCTTAAACAGAAGAAAGGGTTTGACTTATACCATCCCAAGTAACAATTTAAATGCTTTTTAGATTTATTTAGGTTCTATCAGTATTTTATAATGGCCACCTCATACACCACTGATTTATGCCAGATTTATTAAATGCCAAATGCACTTAAAGATAGTTTTGATTTGAAGAAAGTTTTAAAAAAGGCCTTCAAGAACTTACATTAAAACTAAATTATCTTTTGGTATTTGTCGAGCCTTCAATAAAACTCTATAGCTGTTAAGTTCAAGTTAGGAGGATCAAGTTGTTTAGAGATTAAGCAAATGTTGTGGTTTTATCATTGCTTTATGAAATTAATTTGAGATGGTTGTTAATGCTGGGCTATAAATCTAATATGCTTTGAAACCACTAAGTTTCAGGTCGAACCTTCATAAAACCAAATGCTTGCTAGAGTTTTAATGAAGCAAACAGACATCTGTAATAAATCAGTCTTAAACATAAAAGGATTTGGTTTACCCTCGCCCAGACTATAACGTTTTAAAATAGGTAGTATTAAAACTGTGATAAGATATATACATATTCGTCGACATTTTGTTTGTGTATGTGGAGCAAATTAGGAGAAAAAATTAAAATATCAGTAGTAAAACGAAGACACTTGATAAAAAACGGGAGATGCGAGCATTTAGTGGACCAAATAGCGTCTCGACAAACTGACTTTTTAGGTTATATTATCCGAGCACCATAAAGGTTTTAAAGCGGTTGTGTTATGTACTCAAATGGTTTAAAATTGGTTTTAAGACAAGCCTACAAGGTTTAAAAAATACATTAAGACCAATGAGGACTAAAATATACTTTTACAAGAATAAATCGACATACTTAAAGAGCAATTGGTAATGTAACAGGCATTTTAAGACAAAACATGTTTGAAGTAGAATTTTTCACAGGGTATAGGGTTTATACATACAGCCGCCATGTTACTTCCAGCCCCTAAGAAATATAACGGTCAGTCATATTGGGAATGCCCCAGATTGAACAAAAAAATGTAATTTGTATCTAATAGAAATATTTTATACAAATAAATTACATAAAATAAACCATATTGTGGGCAGATGCTAAAACTCTCTTTAGTTTTTAAGTCACAAAAAAATGAATTATTTATACATTTTTTAAAAATTGTGTTTTTAGGGACCGCACGAATTTTTAAGAACTATCTAATACATGTCTTACGGTAAACTTAGCCTCGTTGAAAATTTTAGCCCACCATAAGTAGTTCCATCAATTCATTACAAGTATTCCATCTTTAACTGTTTTTCTGAACTATTCTCAGTAGTCGCCAATTGTCAATTTTATAACTTACATATAACTATAGTGCATGTAGAATAGAGTTATTTGCATTTATTTTTACTTCATCATATACAAAAAGTTCGCTCAAAGCATTTGTCTGTGTCTTTTAAGTTTTGATATAGTGCCTAACCTAAACCAAGTATGGTTTTATAATACTATCTAGATACTATCTGAGTAAAGCTTTAGGTTATTCATTAAAACTTGAAAGTTTTAATAGTAGTTTTAAAGAGAGGCATGTAGGCCTTTCTCTAGATGGGCCCCTGTACTCTTATAAAGGTTTTAAATCGGCTTCGTAGAGTCCTTCCAAACCATTTACGTTTATAAGCAGTCTTGGAAATAAGTTTTTAAGATAACTTTAAAACTACAATTGTTACTTTACTTAGGATATAATGTAGTGTTCAGATGTTCTATGAAAATATAAATTTGATACTTTAAGATAGTCGGAAGATATTGCAAAAAAACTGAAATGGATTGTCCCGCTTTTAAGAGGTATATCTCCATTATTATTCATTTTGGGAAACAACTTTATATACAAGACTATTATCATTTTTGGATGTTCTATCAGCCACAGAAATATCGGGAGATAATTTTGGACTACCTTGCATAAAAGAAAGAAATTAATAATGAGCACCCTGACTATCTTTTTTAGGATTTGCATTTATAATGAGTTTTTATTACCGTCTCTCAGTATTTATATTTCTAAAGTAACTTACTAGGTCTATTTTTCTGGGACTTTGCTGGGCTCAATATTATATGTAAGCATAAAAGAGCAATACAATTTTTCATTTCTTATTTTTGATTTTTACACTCGTCACTTGTTAAGATTTACCGCTAATATTTGCATCAATTGCCTAATGTATATGATAATAGACGTAACTTATTGATTAATTTTATCTGTTTTAATCAATAAATAAATATTTACTGAAATATTTAAAAATAAACATGGTACTGATATACAATAAGAGATACAACTATTTTTTGCAATTGTACAGGATGGTAGGAAATTACATTTATTATTAACATATTTAAGAATTTGTAGCAACACGACGTCAAAAAATACCACCACACACTTAACTTATAGTCCAGTCCGCAGTTCCCTAGGATTAAATATAAACGTTATGTCAAATTTTGTACAGAAGTAGGCCTTTGCTAATAGAAAAATATAAAATGGGTTCTCAAGGTCACCTTCGTTGAAACATAAAACAAAATTTAGTAGCTTTTGAAGAAACGACGAGAACATTTTGCAATTACACAAATGTCAAGTCAACTTGAACAATGTAACAAGTAGGCTCTAAAATAGGCAAAAAGTTTGTATTTTCTCAATATAGAGAACAAATGCTACCGTTAAAATATTATTTTTCATTAGGATCCGATTATTTCTTCAACGGTTATTAAAGTTTTTGTGCCGAAATGCACGGATAAAGTTACTTTCGGCGTTCCTACGTTGGCGCATGACGCCATAAGTTTGATTGTTATTTTACACGAAACCCGTTTCGTGTATGAATTTTTTATTTAGAATTTTTTGCTCCTCACGATAATTTTGTATTTTTCATATTTTAGTTATTCGTAAACTATTTTAAAAAATTGGACTCAATTTTGCTTTTTGTTCCAACCACGGCATGGTAGTCTTGATAACTTCCTTTATAATCTTCTATTATTAGAAACCTACCAAAAAAAAAAGTTCACGTAGGGATTATTTCTTCTAGTTTTTGTAGCTATTTTTTCTCTGGGAATTGGGTTATTATGCATATTTCACATTTGGTATGCATTTAGAAGGTTTTATGGTCATTTTTTAAATGTTTTGCTACTTAAGTTTGAAGGCATATTTATTTTAGACTCAGAATTGGAGTATACTACTCGTAGTACGCGTTCAGCCAACGGTAGACACTACAAAATAAATTACAAACACGATTTTTAATCGACATTCAAATCAACATTTGTGCTTTGTTTTCCGAATCCGAGTTGTAAAGTAAAAGAACTATTACCATTTGGTAGAAGAAAAATTTAAATTACATTATTGCATTTGTTTGACAGCTTAACTTGGGCAGGCGTGAATGACTTTAACAAAAATATCTTTTAACCAAACTACAACATAGGTATGAGAAATATCAGCAAACCAGTCGATTTGTCTGTTCATGCACTTTTCAAATTTACCACGATAGATACATTCCATAGCATAAGCCTAGCAGATGCTTCAGGAGGGAGCGCGAGAGTGAGATCAATAAATAAGGTAGACTCGCGTTGAAGTGAGGCAGACGAACCGAAAGTTGTCAAATTTTCATTTAACCAAAATAAGTAAACTGTTCTAGCAGTAACTGTTAAATGAGAATTCACCGCTTAAATAGTGACAATGTATTACTACAACTTAAAAAAATATGTATACAGGGTGTCCCACTTAAAACTTCTGGTGACGTTTTCTCGAGATATTTGCATTCTGCAAAAAGTATTGACCAGAATATATAAATGACTTTAGCTTTGACGTTTTGTATAAGACTGATCTTTCTACATATTGAGGTATAGATGGCGCTGCGATACAAAGAAATTTTATGTATACAGGGTGTAATTAGTTTCATGTCATTAAAAAAAACTGGTGGTAGGGAACGACAAGACAAACAAAAAAACCTTATATAACATGGGGTCTAAAGCTGATAGTTTTTGAGAAGAAAAATAAACGAAAATTTCCAAAATACTTAATAACATAGTTTGAGAACTGCTGGCATATTTGGGTAGGCTTTATTGTCTCGCGTATTGTCGCACATGATACTCTGACATTCGTGCAAATAAGTATGTGAGCTTAACAGATAATTAGGTCGCGACGGGTGTCATCGAAAAGCATGCTGAGAAAGCAGTTAAAGGCGAGCGACAGAGGACACCGCCATCTTTTTTGCTTCTACGCGGCCCAATTATTACGCGTGGTATACTCTCCCTTGTAATATTCTCAAGTAATAATTTCAGTTTGTGTCCTTACTTGGTAAACAACGTACACACGGCGCGACCTACCCGTTACTTATATTTGTCTGTTGCTTTTGTTCTTTTTGAACTTTGTGCCACTAATGTTAAGGTTTAGTTTATTGACTTATCGTTCAAGTCGTTAGTACTTGGTTACGTAAGACACTACTTCTCGTTCGTGATTTTTGTGTTACTTTTTGGATTTTGGATCAAGTTTTTCTTTTTGTTTTCTTTATTGATAACGTTAATTCACAGTTTAGTGTGGTGTTTTAAAACGTAGATTTTGGACATTATGGGAATTTACACTTATCCAGAGCTCGCGGATATGAACTTGGTTTACTGTGATCCAATTGAAACTTTAGAACAATTGCAACAACGTAATTTAATGTGCATAGAAACCATACAAAATTATCCTAATTTACCTAATGTGTTGAACGGAGTGCGTATGTCCTTAGGTCGACGTGCCGAAATGTGTATACGTGGAGATGAAGGTCATTTTGAACAATTTTTGTGAAAAGTTCAAAAGAATTGGTCAGTTATTGGGTGTTACCTATTGGGCATTAAAGGTAAGATCAATATTATTAATATTATTATTATTAGTATTCGCTGTCTTGTTTTGATCTGTTTATTATTGTTTACATATAGAGACCACAGACACGATTTTTAGTTTTTGATACCTGATTGGGAAAAATTATGCTCTCAATTCGTTAAAAAAATAAGATTTTTTTCCTAACTTAAAATACTGTTTTCTGTTATCGTATCTCGGACGTCTAACTGTTCGTTTTCCAATTTCATAAAATAATTACTAATTTTTTAAGCTTTTAACACAGTGTTATAAATGTTAATAAACCACTTTTAAATTTTATACATTCTTATAAACGACAATAAAAGCTACAATAACTTTGTTCCAAATTAAAAAACACATGTAAACAAATTCTATTTAAACCTCTACGGCCATGCTTGCGTTGTGCCGAAAGAGAAGGAGTTATTTACATTTTCATAATTAGTGGTATAAAAAGTTCGGTACAAGTTATTCCATCAAAGTGTCGCACTTCTTCCGGCGGGAACATAAGTCAGGTATTACAGTGTTTTATTATTTCTAATATTCGGAACTATAACATCCATTGACCCTGAAAAACAGTGGTTTTCAAATGTTTCCTATCTTAACCCTTTCGCTCATGGTGTCCACTACAGTGGACATGACCTTTGTGATTTTTTTTTAAATTTACGCGCCATAATTTCCGCAATCTGTCAAGTTCCCTATTCAATTGATATAATTGTTAAAAGAACGTGACTAGTTTTGTCATCTAGATACGAATAATAAAAGTTCATTTTTATGCAGAAGGTTCTTACTCACGTAAATTATTAGTGCGCACTGTAGGCTCCTAGATAATTTTATTTCAAGCAAGTATACAGTTGGTGAAACTTTTGTTGATTTTTATGCGTGTTTATAAGTGTTCATTTTTTGATATCCTGGAATTTTCGTTGTGTTTTGAAGCAACTAGGCTGTGTTTTTTGTCATTTGAAGTGTGTGCACCACAGTGGACACTGTGAGTCAACGACTTTTAACCCTTTCACTCACGATTTTTTAGTTTTTATAAGTAAATTCTGAAATACAACATGCATATTATTCAATTTATTTTGAAATTATTGACGTTAGTTGTAAGTGTCTATATGTTACGGTTTGTAAAAAAATTGACGTCCACTATAGTGGACGCTGTGACTCAACGGTAGTTCTACAAATGTCACACTTTATTTCTGGAGTAATATATGTCATTCCCGTCCGCCACGTGATCTTTCTTAGCAGTCATCTCATTTCTGGAAAGATATTCACTAACTCTTGTTTTGGAAGAGTTAACCTTGGGTGGCGCGGTCGATGATGTTGGCACATCGGGCGAATGTTCTTTTATATCTTTTTCCGGGCCTTCCTCGGACTCTGATGCAGTCGTAGCTTCCTCATCATCAAGATCTAAAGAGTGATGTATTAGCTGATGATTTTAGCAAAAATTTAGAATAAGGATACCTTTTGGAGGGAGAAAGTGGTCACTCTTTCAACCCTCCCCTTCCTCCTCACTAAGGAACTCTAGGTCCGACGTATCGTCTTGAAGGACTTCAAAAAGCTCCTGGTCCGTCAGCCCTCTCTTATGAGCCATTTTGACATAAATCTTTTACAATATTTTTAAATATAGCAGAAGTTTTAAAAAAAGTAAGGTTAGATTCACCCATGGAATTTAACATTCAAAAACCTAACCTAGGTCAGTTTTTTTCAAAGTGCTCCAACGATATAAAACATGTCACAGACATTTTAACTGATATTTAATATTTTACGAAAACCACAATACATATCACTGAATCGTAAAAACCAGCTATGCCATGATTAGTGAAAAACAATAGTTATTAACAAATTTGACAGATTTTCACTTTTGTATATTGTATGTTGCGTTGTCGAGTTATAAGACAAGTTTTTACCCATGGAAGCAGGTGTACCGCAGGGATCGGTACTCTCTCCCCACCTGTTCACCATCTACAACTCCGACATGCCAAGAACCGCAAGGACCTCTTTGTCGCTCTACGCAGATGACACAGCCATAATCGCAAGATAGTGGTGTGCAAGACTTGCCACCCGCAGCCTCCAGGAAGCAGCATCCCTTCTGGAAGAGTGGCGCAACAAGTGGAAAGTCAAAATCGACGCGTAGAAGAGCAAAGCCATCCTCTTCAAGAGAGTCAGGAAGCAAACTCCCATAGGACTTTGAACGGCGAGAACATTCAATGGTACTATACCGTCAAATACCTTGGCGTTATCATGGATCGAAGCCTGACGTGGAGACAGAACACGGAAGCGATAATACAGAAAGCGAGGACGAGGAGGACTCTACTTTACCCTATGATAGGTAGACAGAGCCAACTCAACCTGGGGAACAAGCTCAAGCTTATCAGGACCCTCATTGCACCTATTCTGACCTACGCATCCGTTGCCTGGGGATACCAAGCAGCCACCCATCTGAAGAGGATACAAGCCGTGGAAAACGTCGCACTTCGGTGCGCCGTGGATGCACCATGGTTTGTCAGAAACGCCGACATCTTCAGAGACCTGAAATACACCCCAGTAACTGAAGTCATCCGGGACAGAGCGAAGAACCTATACGCCCGTGCAGCAGAGCATGGGAATACGCTGGTGAGACAGGCGACTGACTATGACCCCAACGACGCTCCGAGGCACAAGAGGCCGAAGCTCCAGATCCTGGATAATGGGTAATTATAACTAACTCTTTATCTGTTTCAGCCCGATCTGCAAGCCAGACCGCAAGGAGACAATGACCAAAAACATCCAATATCCAATGCCGGCCTCTGACGCTAATAAAGCGTCTCTGGCCGAACACAATCCTGAACTACACAGTTCACACTTCCTTCCGACGAAATCGGAGTACATGGTGCCAATTGGTACCCTGGGCTTCCGACTAGTCAACACCCCCAAATCCCTTTCAAACTCCGAGAGGGCTCGGTAACAGCCGTTCCCTCTCACGACAGACGAAAGACGCTCCCGGAAGCCTATACATGCCAGCGAAGAAAGAAGACCAAGACAGAAGAGCGCCAGAAGAAACGACCCAGCTGGCAGGGTCCAACAGCCAGGACCAGGGGAGGTTTGCTAACATCGCCAATACCGTCCGCATTTGCGGGGAGGATAGGCGAAATAGCAGGCCCACCCCTTACGAGGCCGGTCCAAGTCTACAGCGATGATTGGGGCAAAGAGCTCAAGCTCGACCCCTAATCATCCGAGACCGTCATCTTTAGTCAAGAATATTGGCACCGAAGACAAGTTTTTATATCAGTAATTATGGTATATACCGATAACAAATTCGATATGATTGGCATTTATTGTCAGTGCAATTTGGCGCTGAGATGGCAGTCACGGTTAACGGAGATGAACTTCCAGATGCTCCGCAGCCAAATCTAATCGTGTTTAGAAAGTTAGTTCAAAATCTAAAAACACATGGTTCATTTTCAAAAAAAGTTGTAAGGTTACGGATAATGGAAGAAAGGTGAATAGAGTATTGAAATACGTTAACAAAAATGAAGAAACCGCTTTGAGACAAATTCAGAGAAACTGTCGCATAAAAAAAGACAGTGCAAGAAATATATTTTTAAAAAACGGATTTCGATGCTACAAAATGCAGAATGTTCAACATTTAAATGAGGGAGATAAGCCGAGGAGAGTAAGATTTTGTAGATGGTTGTTAAATAAAAAAATGAATGACCCGCTGATATGTAGCAAAATTCTTTGGTCGGACGAATCAATTTTTTTTAATAATGGATTTTTAAATAGAAGCTAGAGAAAGCCAAGGCTTTCTCTATCTCCTACCGGGGGGGTGTGAGTGCCTCACCCTCAATGTTGATTGCTTAGCAATCAATCTAAAGTTTTCAGTCTTTCAGTTTCCAGTCGTTCAATTGTTCAGTTTTTAATATTTTTCAATTCCGATTTCAGATTCGTCATGAGCGACCTGAAAAACATCTAGGTAGCAACTTTCATTCGAATCGGACCATAAATGATACATTTTGCCCGCCATTTTGGCGCTGCCATGTCGAATATTGTAATTTCGATGTCATATTCGTTATCAGCTCTCCAATAACCTCTACATATCGAGTTTCAGTTGAATCGGACGGTAATTACTCCAGAAATATTTCAAAATCGTCTCGTAGAGCACGTTTGTGTATTAGAATACATGGTACACAATTTGTAATTTGAGCATTTGTTGTAGTTAGAAAAATAAATACACACATTTTCTTTTCAGTATAGTAGTATAGGTAGTACTGTTATACATAGTTTTTCGTTTCTTTGGATGCTCGTTTTGTACTTGTGTTTTTATTTATGAGATATTTGTCAGTTTGTATTAAATTGTAGAATAGAAAATAGAATATAAATTATGTACATTAATTACGTTATTAATTTTTTATTATCAATTATACAATTTGAAAAATTCTCAAAGTAATGTTTTCTCTAGTTTTTCATGAACATATTTAGGGTGTCCTATTCAAGAATAAATAATGATGTAATTTCCGATCAAATCAGAAGCTGAAATAAAGGTATTTCATTACTATCTCGATAAGGCTTTTTTACTCTAAAAAATGCCCCAAAGGACTTATTGTTTATTTAAAAAGGACTATGGCACTTCTGTTAATACATTTTTTTAATTGAAATTGAAATATATCGAAAACAACTAATTTCTCGAAACTTATTTAAATCACAAAAGTTGCTTAGAATATAATATTCCATCGCATGCACCCCGAGTTCGAAAAATTTATTTCTATCGCAACGCCGTATACCTCGATTTGTCGAAAGATCACTTTCACTCAAAACTCAGGTTATTATACTCGATCGGCACATTCGGTCTGCCTGTCCGTCCGTCATGTTTCTTGTAAGTACGATAACTTAAGAACGTCCGATTGTATTCTAATTTGGACAGTAAGTTAGTGTTAGCTAGAGGAAGAACCCTATTGCTTTTTAACAAAATTGACCAATAAATAAAAAAGTTGGTATTGATTATTTAAATTTTTATGATTTGTAAATAAACAAAAAATGTGTAAAACCAACATTATTTACTTGTTTACACATTATTGTTAGCTTGTTTATACATGCTACTGAACACCTTTCACAAGTTGGACACCTTACATAAGTGTAAAACGAAGCTCTTCCAAATTACAGATTTTTTCATGTAAATAAAACTCTTACTCAAATAAATTTAAAAATATTTTAGAAAAAGTAAACGATAGGCTTGAAAATTTACCAAATCGTAGTTAAAAATCTTTTCGAGATGATGTGGACTAATTTTTGAAAATATTACTTTTTGCGTAACTTAACCTCAAAATACTAAATCCTCATAAAATCGGTACAACTTTAGAGATCGGACACCAATGTAGACGTTTTTAGGCCCAAATCATAAGTTTTTATCTCTGTTTTTATACTGCGAACAGAAATTTCTTTAAAACATGTTGAATGATTCTATACTAAATAAATAGATACCTAATATATAAACGTAAGAAATCTTGAGGCTTCATGTGATGTGTGTTACCTGACAACCTGTTCCTTTAGAAATCTTGGGTGTTGACCATCAGCTGAGTTCGGTATTTTATTACGAGAGTAATTACCGGTTTTTCACAGTTGGAATCTCTCTCTCTCTCTCTAAATCTTCTATTCTCCGTCTGACTGACACATTGTGGCAATAGCGCGATAACTCCAATGTAAAGAGCGAGGTCAATGGCGAAATTACTAGAAGATCAAAGATTCTTCGCCGGCTGTCTTATCTTGTTAATTCTCTAATCTTTGGTGAAAGGCCGGCGGTAAAGCTGCCAATTCAAAAGATTTCTGTACCGTTGATTTTGTTAAAAATATATACAGGGTGATTCTTTTAAGGAGGCCATTACAATATTTCTCACATGCAAATGAGATAGATACTTGAAATTTGGTACCCTGCCATAGTTGACCATTGCGAGTCCGAGTAATAATGTCAAAATGGCGGCATTTCTGGAAATACCGGAAGTTGATGCCATATTTTTTAAATAGACACACCAATCTTATATATTTTTGTTAAATCGGCATTAAATTCTGAGTATAAAGCGGTCAGCTTGTCGGTACTTATCTGTAATAATATTTGAAATATGTCAATTTTTCTCTTAAGTTTTGGAGACGCAAGGGTCCATTAAAAAACTCATATCTCTTAAACCGTTCAGCTAGGTAAATATTTTTTCAACCGATCCCATAAAGTTCAGGGAATCATTATGTGGCCCAACGAAGTTTCCAGTGGTTGCTGCGATTCCAAGGCTGTAAAGTTATAAGCGAATACCTGAAAACAGGTACAGTTGGCGCTAAACTAAATGCCTCACAATTCATTTCTGAAAACTCATATTTTGTTAGTTTACCCTCAAAACTTCTGCTTTATAAATACAAAATGCTATATGTAATTTGTTCCGCATTGAACTACCTGACACTAGCCTAACAAGGTAATAGTATTTTGGTAGACATATCAATATATATTCTACGTTGTCTTGTACATAGTTAGAAAAAGAATGGCTAAACGATGGTAATTTTAATTCAGAACCAAGTAGTGTAATGAAATTAATTCTCATTATATCTTGCAACACGCACGTCGCACGTATCTATTCGATTCTCGCAATTTATTGGAGATCGAGTAAGTTTCATTCGAAAGTAAATTTTAATAAACAATGTTTATTGTGCAGTCCTCTGAAGCGTCCGAATTAAATAATTGCAGCTATTAAATATAATTAAAAATGATAATAAATACGTAATTATTAACACTTATGTAAGTCTATGCTTTAATTTTTAGCGTCCAAGCGTTAAGCAGAATTAGAAATTAAAATATTAAAACCTTTTTGTTATCTTTCACATAATAATATTGTACTATGTTGAACAGATAAATAATTTATAACTAAGACAAGTCAGAACTACAGATTATCTAGAGATATTCTTAAAAATTACTAGATCTTATCTGTGTGTCAAAATGAGATAGGAAGTTGTCACCTTTCTTAACAATTTTTCGTTTTTCTAATTATGTACCTAGATTGGCGAATAATCTTTTTGCTTGTTTTTTTACAGCCAAAGGAATTTTGAAAATTTTTTCTTAAAATCAAAAAGCGTTTCAGATAAAAGTTGTAAATAATGCAAGTATCTATCGACCTATACAAAAGCCAACTTACTCCTTTAAACAAGAAATTCTTTCTCAAGAAGTTGATGTTGACCTATTTTGAAAACATATTTTTTTTGCGCGACTTAACCTCAAAAGGGCGAAAATTTGGGAAATCGCTAAAGCTATAGGAGATTTGACATTCCCAGTCTCAAATTGTAGTTTTTTACCTCTAATTTAGGAATACGAAAAATTTTAATTTTGTTAAATTTTATTGATATTTTAAGTTTTTGATTTTTAAAATCCAACTTGTAAAAGTCAAGATATTGGTATTTTTGAGTTACGAAAAAAGTTAATGATGCGGAGTTTGGTTTAAAATCTGTTTTAAACATTTGCCTTATTTATCGGTCGCGTAGAGAGAAGAGTTTAAAAGATGTTCATATATTTCCTCTACGTACTCTGAAAATAGAGATCGAAATCTACAATTTGAGCTTAAGAACGTCTACATTGGTGTTTGATAACAAAAGTTATACCGATTTTCCGGATATTCACTGTTTCTTTCAAAATAGGTCTGCATCAGTTTTTTGAGGAGTCTTTTAGCTATAAAGGATTAGCATTTTTATGAAAGCAGTAAAAAGACATACACTAGAGTTTGTAGATTATAATGTATTCAGTGTGTATCAGACAAGAGAGAGGAGAAGGCCAATAAAGTATACAACGTATACGTCAAGTATTTTACTGATAAAAGGGCAGTACACATTATTAGCTATAATCGGTTGAATTTTCTGCTCAATCGCTCATCTTCTCGATAATATTCAAGGGTACATCTTCCAACAAATTTGGCAATGTTTGTTGCAAAAAATTTAAGTATATATCACCATTTAATCTAGCGGGTAATTGTATAGGTCCAATTATTTCATTACCGCAAATTCCTGCCCACAAATTAACGCTGAACCGTCGGCGTCGTTGAAATTGTGCCCTTCTAATTACACGTGGATTTTCGTCTGCCCAATATAGTGCATATTTTTAAAATTAAACAGTCCATTTCTGGTAAAACACGACTCGTCGGAGAAACACAGAACGTTTAAAAAATCCTCATTTGCCGCGTGTTTTCTTAAAATCCACCTACAAAATTGCATTTGCTCTGCAAACTCTTGAGGTTCTGGTGCTTGGACACATAGATAGTGATAGGGATGTAAGTTTATATCTCTCAATGTCATCCATTCCACAAAATGGGATACTCCCACATGGTTCGCGATGTTGCGAGTGCTTAAAGTTGGATCCTCTTCTACAAGTTCCAAAATTTGAACATCTGCGTCAATTACCCTTTCTTCGCGCTGTGGACCTCATTATCCTCCATGACCATCGAGTCAACCTGTTTCTCGAAGATGCTGGTCAATACTAACAAATACACGAGCAAAAGGATGACGTCGATTAGGGAACCTTAGACGATAAAGCTCCTCCGCACCAGCTGCATTTCCACCACTTTCTCCATACACCAAATGCATATCCGCGAACTCTGGATAAGTGTAATCTCCAATAACGTCCAAAATCTGCGTTTTAAAACACCACACTAAACTGTGAATTAACGTTATCGATGAAGAGAACAAAAAGAAAAACTTGGTCCAAAATTCAAAAAGTAACACAAAAAGCACGAACGAGAAGTAGTGTCTTACGTAACCAAGTATTAACGACTTGAACGATAAGTCAATAAAATAAATCTTAACATAAGTGGCACAAAATTTAAAAAGAACAAAAGCAACAGACAAAACCAAGGAACGGGTAGGTCGCGTCGTGTATACGTTGTTTACCAAGTAAGGACACAAACTGAAATTATTACTTGAGAATATTACAAGGGAGAGTATAGCACGCGTAATAAGATAATTTGGCCGTGAAGAAGCAAAAAACATGGCGGTGTCCTCTGTCGGTCGCTTTTAACTGCTTTGTCGGCATGCTTCTCGATGACCCCCGTCGCGGTCTAATTATCTCTTAAGCTCACCATACTTCTTTGCACGAATGCCAGAGTATCATGTACGACAAGACGCGAGGCAATAAAGCCTACCCCAATATGCCAGCAGTTCTCAAACTATGTTATTAAGTATTTTGGAAATTTCTGTTTATTTTTTTTCTCCAAAACTATCAGCTTTAGACCCCATGTTTATAAGGTTTTTTTTGTTTGTCTTGTCATTCCCCACCACCAGTTTTTTATTGACATGAAACTAATTACACCCTGTATATCAACTTTGGTTTAAAACGTTATTAAGATCTTTTTCATAAAACTATCACAATTTAAAAAGTGTATTGGCGGTGTCCTTAATAATCCCAGTGCCACCACGTAAATGTATTTGGTGGCATATTCGAGCAAATTGTTACTATGCTCGACTGCAACTTCTGTTCGTTTATTTCTTACTATCGATGCAATGATCATCGAAAAATTTAGGTCACAAAAAGACCTTGAACTTGGTTTAGTTCAATAACCATTACTAACTTAGTTGATAGTGTAAGTACTATCTGGCCACAAGTTCAAAATCAATTTCATATAAATTTCTATTATCATTTTTTTCAAAACTATGATCTTTAGACTCCATGTTATACAAGTTTGTTTGTTCAGTGGCTCCCCACTACTAGTTTATTAATGACACAAAACTAAGTACACCCTGTAGGACAATTATACCTGAGTAATTAACTTAACTATGTCAAACTGAGAAGTCTATCCTATATAATATGCAACAATTATAACAATAATAAATCGGCGAAGAGTATAATACTTCCATCTTTTTAAAATTATGTAAGTGTTTGTATATAATACAAAAACATTTATAAAAAACTAAAAAAGTTAATACAGAAATCTACAATATTTAACACACTTTTAGTAAACAGATGCCTATTAGAAGTAATAAAATTAAACATTTACAAAAAAAAATCAGAGAGAAATCCCAATCCCTGGCGAAGTAAATTGTTTTAATAAATGATGTTCTTCGTAAAATTAAATATAAGGTGATATATACTAACCTTTATTGTTTAAAGTTCCATTTTGGCATTGAGCTTTCTCACTTTCATTGCTGCAGTCGGCATTTTCCACAATAACAACTGGTGTAGATTTAACTGAAGGTCTACAACAAAATTAATTTAAACTGATGTTCATCCAAATTCACTGAATTTAATTACCTATTGAAATTAGTTTCGGAGCCCCCTTCTTCCTCGACCTCACCGATCGTGGCCAACTGAGACGATAAACTCCATTTCGAGCTATATAGATCAATACCATTACTGTATGTATCCAGATTATCATTTTCATCAATGTCGTAATCTATGAAATTAGTTTTATACCGCTCGTTTTCTAAAAATAATTTCATAATCTCTGTGGAATTTTCAAAATTTTCCTTTAGGCCATTCGATGATTTTGGTACAAAATCAACAAGTCTAGGTAAATTTGAGTTCTCCTGGTTCAATTTACCGTCTTTTGTGATATCAACGTTATTGGTATTATGCATGGAGTCTCTTGAACGCGGTGGCACTGGGGGCTTTTTTGTAAAAACTTTTCCTTCTTCTGCTTGACTTTGCTCTTGCGTTTCATCCGGAACAATTATTTTTGTACTCTCATTTCCATAACTTAGAGGAGCATCTTGAAAACACGAAGGACTACATTCTTCCACTGTATTAACAATATTATTATTTTCTTCTTTATTTGCGATTAAGGATTTTACTAAAGGTTTATTTGTAACAGAAATATCTTCGTCGTCGTAAATCGTAATATTCGATATGTCCAATTGTCTTTGTACAGCTGTTGGAGTCGATGGTAAACTACCAGAGAAACTGGAAGTCGTTGTCGTGGGAAATGAACCAAAACGGTCGATAACAGTTGAAATTGTACTTCCCGTGTCATCTGACTCACTTAAGCTTTGAGTGGACTCTTGTAAAAATAAATCAACGTACACTTCTGCATCCGGAGGTCCCAAACTGCCATCTGAAAACCGTCTGTCTCTTCTTGGTATATCTGGAGAATAGTAAGACCGAACACTGCCTCGAGGTGACTGCAGTTTCTTTGATTTATTTGTGGCTACCGGTTCGTTTGTTTGTCTCTGGCTTGTTGCATTACTATCTTGTGAGTTATCTTGAACTTCTTTTGGGATAACTGCGTTTGGATTTTTTAATAGTTTTCTAGGTATTTTCCTTGGAGGTACTGGAGGTGGTGGAGGAGGAACTCGCTTCTCTTCGGTGCTGATAATCACAGGGGGTTCGTCTTCTGACTTGGTTTTAGATTTACATGTATCATAGATATGTCGCACTAAAAGTTTGATGGCTACATTAGAATCCTTAAGACATCGAACACAATCTATTCTAGTCATGGTATTTACTGGTATAGAGTCAATTTCCAAAACTTCATCCCCTTCTATTAATTTACCCCAGGAACTTTTAACCCTCGACGCTGGACTATCTGCAGCACATGACTGTATAAACAAACGTTTTACAAATTCACTTGCCTTGGTACCTCCTTCAAATTTCAGCCCAAATCCTAGTCTTTCACCAGGCAATCTGTATACTATTACTTCCTCTGTAACATCTTTCAAAACCTTGTTGTTTTCAGTATCGCCTATCGTTAAAACGGTAACATAACCAGGACTGTTGGATTCAAAATTTATATTTTCACTGTTGGTTTGTTCCTGTTGATCCGCCCCCACCGCCACCACAGTTACAAAAATATCCTTCGTTTGTGGCATGTTCCCCCACTTTTATATTCCTCCAGTGTCGAATATCTAAAATAACAAGAAGTTTATAGAACAAGCGTGCTATGTAAGAAGGAACTGTATTAAATTTTAATAAATAAACTATGAAGTATTATTTATTGAACATTTGATACAATCAAATAGGTATTATAATCGGACAAACATTTCTAACAATCATCGTAGAAACAAGAGTAATACCACAATTTTGTGGTAGAATACCCCTTATTTAATGTTTATCTTACAGTCAGGGCGGCCCCTGGCGAGCCAGGCGGTTGCTTGGGGCGCTGGATCCTTGGGGGGTGCCAAAACGCAAAAGGCAAGTGACTTGCCACAGTTTAAAGAGAAGAGACCTAGACAATATAAACTAATTTTCCTGTACGAACACGGAGACGAAACTCTTCTAGATCCCAACCATCGCTATGAAATAACAGTGTTTTATCCTTTGTTAGAGATATATTTATAAGTTTAATTACTGAACAATTTACACAACACAGATTCATAGTGATAAATGGTCTATTCTGTATAATATGCAAAAAATAAAACTCAGAACTGGCCTGGGGCGAGAAATTTTATTGGGCCGGGCCTGTACAGAGTGACCACCAGGGGCGTGCAAAGTGTCATATTATACATAAATAATGTTCTGTTATAATTCTAGAGCGAAAATGTTTGTTTCGGTTTTTGTTTAAGCAAACGAAATTATAAAGATATGCAAGACATCGGAAATTGTAATAGTATTCTGTATATATGATAGATGGATATTACTTCCACATCCACGCTGAGCGAATTTTTTTTTTCGGTCGGTCGGTCTGTCTGTAACTTTTTTTATGCGTACGTTTTCTCTGGAACGGTTTAATATATTGACCTGAAATTTGGTACACATATGTACTATAACGAGATCTGGATGAAACTTTTTGAACATATCCGGTTAAGGGTTGGGGGTAAATAGGGGAAAATAAGTACAGCAAGCTTGGTAAGAGTGCAGAAATTTGGGACTTGATGTATATACTAGAGGCGAAGGCCTTAGATTTTTTAAATACCCCCCCCCCCCTCCTTACCACCCTCACCCTATTATAAAAGTGGTTGATAAAATATAATTGAGATATTCACTTGAAACTCGGTACACGTATGTATTAGGTACAACGACATCTGGAACTAGATTATATTTTGAGATGATTCCGTTGAAGGGTTAAATAGGGGAAAATAGTAAAGCAAACTGGTAAGAGTACAGAAACTTGGGATTTGTTGTATATACTAAAAGAGAAGGCCTCAGATTTTTATAATATTTCTTAACCCCGCACCACCCCCACTCCATTATTAAAAAGTTGATAAAATAAAATTGAGATTCTCACTTGAAATTTGGTACATGTATACATTATAACGACATCTGAAACTAGATTATATTTTGAGATGATTCCGTTGAATGAGTGGGGAAGTAAGTAGATGTAAATAGGGAACAATAAGTAAGGCAAGTTGGTAAGAGTACCGAAATTTGGAATTTCGTGTTTATATACTAATATACGATTCAAATGTATTGTCCCCTCACTTTAACCGCTAATATTTCAGAAACGGAGAAGCAGAAAAAATCGAAAAAATATGTGTTTATTATGAGTCCTAAATCAATCACTAAAATTTGAATAATGTACACTGGACACTTTTGAAGTTCTGCTAAGGTATATTGAAACATGTCCTACTTTTTGAGAAAACTTTTACCATACCAGTTTTAAATCCATTATATCTTGGGAAATATGCATACTATGTAAATGATATTTTAGACGTCGATAAAGCACGACACTTTATATACGAGGAAATTTTTTCATAATTTTTTATTTCAAAATTTTGCAATTATTCTCAAAAACGTGACGTCATGTTTAGTTGGTTATATATCAATGTATTTAAAAATGTTTTGATACAATACTTAATTATATAAAATGTAAGCATTTTCAGAAAAAAGAATTGGTATATATCAAATATTAATTTAGTTATCAAACGTTAGGCTAATTTAATTACAAGTTTGCAATAACATTATCTATTACGATTTTTTTTGAAAATGCTTACATTTTATATAGTGAACTATTTCAATAAAAAACATTTAAATACATTGATAAATAACCGAATAAACGCACATTTTTCAGAATAACTGCAAAATTTTAAAATAAAAAATTATGAAAGAACTTCCTCGTATAAAAAATGTCGTGTTTTATCGGCGCCTAAAATATTATTTATTTACATAGTATGCATATTTTCCAAGATACACTGGGTTTTAAAACAAAATTTCATTAAAAAGTAGGACATTTTTCAATATAACTTAGCAAAACTTCAAAATTGTTCAATGTACATTATCTAAATTTTAGCTACTGATTTAAAATAGACTCACAATGAACACATAATTTTTTTAATTTTTTTCTGCTTCTCCGTTTTTGAGATATTCGCGGTTAATGTGAGGGGTCAATACGTTTGAATCATATATTAGAAGCCAAAACCTCATATTTCTATTTAATATTTTTCATATATCCAGCTTTCTCGGAACCCCTGTGTATTAAAATAATGTTAAAATATGTAAAACATAATACAATTCATACATTTGATGTATCCAGAATTTGTTCACAAACTAACCATTTTTAACAAAAAAATATAATATCTAAAGTGCGGTTTCTTCTCATTTTAAAAAATCCTTATCTCGGGCCTACATTAAAAAAAGGACATGCAAACCAAAGACTGCATATCGCCAGAGGATTGGAGATTTTGCGATGAATGAGTGAGTGAATGAATTTTCGCTCTCATATATGTATTATGCTAAGTTTAAGTTACCATTAGATGATTTCCCTTAAATACATGCGTAAGTATCTTCCGGTTTATATACGATGTGTCTGTTTCAATATTAATTGGCAAGAAAATAATCAGCTCATTTCCATTATAATTCATAATAAACAAGATATCTCTATCTTATGAGAGATGTAAAATATTTTAAGATCATGTATGTATTTATGCACCTGCAATAAAAATCTCGTGGCCTCTTTTAATGCCATTCTACTACTGTACTATAGGTACACTGTGTTACAGGTTACTAATACAACTTGCAGATGAACTACATTTTATTGTATAGGCAAATTATCGAGATATTTGATATTAGTATACTTTATACTTGAATAAATCTGACTGAGTTTCACTATTTATAATAATCAACAAAATAAAATAATAAAAATACAGAGATTAAGTAAACATTTGATCTTATAAATTTTCCCATGGCTATGATAGATTGTTAATGTAATAAACAAAAACAATAATATAAAGGTACACAAATAAAATAAATCAGCAGATACTGTCGTCTGAAAATAAGGGCAGCAAATAATTCTATATCGAGATAACTACAACCTATGACATAAATACAAAAGGAATTTAGAATGTAACTTTTTTGCATGTCACATCAATAATAAACATTCTATTGTTGAACACTGAAACAAGGTAGGTACTAATTGATTATTAGGACCTTTTATGAACGACACGTAAAAACCATTTTAAAATAATATGTTTTGTTTAAAATAAAATGTAGTTCAACCACAATAACTTGTGAATAAGAGGCCACAGTTATTTTAACGGTATCTGTTACAAAATGTATGCAACTAGAACAACCTTGGCTGTGCTTTCGAAAGTTATATTCGTATTAAATGACAGGGTAGTATAATAGTGGTTAGTTCTTACCTTCAAAATTCCCGGGCACATTTTCCAGGGTGTATGGAGATTTGAAACATGGGGCACTCTCACAGAGATAGTAAACAACTGTTTTCACCTCTCGGAGACCCACTTGGAGTATATGACCTCGTACACTCTCGCATGTCCTCGCGCAGAGTGGCATTCATATCTTGTGGTGCGGGCCACAATAATTTGTCCCAACTTGCGAAAAAGGCAATCCAAATTTTTGGAATTTGTTTCGATTAAAAGTACTGAGATAGATCGGCATTTATTTCAACAAATTAAAATATTACTGTGGTTTTTAAATTTTAGCGTCGTTAAATAAATTTAAGTAGGACAGGCTTCCTTTTAAAAACCAGTTGGGAAGAATGCTTAGCTGACATTTCGTGGCATTTTTGTTTTGCAATTTGACCGTGCGAATAATTTAAAAAATATAGACTTTTCTGATAAATCGGTTTTTAAAGAATCAGTAGGTGCAGGTTTGAGTAGGTACTTATTACACATTGCTCACTATTTAAACTCACACGTTCAAAATATAGGTCAAGTTTGAAGAGCCACATAATTTTTAAATCTGGGCAGATTTATTATTTATGGGCAGGGTTATTGGCTCATTCTCTCGACTTTAAAATTATGTATAAATACATATATTCGTATTATGTGTTTCGTATTATGTCCTTTTGGACCTGGATATTATACAGGCGATATATGAACGTGTGGCATCCAATAAAGCATCAATAACACTGAAAGAAAACAAAATTTTCTTCTCCAAGGACTAAACTTATCATTCCTTAAGTATTTTTTGTGCTAAATTCGAATTTTCAATTTAAAAAATTTTCATGTCCCGTAGATTTCGAATAATTCGCGGTTTTTATTGTCAAAACCGTATTTTGATTGATTGATTGATTGATTTACCAGCGTAAGGTGGGCATTGCTGCCGATTCCGGGCATCTACGGAGGTTCATTCCAACACGTTGGTCGAACACGCCTAACGGACGGCCAAACCGTGTGCTGGAACCAAATCTCGGATGTGTTATATACCGCCGGACCGGCTGCATACGCCGGGTTGGACATTGGACATGCTTGTTGTCAGCAGCGAGAGCCGCATGACACATGGGGTGGGAATATACCTAGGATGCGAAGTGTAGGTGTTTGTGAGATGCTTCTTTTAAGTTTCCGTGCTTCTATTAAGTTTCCATCTGTCATCATCGGTTAGGGTGTGCAGGTGTTTGCGAGATGCTTCTTTTCAGTTTCCATGCTTCTTTTAAGTTTCCATCTATATCGTCATCTCCTTATTTTTCTTCTTCTAAGTTTTCTGTTTCTTCTGTTTCTGAATCTAGCAGTTTTCATTTTTACTTCCCTCGCATACCGAAGGGAAGTATCGTATTCGAGAAAAAAATCATCCTCCGAGATTTTTTCGGATTTACACGTTTCAGATCATGTGGATTACGAAAATATAGGTTTTTGAATTCCGTCTGTCTGTCTGTCTCTCTGGTAAAAACTAACTAAAAAACTACTTAACGGAGAACAGTCAGATTTTGTAGGTAGCTCACGCTACTGTCAGCGAAGAAATGCTTAAAGTTTCACTGGAAAATATACAGGGTGGACCGTCTAAAGGGAATAAATAATGAAAAAAAAATTTTTTTTTGCTCAAATTTAAAATTTCCACGTTTCGTGACATTCTACACATATTTCAGGAAAAAAAATGTTTTTTTTACCATTTTGGAAAAAAATTTACCTCTAGAATAGATGGAAAAAGATTTTATTTGCTCAAATTTAAAATGTTCACGTTCCATGGCATTCTAAACCTACAAAAAAGGTTTTTTTTTAACCATTTTTGAAAAATTCTTTACCACTAAAATAGATGGAAACAAGTTTTTTTGCTCAAATTTAAAGTTTTCACGTTTCATGGCATTCTAAACCTATTTAAAAAAAAGTTTTGAGAAAATTTGCATTCTTTTTTACTTCCCTCGCATACCGAAGGAAAGTATTATTGTATTCGAGAAAAAATCACCCTCCCAGATTTTTTCGGATTTTGACGTTTCAGATCACGTAAATTACGAAAATATAGGTTTTTCAATTCCGTCAGTCTGTCTGTCTGTCTGTCTGTCTGTCTGCCTGCCTGCCTGCCTGTCTGTCTGTCTGTCTGTTGGTGCATTAACTAAAAAACTATTTGACGGAGAGCAGTCAAATTTGGTAGATAGTTGACGCTACTGTGAGCGAAGAAATGGTTAAACTTTCACTGGAAAATATACAGGGTGGACCGTCTAAAGGGAATAAATAATGAAAGAATTTTTTTTCTGCTCAAATTTAAAATTTTCACATTTCATGACACGCTAAACCTATTTCAGAAAAAAAAAATTGAAAATTATTTTCACCAACATTTTTGAAAAATTTTTTACCACTAAAATTGATGAATTTTTTTTTCTTTGTTCTAATTTAAAATTTCCACGTTTCATGGCATTCTAACCTATTAAATTTTTTTTTTTTAAATTTTTCTTTACCAACATTTTTGAACCAATTTTTACCACTAAAATAAATGGAAAATAGTTTTTTCTTTGTTCAAATTAAAAATGTCCACGTTTCATAGCGTTCTAAACTTATTAAAAAAAAATTTTAGAATCTTTTTTTACAATTTTTGAAAAAATGACCACTAAAATAGATGGATTTTTTTTTATTTGTTCAGATTTAAAATTTCCACGTTTCCATGGCATTCTAAACCTATTCAAACAAATTTTTTAAAAATTTTGAAAATTTTTTTATTCTATTTATCACTACTTACTATAGAATAGATCAAACATTTTTTTTGCTCAAATTTAAAATTTCCACGTTTCATGACATTCCAAGCCTATCTCAGAAAAAAAAATATTGAAATTTTTTTTCACCAACATTTTTGAAACATTTTTTACCACTGAAATAGATAGAGAAAAATTCTTTTCTTTGCTCAAATTCAAAATTTTCACGTTTCATGGCATTCTAAACCTATTTAAAAAAAAATTACCGCTACTATAGAATAGAAGGTAACTTTCCTTTTTGCTCAAATTTAAAATTTCTACGTTTCATGACATTCTAAACCTATTTCAGAAGAAAAAAATTTTGACAAGTTTTTTACAAACATTTTTGAAAAATTTCAAAAAAAAATGAAATGTTTTAACCATCACTATACTTCCACTCCACTACGTGAATGTGGAATTGAAAATGTGACACATGGCAATAATATTTGGCATATGCTATTATACTTTTATTGAAACATGTACAGGGTGGTCATCCCAAGAAATAATTCAGTCATGGTGGGTGGACATTTGTAAAGGTATTTCAGCGAGCCTTCCATATTTGGCACCTGTTATTTAGTATTGAACTTTGGCTGTTGGATGAGCACTTTGTATATTTTTTTGACCAAAATTTATCAGGTTTCCTTTCTAATAATAGTGATAACTATATTCCGATTATTATTTTCAATGTCATTTTGTAATTATTAATTTTTTAGAGTGACCGTAAATAAAGAGGGAAGTTCTGTGTAAATACCTTTACCGATTTTTTTACCACTACTATAAAATAGATGAAAAAAATTAATTTTTGCTCAAATTTAAAATTTCCACATTTCATGACATTCTAAACCTAGTTCAGAAAAAAAAATTTGAACATTTTTTTACCATTTTGGAAAATTTTTTTACCACTAGAATAGATGGAAAAAAATGTATTGCTCAAATTTAAAATTTCCACGTTTCATGGCATTCTAAATCTATTTTTAAAAAATTGAAATTTTATGTTTCATGGCAAGCCTATAAAAAAATACAAATTTTTTTGGAAAAAATCTAATTTTATTTTTACCACTATAGAATTGTTGTAAAAAAATTGTTTTCGCTCAAATTTAAAATTTCCATTACATTCCAAAATCTTTTGAAAATAAAAAAAAATAAAAAAGTAGAAAATTTTTGCCCACTACAAAATACAAAATAGATCACGGAAAAACTTTGTTTTTGCTCAAATTTAGAATTTCCACGTTTCATGACATTCTAAACCCATTTCAAGAAAATATTTTTATCACTACTATAAAATAGACGACGAAAAATGTTTTTACCACTAGAATATATGAAAAAAAATTGTTTGCTCAAATTTAAAATTTCCACGTTTCATAACATTCTAAACCTATTAAAAAAAAAAATGAAATATGTTAACCACTGCTATACTTCCACTCCATTACGTGAATGTGGAACTGAAAATGTGACAGATGGCAGTAATATTTGGCATATGCACCTACAAGTGCACCTATTATAGCTTTATTGAAAAATGTACAGGGTGGTCATCCCAATAAATAATTCAAGCATGGTAGGCATTTGTAAAGGTATTTGTGCAAGCCTTCCATATTTGGCACCTGTTATTTAGTATTGAATTTTTGCCGTCGGATGACCACTCTGTATATTTTTTTGACCAAGAGTTATCAGGTTTTCCTTGTAATAATTATTCTCAATGTCATTTCGTAATTAATAATTTTTTAGAGTAACCGCCATGCACAAATAAAGAGGGAAGATCTGTGTAAATACCTTTACCGATTTTTTTAAAATTTCGTTTATTTCTTTGTTTTTTTTAATAACCGTTCCACAGGTAAATACCCATTTATAGTGGAGTTGCTGGGAAGGGCCCTGTCTCGCGGTAACAATATTTTTTTGCGCGTTATGAGAAAAAACCGGCCCGAAGGGATAGTTTGCTCACCCTGTATGTCGTTTCCTTGAGACAATCGATTTCGATTTCCGCCTTCCAAATTAATAATAAAATATTATGTTGTGAATTAATATATCGAGCTGATAAAAATTAAGATGCTAAAGATCAGGATAGAATAGAATAATATCAATTAAATCAGATAAAATAAAATGTAATAATTTATAGTTTATCTGTCTTTCTACAGCGTCTTGTGATTGCTGTTTTATTTTATTTCCTTTCCTTTTCTTTCTTGGGTTGAGTTGATTTTATCCATTTAAAAACTTCCCACTGTATACAATTATTTTAGGTCACAACACAGCTATATTGCTTTGTAAACATATGTGCCTCATTTTGACACTGACTGTGCTATTATTTATTGCCATGAACCACTTAAAACGTATCTTGTTGGGTCGTCTAGGGTGTACGTAAGGACACTGCACTTTACTTGAATTTGTTTGCTTTATTTGATTTAATATTATTAGAAAATCTTGTAAATATTAATTCCATATGAACTCTGTTTTTCCATAGAGGCGCTTCATTTCACGCAGAATTTCTTAATCTATCAGTCGCTGAAGTTTTTTTGAGTTTAACGGGGTTTTTACCGCTCTTAAGAGAGCATCTTAAAAACACGTCTATTCACGACGACACTTAACTCACTTCCTTTATTGTCAAAACCGTATTTTGGCAATAAAAACAGCGATTTGCCCGATATCTACGCGGTAGAAAATTTTTTAAATTGAAAATTCTGATTCAGCACACAATAATACATAAGGAATGATAGGTTTTAGTCCTAGGAGCCGAACTTTTATTTGTGTAGATCTATGCACAGGTCTGTGTACAGATTGCACATTCTATGGTATACTCTCCGTATTTTATTGTAAATAAAAAATAATGTTTGTTTATATTAGCGACGGCTTTGTCTAACTGCGCGATGAATGAAAGCCGCCGAAGCTTGGTCCATATCCTTATCACATTTGTGCAGATTTACTGCTTTACTTAAGTTATCGTGCTTACAAGAAACGTGACGGACGGACGGACGGACGGACGGACGGACAGACGGACGGACGGACAGACAGACAGACAGACAGACAAACGGATGGACATTTTGAAAGTTGTTCAGAATTCGATCACCAACAGAGTGATATGAAGTTTTTTTTTCTCTAAGAGCGATATTGCTGCGGGTTTTAGAAATGTGCAGATCGAATGCAATATAATTCTTCGTTTTGTACTTTAAATGTTTTTAAATGTTTTCTTAACCGCTTCTCAAGTCACTTGGCTTAAGGTATGTCTAATCTCACAATCTATATAATAAAATAAATTAATCATTAATTTCTTCTTGAGAGATGATCACAAGTTGTTGTTTTCTCACCATCTCTTTCATTTTTCAGATGAACAAGCTCCGGCGCTGACAATAAAACAACCCGAACCTGTGTCAGGGCTCGCCGTCTTAGAAGAACTTCAGTTAGGACCCTCTAAACGACAACGGCTCATATAATTTTTGCTCATGTAATAATGTAATATAATATGTAATCATTTTTCAAGATTTTTCGTTTGAATTTTAACTTTTTTGTAACTGAATTTGTACAATATCGGACTTCATTAAATAACTTGAACATTATGTAAATTTTGATAGAATGACCTGTACAGTGGCGGCTCGTGATATTGTCTGCAGAGGAGGCTTGATATTCTGAAAGACAACTGATGTGCAATATGACTACAATTTGTACATTTCCCCACCACCCCTGAGGTATTACAACGGCGCGTTACATTTTTTTGCCGTGGGTTGTTCGCCAGGATACCGATTCACGACTTGAGAGAATAGAACTAATAAAATAATAGAATGAAAAGGAAATAGAAAATATGATGAGATGAGAAAATCATTCTCATGAAATTCTCGTTCCTACGACTCGAGTATCGGTATCCAAAGGAGTCTTACTATCCCACTTGTAATTAAATTATGTAACTTTTAATAAAAATAAAAATAGTTTTGGTAAAAAAATTAAAGTGTTTTTCTACAAACAAAAAATTGTATTCATTATCACTGCCAGGCGTGTAAAATTATAAGTTTTAATAGAAATTAAAACAGTTTTGAGAAAGAAGTTATATAAAAAAAATATAACCGCGGAACTCTATATTATGGAGAATTATAAAAAATATTTCCTAAAAAATAAATAACACAAATAAATATTTTTTCTAAAATAACAACTACCTATATTAATCTCTGCTTTAAAGCCTGAATATTTTTATAAATGAGTGGTAACCTGCGATTTTTGGAACTAGCAAAATGGTTGATTATTTCATCATAAAATGAATCGCGTTTCCTCAATTCTGACAAAAAACGTTTTTCTATTGAAATAAGCGATACATTTGAAAGGCGGTCTTTACTCATTTTGTTTCTAGTAAAAATGTTTTTATGCATTTAAGTGCTGAAAATGATCATTCTACAGAAGCTTACCGGAATTGTCTCAAAAAATAGTGGCGTTATTCAAAAAGTTCTCTAATTTTGGGTCATAAGTTTTTAAAAAATCTACCAGCTCTTTGAAATTTCCTCTATTGCACGATTCTCGTTTTTCGTTACGTCCTCGGAAAGAATTTTCTTGTGAAGATAACTATATAACGGCATCTATTAACCTCTTTAATATTTCCCTATTCTCACGGACCTTTTCGTTAACATTTTCTATTTCTCTCTTATGTGCAGAATCCAAGAAATTTACAATATTTTGTTTACCAAACATTTCGAATTTAATGCAAGATGAAATGTGCTTCTAGGATTTTTCGTGCCTTTCTAAACCTCGCGACAAATTATTAAACCCGGCCCTGCCCCAAATTGAGGATTGATCATTAGTAAATAATAAACATCTCCAACAATATAATTTGTTTCTAACTGTTGATGCCGTTAACCACTCGACTTTTTTATAATTGTTATCACAAAACCCTCTGTTTTGTTTACCATTTTTAAAAACTAACGAAAGCATTGCTGGTGTAGGCCTGGCATTTCTTTTAATTCTTACCTTTTCGTCATAAATAAGAGTAGTAAATCCATTTAATAACAAATAATCCACCACGTCTGGACAACAAGACATGTTGTTGGGAATATTTTCACCTAGAGCACTTATGTCTAGCCCGCCTATCAAATGTTTTATGTATTTATACGTCAAGTTGTTATTATAACCGGCTAAACGCAACTGTCAGACGTCAGTTCGTTTTCTTTGTGAATCACCTGACTCTTGAATGACCTGTGCACATGCGCTATAAAGAACTGAGATCTGGAAGCTAGCCTCATACTTGGCTATTCCAAGTGTTGCTATTTTACACAGCGCAAAGAAATTCAAGGTCATTCATGTTATAAGTAAATGCGGTAAAGTTGGAAGCTATTTCGTATTAGCCTCCAGCGAACCGCAGTGTTCATTCAGTAAAAGACCGGCCGACCGGGAACTATGCATACAAAGACTATCCGGACTGTAACGTTATAGGTACGTTTGTGGAAAGGAAATGCAAAAATATATTTATATATAAACTGAAAATTAATTAATGAATAATAAACAATAAAAAATATTGGAAATTGAGATATACCTAATAGAAATTTCTTAAGATATTACTTTTGAAGATATGGTGGTTCTTCCAAGGGGAGGCTCAGCCTCCCCTGCCTCCCCTGACGAGCCGCCACTGGACCTGTACCTTAAAGGTGGCTACAGACGTAACTGCAGACTTGAACGATATGGTTTATTGTACAAGTATACTGGAACGTGTGTATTATAAAAATTGTGCAAGTGTTCCAGTATACTTGTACAATAAGTATGCAGTTATGTCTGTAGCCGCCTTTACATATGTATACGACCTCAATAAGGTATGTGCAGAGAACTGGGAGGAATTCACTAATTGACTAATTTAATAATAAATTACAGTTTTGGAGTGGAAAAATTTTTTTTTTTCGGAGACAACTTGCGCGTGAAGCCCGAACGGTTCGTCGGAGAAAAAACCTAAATAATGTTTGTAGTAAATTTTATGTACTTTCATTTTGAATAGGGAAGTTATTTGCGAAAAGTTGATAGTTTCCGAATTATAAGCATTTATTTGTATTTTGTTAGCAAGCCTCAGAATCGAATTCAGCATACAGAATGGAAGAAATCAAAACTACCCCACAACTTTCCCACTAGGGGCCCTTTTGAGAACAAATTGACCATATTATACTTTTATGATTCTGATTTTCATAATTATGGTACCGGACAGCCTTCATTTAGATTAACTAAGCCGATTAAAACACGCATAATCTCCAACTATATAACAATAATATCCCCAATGATTTAAAATCTCTTAATTTTAACCCTTTTAAGCTTAAAATTAAGCGACATTTTCTGTTATGCACTACACCCCCTAGAGTCTACGAGGCTGTTACGTCTATGACTAACTACTAGCTGAAATTAAGTACCAATGGTTAGGCAACCAGTAATACCCTAAATTCATTCATGCACGCCATCTCTGAGACAGTAGTATGCTTTCTAGAAGTGTATAGAAAGAGATCGAGTTTTCTGGAGTGTGGTAGAAGATTCTCGATTTGGTTCTGGATGACTCTGGAAGCGACTTTAGAGTATATAAGGCTGGAAGTGGGAAATTCAGAAAAGAGAAGTTGAAAAGTGATAAGTGAGGGGCTAGAAATCGGGGAGCAGACGGGCAGGCGGCCGGCCAGCCAGCCAGCCAGCCATTCTATGCTGTAATTTCCACTCCACTACGTGGATGTGAAAGTAAAAAATAGCTGGCGATAAATAAGTGAGAAAAAAAACATTTTCATCATGTATTATGCACCTAGTTTGACTTCTGATAATTAGAAATTTTTTTTATCGTTATCCGAAATAACTTTCAACGAAATAAAAAAAGTACCCATTGGCTAAAATAAAAATACATTTAGAGGAAAAAATTGTTATAGCATCCAGCCAGCCAGTTTTATGACATTCTAAACCTACTTCAACAATAAAAAAAGATTTATCGTTTACTAGGTAAGGGTCTCTCTTAACTATGCGGATTTGGAAGAAATTGAATTCGAAAAATTGTTCTTACTACTGAGTAAGAACAATTTTTCGAATTTAATTCGGCTCCTGGGCCTTAGACTAGGAAAGATAGATGGTGAGGACTCGTAACAGCGCATAATCGCCACGCTAACAAGTTGTGCCTAAGACGCCATTGCGGTGGTGGCACACAAACGGTAGAGAGCAAAATGAAATTTTCCAATAGAAGTGATTTATAAGTGATTTAGTGCTAATTTATGTAATGTACCTACATGATGGTATCATATTCTATAAACTACTGTAAAAATCACAGCGGGAAAAAATTGAAAGGAGTGACGCTTTGCAGGTTAAAGTATATGCAGTTTTCACTTTACCTAGTTAAATTAACTGTAGGCCTATTATTTACTTAATTATGTCCGTGTGCATGCAATGATAATGAGAAGCATAGTATATCAGTTTCTGGTATGCAATTTGCACGTTATTTGATTGAAATTTTCATTCATCTTTTCTTCATTGAATATAGAACAGTGCATCCGAAATGACACTTTTTCCATGGGCGTAGGTATATCGATTATGGTGTTATATTATATAGAATGTAGAATAAATTCTGGTATGTAAGATATGAGTAAATATATTTATGATAGTGAATATTAATTGTATTATTATGAAGCTGTTTTTGGAAAAATACCAGTTTTGTATCGTTTTATTCCTTTGATGTGATAAACTTGACACATACATATTGTACATATGTTCCGCCACTCGCGCTTGCTCTCTGGTGGCAGGCGGCTTCACCATTGGCAGTAGCGTTACGACTCCTTACAATATATATTACTCTCAAACGCCGCCCCGTCCGCGACAAATTATAATTAGACCATTGCAGTTACAAAATTTGTACAGGCGAAAAATAGAAGAAAACATATCAATCTAAGTTTGTATCTTTTCAATATTTTGAGAAAAAATGGTATTAATTAATAAGATTTGTTTTAATTAGCAGCAAATTGCTGATTTTTTAAAAAATATTTAGAATCAAAATATGAGAAAAAGGACTCGATACAAACCTTCATTCATGTTTTCTGTGTATCGTACTATTTTTATTTTTCCAAAAAACATAATACTTTTTGCAAAAACATGTATAGCACGGAACCGTGCAAAGGCACATTTTGCAACAAATGTTACACTGATACGAGCTCCCTCTGGATTTATTATTGTTTAAGCTACGCCCTTCACCCAGAATTATTTTATGAATGAGAAAATATAACGAGGGAACGAAATAAGAAATTAAACCAAATCATTTCTAATAACACGGGACGCCCAATAAAATACCAAATTCCATTAATTTACTATTATACTTAACAGGTACTCTACTCTTTGATTATACTACAAGTACGGAATTATAACAATATAGTAACTAGTTATATGTAGCCACCCATGCACTAACAATAATGTGTAATTGTGTTTCAATTCTTCTTTATAAAATGGTGGTATGCTGGTATATTTGAAAACATTTATTGGACAATACAATTGATACAAAATTTTAAAGATGTGTTCTTGTCGTAAACACATGAATATAGAATTATAGAATATATAGGGGCGATGCGATTTGCAATGAAAGGAGTTAGAAACAGAAAAGTAAAGCGCACATTTTCCCATTTTCTCATCAAGTCACACGCATCAATTTGTTGCATTAGACCAAGTAACAGGATTTTTTTCATAATAACTTTTATTTCTGGGAAAAATAGAAAGAAATGTTTGGGATAAAAACTGTCGGCAGTAAAGTTATCTATCGATCTGTCAAAATAATTAAATCTAGGCTCAAAATGTAAAAAGAAACAGAGAAACCAACTTACTCCTTTAAACCCGAAAATATTTTCCAGAAAAAAGCAACTTCGTGAAAATTTAACAAATCAGAGCTAAAAGTATTGTCCAGAAGGTGATGTGGACCGATGTTGAAAATATTTTCTTCTTGAGATCGCGCACCAATGTAGACGTTCTAAGACTCAAGTTGCAGGTTTTTATCTCTGCTTTCAAAATTTGTAGAGAAAACATTTTTGAATACAAATTTTAGCCATCTTTTTTACTTTGAAAATTTTGCAAATTTTTAGAATCGCTCTGACATTCGTATTTAAAAAAAATGCACTATTAAATTTCATTGATACAAAGAATTGATGCTTTGGATTTTTAAAATCTAACCAGTAAAACCAGAGATATCCATATTTTTGAGAAATAACCTATTATGTCTAAAGTTATTAATGATATTTTGATGCGGGGTTTAGTTTAAAACATCTATCATTAAACTTTTGTCTACTATAAAAGCAAATTTGTAAGTTCTCCCCATCCATATATTTTTTAAGAAAATATGAATAATAATTCGTAAAACTAAGTGTACACCAGGCAAGTTATTTTATATAATATGTGCTAATATGTGATATGTGCTAAGTATATAACACTAGTTCCTTGGTCAAATCGAGAACTACTACTCCTAGAAAGTAAAATTTCAAATAAAAGGTTGCCTCTATCCTTAATCTTTATTTATTCTCGATATATTTATTTGTTACTGACTTCGAAAAATTGGCATTTGCTTGTTACATTTACGTCTGCAAATTTCAGGTTAGGGTTGTAAAGAAATTCTTATTTTATACTATATACTATCAAAACAGTACCTGAGAGGTCAACCACTTGTAGAAATTACACGAACTGCCGAGACTGCCTTGCCTGCGGCGCCTGCGTAACTCCAACCAGCCGCACTTGCGAGGCTTTCAATTATATGACCGCCACTGCCATGGCTGCCGACAGCCTGCCTAAAATTCGGAGAACGAGTGCCGACGGTGGTTTATCTCTCGATGGACAACTAGTGAATTTCATAATGATCCGTTGAATAGTTTAATGCTTATAAATAATTACTTATCACTGACTTTCTGCGAATCATTTCTCTTATTCTCGGCGTCTATTGGATGTATAACAATAATAATTAAAATTATTTTTTTGTTTAACTTGCCATAATTCAAAAAACGAAAACATTAATGGATCTCAATTTTACTATGTCATCACTACATATTTATTAATGGACTGTGGTAATATGAAGGTCAAATTTTAATAATTGTAAAAAATACGTTTTTTTTTCAAAAACTATGTCGATAAAATGTAAGTATTTGCAAGGATCAGTTAACGAACGGAAAACCCTTTAAGTCTATGCTGAGAAGAAATAAAGATGGAGACACCTTTTTTATTTGAAACTTTTTTTCTGTTTAACAGTTTCTAAGAATATCGCGTATAGACAAATTAGACCAATAAATAACTAATACTATACGCATAACACTTATTGGATAAAACAACTTGCGTGGTGTATATTTTTGATTTTAACAATGGTTGCTAATTTTTGTTTATTGGTAAACTACCATTATTTGAGGGAGACTACAAAATAAAAATTCAAGAAGTCCTGAGGAATCCCCTGAGGATCCAAGAGTTTAAATTTTGATTTGTTGAATGATGTGACAGCTAAAGCTTTACACATACGAAAACTAAACAACATTAAAATGTTAAGTTTTCCATTTAGTTATAAACAAGAATTAGTACTATAATAACAAACAAGACTGCAGCTACGGACACGTATTTCGGAGTTATTGCTCTTCATATATGGCACATGAGGTACGAAGGTACAAAATAGAGTACCTACAATATACTGTGCTTTCCTATCTTTGTTGGTCTTGCTTTTAACAATATAACAATATTATTTATGCCATGCTACGCTGATGAGGAGCAATAACTCTGAAACGTGTGTCCGTAGCTGCAATATTGCATACCACTAATTTTTGTTTATAATTTTTATTGGACCTCTTCAACTCTTATTCTTTTTATTTAATAATATTATTTACTTATTGACGATTATTATTAATTAATGCAGATTACTAATTCTTGAATATCTTTTCCTTTATGCAAAAATATAGATATACTCGTATACTCCATATTACAAATTAAAATTCTAGGGAAGCATAATACCTAGCCGTCTAAATTATAAATACTGTATTTATTGAAGGAATAATATGTTAAAAACGCATTTAGGTTAGAATGATAGGATAGATGTGTCGGGTGTCGGCATAACCTTTTAGCTTTGGCAGGTAGAATTTATATACAATCATGAACTAATTTCGAGCTTATACGTAAGTGGAATCGCGGTCATTCATTTCTATTTACTACTACATAGTACTATAAACACATAAAATAATATTTTATCGTTTTTAAAGGACCGCCCACTGGAGTTTCCCTTTCACCTCCCCTGTTGCAAATTTTAGCAGCTTGTCGAGGCATACCTACTCTTAATAGTCCGTTTTAACTTTTAATACTGTAACTTTTATAATATAAAGTTTCATATCACTTATTATTATACGTTGAATCAGCGATACTACATTGTGTAATTATCGAGGAAGAAAAGCGAAAGAAAATATAAAGTTTCATATCACTTATTATTATACGTTTAGTCCATTACGTACATTTGCTGACATCTTACGCAGAGTAGTAGAACTAATGGAAAAATAGCTGTAAAGTCAAAAGTCACAGCATATAGTTTTTATATCATCAATGCAACTGAACACACAGAACACTATGGCAGTAGTTATCGTCCTGCGTTTGGCAAGCGTGACCCAAGCTAATAGTAGGTAGCATTCTAATTCTTGGTCGGTAGACTTACATTAGTACCAGCCGAATAATTCTGCATTGCCCTTCAGCTCCTAGATGTCACCCCACAAATAAAATCTTATAGGGCTTGAATTTTGTCTGTTGCTTCAACCCCGTGTCTTTCAACTATCTAGGGTATACCCTCTCTAGATAAGTCAAACGAAAAAAAAAAAAACTGACTGTCGGCGGTTCGCTCATCATATCAACATATATATAATTGTTGCCCATTCTATGGGACCGAGCCTCTTTGCTACTTTACTTCCACATCCACACAGTGGAGTGGAAGTAGGTAAGTACAGTAATCGCAAAGTAATTTCAAATTTTTGTTCGAATAGGCTTAGGATGTCATGAAACGTAGTTTTTAAATTTGAGCGAAAAAACATTTTCTGTGGGCGCGATTGCTGTGGAAAGATTTTAGATATTGACTTAAACAAACACTTGGATCAATGTATGCACTAGTATGCAGCCATAATCGGTCATGCCCGTTCTATCTAAAATACTTTCAGTCCTCCAGCTATACAGGGTGTACCAAGAGCCGTTAGCAAATTTCTTATTCCAAATGGAAATTTACATTTTTTTACATGGTATTAACTTATGCGTTACAAGTTTTGATACATATGAATTTTTTTTAAAATTGCAGTTGTAGTAGTTTACGAACAAATCTGTATATCACAAACCGTTCAAAATTATGAAACCAAATTGATGAAGCAGTTAGGTGGAAGTCCAGGCTTACCACCTGATGTCTCATCGGTGGTCTCATCTTGTACCACATGGGCGGAAGCGATTTTCAAATGTCGCAATGAAAAATCGTCAAGAAGTCGATTTTTTTAAATGGCAACTACTGTTTTATTTGACATAATTTGAAAGAAAATTGAAATTTAGGGTGAGTTACGTAAGCATTCCCTATACCTAACTTCATCCCCAATCGAATTATTCAATAGATATCAAGAACTACCCCTTATCTTGCCGAGATATTGCGCGGTATTTCTTCAAGCATGCCATGGAAACAAATGACAATTCTAACAAAAATATGTATGCATATTTTCAGTTGTATATTTGAGTTATTGGCATTTTTTGTAGGAGGCTTTGGAAAAAATGTCAAATGTCAAACCTAGCCACTATTGTGTCATTGTTACCTTATTGTTTCAATTAATTCGTGCAACTTTCATCATCATGGAACATTATTCCAATGATGGTGTCTTTGATTTGTTTGCAATTTATGGTGAAAATAACAGAATAGTTGACAGTACATGCCGCGCGTTCAATTTCAAGTATGAAAAAAGGTAAATTTCTTAGGCTTAAAAATTAATTTTTTGATCATGGGAAGGTAGTTAAGCCTCTTGTGAGAACTAAACCTACAACGGGAAATAAAAATAATGAAATTAACGCCCTGGAATATTTTCAAATATTCCATCAGAACAGCATCTGCTGATTTGCGAATCATTATACCTCGTTGCAAAGAATTCTTTGTCGTCATAAGTTACATCCTTATAAATTTATAAGGCTACAGAAACAATATCCCGGAGACTTTGTACGCTGGATCAACTTTTGCGAACAATTTTGGATAATTTCTTACAAAAAATCATCTGAATAGACGAAGTAAAATTTTGTCGACGAAAGACATTTTTCGGCTCACGGAAATCCTGGTATTGTAATGGAGGTGGAAAACCAAATCCAATTTCGAATTAACGTTTTCTGCCTGTTAATGGACAATGTATTTCGTGTACCATGAAAACTTGAATGGCGAGGGTTATTTGAGAATATTAAGAGAAGTTGTGGAAAACTACTTGGATGGCTCAATCGACTTATATTGATAACTATTGAGTTGGTATTAAATGAACGGAGCTCAAGCACATTCAACTAATATACGAATATCTCAGAAACGGAGAAGCAGACAAAATTTAAAAAATTACGTGGTAATTATGAGTCTATTCTAAATCAATCACTAAAATCTGAATAATGTACATTGAACATTTTTGAAATTCTGCTAAGTTATATTGAAAAATGTCCTACTTTCTAAGGAAATTTTGTCATAATTTTTTAATTTAAAGTTTTGCAGCTATTCTCAAAAACGCGACCTCATGATTCTTCGGTTATTTATCAATTTAGTTATTAAGCGCAACAGATAATATTATTGTAAGCTTCCAATGAGATTATCGATTGTGCTTGATAACTAAATTAATATATCATATATACCAACAAAAACACTTCACGATTATCAGTTAGTCGAGCTGTGACGTCACTTCGTCCAACCGCCCAGAGAACACCGTATAGAGACAATGTCTATTGAAGGCAAGATGCGACTATTTTATTGCTCATTTGTAAATACCGCTTTGTTACTTTGTTAGTGTAGCAGAGTGAAGTCATTCATTTTATTGTAATAAATAAATATTAAGACACATTATTAAGATTTTATATAAAATATCTGTATACCTAACGCTGTTATAAAACTTTCTGAAGTTAGGCAATTCATACAAATTAAATACCAATAGAGCACTAGCAGTGACGTCACAGTATTGCCAGCTGTCAGTTGTCTGGGTGGTAAATTCAGAAATTTGACATTTGAGTTGGGGTCAATTTTCGTTCAATATAAACTAAAGTGGAGGATTTCTTAACAACAGATAGATAAATATATATTTTTTAAATCTAACGTGAGAGAAAATTTTATATATACTTTATTAGTGTTGTTTTTACCAGTGTAAAGTTTGGTGTCGAGAACGTTGACATCTTTGTGAACCCATAAATTAGTGAAAATAAAGGCTATATTGGATTTTTTACATTTTTTGTACATATTTTAGTAAATGTTTAATTAATATACGCTCAGTTACAGCTAGGCAGTGACATAGGTTAGGTAGTATTATTACACTAGGTTAAAAGTTATCAAAATACTCATTGATATATGCTAATATATCAATAATATATTAATGGTTTTATAAACCTATTGTAAAATCTACGTTTTTTGACGATTTAAAATATTTCCCTTCAACTTTTTATTGATTTATATCTTACTTTTGTTAGGCTCAAAAGTTTGTAACGAGTTTAAGTGTTTATCACATTAATAACAACAATCAGAGGTTTGTATTATGAAATGCAGAAGTAATAGTAAATCTAATAAAAAGATAGGACGGTGAGATCATTTCAGTTTCCATTTAATTTAAATTGCGAGCAAATATGCAACATAATACGCTCCGAATACTTTATATAGCTATATACCTAGTTTGGTATCTGTTCTGATTCTTACAATTATAATTACAGAGGTTCAAAATATTGATAATGTACACAAATAAAATACCAGTGAAGGTAAGTGAGCTAAAACACAACAGAATTTAAAAAATAACACACTTTTAACAGCATCGTCTACCATCATTGAATGTTTCAAATTATACATATTATACATAATTATAAGGGTAAGTATGAATAATAATAGTCTTATATTTTAGATATAAATTTTATTTACAAGATGGGTCACAATGGTTCATTAATTCAGTGCTATATTATATTTTTGAAAAATCATCCAACGATATAGTTTCAATCTCTCACTTTTAAATCATATAGGTTGGCTCCATTAAATACATTTCAGCTTAGAAATTTAATGAGGGGACTCCCAAAATGTAGAATATAAATAAAATTATAATAAATTCACTGAAATTCACTTACCATATCGAAAATTAATAACTTTTGACAGGTACGCAAGATAACACGCCGGTTGAAAAACACAAATAAAACACAAAGTTAAAGTCAGATCAATAAATCGCGAAATGTATAATAGACGAAAAACACCCAAAATTGATGTGACACGAAAAAAACGTTTAAAAAAGCACTACAAATTCTTTAAAAACTCGAATTAATCAGAAAGCACACAAATGCAAAACTAGATTACCACCCAGGCAATTTTTGTGAGAAATTGACGCCATAGAAAATGTAAGCATGTGCTTGACGGGTCCCTTTAGCCAATTTGTAGGAAAACCTAAAGGTTTTTTACTGAAATAGGTTTCACGTTTCATGACACGTGAAAATTTTAGATTTGAGCAAAAAAAATTTTCCTCCTTTTGTTCTAGGTAGTAAGAAAAAATTTCAAAAAATTTTTCCATTTGAATCATATTCTATAGTAAAAAAATGTTAGAAAAATTTTTCTTTGACAAAATTTTCAAATTTTTCTTTTTGAAATTTTTTTTTATGAAATAGGTTTAGAATGTCATGAAACGTAGAAATTTTAAATTGGAGTAAGAACAATTTTTTTACACCTTTTATTGTAGGTATTAGTAACAAGTAAATATTTCAAAAAATGTTCCCTTTCGATTTTTTTTTTCTGAAATAGAATGTGACGAAACCCGGAAATTTTAAACTTGAGCAGAAACAAATTTCCATCATAATTCTATGGTAAAAAAATCTTAGAAAATTGACGAAATTTTCAAACGAAATTTTGAAATTTTTTTATGAAATGGATTTAGAATACCGTGAAACGCGAAAATTTTAAATTTGAGCAAAAAAAATTCCTCCTTTCATTCTGGGTAGTAGTATGAAAAAATTTCAAAAAATTTTTCCATTTGAATTTTTTTTTCTGAAATAGGTTTAGAATGTGATGAATCGTGGAGATTTAAAATTTGAGCAGAAAAAAAGCTCCATTAGTAAAAAAATTTTAGAAAAATTTTTCTATTTTTTTTTTTATGAAATGAATTTAGAATGTCATGAAACGTGGACATTTTAAATTTGAGCAAAAAAAAGATCCCATCTTTCTACTGATAAAAAAATTTCCAAAAGGTTTTGAAATTTTTTTTTTCTGAAATAGGTTTAGAATGTCATGAAATGTTTTCATTATTTATTCGATTTAGACGGTCCACCCTGTATATTTTCCAGTGAAAGTTTAACCATTTCTTCGCTGACAGTAGCGTCAGCTACCTACCAAATTTGGCTGTTTTCCGTCAAGTAGTTTTTTTAGTTAACGCACCAACAGACAGACAGACGGACGGACGCACGGACGGACGGACGGACGGACGGACAGACAGACAGACAAAAACCTATATTTTCGTAATCTACGTGATCTGAAACGTGTAAATCCGAAAAAATCTCGGAGGGTGATTTTTTCTCGAATACAATACTTCCCTTCGGTATGCGAGGGAAATAAAAAAGCGATATTTATAAAAATTAGTAACGAGATAGTGTCCTCCGGTAAAGAAACCGTAGGAAATGATTTTTGATCTGGGATAGGCCAGACGGATGAAACTACAGTAAAAGTGTGAAGAAGATTTGGCCACCTCTAAACCTGCGTAAAATTGTCTGAAAATTTAGGTGATATATTTTATTGTCATTTTAAAGATCCTGACCAAAGAAGAAGACGATTGGAAGACTATTTTTTTTTGAACCACCCTAATACACATACAGGGTTATTCACGAATAGCGGGTATTAGACGTTTTTTGGATCTGTTCAGTTTAGAAATTCGAAAATTGGGCTAAGGGGGTTTTTGGATATGGCGGATCTAACGAAAATATTTTCATGTATGTGTTACTTCCGCTTACACCGGATGTAGCACCTAACTTTGTTATTTTATTTCAATATTTGGATTCCTCATAAAATTTTAGCTTGGGTTTATGTACTAAAACCTACCAGTTTTCGAGATAATATTTTTGGAGATTTTCGACGGTTACTACCCCTCTGAAAAAAAAATCGATATCTACTATAATGTGGCCGATTTAGAGACTTTCTTTTCATACTCATACAAGTACCCTATGATCTAACTAAAAATTGTCTTATATTGTCACAGTATCATACAGGGTACTTTATTTTCATAGTCGAACATTGTTTTAGTTCAAACGTCCACAAGTAAATTTTTTCAAATGGAACCCCTTGTATATTTTCACAGAATTCAATGGAGTGGTGAATTCTGCATCGATTGATATTAGGCATTAGCCTCTCGGTTTTTGTTACGGTCGAAGTTTTGTAAGATTTAGATATACAATCAGCACTGTATACTGTACAATTGTACATACAGCTACATACACAGTAGGCAATGAAAAATTTCAGATTGTTTTGTTTGACCAATATAAACACCGTGCCAGTGTTGCCGAGTGGTAGCGATGTACAGAAACGTAGTATTTGTTCACTTAGAACAGATTTCTGTAAGCATGTGATCATATGTCTTCAAAGGAACTTAAATATTTTAAATGATTTTTTGAACTGAAGAAGCTGAAATTTTCAAAGAAGGATTTTTTTACAGACGAAATGTACACCACTGGGCACAACAAAATTCTCATTAGTAAATAACAAGTATAACATATCTACTAGAAGAATTTAAATAGCGATAACTACGTGGATATTTTGTGAACAGTAGTTGTTACTTTTATTGATAATTTACCCCTAAATATTTATCATATGCGTTATTAAATGGATCGTTGGGGTCCACATAATACATGGGAAGTGTCGAATTAGTAGTATCGTTCGAATTTAGGTGGTATGACTGCCGAGGATCTTGAAGATGGCCAGCAAGGTCTCCTGATTTGATCCCCTTATACTTTCACCTTTGGAGCAATATCAAAAATATTGTATATGCTACCCCGGCTTCTACCAAAGAAATTCTGAAGAACAGAGTGCGGACTGTATTTCAGCAAATAAATTCACTGAGCTACTTAACTGCAGTAAACTCCAGGATACTGTCTTGTCAGCAGCAAAGTGGAGGACATTTTGAACAGTTGATGCATTAAATATTTATATTCAATGTGTTCATTAATTTTGTAAATTCTCTTACTTTTTATTAGGTATTTTGCCACTGAAAAATATTAAAAAATTTTGAATACTTGATTGTTTCAAAAAGTCTCACAGCTAAAAATATATAAACTAGAACAAAGTTATAAACTAAAAAATGAAAATGAAAGCTATAGGCAGTTAACGATAATAACCATAGGATTCAATAGGATTCGGTGAAGATTTTGGAAAAAGAGAGCAACGGAAGTAAAAGAAAACTTAAAGAATTCGCGATTATTTTATTAAACGAGGATAGATGCGTTTCAAATTATTCAATAGATTTTTGTACTAGTTGATTGCCCATCCTTAGAGACAAAGTAAGTAAAAATAAGACAAATATAATTTAATGCCTCACGTGACTATGAAAATACATAAACAACGAACAGTTCTTGAGAACGGAAGTAGATATTCTTCCGAAACGTTAATTACCTATAGCTTTCATTTTCATTTTTTAATTTATAATTTTGTTCTAGTTTGTATATTTTTCGGTGTGAGACTTTTTCAAACAATCAAGTATTCAAGAACCAACCTCTGCCTGATCCGTTTGGCGCAGAGGCATTTTCTTTAAAATTTTTAGATACTTTTCAGTGGCAAAATACCCAACAAAAACTAAGAAAATCTGAATATGCCACAAATAAACAATTATAGACAATATTTGTAAATTCTGTTCCAAAGTATTTGTTATAAATCTAATACAAAATGTTCTCTTGTTTTTGATGTTATTATCTTGGTAATAAACAAATCATTATCAATTATTTACATGATTATTCTCGTTTGTGATAAAAAAGAAACAAGTTAGGTGACCTGTATTGGCTACTAACAAACAGTGCTGACTTTGCATGTACATTTTACAAAAATTCATCCATAATAGAAACACAAAGAGAGACAGGTATAGGGAATGCTAATATCAATTGATGCAGAATTTAATACCCTATTAAGTTATGTGAAAATATACAGGGGGTTCCATTTGAAAAAATTGACTTATGGACCTTTGAACTAAAACAATGTTCGACTGTGAGAATAAAATACCCTGGATGATATTGTGAAAATATAAGGAAATGGTTTAAAACAATATTTGCTACGATAAATTGTTACTTGGCGTAAAACGCTCCGAAAATACGAAAAAATTGCAATAATTAATAAACAGCTCAGTAAACAAATTAATAAACTTGTTAATTAAACGGCGCGGCGGGTTGGAAGGCACAATTCATTAAATATATTTAGTATATTGGCCTCCTGACAAAATTTTATGAACTGGTGTTCGTTATTAAAAATCGACGAAAGAGAAATAATTAAATGAAGGATGTTTATCGAAAATGATTGTATAATAAGCTCGTACGTTTGTGGTGGACGTTAGATAAACTCCGACCACACTGTTTTGCCTTTAGCCATGTGCTTATTTATCTATCATATGGTCTCCACGGAATGCTTTTCATCTGAACTTAAGGAATAGTTTCCAAATGCCGCACACTCCACGGAATGTCATAGACTATTCGATGCCAGAGGCCCGGCCCGGCTCGCTCTGTCTGCCGCCCGCTCTACCATTTTACACTGGTTTCATTTCTCCATTCCAGATTATAGCATCTCCAACATACTAATTTTTGGATGTCCGATTATAATAATAGCCAGTCTTTAGACCGAAAACAATTGATACAAAAGGACATATTGTCAAGATAATAGTTTTGTCATTCTATTAATTCTTCTACTTTTTCTATCTAAATAAGCAATCTACAAAATGATACAATTATCCACTATAGTACTGGAGAATAACTACTACGCCTGGACTTTCACATCAAAGGAGTGTGTTTTTGATAAATGTCATCAGTAATGATAGAAATGCAAAAGCAATTTTGTTAAGTAAAGATTTCGGAAACCTAATCTATTTTCTTCATAAAAGCTTTTTTTGGAAAATGTTTTGTGCTGTAACGTTATTTTTTTTTTTTTTTTTTGGCTTTGGGTCATACACCATACAGCCAGTCACAAAAGAGCAATTTATAATATGAAATACTAAAACAAAACCTGACACAAAATGAGTAGAGAGAGATGAACAAAATGAGGAATTACAGGGACACACGCTTCTCGCCTTGGGGTCTGCCAGGGCATTAAATTATAATCAACATCACAAGAAGGACCACGGGAAGGAGGGTATAAACAAGAGGTAAGACAAGAGGAATACAAAGCTAACCTATAACTTTATTTTACTTTCTACCAAAAAACGATAATAAATTCATAAATTTGCTTAGTGCCAAGAGAAAGGGGATTAACTAAGTTAAATGGAGCCATAGTGTTGCAACAGGAGACAATATTTTTAATAGATATATGTGTAGCTACTGTAATGTTAAATATACAGCAGAAGTGCTATCTTTATTATCAATAAAAACTTACTACTTACATGTATGTATAGTATAGTCGTTGGCATTGGAGGGGCTGAAACATTCGGTGTGGCACTGCTTCTGAAGGCGTCATTTTTGCCAACACCAAAACTCTTAAACACAACACTAGAAAACCACAACTCGACGCGGGTTCGCTAACCGTGTTAGCATCATCAGAGATGATTAAAATTAAAGTACAGCTAAGAATATGCCTGTATTTATACTAAAATATTATGTCAAATTCAACCAATCCTATCATCCCTACCTAAATCCCTGGGCATGGCGTAACGAACCGTGGTCTAACAAGCAATAAAGTGAATTATTTGGGATAGTTTCTTTGTCACTATTCGTACTATTTTTCATCATTAGTGCTACGGCCCTAGTTGAACCTCGACTTGCCCAAGCGTATTCCGCTAGTCGTTTCTATTTATAGTCAATCTTTGCCAGTTGCATGCACCGATTTTTTTATTTTTCTTCTTCGTCGATACTATCTGTCTTGGTCTGCCGCTTCACTTACTTTCTACAGATCGTGACATCAGAATCTGTTTTGGTGGGTAATTTTCGTTGGACTTATCCCATCTTAAGCATACGATTTTTATTGTTGTGACAATATCACCACTCAGCCAGGACACGTACACATAGACATCAACACAACAACCATTCCCTGCGATATTGTCATCTACCACAGCCGAGACTCTAACTCGAGACAGATAATAGCGACTAGACATGTTGTACCATCCAACAGCGGGTCTAGCCCACTATTACCGTCTCGGTAACACACTAATAACGCCACTAAACATCTATACCCTGGCCAAGATACGTACAGCTCGAAGTTGCACCAAAGATTAACAAGATAGCACTGCCGGCGGAAAACCTTTTATCTTTTAGCAATGGCGCTATTGACCTCGACATTTAAATTGGAGTTCTCGCGCAGTTGCCACAATGTGACAATGTAAAGAGAGGCCAATAGTGAAAATGGACAACACTGTCCTGATAGAACCACCGGAACTCAGCTGACCGGCAGTAGCCAAGGTCACTAAAAAAAAACAGGTTGCTTTGTAATATATGTCACATGAAGTATTTCTATGTTTATATGTAAGGTATCTATTTGGTTAGGATAGAATTGTACATTGAACGAATAATTTTGAAACTTTTTTCTATAAAATGAGGAAAAAAACAGCCACATGCAGCTGTCACCGAGGTCTATACGTGACGTAGCAATTGTCGGCTTTAAATTGGAGTACACAACCGTCTTCGTCTATTTCGTCTTCTCCGTCTGACTGTCCTATCTTGTTCTCTAATCTTCGGTTGTACCTTATACGTCAAACACCGTCCTCTCATGTCTCACCAAAAACTTTTCGCAGTATTTTTCTTTCGAAGATTAGCAATAGATCCTCATCTGCCTTTGTCACGGTCCAGATCTCAGATCCATAGGTAAGTACAGGGAGGTTTTATAGATCATTATTCTTGTCTTCTCGGCTTCTATGTGTTTACTCAGATCATAATAACATTTATTTTTCACCCGCGTATTATTTCCTTATTTTAACTTGGATACGGTTACCATAAAGACGCTCATAATGAGCACGGGCATAATGAGAGGGTGTTATGGCCATATATGAGAAACAAAGAAAGAATAAGTGTTCCATATTGCTTATCGTATAATGGTTTATATTTTATGTATGGTGTTATCATTTCCAATGTCACGATGGTTGCAAAAAACCAATTTTTTAATTTCATGTTCCAACTAGCCTTAGAAAAGCCCTAATTTAGGACTAACATAAATTCTGATACGAAGGTCAGGTTCAGCGCATCAAAATAAATACAGATATAACCTTATATCTTAGTTTTGTGTGTGCCAGTGTTATTTACTCTAAATTCGGCGATTGGATTTGATTGCAGGCTTCGATTATTCTGATAAAAAGTTTGTCATAATTTGTAAATTTTTGTAAATTTCATTCCTTATTTTTCTAGAAAATAAAATCCAAAGGTGTAATACCTGGTAAACTCGGTGGCTAGAACTCAAAAGGGCGGTTTCTTCCCATCCGAGAAAATGTACGTCTAACCATTCTAGAATTATGAATTGATGCTCCATCTAATTTTAAACACATGCCCTGTATCATTTCTAATGTGAAATTTACAATTGCTTCCAACAAGTCATTATCAAACAAATTAATCAATGGAGCTGCATTTAAAATTATGTGGAAAAAGAAGGGGCCATTACTTATTATCCAAGAATTGCACGCCACATATTGGACCTTTTGGGAATGTTGCATTTTACAGCTAATTACCCAATGAGGATATTCTGTAGTCCAATATCTGTAATATTGAGAAAACACTGTCCCACTGGTAGTGAATGTATCTTCGTCAGTAAACATAATTTTATTTTAAAAAATTCGATTATTTAAAAAAATTTCTTAGGCCTAATGACAATAATCCAGTGTTTTACTTTCATTGCTTTCCATCAAAGTATACGTATGGAATTGTGGCTTAAAGGATTTTATATTATGATGAATAAAACATTCTTACCCGGTTCAATCGTAAAGACAAATTCCCTAGAGTGACTCTTGACTTCATGGTTTTCGGTCAAAATATTTTCGTCTTGGGGGTCTTGTCGATTGCTGCATGGTGGGTTTCCTGGAATTTGTTTAACTACACCACCAGTAGGATTACACAATTTGTTTACGGTTGGCTACCGTTGCATGTTAAACATGAAGTCGAAGCGGATGGCGTGTGTTAAATTCTTGGGCAACCTCTCTATTAGTTTGAATATCGTCTCCAAATAATTTTATTATCTCAATTTTGTCTTGTTTGAAAACTGTCTTCAAGTAACAGTTTATTAATTTATCATTTGTTTGGAATGCTATTGTTTCTTGTTTCCGTAGCACACTAGCACAAAATTAGAAATAAGTCAGCATCAAATAACTAAAAAACCAAAGCGCAAATTTTTGCAGCTTTTTTTTTGGACGAAACCTTCTGGTACTTCTAACCAGAAAATCTGATGAGGGCGTCATTTCAACGTATAAAAGGTACACTTGGTAGAACTTGATAACTCCAACCGTTTTCGAGAAAATTGCTGTTAAACATTTGAATAAGTTTTGAAAGACAAATTCAAATTTAATGACACAAAGTGTGCTTTGGTTACGTTTTAGTTCTGTGATGTACGTCATTTAATCATTTTATTTTGTTCTTGTTAATTTCTTTAATTATTTTATTTAAAATGCCTCGATATAATAATTTTTCAAATAGGGAAATGAAGGATATGATATTTGCTTACGTACAAAAAAATTTTAGCGGACGTGCTGCAGCGAGGAGATACTCATTTCAATATCCAAATAGAATATAGCCAGACCATAAGATTTTCAAAAATCTGTTTCGTCGTTTGGGAGAAACGGGTTCATTTCGCCAAAAAAAAAATACGAAAAATCTGGAGTCTATAGGCTAAATTGCTCAGAGTGCAATAGCGTATATATAGGACAGACTGGACGTAATTTTAGAACAAGATACCTCGATCATGATAGGTCCTTCAGACTACAAAAAACAGATTCTGCTTTTTCTAATCATATATTAGAGAGTGGACATAACTTCCCTGATATTAATAATATAATAATATGGAAATCCTACACTATGCCAGCAAAGATTTTAAACTTAATTTGTTAGAAGCATTGGAAATATACAAATACAATAATAAAGATGATTTAATTTTGTTAAATGATCAATTAGATATTATGTACTCACCTCTTTTTACTGCTACCAAGATGTAATTAAAATTTCTGAGAAACCCCACCCTTAGATAGTTAGGATATCATAAAATACCTGTATACTTTCATAATTCTCTAATCTGTTTAATTCTAGAAACATATTTAAATAGGGACTAGGGTTTCTGATTTCCCGACTTTTTTTCATTCCCGGGAATCGGGAAATAAAATTTGTCGTTCCCGGGAATCTCGGGATTCCCGGGAAATACTAAATTTTTCATATACTTCTTGAAAAACACAAATTCTCTGTTTCAAAATGTCACATCATCCAAATATTCATTTTACTTCCCTCGCATACCGAAGGGAAGTATTGTATTCGAGAAAAAATCACCCTCCGAGATTTTTTCCGATTTTGACGTTTCAGAACACGTAGATTACGAAAATATAGGTTTTTTTTCTTTGTTCAGATTTAAAATTTCCACGTTTCCATGGCATTCTAAAACTATTCAAAGAAATTTAAAAATGTTTTTGAAAAATTAAAAAAAAATGTTTTAAACATTTTTAACCCATTTCATTACTATAGAATAGACGAAACATTTTATTTGCTCAAATTTAAAATTTCCACGTTTCATGACATTCCAAACCTATTTCGGAAAAAAAATTTGCAACATTTTTTTACCATTTTGGAAAAAAATTTAACACTAGAATCGATGAAAAAAATTTTTTTTGCTCAAATTTAAAAGTTTCACGTTTCATGACATTTCAGAAAAAAAATGTTGAAAATTTTTTCACCAACATTTTTGAAAATGTTTTAAAACATGAATTTTTTTTTAACCACCACTATATTTTCACTCCATTACGTAAATGTGGGATTGAAAATGTGACAGATGGCAATAATATCTGGCATATGCACCTATTATACTTTTATTGAAAAATGTACAGAGTGGTCATCTCAAGAAATAATTCAGTCGTGTTGGACATTTGTAAAGGTATTTGCGCAAGCCTTCCATATTTGGCACTTGTTATTTAGTATTGAACTTTTGCTGCTGGGTGAGCACTCTGTATATTTTTTTGACCAAAAGTTATCAGGTTTTCTTTGTAATAATAGTAATAACTATATTCCGATTATTATTCCCAATGTCATTTCATAATTAATAATTTTATAGTGACCGTCATGCACAAATAACGAGGGAAGTTCTGTGTAAATACCTTTACCGATTTTTTTAAATGTTTTTTTCTTTTCTTTCTTTGGTCAAAAAATAAATCCGTCAGTTTTGTTTTGTTTTATTTATAATTAAAAAGACACAACAACACTACCTACAGGAAATAATACAATAACCAAATAAAACAAAAATGCCTTCCGACGCGCACGCTCTCTAAAATTTCGGAGCACCAAATTTAATATTTTTAAAACTTATTTTTATTTCCACGGGTCCGGGAAATCCCGACTGTTATTTCCCGGGAACGGGAACGATAAAAAGTGACATAATTCCCGGGAAATCCCGTCCCGGTATTCCCGGGACAGAAACCCTAATAGGGACCAAATCTTTTGTATTTCATTCTTAATTGAATCATTGTTTGAAAATGACCTAAAAAGGGTTGAAAAAGCAGTCACGTTTTTGTGCAGATATAGTGGTAAAAAACATAGTAGTGTTTTACTCAAAGGCTACAATTTTGTCAAATTGTTCTAAATAAACACAACATGGATCGAAATTTTGTTAAGAACATTTTATTTACTGACGAAGCAACTTTTACTTGCCAAGGCGTATTTAACTGGATAAATACCCATTACTGGGAAGTAGAAAATCCTCATGCCGTTAAAGAATACATTTTCAGCACGAATTTAAGATTAACGATTGGTGTGGTATTATCGGCGATCAGTTATTGGGACCATTTGTCCTTCCTCCATAGTAAAATGGACAGTCTTATCTGTTTCTTCTTCAAAATACTTTTGCTGATATATTACATGCTTTCATGCTAGAGGTATGGAACAGAATGAGGTTTATGCAAGATTGAGCACCCCCTCATTTCTCCATTGAAGTCAGGAACTATCTTGAGACTTTCCCACGCAGATGCACCGGTCGAGGAAGTGAGTTTGCTTGGCCACCAAGAAGTCCTGATTATAATCCTTTGGATTATTATGTGTGGGGACATATGAAGTCCTTAGTCTATGCAAATACTATAAATTCAAGAGAAGAACTGAGAAGAAATTTACTCCAATGGGATTTTTGCATGGGGGGAAAGTTTATACAATAAATACTAATGTCGTTAAGTCAACTTTTATGTTATTTTTTGATCATCTAATAAGATAATCTGATAATTTAAAACGATTATACGAAGCTTCTCAAATGAACTCTTATGAGAATTATCTTGCAATAACCGCAGTTCGTACGCAAGAACGTATTGAACAGAGAACTGGACTATGCACCGCTAAAATCACGAACAGAAACAATCCATAACTTATTACTCCGAGCGGCTGACATTTTCCTAAGATGGATATCATACTGTAATAGACCAAAGAAAACTAGTAGCATGTAGAAGTCGCTTGCAGCAGTAACCAAATAACAATATGTGGCAGCTGTCATACATTTTAAATGGACGTGCAACAAGAACAATAAAAAGTATTTTAAAATACGATTATATAGTATTATAAAAACGTACATATAGAATAGAATCGTTGGTAAAACCAAAAGGGCACACTCTGCAGGTTGTTTTATTCAATAAGCTGTGCGTATAACATTAGTTCTTTGGAAAAATATTTTCACATACCAGATTTTTGTTTAGTGATTGCTGTACACTTCTACTGCCTTTTACTTTTACATCCGCATAGTGGAGTGGAAGTATAGTAATCGTAAACAAAATTTCAAAGATTATTTTGCGAAATAGGTACAGAATGTCACAAAACGTCGAGATTTTAAATTTGAGCGAAAAAAAAATTCTGTCTGTCGGTCTGTAACTTTTTTTTGTGCACTTTTCTCTTGAATTGTTTAAGATATTGACTTGAAACTTTGTACACATATGTATTTGGAACTTATACGGTGAAGGGTTAAGGGGTAAATAGGGGAAATAACTAAAGCAAGCTGGTAAGAGTACAGAAATTTGGGATTTGGTGTATATACTAGAAGCGAGGGTCTCAGATTTAGCTTTTTCATCCCCCCACCACCCCCACTCTATCATTAAAGGGGTTGATAAAATATAATTGAGATATTCACTTGAAATTTGATACGCGTATCTGAAACTGGATTATATTTTAAGATGATTCCGTTGAAGTAGTGGGGGGGTAAGCAGAGGCAAATAGGAAAAAATAAGTAAAGCAAGCTGGGATTTGGTGTATATACTGGAAGCCAAGACCTCAGATTTCTTTCTAATATTTTCCGACGAAGGAATAAACTTACATCAATAGGTAATGTAAATAACATTCAGCACAAAAACACAAAACTGTTTCTGTTTTTGCGGTGAATCACTGAATTTACTTTAGTCATTAACCGTTACAAAAGTTTCCTATTCTGCCTGCTCTGCCTCATGTCTAATCTAGTTGCCGTAAGATATCACAGTCGGTATGTATTTATTCTACATCTACTTTATACTCTATCAACAAAATGTTTACTATTCTCACTCCATAAATGTTAAATGTTAAATCAAATTAAAATCGACGATAGTAATAATAGATAACGCTGTACGTTTTGCTGTACATAAAAAAATGCTGTACGCCTCATTCAAATTCCGGACAATACACCGAAACTCCGTACATATGGTCACCCTATTGGAAGATAAAAAAGTTTCCCTCTTGCTGTATTATTTACCCTTGCAAATTCTCAAACTTGTTGCTTATTTATAATAATTAAACTTCTCAGTGAATTTTTCTGAAATTCAATAGGGTTCTATTATAATATCAGATACAGAGATTGAAAAAAGTTCAAATGTATTAGTTAAGAATTGCGATCTGTAGAGCGGTGTATACGAATGATTGCCTGTTTAAAGGAGGAGGGTCAATAAGGTCAGAATTCCGCCCCCTTCTTATTTGAAAAAAAAAATCGTTGGCAACTTAATTGTGAACATAAATATACCTTTTTAAAAATATTCCAGCCTACACACGTATGTATTGTGTCTGAAATAGAGAAATAAGTAAAGCAAGCTAATCAGAGTCCAGAAACTTCATTTTTGACGTATATGCTAGAAGCATCAAATATTATTAAAATTCTGTCATTTTCACTTAGGGGAAGGTGGTGTACCTAGCACAGGTTCATACCTTGAGGCATAATCATTTCTAGCGCCAGTTTTGGTCGCGTCTAATTTGTAAGCAGTTTCTAGTTATAGTCTATCAAACTAGATGTTGCCACCTGCAAATGAAATATTTCGACTCAGTAGTAAAGAATTGTTGACCTGAAAAGTAAATAAGTTTAAGGTAAGCTTCTGTGCTGTTTAAACGTATTGTTATGAATTACACCCCCTTGGAAAAGGAGATGGTACGCCTATGCCTACTGATTGTGACTGGAAGCCAAGAGAATAAAACGGACTTTTCTGGAATGTTGTTGGAGAAGATTCTTGAATATTTCTAGATGGATCTAGAGAGTCAAATTCGGAGTATATAAGGCGCGATTACCAGCGCGGAAGGAGAAGTTTTATGAAGAAAGCAGTTTATAAAAGTGAACAAGTAGAAAAGTGAAAGGTGAGGTTAGATAAATAGTAAATAAAGTGAATTTGAAGTATTGTAGTCAGTAAATAGTTAAATAAAGTGTTAGTAGTGTTTAATCTCTTGTTAAAATTATTTAGAACCCACGGATTCCTACAGGGTGTTTCCTAAAAGGTGGAAAATCCGTAACAGTATTAAGCTGCTACAGTCTAAGGTAATGCGTGAGTTTGTCTGTCGAATGGTGATATCACATTTAGTTATAACCTAATCAAGAAAAGCCTGCACTGGTCAATGTACATCATTTTTTTAAAAACATGTTATTTTATAATAAACACAATGCAACAAATAAATAGTTTCCCACGATATTATTTCATTTCAGAAGTGCTCCGCAGTAAGCAAGGTGTAAACGACCTCTAGTTCAAAATATCAACTTTGAAAGGCATTTTAAAGAAAAAAATCCCATTCCGAGATGCGGTTAAGCTATATAACGTTTCAAGGCATACTTTACTGAGGCATGTTAAAAAGCGTCGTCAGTCAAGCAATGGGAACAACACAAAACAATAATCTGACATTGGACGGCAACATTGTGGCTGAAGCTGAAGCAGAATTCGAAAATCGCTTGCTTTCTTCTAATACCAGTTTTGTAACTCCTAAGGCAGTTAAACCTTTTCCCAGGGCTGCAAAAAAGGTTCCACTACCAGAACTCACAAATAATTTATCAAAATCCATCTCAGATGAGTCAGACTGAATGAAAATTTCATCAAATTCCGATGACGATATAAATTTGACCAACGAAGTAGACGAAAAACAACTGGAAGAATAGTCAGAGACTGAAACAATCAATGAGGGTGATTTCTTGTTAACTAAATGTCTGGTAGAAAGAGCACACAATGCTATGCACCCAAAGTTGTGAGAAAATGTATAGAACTTAACATTACCTGTTACGCTGCTTACGCTGCCTAAGGAATCACTACTTCCACATCCAGATTCTTCATCCAAGTCGTTTTAAAGGAAACATCTTGACTATATTTGCACTCTAGTATGTGGAAATTATTGGTCATAGAATTTTAATAATATTTGGGGCAGATGTCATAGAAAAGTTTGAGGAGTTGGTTTCTACCATATACGTTAAAAATGAAGTTTTTAGTTCACCCTACTTATTTTCTACTATTCACCTCCCACCCCTTCAATGGAGGCATCTCAATCAGATGTCACTACAATACATACGTGTACTAATCTCAAGTGAATATCTCAATTTGATGTTATCAATCCCATTAATAATGAAGCGGAGGTGGTGGAGTTCGAAAAATATTAGAAAGAAATCTGAGGCCTTGGTTTCTAGTATATACACCGAATCCCTAATTTCTGTACTCTTATCACCTTGATTTACTTATTTTCCCCTAGTCACTCCTATTAACCCTAACCCTTCTACGGAATCATCCCAAAATATAATCTAGTTCCAGATGTCGTTATAATACATATGTCTACCAAATTACAAGTGAATATCTCAATTTTATTTTATCAACCCCTTTAATAATGTAGTAAGGGTAGTGGAAGGGTTGAAACATATTGTTAAAAAATTTGAGGTCTTGGCTTCTAGGACATACACCGAATTTCAAGTTGCAATACTCTTACCAGCTTGCTTTACTTATTTTTCCCTATTTACCCCTACTTACCCCCACTCCTTCAACGCAATCATGTCAAAATATAATCTAGTTTCAGATATAATTATAATATATAAATGTACCAAATTTCAAGTGAAAATTTAAATTTAATTTTATCAACTCTTAATAAGGGAGTGGGGTGGGGAGAAATAGAAAATACTAATAAAAAAACCTGGGACCTTCGCTTCTAGTACATACACCGAATTTCAAGTTTCTGTAGTCTTACCAGCTTGCTTTACTTATTTTCCCCTATTTACCCCTATTTAACCTCCAACCCTTCAACGGAATCATCTCAAAATATAATCTAGTTCCAGATGTCGTTAGGATACATATGCGTACTAAATTTCATGTGAATATCTCAATTTTATTTTATCAACCCCTTGAATAATGGAGTAGGGGTGGTGGGGGCTGAAATAAATTATCAAAAAATCTGGGGCATTTGCCTCTTGTACATACACCGAATTTCAAGTTTCTGTAGTCATACCTGCTTGCTTTACTTATTTCCCCATATTTACCCCTAAATAACCCTGAACCCGTCAAAGGAATCATCTCAAAGAATAATCTAGTTCCAGATGTCGTTATAATTCATACGTGTATCAAATTTCAAATGAATATCTCAATTTTATTTTATCAACCCTTGTAATAATGAAGTAGGGGTGGTGGGGGTTGAAAAATATTATAAATAATCTGAGACCTTGGCTTCTAGTATATACACCGAATTTAAAGTTTCTGTAGTCTTACCAGCTTGCTTTACTTATTTTCCCCTATTTACCCCTATTTAACCCCCAACCCTTCAACGGAATCATCTCAAAGAATAATCTAGTTCCAGATGTCGTTATAATACATACGTGTACCAAATTTCAAATGAATATCTCAATTTTATTTAATCAACCCTTTTCATATTGGAGTAGGGGTGGTGGGGGTTGAAAAATATTATAAAAAAATCTGACTCCTTGGCTTCTAGTACGTATACCGAATTTCAAGTTTCTGTACTCTTACCAACTTGTTTTACTTATATTCCCCAATTTACCCCAAATTAACCCCCAACCCCAACGGAATCATCTCAAAATATAATCTAATTTCAGACGTCGTTATAATACATACGTACATACGTGTACGAAATTTTAAATGAAAATCTCAACTTTATTTTATCAACCCCATTAATGGGGTAGGGGTGGTGGGGGGTTGAAAGATGTTATAAAAAAATCTTAGGCCTTAACTTCTAGCACATACACCAAATTTCAAGTGTCTGTTCTCTTACAAGCTTGCTTTACTTATTTTTCCCTATTTTCCCCTATTTAACCCCCAACCCTTCACCGGATTTCCTCAAAAAACAATCCAGTTCCAGATCTCGTCATAATATATACGTGTACAAAATTTCAAGTCAATATCTCAAACCGTTCCGGAGAAAACGTGCGGACAAAAAAAGTTACAGACAGACCGACAGACCGACAGACCGACAGACCGACAGACAGACCGACAGACAGACAGAAATTTTTTTTTCGCTCAAATTTAAAATCTCGACGTTTCATGACATTCTAAACCTATTTCACGAATAAAAATTTTTGAAAATTTTTTTGCGATTACTATACTTCCAATCCACTACGTGGATGTGGAAGTAATATTTAAAGAACAAACAAACACATTTTTGTTGGATTCGGACAACATTTATATGGTTGAAGAACGTGACATTATTTTGATATTACCGGCTCCTATGAAGACTGTTGGATCTGCTCGGCAGCAGTAATACTTTTCCAGTAGATCTTGGCTCTTACAATAAGAAATAATGAAAAAGTAAAATTTTGTTTTAATATGAGTGTCTCTAGTTCATGGCTCAAGGTACATTAACACATGTATCAATGTACAACACGATATTGAACCTCGAGTCACATTTCACTTTTTTAAAATTTCTATCATCTTTACAAAAAATGTTTTTCACTACACCGACTTTTTGTAGTATAGGGAATTGAGCAAATTTTTTATAACAACAGTCGAATTAATAAAAAGTCATTTTACCAAGTTTTTATTGCTATTTTTGCAAAAGCTGCTTCTAGCCTCAAATTTTTTATGACATCTACCTCAAATATTATTAAAATTCTATGACCAATTATTTTTACACACTGCAAGTATAATGAAGTTGTTTTCCTTTAAAGAGCTTGGATGAGTAATCTGGATGTGGAAGTAGTGATTCCTTAGGCAGCGGTTTTTTAATAGTAAAATCAAGTTTTAAGAACTATCTCAATTTGTAATTCTCATATGAGCGCAAAGGTTACACCATAGCATGACGTATTTGTAGCATCAAAGGAAACAAAGAGTATGAACAAAAATAGAATAAGGCGTATAATTTTGTTCGCATTCGCTTAACAAATTTCGTATAGCTATCCCTTTTAATAAATGACGTAGACACATAGCTCATGAAATTCTTGGCGGTACATGACAATTGAATGTAATATCTTTACGCCACTAATTCTGGCAATTTCATCCACTATATAAATACGACTTAATTCTTGCGGTGACTGTTTACTGTACGTATTAACTCGACTATTTCAGAATTGTGGCCGAAGGATATATCCCCTTTTTCCAACAATTTCTTGTGTTCTCTCTTCTAGAGTTCGTGCGCATTTTTTCTAATTTTACGCTGTGACAGAAACGTTATCCTTTACAACTACCAATCTGGCAAGATAGTAAATAATGTTTACAGATCGTCCACCTTTTCACGAGAGTCTTTTGTAGGTTTTAATACAAAGTAATACAAATATTTCCTTACAAACGCGTTTAAATATAATTTAAAATTTTTGCAATTCTTAAACGATCAACGACTACGGTCTCTGTGACATACATAAAACAGGTTTTTTATATATATTAATGTTGTAAAAGCTGTATACCTGCATAACAGTTTTGAAAATACTGTTGCTCTGCTTCTTTTTGTTATACAACTCGTAGGGTTGTGATCTATTATTGATTAATTATTTGTCAACATCCCAGCACTCAGTTTCGCTGATAAAAGTCATTTTTAATTAGTTAAATCTGCAAGAAATTGATTTCTGTTACAGATCATTGAAAAGGGAAAACCATACTCTAAAAGACGATACCAGTCCCACATAACAAAATGATATGCAATGTAGATACATTAAATATTCAATCTATGGATGTGTATATCCACATGATGGACAAAGTATATCTAATGTACATCTAATGGATGTTGAATTAACATTCCTAGCATGTATGTTTGTCGCCGACTTCCATATCTATTTTACATCCAACTGAATATATATAAACATATGCAATGTACGTTCACTGGATATGAAACACACATCATATACACAATCGCATATTTTATGAATATACATTACATATCCCTGAAGTAGTTTTCACGGACATCAAAATACTTATTGAACACTGCACTCGGCGCGTGTTGCGCCAGTCATGTTGGCATCATCGGGAGACGACTGAAACGGACAGTTTTAATCATCTCGATGATACCAACACGATTGGTGCAGCACGCGTCGAATAAAAGTGTTCAAGTGTTTTGATGTTCGTGGGAACTACTTTAGAGGTAGCCATGTAAGAGGTAATAAAACACAGATATTTAACAAGAAATATATATCATATAACTATTTTAAACATATACAAATTTTACATTTACAAAATAACCGAATTATTACACAATATTTAAAATTTTCAATATTTACGTATACTTTTATACCTTCTGGTAGTTTAACAAATTATATAATACTATAGTTAGTCATGTCCTACATATGTGTTTAAAACATTCTCAACCATTAGTAAGTTATATAATATGAACGTATGTAATTTTTATTTACTATATTTATAAAATACATACCCAATATGACTTGACAAAACAGCAAATTTTTAGGCCTCTGTCACTTTGCGCCATCTTAACTAAACACACACCTGCCACAATGAGTTAAATATAAAACTTGAAAATTTTCCAACCCTAAAAGAACATATATTTACAAATCTAAAGAATTGCATTAAAATAAATATTCTCTTACAATATGGGAGTTTCATACAAATGTAGCAGTATAATATAGCAATAAATAAATATAAAATCTAGGGAATAAGAAAGAGTTAACTTCCATCACACATAAACACTATGCACGCAGCACTATAGGGCTTAATGGCTGCCGGCTGTTGCGAATTACAATTCGTAAACGAATGATGCGTGGTGCGCCACAATATGCCATAAATTAGTAGCGCATGCGCATCAGAAAATGAGATAAAGTTTGAGTACATGTGTAATTTAATTGTACCTTAATGGACATGTTATATATGAATTATTATGTATATACCTCCAGCAATATACAATGTATATGACACTGATGGAATATACATTTCATGCCACATGTGTATTTAAAAACACATATTCAAATTCCAGCATCTAATGTATATGCTATGGATGTACATATCCACGAGATGTTATGTGGGATTTTAGATTTATTACCTTCCCAGCAAATTGGGTTATTGTAATCATTCGGAAAGTAGAAATCAAAATTTTCAACATATTTTCATTTTTCAAAGTCACTACGATATTTTTCAACGATTTTTGAAAAGAAGTGTGTGTGCGTGTGTGTTTGTGTCTGTGTGTACGTGCGTGGACACTATCTTTCCGCCCGAAATCTCGAGAATAAAAAATGATATCGACCTCGTTATGCCAATGGAAGCGTATTAACGTCAATATGATCTGAAGGAAATTTCGGTCTTGCTGTTTCTTTGTTTAAACAAAGCTTTAGCAGATCTGATTTATTTTTGTGGTAACCGATACTTTGAAATATCAGATATTTTTATAGAGCCTTTCCAAAATTTTTGGGACCTTACACCCAGAATATTTATATCAATAAAATGGAATAAAATTAAATTAGAAAAATAAAATGCCTACGTTTCTGTGTTATTATTTATATTCTTCAGAAATACAAAACGAAGACTATATTGCATTTAGTTAGCACATTTCTAAAACCCATAATATCGTTCGTAAAGAAAAAATTTTATATCACTGTGGTGGTGACTGAACTCCGAACAACTTTCAAAATGTCCGTCCGTCACGTTTCTTGTAAGCACAATAACTTAAGAATGAAAAGTCCGATTGCATTGGGACAGGAGAACCCTGTTGGGTTGAAACATAATTGATCAATAAATATAAAAGTTCGTTTTCTTATGTTTTGTAATTAATCAAAACATATCTAAATCTAATATTATTGACAAAAAAAACTGCGAAGAATACTCATAGAATGTGCAACAATTATATAAAAAGTGCAGAAAATTGGCGAAGAGTATAATGGATAGTTTGTTATTATTCAACGAAATCATCTCAAAATATAATCTAGTTCCAGATGTCGTTACAATACATACGTGTACCAAATTTCAAGCGAATGTCTCAATTTTATTTTATCAACCCTTTTAACAATGGAGTAGGGGTGGTGGAAGGGTGAAAAATATTATAAAAAAATTTGGCTTGTAGTACATACATCAAATTTCAAGTTTCTGTACTCTTACAAGCTTACTTTACTTATTTTCCCCTATTTAACCCCCAACCCATCACCGGATATCCTCAAAAAACAATCCAGTTCCAGATCTCGTTATAATATATACGTGTACAAAATTTCAAGTCAATACCTTAAACCGTTCCGGAGAAAACGAATATTTATTAAACAAATCTTTCATTTAAAAAATGGACTAAAAAATTAAAAAAATATTTTTAAATTCATATGTCTGGAAACTGAAAGCTCTAAAGCTTAAGAAAACAATTTTCAGTGATGAAGCAACATTTACTACAAATGGTATTGTTTCGTCACAGAACTGCAAATGGTGGGCACAAAATAATCCTAATTTCATTTTAAACTGTAAGTTACAATTCCTGGAATATGCAACTAAGTTATTTTTTCTGAATGATTTGAATTAATTCTGAAATGTTTCTAAATTTTCTAAATACCAATTTGCAAGACGTTCGTGATGAATTACCATTACTTGTGCTAAAGAACTTATATCTACAATTCGATGGGTCACTGATTCATAATACAAAGGTAGTTCGCACCTAGTTAAACGAACTTTTCCTCTGCAGTGAATAGGACGCAGCAACCAATTAGTACATTGGCCACTTCGATCTCCAGACCTGACGCCACCGGATTCTTATTTGTGGAGATTATTGGAACACAAATTCTCAAAACAATGCTTTGAACTTTGCGCTTCGGCAAATTACTCCTCAAGAACTGAGAAAAATTATTAAACATGGGAAAATGTAACTCGATAAACGCATTATGATGAATGGTGGTTTAATGGAAGCTAATTAAGCTGTCTCTGTGTTAAATTTTATTAATTTCTTTATACTAGTAACGTTACTGTGTTTGTAAAAATAACTAATTCATATTTTAACGAAGGACTTGAATAAATTAAATACTAAAAAATCGGTAAAGTTATTTACACAGAACTTCCCTCGTTATTTGTGCATGGAGATCACTCTAAAAAATTATTAATTACGAAATGACATTGAGAATACAGATCGGAATATAGTTATTGCTATTATTACAAAAAAACCTGATAACTTTTGGTCAAAAAAATATACAGAGTGCTCATCCAACAGCAAAAGTTCAATACTAAATAACAGGTGCCAAATATGGAAGGCTTACGCAAATACCTTTACAAATGTCCACCATGACTGAATTATTTCTTGGGATGCCATTATTCAATAAAAGTATATAATAGGTGCATATGCCAAATATTATTGCCATCTGTCACATTTTCAATTCCATATTCACGTAATGGAGTGGAAGTATAGTGGTGGTTAAAAAATATAAAAAAAAATTTGAATAGGTTTAGAATGTCACGAAACGCAAAATTTTTAAATTTGAACAAAAAAAAAATTTTCGCTCTATTCCAGTGTTAAATTTTTTTCCAAAATGGTGAAAGGACGTGGCAAATTTTTTTTTTCGAAATAGGTTTTAAATGTCATGAAAGGTGGAAGTTTTAAATTTGAAAAAAAAATCTCGTCTATTCTATAGTAGTGATAAATAGATTACCTAAACATGTTTTCAAATTTTTTTAAAAATTTTTCAAAAACATTTTTTAATTTGTTTGAATAATTTTAGAATGCCATGGAAACGTGGAAATTTTAAATCTGAACAAAGAAAAAAATTCCATCTATTTTAGTGGTTAAATTTTTTTCGAAATTTTTTAAAAAATTTCAATTTTTTTTTTAAATAGATTTAGAGCGCTATGAAACGTGGAAATTTAAAATTTTAAGAAAAAAAAATTCCATCTATTTTAGTGGTAAAAATTTTTTCAAAAATGTTGGTAAAAAATTTTCAAAAATTTTTTTCTTTTAAATTGGTTTAGAATGCCATGAAACGTGGAAATTTTAAATTTGAACAAAGAAAAAAATTTTTTTAGTGGTAAAAATTTTTTAAAAAATGGTAAAAAAAATTTTCAAAATTTTTTTTTTCAGAAATAGGTTTAGCGTGTCATGAAACGTGGAAATTTTAAATTTGAGCAAAAAAAAATTTTTTCCATCTTGGTAAAAATTTTTTCAAAAATGTTGGTGAAAAAAATTTTCAAAAATTTTTTTCCCGAAATAGGATTAGCGCGTCATGAAATGTGGAAATTTTAAATTTGAGCGAAAAAAAATTTTTTCACTATTTATTCCGTTTAGACGGTCCACCCTGTATATTTTTTGGTGAAAATTCTACCAGTTCTTCGCTGACAGTAGCGTCAACTACCTACCAAATTTGACTGCTCTCCGTCAAGTAGTTTTTTAGTAAATGCACCAACAGACAGACAGACAGACAGACAGACAGACAGACTGACGGAATTGAAAAACCTATATTTTCGTAATCTCCGTGATCTGAAACGTCAGAATCCGTAAAAATCTCGGAGGGTGATTTTTTCTCGAATACAATACTTCCCTTCGGTATGCGAGGGAAGTAAAATGAATATTTTTTCTTTAAAATTTGTATACAGGCTAAGTTTGCAATGTTAACATATTTTCTTAATGAAATTTTTCAGCCTAAATTTTTAAAATGTTCAAATTATTTCACTCTTCTCAGTAGACTGTAATGGGCGAAGTGATTTTTTTTTTAGAAAAAGCAAACAAAAAATCAACTTTGTTGATTGCATTACTGACAAAAATTTGAAGTTGATCTGAAGAAAAGTGAGGATACGAGAGTGTGTAGGCGAGAAGTGATAGACACCGTAATTAAATCAGGTGTGAAGTTATTTCTTCACGCACTCTATTTAGCGAGGTGTCAGTAAATAAGTCTTTAAACATGAAGTTGAGGTTTCTTAGACAGATTTTCATTTAAAAATTTTATTTTTGAAGTACTTGGTTTTAAAGTACTGTATTGTACTTAATTTTCCAACTGTTGTCTAAATATTGTCTAAATGTTATTTGTGGCATTATCTTAATTTTTTCTAATTTTAATCTAAATCTAGATTATACTACTCTTTATAAGACTGGTAGTACCATTTCGCAAAAACCCGTAAGGCCGGTGCAATAAGCTAAGGATATCTATAATTGGTACGCGGCTGCTCTCGGATTATATTTTCTTACTCGAAAACTACAAAGCATGCCACTCTGAATTTTTCGCAGTATATCTAGAATAAAGTGCTGTTTATAACACTGGTAGTACCATTTCGCAAAAACCCGTTAGGCCGCTGCAATAAGCTAAAGATACCGATTCTTGGTACGCGGCTGCTCTTGGATTATATTTTTTTACTAGAAAACTACAAAGCATGTCACTCTGAATTTTTCGCAGTATATCTATAATAAAGTACTGCTTATAGCACTGGTGGTACCATTTCCCAAAAACCTGTAAGGCCGATACAATAAGCTAAAGATATCAGTACTTGGTATACGGCTGCTCTCGGATTATATTTTTTTACTCGAAAACTACAGAGCATGCCACTCTGAATTTTTCGCAGTATATCTAGACTAAAGTGCTGTTTATGACACTGGTAGTATCATTTCGCAAAAACCCGTTAGGCCGCTGCAATAAGCTAAAGATATCAATTCTTGGTACGCACTGCTCTCGGATTATATTTTTTTACTCGAAAACTGCAACGCATGCCACTCTGAATTTTTCACAGTATATCTAGAACAAACTGCTATTTATAACGCTGGTAGTACAATTTTCCAAAAACTCGTAAGGGCGATACGATAAGCTAAAGATATCAATATTTGGTAGGTGACTGCTCTCGGATTATATATTTTTTTCTCGAAAACTACATAGCATGTCACTCTCAATTTTTCGCAGTATATCTAGAATAAAGTGCTGTTTATAACACTGGTAGGTTTTTTACAATTTAGAAACATTTTTGGTATAAAGCATATTTTTAACAAAATAAACATTGATTTATAACTCTTAGCATTTAGGTTTTAATAACCTTTCTGTATCATAACTCATTTATCTCACTCTTTCTCCGCTTGCCCTATTTTGACTTTACTTCGTTATGTTTCGTTTCCTTTTAATCACGTGTTTTTAAACACTTTTCCAAAAAGAACAGTTGTATTGTCTCTTTTCTTGTTATTTACGAGCCTCGATCATCGGCGCCAATATTCTTGATTAAAGATGACTATCTCGGATGTATGGGTCGAACTTAAGCTCTTTGCCATAATCATCGCTGTAGACCCGGACCGGCCTCGCAAGGTGTGGCAGAGGCCGGCACGGGCTAGGGTAAGGGCACCGAACTGATTGTTTGCTTGGTACCTCCGGGATCGGGTCTCGATTACCGAAATTCAACAAGGACAAACATCCTACGTGGTGACGTTATGACGCAAGTTCCAATGTTGGCAACGATGCTCGCTGTTCCCCAGAAAAACAAAGTAATGATTTGAAACCATATACCTATTAACTATATACTGGTAACACGTAATAAACCACTATGTACGGAATTGACGCTAGACAAGGAGATAGTTGGACCCAACGCGCACGCTCCGACGACACAAGCGCGCTTTTGTAATAGTAGATTTAGATGGTGACCATTTGCCTTCTATCTATATTCAGTTGAACGGTCACAATCTCGCGTCACTAAGGCATGCGCACCATACCCAGAGTACTCTTAAAGGATAGAGAGACAGGCTTTCCTTGGCGTCACGTTACGAACGAAACTCATAGTATATAGTTAATATGTATATGTTTGAAACATAAATTTCATATAAAATTATTTGAGATTTAGATTTTACTCTTGTCAAACGGAAAGTTTAATTTTCTAAATCTTTATATTCATTTTTTCTTGCGTTTTCGTCTGCCTCTTTTCATTTGTTCCTCATTTTTTAAAACTATTTTTATACACTCGGGGGCCCCAATTACGTGGGGGCCCTGGACACGTGACTCAAGTGCCCTTATGTAAATTCGGCTCTGAAAACAACACTCATCTTTGAAAGAAAATAAAAGAAGGGAATTCTCCAGATTTGATAAATACAAAATAATTAAAAACAATTTTTGTTTCACAGTAATTCCCTTTATAGCAGGAACTGATGTATTTCTTGTTAAAATAGATAAAACGTCCAGTGGGTTCACTTGAAATAACTGTTACAGCTAAAAGTAACTTTTTGGCATTATGGAAAATCTGAAAAAATTCATAGATAATCTATGGATTACAGGCTACAAAGACATCATTTTTATCCCGGCACAATTTCAAAAAGGGTTTTCAGCCCTTTAAATTTTCGATAATTCAAGAATTGAATTTTTAGGGACTTAAAAAACATCCTTAATCACATCACTTCAGCCAGAAAAGTAAAATGATAACTATTCCATTAACGATTTTCCATACACGCTTTGTCTAACAAAGTGAAATGAGACAATAGGGAAAAATTAAATTTCTAGTTTTTTTCAGTTTCTTGTTAACAACTAAGGGGATTGCTAAAACTCGTTTAAAAAGATTTAAAATCAAATGTTTCTTTCAATGTAGAGTCGGGTCCACTTTAAAATGACCGATGTATGAATTAATATTGCACATACGTTTTCACTATCTCTTGCACACAAACTTAAGGCAATAGCCTAAAGACATTGTCAATGAATGTCTACCAAGATTCTTTCCTACTTCTTTTTAGACGAAAATATGAAATGTACACTGAGGAGTGAGAAACATAGTCATAAGCTCAGCGATTTTCAAACTGCGTGATTTAACGACGAATATTATTTATTTCCGTGAACTAACATCACTCTAAATATGAAAAACGTCTTTATATGAAATATTTAAGTTATAATTAGTGGTAAATAGTGGATATTCATCAGTCAAACGAACAATGTCAAACCGCTAAGTCTTACAATTTTCTATTACGTACATATTACTCGTTTTAGATCACGATGGACACAAGATCGCATAGCTCCATTGGTAAGATACTCGAACAGCAATAAGTGCATGGGGTAGTTGCGTGTTCGAATCCTCACGTACTTTTTTTTTATTACTTGATTTAGCTCTATTAGAAGTTACTAATTTTCCTTCTAAAATTTTTATTTTATTAAACCGAGCCGTGAGTTTTGTTAAAACTTTATTTTTCCCAAACATGTGTCTTTTATTACTACTAGCGCATGTGTAGCTCTAATAAAATCAACTTTCTTACTTTTTATTATTAATACACGAATGATGAAACGTGCGTCGAGTAGGTAAATTGTTCAAGTGTAGTGTTGTATTATTTATGAAAACATGTCGTAAATTGTTCAAGTGCAGTGTTCAAATGTTTTAGTGTTTATGGAAACGTGTCAATGCGTTGTTCTTTCAGAATTGTTTTAATTTATTTGTTTTAAAATTATTGCAAATTTTTTAAATATTTATTTGTCAAGCAAAATTTTTATTTATTACCGCTAAAAGAAAAATAATTTATTTTCGTTATTCTCATAGATTTCAGATTTTTTTTGTTATTATATGAAATATTTTGTTTTTACTAACATCGTTTCCCCTACTAATACTACGATCCTATCCTTTCCTGGCAAGAAATGCCCATACCTCCCCGTGTTTCTTGCTGGACTGTAGCAGTATTAGTCTTTGATTAATTTTTCTTATCACTCATTGTTATTGATTGAATTGGGCAGTTCATTTTTTTTGTTATCAGTTTCATTTGTGCCCGAACCTATATACCTACAGTGGCCGTCATAAAGTTGGCTACATATGGGAAAAATTTGTATTATTGAGATTTCTAAAAAATGCTATATTGGGGGTTCGTTCCTTTTACTTCCCTTACATACTGAAGGGAAGTATTGTATTCGAGAAAATAGTCACCCTCCGAGATTTTTTCGGATTATGACGTTCCAGATCATGTAGATTACGAAAATATAGGTTTTTCAATTCCGTCAGTCAGTCTGTCTGTCTGCCTGCCTGCCTAACTGTCTGTCGGTCTGTTGGCGCATTAACTAAAAAACTACTTGACGGAGAACAGTCAAATTTGGTAGGTAGCTGACGCTACTGTCAGCGAAGACATGGTTAAACTTTCACAGGAAAATATACAGGGTGGACCGTCTAAAGGGAATAAATAATGAAAAAAAAAATCCACGTTTCATGGCATTCTAAACTTAGGTATTAAAAAAAATAAAAAATTGAAAATTTTGAGATATGAAATTTTTTGCCACTGCTATAGAATAGATGAAAAAATTTTGTTTCATGACATTCTAAGCCTATTTCTTACCAACATTTATGAAAAACTTTTCACCACTAGAAGAGATGAAAAACATTATCTTTGCTCAAGTTTAAAATTTCCACGTTTCGTGGCATTTTTTTAAATCACTACTATAGAATTGATGGAAAATTTTGTTTTCGCTGAAATTTAGAATTTCCACGTTTCGTGACATTCTACGCCTATTCCAAAAACTTTTGAAAATAAAAAAATGTACAAATTTTTGGCCACTACGAAATACAAAATAGTAGACGGAAAAAATGTGTTATTGCTCAATTTTTAAATTTCCACGTTTCATGGCATTCTTTTTTTACTTTTGAAAATTAAAAAAAAAATTAGAAATTTGCTAATATTTGCCCACTACAAAATTGATGATGGAAACAATTTGTTTTTGCTCATTCTGAACCTATTTCAAAAAGTTTTTTTTAAATTTAATTAAAAAAAATGTTAAAAATATGAATAGACTAGACACTATTAGAATAGATGATCAAAATTTTTTTAGCACTAGAATACATGAAAAAACGTCACGTCTCATACTTAATATTCTTTAAACCTATTAAAAAAAAAATGAAATTTTTTAACCACTACTACTATACTTCCACTACACTACGTGAATGTGGAACTGAAAATGTGACAAATGGCAATCATATTTGGCATATGCACCGATTATAGTTTTATTGAAAAATGTACAGGTTGGTTATTCCAAGAAATAATTCAAACATGATGGACATTTGTAAAGGTATTTGCGCAAGCCTTCCATATTTGGTGCTTGTTATTTAATATTGAATTTTTGCTGTCGGATGACCACTCTGTATATTTTTTGACCAAAAGGTATCAGGTTTTCTTTGTAATAATATTTTTTTCTTCCGATTATTGGCCTTACAAGCAAAGTGTTTTGGCCAATTTGTAATAATGGTGATAAGTATATTCCGATTATTATTCTCAATGTCATTCGCAATTAACAATTTTTTAGAGTGACAGCCATGCACAAATAAAGAGAGAAGTTCTGTGTAAATACCTTTACCGATTTTTTTTTACATGCAAATATCTTTATTCAACTAAAATACATGAAGTTTCTGTCGAAACTAATAAAATATTTGTGAAATAAACACAAGAGTTTATGATTTTTTATATAGTAATTAATGGTAGGGGTAAAATTTGCACTTTTTAATTTTCCTCATATCTGCTTCAAATTTGATATATGGGGTCCTTGTTGTATTCTATGCAATTTTTCTTCATAAAATTTTTCGTTATCTTAACAGTTTGACCCATTTTTCGGTACCACCGTCAACTATTTTTTACAGTCCTGCCAAACCGGTGATCACATGACATGTGTCAAAATGTAATTTTTTGTTGTTGGGCATGCATAAACAAACCCCAATAGTTTTTTAGATATGTCAATAATACAATTTTTTCCCATATGTAGCCAACTTTATGGCGAGCACTGTATAATCAGAATTCCACTAATGACGAAGGTACTAAATTAATAATTTTAACATTTTATGATATCTTTCCTATTTTTTTATAATTATTTAGGGACGTCATTGCTGTTACAGGAGAACAAAACTGTTTGAGAACTACTAGCATTTCTTATACATCAAATAAAATCTTAGTTCAGACGTTTTAGCGGCCATGACACAAGTCAGCTTAAATTGTAGCCGACTCTATATTTTCACTGCCGGTGAAGCATTTAATAAAACTTCGGTTTTTTGCGCAACCCTAATATTTATAGATGTCCAGATATTATTTGATTTCATTAATTAAGTAATGTAGTATAATTTCTGACATGCGCTAATCAGGAGAATAAAATGTAGTTTGGTAAAATGATCATTTATCAGTTGTCTGATAATATATCTGCAGAGAAATGGCAAAGAACCTTTAAAGAGAAAGGGAAGCGAATTTATCCGACTTTGGCTCAGAGCCTAATTATTTTCAATAAATAAAACTGTTGTGTTGATAATTTTCTCCAGGTTTGTTTGCTTTACACTGCAATTTGCTAGTATGCCAACAAACTACAAGGGATCACCTTTATATGATGTTATAAACGGCAAGTGTTTTTCGCCCTTTGGATTTAATTAAAAAGGGATCGCAGTAATTGTCTGTTACTTTTAATAATGCTAATTTAAAATAAGTCTCGCTAAATTTGTTTAATCTCCTAGCAAAATAAGCTCTTAGTAACAATTGAAATAGTGTTATTTCTAAGCTACGAGGCCAACATCAATGTTTCCACGCAATGTACTTTGGGTTTGAATTGTTGTTTTGGAGATTGCACGCTGAGAAATCTGTAGGAGGTTCTATTATATCTCTTAGGTAGGACTCGGTCCCCAAAACTTTCTTATCAAGATAATTTCATGAAACTTATTTGTGTAGTTTGTCTGTGTATTTAGACTTACACATTAACTCATTCATATTAAAATACAACTGAATACTTATCTGAACTTTCCTGTGTATATATACTTGTGTATCAGGCTTTGTTTGTTTTACGGTTTTTGGGTTTAAATTACTTTACAAGTTTCCAAAGCAATTACTTTATTTTAAAATTAAAAGTTTAAAGGTGCTTTTTGAAGGTTATTACACTTATTGTAAATATTTGATTTAGGTAAATTATAACCGGCGGACATTTTAAAAAATCATCGTAAAATATTTTTTAACAAAAGTCAGTTTCATAACTAGTTCAACTGAAATATCGAATAAAAAACAATAAAGCTCTGTTAGTCTGTATGAGCGTATACAGTGTGAACCTAAAGAAACGCACAAAATTCACATCTTTGATAAAAATGATATTAACTGAGCCATTCTTTTGGAAAAATGACATTTTATGTAAAAATAGATTACCTTTCACAAATTTACGAGTAATGTTCCACTTTCTTATGGACTGATAAATCTTGTAGCCTACATTTTTGTTTTAACTAGCATGAAAACATTTGACATAAAAACAAAACGAAGAAAATAATAAAAAAACAATCACCTTAGCAACAAAGAGATACAGGCCTTTTTGTGTAAAGTATCGATAACTTTTTTATTCCTGGTACGTGTGGAACATCAGTTTTGTGATACCCCTGAGACAGTGTAAAATTAGTGAAAGCAATGCCACGTTTAAGTGAAAGAGAACGCGTAGAACTATTGATGATGGTTGGATATGGTGATAGGCTGAGAACTCATCAGGAAGCATGTGATGTTTTCAATGCCAGGTATCCCGAAAAGAAAATTTCTAGATACACTATAAGTAGATTGGTGGCTAGATATGATGAATCTGGTAGTGTAGCTGACCTCCCTCGATCTGGTCGCCCTAGCACAAGAAACGAAACCAAAGTAAAGAAAAGAAAGAAAGTGAGGACAGCTGGCTTTAAATCATAACGTGAGTCAAACTTCTGTTGTACGTCTATTGAAAAAAAGAAAAATACCATCCATACAAAGTGCAATTAATCCACGATTTGAACGAGGACGAACCAGATCGGCGCTTACAGTTTTGTGAACAGTTGATGATCTTGTGCGATGAAAACCTAAATTTTTTAAAGAGCATTGTTTTTCCTACTGAAAACATTTGGTTTCAGCAAGACGGGGCCCCACCTTATATTGGGATAGCAGTGCGTCAGTTTTTAGATGATACTTTTACTGGAAGGTGGATAGGTCGTTGAGGTCCGATTGAGTGGCCCCCGCGTTCACCGGATTTAACCCCCTTAGACTTTTTTCTTTGGGGTTACTTAAAGACAAGGGTGTATTTTAACACACCGGATACCATAGAAGAAGAAAGACAAAATTGGCTTGGAGATGACACGAATTGCCCATGAGATGACTCAGAACAGCTTGCAAAGTGTCTACACTCGTCTTGGTCAATGCCAAATGGTTGGAGGGTCGCAATTTGAGCGATGGAAATGACTTCTTTCTCACAATTACTTCTGTAAGATATCAATCAATAAAAATGTTTTTTTTCCAAAGTAATGGCTTAGGTAATATAATTTTTTTTCATATCACCAGAAAGCTAAAGGGATATGCCACCAAAAACAGTAAACAAAAATGTCCGTTTCCATAAAAAAAAAAAAAATATGATGACGTCATAATTCAAAAACCAATGACGTCATAAATTTTGGTATAGTGACAAAATGTAGCATTTACAAAACTAAAATCGACCTGTTTAAGGATTCTTTTGACAAATGACATACCAAAGATATGAATTTTGCGCGTTTCTTTAGGTTGACACTGTGTATGTATCTATATTGTAGATTGGTTATATGTAAGGTACATTGCGTTGTGGAAAAATCAATTGAATTATTGGTTTCAGAAGATATACATCATCCTGCTCTTATTGTGAACTTCGAAACTCAGTTTGTAAATCCGAATATCAAATTTCCAATGAAATCTACTAATTCTTTCAACTTTCGAAAGGCAAATTTTCCTCTTCTGTATGAACAATTACTGCACATTAACTGGTCGTTCCTAAATGACTATGATGATGTTAAAATCTGTGTTGACTTATTTTATAAGAAATTAACTGAAGTTTTTAATGAGAACATACCCAAGTTCAAAACTCCAAAAAATAAAAGACAGTTTCCCCCTTGGTTTAACGGTGAAATTATAAAAAATATAAAGCTAAAGCATAAAAAATTGATATCATTTAAACGTCATGGTAATAATGAATCGCTAACTGAATTTCGTAGACTTAGATCACAAATCAAGTCGGATATTAAAATTGCATTTCAAATTTATACAAATCGAATCGAAAATAATATCACATCGGAACCCAATAAATTCTGGGCTTACATCAATGGAAAAAAAGGGAAAACTAGCATACCTAAAGACATGACTTATAACAATGAGCATCTAGAGACCCCTAATGATATCGTCGATGCATTTGCTAACTTTTTCGAGCAATCTTACTTCCTTAACATCTCGGACGCCCCTGTAACCGAGTCTAATAATCCTTCGTTTGACTGTTTGGACATTAAACGCTTTTCAGAGGCTGAAGTTTGCATGGCGTTAAAAAGAATTAAACCTAAACTTACTGCGGGCCCAGATGGAATTCCAGCATTTCTACTGAAAGACTGTGCCAGCATTTTTGCATATCCTCTCTGCATAATTTTTAATTTATGTCTTAGGAAATGCTGTTTTCCTGATATTTGGAAATACTCCAAAGTGTGCCCTGTGTTTAAAAAAGGTGAAAGAAATGATGTTACCAATTATAGACCGATAACAATCATATGTAACTTTGGTAAAGCTTTCGAAATCCTACTACATGATAACATTTATGCACATGTTCAACTGAAAATATCTATGCAACAACACGGTTTTATGAAAGGTCGCTCCACCGTAACGAACTTAATCTGCGCTACTCAGTACATTGCTGAATCAATTGATTCTCAAATACAGGTAGACTCAGTCTATACTGACTTTTCTAAGGCGTTTGACAGACTGAACCATAGGAAACTTCTCTGTAAACTTGACAAATTCGGATTGTCTGACGGTTTACTTCAATTTCTTGAGAGTTACTTGACTGATAGAGTTCAGTTCGTATCATATAATGGATATAAATCTGTTGAATACCGAGCCACGTCAGGAGTACCCCAGGGATCAATACTTGGACCCCTTTTCTTTAATATTTTTATTAACGACATCAGTGATCACTTAGATGTATATTTCTTAATATATGCCGATGACGTCAAGATGTTGCATAGGATTAATGATTTTAATGACTGCAAAAAACTTCAAAACAACTTAACTAAGTTATCGGCTTGGTGCGATGAAAATGATCTTCACCTAAATGTTGGCAAGTGCAATGTTATGAGTTATACAACCAAGGAATCCCCAATTATATATAATTATAATGTTAATGGCGACATGCTGAACAGACCATCTACGTTCAAGGATCTAGGTGTAACTTTTGATAAAAAATTAACCTTCACTAACCATATTGACGCTGTAATTTCGCATGCACACAGAATGTTAGACTTCATTTTGCGTAACAGCCATGATTTTATAGATGCGAGAACCTTAAAGATGCTTTATTTTGCTTTCTATCGGTCTAAACTGGAGTATGCTTCACTTGTCTGGCAATCTGGGTATAATACTCATAATGATAAATTGGAAAACATTCAGCGCCGCTTCCTGAAATTTTTAAACTGGAAAACTGAAGGTACATATCCACCAATTGGAGCTTCTCAAAATCAATTACTTGAAAAATTTGATATTATTAGTCTTTCCGAAAGGCGCGAGTCCTTTGCTTTGCGTTTTCTAGATAAAATTATGCATAATAAAATAGATTGTAGTGAAATATTAAGCCAACTGAACTTCTATGTCCCACGGATTAATTCTCGTCATTCTCATACTTTTTATTTATCCACTCCTAGATCTAACGTATTAAAGTTTTCTCCTCTTTTTAATATTTGTACTAGTTATGATACTCATTGCAGTGAATTGGACATATTTGCCTAGCAGTCAGAAATTTCATCTACTGTCGTGCAGTATAATCGCCTTCATAATTTCTATTTGTACTTTTTAGTTAGGTTAGGTTAAGTTAGTTTAGATTTCCATCCTATAAATGGTTTTGTACTGTTGGATGATGTATGATTAAATAAATAAATAAATAAATAAATAAATAAATAAATAAATAAATAAATAAATAAATAAATACGATAACGCCTGTCAAACTTTTAATTTCAGGTTTGAACCATAAGTAAAATGGCATAGTAGAATACGACCTTATAATTCAAGAGAATACGGCACAAAAATCTTTCTCATAGAATACCTGCGTAGAATTTGTAATTTGTGGTAGAAAATATGCTCGTAAACATTGTACCGGTGACAGACTGTTAAAAATCGTGGCAGGGTATTTTTAAAAGTCTCTAATTTCACCTGTTTGTATGTTAGTTAGTTAGTATATATGTTTAGGTCAAATCTTGCAATCCAAATTTTTACTAGTCCTAATTAAGTTAGAGCCTTGAAAAGTTGCACATGTGTATACCTATGTCTTGTGACAATGAAATATACTATATCTAAATCCAATTTGGCGGACGGTTGAAGGTGGCGTATTAACTTTTCCTTCACAACCCTCTTGATATGGACAACATGTAGCATTTAAACAGCTACCTTATGAGTTTAAAACTATTTTATGTGCACCATAAATCATAATAGGTATTGTAACCGTTGAACTATTTAAATTTAGATTATCTTATCGGTTTATGACAAGCTCTACAGTGACCCGTATGATAAGCTGCCTTTTTTTTTGGAGGTGGGGGAGGGGAAATCCTCATGGACATCCGGCGAACAGGTCCGCCGCGCCGGGTAGCGCTGGATTTTTACCAGCTAAAACCCCTCCCCTCTTCGACCCTGCCCTCTGGTACCGCTCTCGCATCTTCTTCAGAGGAAGCGCCTGTTGCTCCTTAAAATCATGTCACCAGTTGTCGTCTCTCTCCTCCTCTTCTTCGACCTTTAAGATGTCCCTAATCATGGTCTCTATTTTACCTCAGGTTGCCTCTCCTTCCAACATCAGGGGGACTAAGTTTTCCACCAGGATAGTTATTTCTAGCCCTTCTTGGCATGTGTTCTTGAATATGTCTCATCTAGGGCACCAGGATAGTTATTTCTAGCCCTTCTTGGCATGTGTTCCTGAATATGTCTCATCTAGGGCACCAGAAAATAGTGTGTTCAGGAGAGTTCTTTTCGCCACAGTAGACGCACTCGTCGTCGTTGACCTTACCTATGCCTCTGACATAGGTTCGAAAGCAGCCATGCCCGGATAGCGCTTGGGTTAGGTGGTATCCGACTTCACCGTGTGGTCTTTCGACTCACTTCCTAATGTCGGGTATTAAGGTCTTTGTCCAGCGGCCCTTTGAGCTCGTCTCCCATCTAGCCTGCCACCGTTCGTAGAGCAGGCTTTTCGTGTGTTTGGTGTCCATTCCGTCGAAGGAACAGGTCCATGGGGGCCACGCCGGCTATCACGTGGACCGCGTCTGCAGATATGGTTTTAAAAGCACTGGCTATTCTGATGGCTGCCTTCCTGTGTGCACATCCCAACCTCGTTCTGGTCCTGGCCCTTATCCATACTGGTGCGATGATAAGTTGCCTATAATTACTAAACATGTAAATGTAACGACTGGTAATTGTGACAAAAGATGGAGTAATCTCGTGTAACAAGCCAACCCGTCGTGTAGGAATAATTCAGTTTGAAATTAAACTCCGTTGCTTCCAGATGATTTTTCCTTGGTCAGCTGTAAATATTCGTAAAGTATCAAGTAATAAATTTAAATATTAAGTGGTAGAAGAGAGAACATAGGGTTCTGGTTCTCCTTTTCTGGCTGCGATTCTTCGAGCGTCATAGCCCGCACTCTTGACTTTGGAGTATCCCTATAAACGGCTTCTACTTCTAGTGCACGCACCAAGGCTTCAATACTACTGTTATGTCGGGATAGCCTGAGGACTCGACTGATCTCCTCGTCCCTTATCCCATCTAGGAATGCCCCCACTGTCAATTGTTCTTTAAATTCTTTTGGCTCATTAGGATATGCTAAGTGTGCCAGTCTTTCCACCGCAGCTTCAAATTCTTGCAGACTCTCTCCAGGTTTCTGAACGCGCAATTTCAGCCGGGTCTGGTATACCTGAGCAAGGTGTTGATCGCCATATCGTATATCTAAGGCAGCTTCTAAAACTCTAAAGTTCCGTTGTTGGTCTACTGGAATTGTCTGGAGCAACTCCTGCATGGCCTCTTAAAGCCAGGACTAACGCCGTAGTCTTCTCTTCGCCATTCCAGTTGTTTGCACTCGCTGCTGTCTCAAACTGCCTCTTGTAAATGGTCCATGAACTTTGGCCGTCAAAGGAGGGAGGTTCGAACAGATGACCTGATAATGCCACTTGCTGACTTCCTCTATCCCTCAGCTGTCGCTTAAGCTGGTCTATTACCCTTTTGACTTCTTCTTCAAACATGTTTACTTTCTCTTTGACTTCACTTACTTCTACTCGATGCCTTCTTTCTAGCAACAATTTCTGGAATTGTGCAAATAAGTCCTGTATTTGCCTTTCGGTTGCCATACTTCCGTTTGTTATAGGTATATGACTACGTTGAAATCAAATAAATTTAACAATTACGTATCTATCAGTAATGGGACTGTCCAGAAAAACCTCAAAACGGCACGAAATAGTCTTATCTAGAGTTCTTGTCACTTAACCTCTAATGTCCAAATAAAATGTTCCAAAAATGTCCCGAAAAATGCACTTAACACTATTTTTCCTGTTCGAGAACAACCCTCGAACAATGTCCAGTAAATTAGTCATCTGTGTTAGTGTTATTGAACCAAGTAAAACGATCCATCTGAAAAAATATCCAATTTACTATAAAAATAAAATCAGACAAAAATCCCATGAAAAAATAATTATTAAAACCATTAAAAAGACTTCTAAACACCTTTGGCCTAATATTAAATAGAAATATACGTAAAAAAATATTTTACTAAAAATGACCAAAATATTGACTTTTTCATCTCGAGGACGACGGTCAATCGCCTTTGGGCTCCGTCGTTCGAATTTTCAAAATTACTCCAAAAATTGACGTTGCATGGAGCGGAGAACCGCTCCGCCCGACGAACTTTTCGAAAGTACCACGAAATTGGTTTTTCTACAATACAACGAATAAAATCACATAAGACTGAAAACTGCTCCGCACAACAAATTTTTCGGAAGTACAACGAATTTAATTTTTGAAAATCTCAAAAAAGTTATTTTTACAAAAATACCGTAACAAGACGAAATTAAAGCCAAAAACAGCTCCTCGAGATGAATTTTTCGAAAGTACCACAAATTTGGTTATTCGAAACTACAACGAATTTGGTGTTTCACAAGTAGCAATCCTCAGTCAGGATGTAGCGAGTAGCTATTTTAAACGTCAAAATTTAGGAAAAAATCAATGCGGCGTTTTTATCAATATAAACCAAAATCCTCATTTAATATTCCTCAAAAGGATGGAGCATAATCCTCATACAAAACCCCAAAAACGTACAGAAAAATTGTCAAGGAATTCAAAGTCGGAGGGTCGATTCCGACGAATACAAAATACTTTTTATCCCGGCTCAGGCGGACAACGCCATACTAATCGCTCGAAGGCGAGTCGACGGAAAAAAAGTGTATTTGTGTTCGATGCCGTTAGTACGCTTATAAAAGCAGGAAAACCATCGGATACATACAGACAGCTTCTTTAAACATCTTGATAATAATTTCGATAATATTAGTGCCAAATTCAAAGTGAATACTTTTCAAAATGTTTTGCATACATTTTACAAATATTACTAATTGGGAGTCTGAATCCTTCTGTACTTCATAGTCATAGTTCTCTCGACGCTGGATAAGTTACACTCCTACGGGAGGTAACGGCTTGCCGAGTGGTGGTGCTCTTTGATGTTTGCCTTATACACATTAGCTAAGTATTGAATATTTATATTTTTTACATTTTATGAATTATTTCAATAAACGAGAATATATTTTGAATTCGATTTCTTATTGATCCACTAATTATAAGATTTGTGACCGACGGGCGATTCTGTGGCGTGAGTCGGAAAATTACTTTCCGCGGGTCACCTTGATCCCGCCAAGTCTGTGTACTGGTCCGAATACTCATAGAATCCATCGACGGTCTTAATTATTAAGAAGTGTTTCTGAGAAAGTGCTAATTATAAGCCATATTCATTAAAAGTGCATTGTCCTACATAAGAGTTCGACGGAGAGAGCAGACTGTAGCAATCGCAGTAAGTATAATTTTGTCTATTCTTGTCTTGGGGAGTCTGAAGGTTATATTGAATCCCCCTTGTGAGTAGAGTTGATCAGTATCGTAGTGGCGACACGGCTCCGGCCTAAATTATATACAATCCTTGTCGTGTCCTTCAGACCAAACGATACTAGGTTCATCTACATTAGCACCAACTTTGAGAATACACTGCCAAACATTATCGAACACTTCTGAAAAATCCCCTTGTTAAAATTCCGCTTCTGACATCAGTCGTTGCATGTATCCACCTCTTAGGAAACACCCTATATGAATCCATGGGTTCTAAATAATTTTAACAAAGGAGAAACCACTAACACTTTATTTAATAATTTACTGACTATACAATACTTTAAAATAACCTTTACACTTTCTTTAGTTGATATTTAACCTCACTTTCGTTACCGAACGTCACTTTCCTAAAACTTCCCTCTCTGCGCCAGTAATTGCGCCTTATATACGCTGAAATTGCCTCTAGATCCATCAAGAACCAATCAAGAATCTTCGTCTACCACAGTCTAGAAAACTCCATCCCTTTCTACAAGTTTCCAGTCATTAATAGGCATAGGCGTATCAATCTTCAGTTTCAAGGGGGTGTAATACATAACAATAGCATAACAGCAATTGGCGAACGTTCTTCGAAAAACAGCTATGTGAGTGCAGAAGTGCATTGACGTTAATGGACAGCATTTTGAACAACTGTTGTAATGTTTTGTGTTAATTTTTTGTATTCCAAAGCCACCTTATGTGTATAGTTGCCTTCATTCGTTTAGTGCAGGTAAAAAAAACTGTAAAAAACGGAGCATACATTTGGCTCGTTAAGATAATTGATGTCTCACAGAGCCGTACTTAAAATTTTTGTGCACACTGATAGAAATTTAAATCTGTTGAGCAATGATGAATTTTCAGTCTAAATTAGAATTATCAAATATTCTCTTATTGCTCAGTTTTGGCAATAATAATTTAATCTATTGAATTATTATTGTTACCACGTAAGGACCACGAGATACAAGTAATTCCTGCCAAAAAATGTGGGTTCAGAGTTAAGGTTGTTGCTATTTATATCAATAATCCTAGCCTAATCTAATTGACCCAGATTAAATAAATAAATTTAATTCTAGAAAACAAGTAAACAAATATTAAATAAATAAATTCAATTCTAGAAAACAAATAAATAATTATTAAATAAATAATTCAGTTCTAGAAGACAAATAAATAAGTATCAAATAAATAATTTCGATTCTAGAGAACTTCGAGCAATTTCTAAATTTTTTAATACGTTGCAAATATTCATTCATTACATCCCAGTACAATTCTGTAGCTTTCCATAATACTTGCTCTTTTATGAATCACTTTAAAGTTAAATCCTATATCTTTATTCGCCATCGCCTAAGTGTTTGTTCACTAAATGATACTACACCTGTTGTTCTTAGTTCCATATGTTGGTATCTCATTTTCCTTATACTTATTGTAAATTAAATCTCTTAACAACTTCACCACAGACGAATCTGATGCTCGTGATTTTCCTTTCTCCGAATTAGCTTTTCGATCATATGGTCCTTCCTTAATTAATTTATAAATAGTTTGTTCTGGAATTTCTGTTAAGCAGGCGGTTTTTTCCACAGCTCCGGTTTCTCCTTCACTTTCTTTTATATTTTTATAAAAATTTAAAACTGCTTTTTGGGTGTGTTCACATAAATGTTGTCTAGAAACTGTCTCTGTAATTTGCGAGCTGTTAATAATCTCCATACGTTCCTGTCATTCTCTGCTAGTGCTAGGTAAAGAACCTTCCCAAGGCCTAAACATTTTCACGATATTATTTTACCACCACCCGAATAATTAATTCACTACCCGCCAAAATATTTATAAAAACACAATTGCATAAAATACGCTAAAACGCAAAGGAAGATATCATGTACCTGTTAAAGTATATTACCCTTTTAAGCTCTCACAATTTAAATATAAATACAGATCACCAACTATATTTTTATCTTATAAAGCACATACAAATATATTCTTAACTGATGCGGTTAATTTGAAATTCCGTGACATTGAAAATATTAAAAGTTCGACTCTGTTGTTCCCGCTAGGTCGTAAAAAATTTTCCGTAGTGGCGAGTTGGTAAATATGAACAAAATAAATTAATTAAATAATTGGAACAGAACATACTTTATATGTGAATAATGATGTTCTACGTATTAAATACTATAATATATTTAATATTTAATATGTTATAGAGGAGTTAACTCGAAAATCGACATGCCCTGATCTTCCCTCAATGCTGTAGTCAAGTATAAGCTGCACAGCTTTGAGGTCTCTTATGTGCATTAAACACATGAAGACAACTATAACAAGGTAATTAGAACAAAATTGTATTCTCTTATTTTCTTTTAGCTGTAATTTTGTTTGTATTTATCTCACATTTTAAGACGATATAGAATAAATTCCTTATTAATAGTAGTCATAAATGGTACCACGGTACCAATATGGTCCATTTGAAAAAATTGAGTTTTGCCCTAAAAACAATTTTGGTGAATTATATTTGCTCATAAATCTACGTAATTTATGAGCAAATAAAATTTAGTGTTTTTAAGGGAATTTCGATTTTTGTAGCATTACACGGACCATTTAGAATAAATCGGAACCTCCATGGCACACTTAAATGGAAAACTAAAAATTATATTATAAAAGAAATTGATGTTTGAAATGTCACTTATTTGACATCGTTGGATTCAGCAAATTATGCAGAATTCAAAAATACATCCGGTATAATCTGCTCATTTCTCCTAGATTTTATTCAGTCTAGAATTCTCCTTTGAAAACAGTATTTCGGTGAACAAACCTGTTTTTAACACCTCCGTATTTATCTTGTTCCACAAGGACTTTCAATTGCTTTGTTTTGAAAGTTCTTTACGTTTCCTATTGATCATAATTTTCTATTTTCTCCTCAAATTGTCGATTCGCTTTCATTAAATATTCAGTAATTTCTACTTTTTCACTACATCAAGAAAACGTAAGAATAGTCTGTTTAATCTAGTTTACAATATACAGTATAATATTAGTAGACAAGTTAAACCTGTCCTGACATATATCGGTTTTAGATGAATTTTACTTATTAGTTTAGTAATTTACCCGAGGATAATTAAATAAACATTGAAACTTCGGGTCCCATATTCTATAGAAGGTAACATTTTTATATTAACATTCAGGAATCCAGATTTATCTAAAACAAAAAAATTGTGATTATTGTCAGCGAAGAAAATATAGCTTGTAAAGACGAATTTTCTAAATACGTACTAATAAAACAATTAATAATAATAATTTCTGTAATATAATAAATTTTTCAATGGGTTTTGTATAATTTTTTGTTACCTAATTAATTGCAAAGTTAACTTTTATGATATTTCAAACGGGTTTTAAAAGTTAATATAAATGGTTCAAGGCGTTTAGTAACGGAAAGGACTGTAAAAATACAAAATCTGTCGTTTTGTCTTAATTAAGTGCAAGTCACTGTAGAATTTAAGAGAGCTATTGTTCTAGGGTTTGTAAGGTTCTATTCAGCTTTGGGCCTTTGATTAACCTGTCTTTCTATTCTGGCCTGCCTGTCCCGTAAGAATATCCGTGCTATCAGATTTTTTGCTCTTTAAAAAGAATTGGATTTTACTTCTATCTAATGGATACTTTTATACAATTATTTAGTTTTCTTTGTAAACTATTTTGTCTTTGTTAATAGGCAATAAATGAAAATACATAATAACTTTTTAAAAACAAGCTGTTATTAAAAATCCCCTATAAAATTAAAAATATGTTTTCAATTATAATAGTATTTTCAGATTTGGAGTTCAAAGTGTGTCTAATTAGGTGACAGACGCGTGTCTCGTGGCTCCTACGGGATCTCAAGATAAATCTGGATAAAGAGGCAACAAGAAGTCGAAATTGTATAATATTAAAGCGTGAACAATTCTGCATTGATTGATATAAATTAGCAACACAAAATAGTGTATATAGACAACCAGAAAAGTGTACTGCTTGACCGTGTAATATCTACCTGTTATCACCCACTTCAAGAAGGGACGGACCCTTCTTGAAGTGTTTCACGCCACCCTATTGTACGGTATGAAAAAATACATGAATACTTAATTTTTACATACGACAAACATTTTATTTTTCAATTAATACATTTCTTCGAATACCTAAAGTATATGTTTTCTATGTTTGATATTTTTATGTTTTGTTTATTCCCTATTTGTAGTTTATTGAGAGTTTTATTGCTGTTTTCAAATTATTTTGAAATATCTACTCGCATAATAAGTATATTAAAAACAGGTGTTTTTTTCCTTGTTTTTATGTACCATCCTACATTTTAAAACAATTATTTATCTTAATTCAATTTTGCAAATTGTATTTATAAGTAGTCTCGTAAGCAATATTCATATAAGCACAGTTTATTGAAATTAATCATTCAGAGTTTAAAACTCAGTATCGAGGTCAGTCTTTTTATGTGTTCTTTGCGAATCATGCAGCAATATTTCGGTATTGTCGGTAATAGGTCGGTATTGTTGGTAATATATCGGTATTGTCGGTAATATTTTGGTATTGTTGGTAATATCTCGGTAATGTTGGTAATATCTCGGTATTGTCGGTAATATTGCTGGTAATATTTCAGTATTTTTGGTAATATTTCGGTATTGTCGGTAATATATTGGTAAGATAATACCAACAGTAATATGGTGTACAGAATTTCAGACAGTGAGGCACCCCTCGAGCTGTAGCATCTTTGGGCGATGGTTTTGTTGGCTTTGGGCGTTACATAAGAATTTTTTTCGTTGTCGTGTATTGTATGGATGATTGACTAATTGCAATTTGTTATTTAAGTTCTGGTGTATATTTACTTTTAGAAAAAACAACTGTCTTAGATCAAAAACTTTTACTTCCTTAAATAATTCTTCAGATGGGTAAGTCAATTGACTTACTTTTGACTTGACTTTTTATCTACCATAATTTTTAGAAATATTTTTTGCATAATTTTCAAGTTTAAAATATGGGCATTTAGGACACCACCCCACCCTAAGATACCATACGATAAATGAGATTCTACTAGTGCATGATAAATTACTTTTAGGTACCGCTGACTGAGGAAATTCTTAAGTTATCTGAACCTATACAATGTACAATACAGTTTATTTACTACAAAATTAACATGACTGTCCCATTTTAGGTGCCTGTCAATCATGATACCTAGATATTTGATTCCTGTTGACGATTATATTATATGAGGTATCCCATTAATTTGTACACTAATTTCCTTGAATTGTGGTAAAGACGTTGCATTTGGACTGAAAGGGATATAGTGGGTTTTTTAAGGTTTAAGGTAAGGAGTTTATAGTTAAAACAATCAATAGTTTTACTCATACCACTTTCCACAATGTTTTTTAATTCATTCCAAGAGCTTGGTAGAAGAATGCCGTATCGTCTGCAAAGCTGACAATATCAGCCCTACTCTGAACTGAATATAAGCTATTTATACGGATAATAAACAATATGGGTCCTAGAACAGTTCCCTGAGGAACTCCATAGTGAAATTTTGCATATGTACTGTATACATTATTTATCTTCACACACTCTTTTCGACCTGACAAATAACCTTTGAATAAGTTTAATGCATTATCTCTGAAACCCATATCTTTAAGCGTATTTATGAGAAGCGTATGACTTGCCGTGTCGAAGGTTTGCCAGGTCAACAAACACACATAGGCTTACCTTTGTTCAAAGCAGAGTAGGTACGTTCAGTTAGAGTTACTATAGCATCTTGAGTGGATTTACCTTGTTGGAAACCGAACTGCATATTTGAAACCAATTCATATCTTTTAATGTAATTTGTTACCCTAATTTTTAGTATTTTCTCTGTTATTTTTGCAAAGTTTGTAATTAGTGATATTGGCCTATAATTTAAAATTTGTCGTCGGTCTCCACTTTTAAAGATAGGTATGATGCTTGATGTTTCAAACACAGGAGGAAAGTAACCTGTTTGGAACATTTTTTTAATTATCATGACAAGAGGTTCAGCTATATAATCAGCAATGCTCTTAATTGTCTCTGCTTGTAGTCCGTGCCGTATCCTGGGGATTTCTTGTTTTTAAGCTGCTTAATAGTTTGCATCACTTCTATGATATTTGTAGGAGATAAGAAAAATGAGTTCTACAGGATGCGTTGCCTTTCATGACAGTTGTCGTTGCGTACAATTTTTTCAGCAAGACTTTCACCTACTTCAGAGAATGTCTTGTTGAAACAATTTGCAACGTCTTCTTCATCTTCTAAGATAATACCATTCTGATTCTTAATTGTAATTTTACTTTCCTTGGTTTTATAATCCTGTGTAATATTGGCTATAGTTCGCCACAGGTTTCCCTGATAATTTCCAGCTTCGTCTATTTTCTTTTTATAGTAATCATTTTTTGTTTGTTTTACTAAAGTCTGTAGTTTACTTTTGTATATTTTATATTCCATAGAAAGTTGAATATTATTTTCGTCTGTTTGTATTTGATATATATTTCATTATTTTTCATTTATTGATGTAGCCACGGCAGTTGTTATCCAATTTTCTCTTTTTATTTTATTATTTTTAATTTTTATGTATTTAGTACTTATTTGAAGAGAATCTGATATCAATTCGACAAAGTGCCTTGTGTCTCTTTCAAGATCCGTAGACTAGAAACAATCCCAAGAAGTGTTTTGTAGTATCCCCTCTACTTTATTGTAAGCTACAACAGTTCTATATTTTTTATTATTAAGTATCTTATGTTTATCTGTATTGTCATATTGTTGCTGTAGTATGATTTGCAATATTTCTGTAAAACAGTCTGTTATATCATTTTTTAAAATTAAAGGTAATACGATTTCGTTTATTATAAATTTACTTTTAATGAAAATGTGGTCAATACATGACTTAGACTTACCCTGTATTCTTGTGTAATCATTTATAGCTGAAATGAATCCATACTCACTTAAAATGTCTAAATATTCAGAGACGAACTCCAGTTGCTTTTGGAATATATCTATATTTATATCACCCACTATTATGTGATAATCATCTTACTTGAGTGTGCCTCTAAATAATGTTTAAGTTGCTTGTTATATTCATACGGACAGGGTTGGGGGGGACCTATAGATGGCAGTTACAATAATATATTTTTCATGGTATTTAATATTGAGTTTTAATGTTTTTATATGATCTATGGAAATTACTTCGTGGTCATACGAGATCTCAGATTTTATATAGATTACTACACCACCATTCTCGTTGTAATCACCTTCATTATATATTATAGTCTATATCATAGGGTCCGCTCGCGTCGATGTCCTGCCAAGTTTGAAAACTCTTTAATTTCTGATTACTTAGGTCTACAGGATCACCGAATAGCATGTTGGCGTTTCTGAAAATGGATTTTTCTTCAGCAATATACAAATGTAGATTATAGAAAAAAAAGAAATACTTAAAAAAGTATATGTTTTACTATAAAAAATACAATATCTAAGAATTTTTAACATCTAACTTAAAATTTTGCAAAAGAAGTAAATTTTTGGTTTTCTGACTTTTTAAAATATTTTTTAGTTGAAAAACAATAAGTTATATGGAAAAACAGTTTAAATAAAAATGTGTAGAATTTAATGCTGAATGCAACGACATATAGTTTATTGAGTATTGATTAAATAATAATGCTCTAAAATTTAAAAATCATGGCGCGCTACGGATATTGTCGAAGAATATTGCGGTGCGCAAGGTGAGTTTGGTTGGGCCAACAGTTAATTAATGGGATACTTATACGATAATATAGCTTCTCTAAGTTAAAAATTGCATTCAAGCCATGTCAGAAATGTTTTAAATTTTTTAGTGACAAAGAATTACAGCTTTTTTAAAAGGGCGGATTAAATAAATGTGTTTTTATTATTAATATAACTTCATAAAGTAATAGTATGACATAATCTTATCTAATCTAACGGCCTGAATTGCGTCTTTAATTGTCTTCTTCGACTTAAAATAATTCTGTCTTGTCTGCATGTCATCATCTTCTAAAAAATATTTTTAGTTATTCGCCATATGTTAAACTAAAAATACTACAATTTACCTGATTTATCTTTATATTCTTCCATGATCGATGAAGTTACTAAATCTGGGGTATTTGCACAAACGAAGTTTCCTGCAAAACAATGACAGGCTTGTGTGCAAATTATTTCGATTTTATTTCAGGAACATATCATTGTTCGCCTTCTTGCAGCTAGATTTGTCAAGGTTAATTTTACAGCTCTTGAGGCAGGCGTGTGGGTTAAGCATGGAGACTGGTTTTAAATATTCGTGGTTTTTTCTTCACTCACAGAGAATAGCAAATTTTGGTTATTTTCATTCGCACTTCTCCATACTGCTGCAATATAATGGACCCTAAAATAAAATAACGATCAACCCCAAACCCATCAACTGTGGGTGGTAGGTTATCTTCTTATTGGCACAAGTCAGTTAGCTTCTTTATTAATTCATTTTTATAGAGCAAACGTACTAATTCATGGAAATTGTCTTCAAGTTATATGGTAGTTGTATTCAGAGTTCCCAACAATGCAAGTGATTTCAGTATTTCTGATGATTCCTACAGATTCTAAAATACTTCAATCCAAAATTCATTGCTAATTCTTGAGAATCTGCCGGTTATATTTGTCCCAGCAAAGGCATGGAAAAAGATTATGATGCATGTGTCCGATACTTAATGACGACTTTTCCAATATCTAGTTCTTTTTTAGTTTGTCCTCGACTGGTTACCATTACGACTTTCTTTGGTAATTAATTGCTCATAAAAACTAACCAGAAGCACAAACACATTTGTATACGGACTGTGCACAGAAATTTTCCATATTGTTGAGTTACACGAAGTATTAGAACAGTATCAGCTTCTTCACGATTTTTTTCTTCTATATTTATCAGCGGGATATATGTAAGTTACCACGTGATTAAATCTTTCTCAATTCTGAGCTGTCTTGGCGAGGTATTCTTCTTCTTTTTGGTTTTTGTTGGATAAAAAATCTTTACGGGAAATATTTTTTATTAATAATCCATTTTAGACATGATAAGATGCGCCAGAGTATTGTTGACATCTTTTTGTATTTGTGCTGTTTTTAACTAGTCTTCCTTTCCTGTTCCATATGGCCGCAACAAAAGACTCGTGGTCTAAGATTAAATCTTATACAACCAGTCTTTAGTTGCTAGCATGTCCTTTTTACAACGGGTTTTTGACACACAAAACATGTACTAGAATTGTGTTCCTTTATTATACTCTTGTAACAAAAGTCAAATTAAGGGAGCCAAGTCCGGCCCTGTCTCATAGAACCACCGTATTTTCTTACTGCTGATCTTGGTAACATTTTAAGGGTCGAGACTTTAGTAAACTATCGTAAAATACCGGTAATAGATACATCTGTTTTATGTTATTTTAGAGTCCAGGAAACGTGCTTTGTTAACTTTACTCTTTATTAGGTAGTCGACGTTAGCCACTTGTAAACAATAAATAAGCATCCAAATTATTTTATGTCCAATTTGCTTTGCCCACTTGAAGTTAAGGGCACTTGTTGAAATACCCAGGGGGTATAGTTAAAATTTTCTAGACTAAGGCAGTTGAAATGGGATTCCAGGAACATATGTAATAGACTAAGATAGATAGACCAAAGAAGGCAGATTTTTTCCCCTATACAAAGGCAAAGCAAGGAACAAAAGGGTTTTTTTTCCATCTGCTGGACTGGTATTAAAATGTTAAAGATAGACCATATGATAAATACCATGATCCGTTAGGTAATTTCAAATGCGTACGGTTTAAGGTAAAGAAGATCCTAATTGGTCGATTTCTGTAAAGTTTACGGCCCACTTTTGAAACGTATTATTTCGATGGAGAGATTATCACCACTCTTGGCTTAAGGTCTGTTCGGTCATCATCTACCTACAGGGTATTAGTAGTATAGTAAATTCTCGTTTTGAGAACCTTTTTCAATTCTAAAGTTTCAGTACAAATTGTTCAGTATTTTGCCGGTTTTAATAAGTAGAAAATTAATGTGTTGTAATTATTGATCTAGGAATATTCGGTCGCGATTTAGCTAAAGATTTGAAATTGCCGCGGACCATTTCTTTTCTTGATATAGTGTAATTACCGTTTGTTACTTCATTTAATCGTAAATGTTTGTGATTGTCATTTCCATTTGTTTTCATTTTCTTCTGTAAATATAGTGGTTTAAGAGTTTTGAGAAATCACGTGTTTTATTTGCTTGTCATGAAATTAAGTTCATTTTATATTCAGTAAAGTTTGTTTGCGAAGTAACCTGGTTGATGGGCACCATAAAGGATATAAACACCTAGAAGGAAAAGGGTAAGCACAGTTTTGATTCCGATGGATATACTATAATATCGACGGGGTCCCCAAAAGTAATTGGGACACTCCGTACTCTGCCAATGGTAATGTCTGATTAAATCATGTAATTAGGGGAATAAAACCCCAGTTATTACACTCTTCGCAACTGCAAAACGAAGAGTATATTGCATTTGATCGGCACATTTCTAAAACCGATAATATCGCACGTGGGGGAAAAAATTTCATATCACTGTGCTGGCGATCGAATTCTGAACAACTTTCAAAATGTTCGTCCGCCCGTCCGTATGTCTGTCTGTCCGTCAGTTTCCTATAAGCACAATAACTTAAGAACGAAAAGTCCGATTGTATTAAAAATAGGACAGGAAGTTAGTGTTAGCTAGAGGAAGAACCCTATTATTTTTTTTAAGAAAGTCGATCAACAAATAAAAAAGTTATTAATTATTTAAATTTTAAAATATTTATTATCAATATTTTGTAATTAGATTAAATGTCTAAAACTGATGTTATTTACGATAAAGATGCGAAGAGTATTCTATAGAATGTGCAACGATTATACAAAAAGTGCAGTGTAAATAATAACAGATCGTAACACGCATTATTCAAGAAAAAACGTATATGCCCATACTAACTGAAATGGGTGGACTCAATGGAGCACGTTATATTCTTGCACATTTATAGGGTTATTTTTCTACCAATACCTATAAATTTGTATATCGCTGGATTCAGCATAAAATTCTGCACATTTTTTATTTGAAATTTTATTCCATATGGCCTGTTGTTTTCAAGATAGAAAATGTTAAATAAAATTGAAAAATAAAAATTTTAGTTTTTTTGTGAATATTCTTAGGTATTAAATATTTTTAACTCCAGTATTTTTTTTTTTTCGTAAATTGTATTTTTTTGTAAGCATTTAATTTTTTTGAAATTGAAAATTGGTCAAATATTACCAAAGATATGATTTTTTGAAAAATCCGCCTAGTCGCCATCCTGAATTGTGGATTACTGGAGAAAAATCCATTTTCAGAAATGTCAACAAGACATTTGGTGATCCCGTTGGCTTATATTTTCATAAAACAAAGCGTTTTAAAACTTGGCAAGACATCGATGCACGCGGTCGTTTTTGAGTCTTATGATAATAGACTATGATTCAAAACTGAAATGAACTGCCAGCGAAAGACAAGAAAAGTAATGACAAGTTTAAATTAAATACTTAAATGAATTATATCGTTATTATTAAAAGGTTTTATTGTAACCCAAAATAAATGAAACACGTATAGTTAGAGAAATAATACGTCGTTACTAAAAGCATTGTCATTTCACATCCGAAAGTCTTACTGGTTATATACTCTAGTATTGCTAAAGCACTTTTTGTCATTCGCTAATACTGGAAAAACTTTGAAGGTGCCCACTAAATCTTAAAATAACTGGCAAAATTACCCTTTCATTAATCTTTGACTTGTTATTGGATGCATCCAATAACGATGTTTCCGCCGTTTACTTCTCGCCCGAAGTAAAAGAGCGATAACACCAAGTAGTTTCAATGACATCCATTGGAAAACAGTTTTAATTCAGCGATTTATCACTCACAGTTAGTGAACCTTGTATTGGAAGTAAGAACCTGTCTCAATCAAGTTTTTACCAATAGATAAATTGGTAGATGAGGTGAAATTGAGTGGCCTGCGCGTTCTCCCGATTTGACCCCGCTTGACTATTTTTTTTGGGGTTACTTACGATCGAAAGTCCACTTCAATAGACCATATTACGTCGATGATTTAGAAGACAGAATAAGGTAAGAAATTAATCTAATCACCCCGGAAACGATACGAACATGTTCTTTCGTTTACTTAGTAACATTAAAAATATAATATTTTTCAATAAAAAAAAATAGAGACATTCAAAGAATACACTGCTGGATAGAGAATTAAAAACCCTTTCTAATGAGCTGTCACGAGCACCCTCGTTCCATTTAAAAATTTTAAAGGGGTAGTTGTCACTCTAAGGGGGTTAAAGGAGAACAGAAGTGATCGTGTTTACAAGAAACACACATACACACCCGCATATACACACACAAACACCTTTTTTTTAGTTGATATTTGAGTTATGAAACATAATTTGTGTACAAACATTTCGTTACCACAATCTCGCAAAGACTTCTTAGAGGTCTCGTTAGAATATATAATTAATTCTCGTAGATTGCAGTATTTTGCACTTTTAGAGACATATGACTACTATCGGTTAGACACTACTGTTAGCTCACAGATGCAAAACCATTAAAAGTTGTTGCAACTGCACTCTTAGGTACCTATTTGGCGTTGAACCATTGAAGAAATCGTTGTTCAGAGGCCTTTCATTTGCTATAAACTCTACTTGGATTTCAAATGGTCTAGCAGGATAAGACAGGCGAAACGGCACCACAAAGCAATCTTTGAAATAACTTTATTATAATATTGGTAAGTCATTATTAGGTATGAAAGTATGATTAATAATTAGTTCTAAGAATTTATGTTAAGTTTGGCAATGCTGCTAGAGACGTCTACTCTAAAGTCCAAAGAGTTACTCTTTATGTTCTATGACATGTGTACGCGGCCATTGTATATTTAATTAATAAATATAATTAACACTTTTGAATATAACTCAGAAGGGGACAGCAATCAGTTTAACGTATATTTACAAAAATTCGATGAGTATTGTAACCAAATAAAAATTGTGTTTACGAGCATTTCAAATTTTTCAAGAGAGATCAACTTGTGGGTGTGACGTTTGATGAGTTTTTAATGGCTCTAAAGCAGCTAGCAAATACCTGCGAATTTAAGGAAAAAGATGGGTCTGGTTCACTTTAGTTTGGTCCGATTTTGAAAATTTTCTAAATGGTAATGAATAATATAAGGCGATCAGAACATATTTAAAAAAAATTGTTGGATGAACCGTAAATTTAAGGGAAAAAGTGTTTCGGAGACGGACAATGCACCCTCTGCTCTTTATATAAAAAAAAGACTAAACCAGCATCTTGTAAAATCATTAATAATGTATCAACATCGTTATGAAGAACATTAATTAAATCACCCAAATTCTGAATGGCATTCATTATAAAAGAAAACAAAATATTAAAGAGAAATAATTTAGTAGATATAAAGCAATGAACACACTAACAAAATTATCCGTAAATCCCGTAAAAATAATGTCCGAAATGATTACTGTAAATATTCGAACAAATACAATCCATGTAATCATGAAAATGTCAAGATTGAAATAACGACAGTATCCGAAGTAACCAGCGAACATTTCCAAACTGGTGCAATCTATGTTACAAATTCAAATGTCAACATGGAAGACATTCAACAGTAAAAACATTGTGAAAATGCATAAATTTGTATCTTTCAACCATTAATTGTGATCCTCATCCTCACCTAAATCGACTCGTAAGTGAACTTGTACTTCATTGTTATCGAGCTCAAGTGAAAAAACGAAATATCTTACAACAAACTAAAGTGCACCTGTGCCAAAAGATGTTATGATTATGGATAGAATTGCTTTGGGTATTAAACACTACCGAATTCAGGAAAAAATGTTGCAGAAGTCTGATTTAACCCTGGAAAAAGCAGTGTTTATTTGTCGTGCTATGGAAAGTAGTTCGGTTAAACAGAAAGAAATTTCTCGTGATTCTAAAACGGACATTGTGTCAGTGAACGCGATAAACCCTGGTGTTAGTGGTAAATATAAACAAACACATTTTAATTCGAGACATTCAGGTGTACACGGTGTGGTGAACAAAAAAGTTATAGTTCTGGGAATGCTGTAGCTGGCACAAGTAAGTGGAGTTACAGGACAAATTCCAAGTAACCTATGTACGTACTGTGGATTACATCATGTCAAGGGTAAGTGTCCAGCCTTTAATAGACATTGTAGTCGTTGTAAAAGAAAGGAACATTATCGGAAATTTTGTGCTTATCAAAATGTTCACGAAATCACTGAATCCGATTCAGAAAATGATGAACTTTATAAACATGACCATAGGAACGATTTTGAAAATAATGTTGTTTGGACTATAAGAAAATCTGATCCTTGTAAAAGTGAACATGTGACTACCGTCGCGGTTAGCGCGACTGACTGGTTTGAAAAGTCGATGTTGCCGGTTGTCCATTAAAACTGAAAGTAGATACAGGTAGTCATGTAAATGTATTGAATTATCGTGATTTCGAGAGACTTAAAATCAACAAAAATAAACTAACTCCAGCTTCATCGAGACTTTCTTCTAATTCGGGTCACAAAATAGAGATTATGTTCTATGTTCCACAGAGACATTTAAGAGAAACGTATATGTTCTCCATACAGAATCACCGAACCTTATATGGTACCAATCTAGGCATAAGTAGAATTGTAAAAAATGCTAACAATACACAAGTAGATTTCTTCAATATCTCAGTCGATAATTTAAAAAGGCACTTGAGATGTAATTATTATGGATAGCTTACGGATAACTTGTTTGCTTATAATTAAGGATGTATACTCTCATGATCTGTCCCGTTATTTATGTTGTTCTATATACTCTCATTGTCGTATTTAAAGTGTATGTTTATTTGTTGTTTTGTCCTATTTTTGTAATTAATTTATTAATAGTCATTTAAGCATGTCTCCATGCAATTGTAATGTGTAAATGGGTTAACCCGTGAATTAAATAAATAAATAAATAAATTATTGGTCAAATAACTCTTGACTGTAAATAAGAAAATGCACGAAAGTACTTATTTTATATTTTGCGTTCTGATGAGCTTAGTTCTATTTTGGGACTTAGTGGTGCGCAGGATTTGGGAATTGTAAAAGACACTGGCGTAGTAGAAGTGAACGAGTCTCTAAAAAATTTACAATCTGTGGATGATGTAATTAAAAAATTTAAACATGTGTTTACGGGTATCGGAAAAATTTCTAAAAGTTACAAATTTAGACTGAGACGAAGCGATACCACGCGTTTGTTCTTCAAGAAACATCCCAATGGCTCTCCTTTAGTCAAGGAGAACTTAACGAACTAGTTTCGGAAAAAATAATTGTGCCTGTAACACACACCGGTTTTTCAGGGAAACCATCGATGAAACATAAATGTTTATAACAGGATGCAATGTCCGGAAATTATAATTCTGATTATCGAACATCCAGGTACTACAGGATCATGGCTAACCAAATATGCCAGCAAACGCTGTTCATTGCGTCGGCCATTTAAAACGCAGACAACGAAGTAGATGGTAAAAGTTCTTACAGTTTAATTCTTCTATAACAGGGTACTACAGTACTTCACTTTACAATTTGATAAATATTGATTAGAGGCTGGTTTATTTGAAAAAAACCAGCCTCTAACTGATCATTTGACGTAAACGTCACAGGCGTAGAGGTTTTTTACCAGTATCATACTGGTTAATTGTGATATATTTTGTAGATTCCCCTAGCACCGCTTAAAAAGAAAACATACATGTGGCAGGAAGTCCCAAAGAATTGAAGAAGGAAAAAGAAAACTGTTGTAATGTTTTGTGTTAATTTTTTGTATTCCAAAGCCACCTTATGTGTATAGTTGCCTTCATTCGTTTAGTTTACTCAAATTTCGAATAAAAAATGTGTGTTCTGTGTATGTATGTGTTTCCGTTTTTTGCAAACACCATAACGTTTACTAGACTTGTCAAAATTGAATCATATCGGTCATGCAGGTTGATCGCCAGAGGCATGTAAACTGTCATGTTGTACATAATTAATTAATTGTTATGATTTTAAAATATGTTCTAAGGTTTTTGAATAAGGACATAAAAATACGAATATGCTTAAGATATCAAGGTTAATAAACAGTGTCTTTCAGGTTCGAAAAAACTTTCAATTTTACGTTAAAATGTTATTAACGCATTTTTGTTATTATGAAGCGAATATTTGAACAACAGCCAAAAGTGGCAATACGTAAAATTGAATTGTGCCGAATCGAAAAATCAAATAGGTATTCACAGTCGGCGACACTCGACTGCAACTCTATTTGTTATTACGCTGACGCTGAAATATATATTCTCTTTTCCACTGTTTGTACAAATTACCAATAAAATATTTGTTTACCTAGTTTGCTCAATAACGCATTATTTAACTGACTAACAATGATGTGTATCGACAGTTCCTCGGAGCTTATTTATTTGACGATCCGAAGACCTGTAGAACATTGTGAGGTAAAAAAATGCGACACTATCAAACTTGACATTTGACAAAAAGCGTATCCAAAGTGGTGATTTAATTTATCGGATACATGTACCTACCTAGATGTTGATCGAATTTTGCTATCGTATTTTACAAGATCAGAAACAAATTGGTAAAATTTATCCAATTCATGATTCAGAGTTCGTGTTGTTCAAACATTTTAACTTTTCTCGATGTAAATAAAATGAACGACAAAAACAAACAGTTTACTACAAAGTCTACTCGAGTCTATATGTACTTTCCTTGGTAATATGCTCTCTTCGTAATACCCACTTTAAGCGTTTCTCACAGTACATTGAAGTTTAATATTAAATATTTTAATTTAACAGTGCCTAATAGAAATATTTTAAATCGTTAACTTTAAAATGCATTTTTGCATTTTTCTATGCTACATATTTAATACCAGGACAATATTCGCCGACTAAAATACACAAATTAACGAATATATTTAGAATTCCTAATGAAATTCGTGTCTGAACTATTTAACATCAACATTACTCGTTTTCAGATTTGCTGTATCCTCACATAATCACACACAAATGTAAAATAACCAGTGTTTAAACACAATAATTATTGTGTAGTTGTTTAAAGCTATTTCTCTAAACAAAACGGGGTAGAAAGGTATTTGATAGAGGAGAACACAGAATAGCAACATCCCACAACTAAAATGTTTTTGGCGAGGAGCATTCCGGTCACGTGACTTTCGTCATAGCCAAAGACGTGCCAAGTTTTTCTTATTTGGGGTGTAAGCGTAAAAAATATGTGTTAATATTTTTCGAATAAAACCTAGCATCCTGCATAGTTTCGAAAATAGCTACAGAAGAGAAATATTGGAGAATGGAGATGATTCCTTGAAAACTAATATCATGGAAAATACTTTTACCAATGTTACAACGTCTTTGAAAACCTCTTGTGGCCCACGCTTTGTTCTAGTTGGCCTGTTTTTACTGTATGACACAGCAACTCCACCTCTTCGCATTTATGATCTGCTTTTCGTCGAAACATTATTTGTTTTATAATTTATTCTCTCCGGTTGATAGGGCAAAAAAATTTAGGATACGATGCTGGAGAGTGGTTTTCGACGGCGTAATTCTTGAAAAATAGAGTTGTTGGCATACTGAATTATTCAAGGAACTTATAACAAACACTTTTAGGTCCAGATCTAGAAAGTACGTAAGCATTTGCTACTTTAACGGTTAGGGTATCTGAAGTGTAACGAGTGATGGAAAAAACTAGAGCTGACTTTTGTGCGTTTCCTGGTATTTTTGTCACGTAAAATTTTGTTCAATTGGAAAGTCTGTCAACCATATTGGCTGAGAAATTAGGTAGAAATTAAACCAGAAGTACTCAAGATTAAGTAACAGCGAGCTTCTAGTACTCAGATGAGTGACGTGACTATCGAATGTCACCAGCCAAACATTGAAACCGAACCGAACTTGAAAGTTACTATACCCTCCCGTAATAAATTTTTATTTTCTTGTGACCAATATTTTGTATTTTGTCGGTTAAATAATCCCACATTTGTAAACCTTGACTCGTCCGAAAATAAAATCAGGCCCAAATAATCATTGTTTGGCTGCACGTTATTATACAAAATCCAATTGCAATATTCCATCTTACGTTCATAATCATTTTCGTACAAATGCTGGTGCAATTGGTATTTAAAAGGTTTATAGTGGTATTTGTGCAAAATTCGGCTTACTGTTTGGTGACTGATGTTCAATTCAAACCCAATTTGCCTTAAAGAAAGAGTCTTATCAACTTCGAGCCAAAACATTAATTTCCGTTCCTTCGTCAATAATGAAGTTTTCTTCAGGAACATTGTTGGGCTCTCTTTGGAATTGGTTTTCAACACGTTAAAAATAATTTTTTGCTGGACATTGTCTATCAGGATATCGTCGGCCATAAAGGTCCATAGCTGCAATTGCATTTTTTTTACTTTCCTCATAAATGATTAACATGTCCACTTTTTCATCTCTTGTATAAATTTGCGACATTTTGAACACAATTAACAAGAATTTCAAACATTTTTTAAAGACACAATAAAAACACCGTTAAACCAACAAATGTTTGACAAGCTAAATATCTCACTGTTTTCAAAGCCACCTTAGTTACTTCTTAACATTTAATTAGAACAAAATTGAATTTTCTTATATTCTTTTAGCTGTAATTTTGTTTGTATTTATCGTACATATTAATACGACATATGCATAAATTCCTTATTAATAGTACTAATAAATGGTACAACGGTACCGATATGGTTCCATTTGAAAAAAGTGAAATTTATTTGCTCATAAATCACGTAATTTGGTGTTTTTAACGAGATTTCGATTTTTGTAGCATTACACGGATCATTTAGAATAAATCGGAACCATCATGACACACTTAAATGGAACACTAAAAATTACATTATAGAAAAAATTAATGTTTGAAATGTCACATGTTTGGCATCGTTGGATTCAGAAAATTATGCAGAATTCAAAAATGCAATAATGTATAGGGTGTTCTATTTAAAAATCGAAAGTTAGTGTCACTTCCGGCGAAACAGGAAGTGAAAAAAAAATCAATTGTATGTCAAAAAGTGCCGCTTATTATGTATGTAGTGTATTCTAAATTTCAACCAATTATCTTCAAAACTAAAGAAGAAAAGGGGGATATACCATCATCCTGTTACACCCGGTATATAATCATAAAAAAAATCTCTTACGAACACGAAAAAGAAACTGCCACGGCTGCACATCATTTTATAGAAAATCATATTTTAACTTTGATAAAGCATCTACTTTGGACGAAAAAAAATTAATTAGTAATCATTGAAATGATATACATGTAGACACATAAAGTACTCGTGAACAAATAAAACTAGGAAGATGTAAGTGAAATTTGCAATTATATAATAACAATTTCATTGGTTTTTAGTTAAAAATATGGAAATCTCTCTATTTATTTAATAACTATACCGCGATAGCGTATCATTATATTTTTAACCAATCATTCTCATGTTTAAAAGTGAATTATTATTTGTTTGAAGATTTAATTAATATTTTTACACATAGTTTTTCTTTTAGTTCTCATAGATAGTTATTTTTTCTGCCGTTTGCAAAATCCTACAAAGAATGTTTCAATATCATTATCATATTACATAACGAAGCGTTACAGTAATCCTTTAGTAGGATATACAAACGACACAATTTCGCCGGTCCAATCTGCACGGTGATTAGGAAGAGATAAATTGGATGTGTGCTCTACCACATCCAATTTGTCAGTATGTTTACTAGCTTTGCCACGTTCTGATTAGCCTGAACACCACCCTTTAGAGATCCTTGCAGATTGTACCCTTTCATTTTATTTATTGTTATTATAATCGCCTCTATTTTATTATCTTTATTTTTACCTAACAAGAATGCTCAACATATAGTTTTTTTTTAGATTTTGTATAGTTGTCCAACATTTTGATTTCAATCTCACAGTTCCACGTCCGTAGTCGTCAGTTTTCTGAATGGTAACTTTCAAGAAGATTTTCGCAGTACTGGTGTCAAAACTCATCTATTCTACGCAAGTTCTAACAGTACAACCGAGTCCCTAATTGGTCATGTTTTGCGTGTAAGTTTCCTCGTAATTATCCTTACTGTTTGGAAAATGTTGTTAATATTATCATGAACTGCATGCGACTCCGCTTCTTTCCACACGTATTGCAAATAAGAACTCTTATCTTTGACAAGGCTTGAATTCTTTGTAATTGCGAAAGAATGTTTTCTTCGAAATTTGATCTTGAACAGAAGATCTCAAGTGAATCAGAGGCATATAAAACACCAGTCAAATTTTGAAAAATTTTAATCCGAATTTGTAAATAGAGGTCCACTTTAATGGCAGCAAGCTACGCAACTTGCCATGGCTTATTTAAGCCAATAAACTTTACCTACTGAGCGAAATTATTATTATTATCTACTTAAGTCTGTTATTATATTGTGAATCCAATGCAGTCTTGATACCTGATACCTGATACCCCCTGCTGCTTGTTTGTTTTGGAGATTTCTGCTTTGAGTTTTGTTTATTTAATACTGTCGCTTATATTGTTGTTTCTATGTATATAAATAAATTGATATATTTCAGTTGCATTGCAAAACAGTTTTAACCTAGCTAATGAAAAATAAAAAATTGTGGCAAATAGACATTTATAGATAGTGTAGACTGACAGTGATAGATCAGCCAATGCTTTATTTCTGCGGTTTCCCCTTGATACACCGCTGCTTATAGTAGCTACTGTGAATTTGTAGTAGAGTGGACTGAGCGCAATTTGGATAAGGTGGGACTGGGACGACAGTGAGAAATCGCGGCCTGCACGAACGTCATCCGACAGCCGCTGACAGGCTTTCGCTGTAAACATCAAGAAAGGATCTTTAGCTTTAAGTCACCTCTATGTGCTGATGCCCTTAAAATGCCTTAAAATACCTTCAAGCTTTCTGCTTTTGAAAGTATTTAAGCTTGTACACTAATATTTAGATTAGTGTATGCTCAAATACTCGCCTCATGATTTCATTAAGCAGACCGTAAGGAAGTTATCGTAATAATAGGTCAGTTAATTTATTTACTATGTTAATGGTAACTTAGTGGCAGAATATACCGTGATATCGGAAACTATCGTAGTCAAAGATGGTGATGGAATTAAGAACTGCTGTCTTAACTCATGATATCCTTTGTAATGATTATGTGGTTTCCATTTGCGTTTGAAATTCGCCAAATGTTAAAAAATGTCATTTTTTTGTTCACTCCTATCAACTCAAATTTACGATCTCATCGGTGCAATTTACGATGCAGCCAAAATATCACTTTCGATCTTAATCCGAAATCCGAAAACCCTTAAACTCACAATCTATAACCCCACACCCTTAAGCCTTAAACCCATACAATTAAACTATAAATACCATATTAGGGAAAATTTTCTTAACCTAAAATACATAAATCTTGTTATCACGAAACATGAAATTTCTAGGCAACAATCTGGAAAGTTGTAAAATGAAATTCAATCCTCCACATATAAATTCGTAAACTCTTGTACTCAAAACTCAATAAATATCGACTTATAAGTAGTAATCTCTTGAAATCAAAAAATGTTTTGAATTCCTGTTCGACAAGTCGAGAGTTCTTTTAGAAATATATTCAGGATCCATTAAGATTTTTTAAAAATTATTAAAAATTAGTACATGTACGGGAGTGGAAGAATAGTAATCATAAAAAGAAAATATATATTATATATGGGTGGACCATTAATAATAGGCCATATTGCAGAGGTAGATCAAATTATTTTTTCGATTTTTTGCAATAACTCAACAGCCTCTTGACTTATCTCGAAATTTGCTAGAGAAACTTTTTTAATTCTGAGAAACAATAATTTATGTACATCACGTTAGATCATAGAGGGCGCCGCAGGACCTGTATCTGATGATGAATTTTTTTCATATTATTTTTGGACGAAACGTTGTGGTACTTCTGACCAGAAAAAATGATCAGCGCGTCATTTCCACGGATAAAAGGTACACTTGGTAGAACTTGATAACTCCAACCGTTTTCGAGGAAATTGCCATTAACCATTTGAAAGATTTTTTGAAAGACCAATTCAAATTTAATGAAACAAAGTGTATTTATTGAAAAAAGTACAAAACGTAAGGGAAAACAAAATCGTAATAAGAGCGTAAACTCTTTCTCACTTTCTTATGAACTAATGGAATATTTTCATGGTATTGAGATAAATACATAAATCAAAAGATTGTGTATAATAAGGATCTAATCTTATTAGAAGACAAAAAAATTACATAAAAGTTGACTTAGTGACATTAGTATTTATTGTACAACAAAAAAAACCAAGAAACAAAAAAGTAAAAAAAAACAAAAGAAATATTAAAAAATATGTATATAATAAAAAAAAAAAAAAAACTTTAAAACATACGATTATTAATAAAAGAAAAAGAAAAAGAGAGAAAAAATGAAAAAAATGTAATTTATAAATATAATGATGTATGAATGAATAATTAAATATCAGGAATAAGTTCTCAGACAAATTGTGATAGGTTTAGAGTAAAATATTTTTAACATTAGTTGCTTACCGACGTTATAGAGTCCTCTCTGAACCATCGGTGTTGTGCGAATGGCTTTGCAGCCACAGCCATAGATTATAAATATAGATAGATAGATAGTATTTATTGTATAAACTTTCCCCCATGCAAAAATCCCATTGCTGCAACTTACAGTAAATTTTCGATATGGTCTCCACCTACTTCCATGTTTTTTCTAATTCTTTTCATAAAAGATTTTCTTACACTAAAGAATACATTTTCCTGTCCCATAATGAAATTGGCTGCGTTTTGTATTTTGTCTCACAGTTCTTCTCTTGAATTGATAGTATTTGCATAGACTAAGGACTTCATATGTCCCCACGCATAATAATCCAAAGGATTATAATTAGGACTTCTTGGTGGCCAAGCAAACTAGCATGAAAGCATGTACTATATCAGCAAGAGTATTTTGAAGAATAATTATCCATTTCCATTTAAATTTGGAGGAAGGACAAATGGTCCCAATAACTGATCGCCGATAATACCACACCAAACGTTAATCTTAAATTCATGCTGAAAATGCCTTTCTTTAACGGCATGAGGATTTTCTACTTCCCAGTAATGGGTATTTCTCCAGTTAAAAACGCCTCGGCGAATAAAAGTTGCTTCGTCGGTAAATAAAATGTTCTTAACAAAATTTCGATCCCTGTTCTGTTTATTTAGGACAAATTCACTAAATTCACTAAATTGTAGCCTTTGTGCAAGATCCCTTCGAAGTAAGTTTTGTACAGGAGTGAAGTGATATGGGTAGAAGCGTTCTTTGCGTAAGACTCTTAGAACAAATGGATTACTCACCCCTGTTGCCGCTGATAAACGACTTGAGCTGACTTGAGGATCTTCATCCACACGAACTAAAATTTCTAGTTCTTGATCTGGTGTAATTCATTTCGGTCGTCCCACATCATTTTTATGGCGAAAATGAACCCGTTTCTCCCAAACGACGAAACAGATTTTTGAAAATCTTATGGTCTGGGTGTATTGTATTTGGATATTGAAATGAGTATCTTCTCGCTGCAGCACGTCCGCTAAAATTTGTTTGTACGTAAACACATATCATATCACTCATTTCCCTATTTCTAAAATTATTATTTCGAGGCATTGTAAATAAAGAAGTTAAAGAAATTAGCTTGAGGAACACAAGAACAAAATAAAATGATTAAAGGTCGTACATGACAGAACCAAAGCGTAACTAAAGCACACTTTTCAATAAATGCATTTTGTTTCATTAAATTTGAATTTGTCTTTTACAAGCCCGACCCAAACATTTACAGAAAACCTGTGTTGTGAATGACGTTGGCGTGTCGCGTGTAGGTTTTCCTGTGGTTATTTATGATTATTTCTTGAGTTGTTACTCGATTTTTCGTAAATTGTGCCTCATTCGTAAATAAGGTTCTGTAAATGAACGGGCGATGGTTAGACAACCAACGACAAAATATCAGGCGACGACGTCCGTCGCCTTTTTATCACCCCAGTTATTCTATCCATACCGGAACTACACTTAGTTTTTAATGATCCAATATGTAGGATTATTTCGTTTCGTTCTACCGGATACAATACGATGGAATTCGGTATGTGTTCTTCCTGAATTACATTATCATTATTTTCATTACCAATTTTTTTCGCCATATCTAGACCAATGTTTAAAAATTATTTATCAAAAATATCGGCTTTTCTTTTGTCGTCCTGTATAGCCACACTCTGATCCTCAGTAATATTAATTGATTTGTAGCTTTTTTTATTTACATTAGACTCCTTAATTATTTTCCACATATTTTTTTTCCATCAGAATGTGCATCCGCTAATAATGTGTTGTAATACATTTGCTTAGAATTTTTTATGATGTTGTTTAGCTTGTTTCTACATTGTTTGTAATTTTCAAGTAATTCAGTATTATTCATGTTTATCATTATCTTTTATAGTTTATCTCTAGTATTTATAGATTTCATGATACCTATTGTTATCCACGGTTTTAACTTTTTGTATTTGTGTTTATTATTTATTTGGTTGATAAATTTATAGCGTTTTTTAATATTGATATAAAATTGTTGCATGCTAGTTCTGGGTCATTGTAATTGGTACACACCGAATTCCATGTTTCTTTCTCCAACAAAGCGATTAGTTTTTGTTTATGTAATTTACTAATAACATGCGTGTTACTTTTTTGTTCAATTTCAGTTTCTGCGGAAATATTATATTATAATATTATATTAATATTAACTAATAAGGGGAAATCATCCGCAATATTACACTCTAAGATCATTGATTTGTAACACAATTTTGAGTTATTTTGTTTTTTTTTAATAAATATATGATCTATACATGTACCCGTTTGTTCTGTGACTGTAGTTGGTTTATTTATGTAAGCAGTAAAACCCAAGCCCCCTAGTAAATTTAAGTAATCATTAATTAATTTTTTTGTAATATATTTAAATTTATATTTCAGTCACATTGTTATTCTTGTTTTTTAAATTGTAATAATATGTTTCTAAATCAGATAAGAATGTAATAGGATCAGAAGAAGGTCACCTGTAGATACTAAGTATACAAATGTCATTTTCAAAGTAAATGTAGTAAAATGCAAAATTAACATTTTTATAACATATGTTCATCATTTCCCAGTATATTATTTCCTATATAAATTATCATTCCATCATTTTGATTTAATTTAGAGTTATTATAGTGTATTTCGAAATCTGGTATGTTGAGATATTGTGTCGAATTTATTTGCCATGTCTCAGACAGTATGATAATATCAACTTTTTGCTTTAGAGTTTTAATGAGAATAACTAGCTCATCAAAGTTTTTGTTTATGCCTCTAATGTTAAGATGTAATATATTTATGTTTGAACTAGTCTTTATTGAATTTAGTTATTTTTAACGTTCTGAAGCACCACAAACAAGGGTTTCAATTTCAGCCTCTTTCTCAAGTTATTTTGTTTTTCCTGGAATACTCCCAACGTTTTTCTACTTTGAACGGATTTGTGATATTTATAGTGCAGATGAACATTCAGTTGCCGATATCTTAAAAACTATAAGGAGTAGAGAAAGGACACTAGGAACAAAAAATATCCAGAAAAGTCAGTAGAATTTAAGAGGGTGTTCCATTAAAAATATTGAAGTAATTTGAGCCTGAAAGTCACTTTTCGTAGTACTTCCGATTCAACCAGAAATGAAATTCTTAAGACTATAAAACTTCACTGACCTGAAAATTTAAATAACCACAACAGATTTTTTTCTACATTCATTTGTTTTATATAAAAATGAAATAACTTATAACTGATATAACATTTTCAACCGCCATTTTGTCGAGAACTGTCAAAGACAGATATAGGGCGTAGTACATATTTTAAACCTAGAATTTTTTAAGCAATACAAATTTTGAATAATATGCAGTTTATACTGTTTTAGGTTAAACAGGAAACGAAAATCAACAATAAGAACAAACTAAATGTGCAACTGATTTCTTCATACAACTTTCCAGAATTTGAAATCGATCTCTTTTTAAAAGAAAGTTACAGACCGGCTAGAAATATCGTATCCAAATTGTCCCAAATTGCATCGATACCGACATTGGACTTACCTTAGCTTATAGAACTGGACTGTAGAATGAAAATTTAGGCACTACAAATATAAATGAATGTATCAAAAACCTAAATTAAACATACATTGACACTAGAGATATTTGCTTAAAAACTCCATTTTTTGGCGAAGGTGCTGGTAATTGCTTTGGTATTAATGCGATTCAAGTGTATGGAGCTGTAATCTTAACCACGAATATCTCAAAAACGCAATAGCTAAAGAAGGTGACAAGAATACGTCTTCATTATATGTCTAGTTGAAATCAGTTGCTCAGAGACTAACTTAACTTGCACAGTTTTAAAGGCTATTGCCGGATAAGAATAGTGATTTGGCCCACAGAACCAATTGGGCTATTAGTGGTGTCATTATATCGGCGTGGTCAAAAAAAAGTGTTCGACACAATTATTAACCCCACTTTCCCCCTAGGGGGGTTTGGGGGCCCAAAAAACTGTTATTATTTGATTATTTTTTATTTTATTACCTAGTACACAAATCTTTACCAAAAAAATCAAGAGTGTGGTGGAAGTAGGGTTACTTCAACTCAATTTTTTCAGAATTCTCTGACCCCACTCTCCCCCCCAAAAAAAATGATAAAATATTCAAAAATTTTTTTCTCGAAAACTAAGACAATAGCACCGCTAAAAATTTTATATTTTATTTATATTGATCCAAAAAATCTACGAAAATTTTTGTAGCCCCTAGAAATTGGTGCGTCATACTCAAATATTAAAGAAACCGTTATTTTCACGATTTCTTGCGATTTTGTTGTTTTTATAACGTTCATTAGGACAGAATAACACACTTTTTCGCAGAAAATTATACACTATATTATATTTACATAAAATTATTCCATTTATGTCTATATTTACGGCCAATACAACTTCCCCTTGCTGGATATAAAGGCCCAGAAAACCTGTTATTGCTTGTTTATTTTTTATTTTGTCACCTAGTGAACGAATCTTTACCAAAAAAATCGAGAGTGTAGTGTACGGTTACTTCAACTCAATTTTTTTCAGAATTTTCTGACCCCACCTTCCCCCCCCAAAAAATTATAAAATATTCAAAAAAAATTTTCTCGAAAACTAAGGAAATGGCACCGCTAAAAATTTTACAATTTATTTATTTTGGTCCAAAAAATGTACAAACATTTTTGTAGCCTCTCGAAATTGGTGCATCATACTCAAATATTAAAGAAACCGTTATTTTCACGATTTTCTGTGGTTTCGTTTTTTTAAAACGTTCATTAGGACAGAATAACATATTTCTTCACGAAAAATTATATACTGTATTATATTTCCATAGAATGATTCCAGTTATGTCTATATTTACGGCAAATACAACTTCGCCTTGCTGGATATAAAAGCCCAGAAAACCTGTTATTGCCTTTTAATTTTTTATTTTCTCACCTTATGGACGAATCATTACCAAAAAAATCAAGAGTGTAGTGGAAGTACGGTTACTTCAACTCAATTTTTTTCAGAATTCTCTGACCGCACCTCCCCCCCTCCCCCCAAAACAAATTATAAAATATTAAAAATAAGTTTTCTCAAAGACTAAGACAATAGCACCGCTAAAAATTTTACAATTTATTTGTTTTTGTCCAAAAAATCTACAAAAATTTTTGTAACCCCTAGAAATTGGTGCGTCACACTCAAATATTAAAGAAACCGGTATTTTCACGATTTATTGCGCTTTTGTTGTTGTTAAAACGTTCATAAGGACAGAACAATAATCTTCTTCGCAGAAAATTATATGATATATTAGATTTAAAGAATCCCATTTATGTCTAGATTAACTATCGATACATTTCCCCCTTACTGGGTATAAAGGCAAAGAAAACTTGTTATTGCTTGTTATTTTTTTAAATTTTATTACCTAGTGCACGAATCTTTACCAAAAAGAATCAGGTAGAGGATTGGAAGTATAGCAATCGTAAAAAAAAAATCAGAATATTTTTTTCTTGAAATTGAAATAGAACGTCGCGATTTTTAACTCTTGCAGTCACTCAGACATACACAAACCCACGCTAGCCCTCACATACGCCTACACATATAATATATTATTTATTATTTAACGGTGCTGTGCAATGATTGACAATATGAAAGGTTTTATCGTTTTTATTGTAGACATTTAAATGAAAATGAAATGTCATGATTATTATTTACGTATAGAATGTTACGTATAGAATGTGGAAATTGTGGCTATTAACAAATCCATTACTGAAGAAGTTGACATCATGTTGCATCTTACCTCTGGCTCAATTACAAAATTGTAGGCGCTTTTGAAAATCGTCGTCAGATAATTCCTGGTGCATTTGAATATGATATGCATGCAACTTATTTGTATTTAAGATTCGACCCACAGACCGTCTACTTATTCCTACCAATGAGCTCACTTCTCTTTGACTACACGGGGATTCTCAACCGTTGCCAGCACCACAGAAAACTCATTTTCTTCGTTCACAACACGTATTATTCTTTCACTTTTTTTATATTCGACATTTTCAGTTTCTAGAAATCTATCGAGAAGGTTTTGGAAGCTGCCAACATCAGGAATCCTTCTTTCAGCACAACGTTGGTGATAAATTCTATTGGCAAGACAATTTTCTGTTTGACTTGCCCAAAACAAAAGTCATGTCTACAACTTCCGCTTTATTAAAATTCATACTGTAAAATTCCAAATATTTTAAATTCAATACAGATTGTAACTAACGACCGATAAGTGTGATAAATGCTCCGTTGTACACGACAATTTATACCAAACTGAGATTTTACTGCTTGTCGAATAACGAAAACGGCAAAAAATGTACAAAAAAACATTATAGCAAAGGACCTGTTAAATACTATTTACTCGTTTCAATGGATTGGAAAAAATGGTCCCACTAAATGACTTCATTTCAAAATTGCCCAAAGACCTGTGTCAATCAAAATGAGCAACACGTCGAACACACATTATAAATTTTTCTAATGAGTTATTTGAGGGAACCTCTTTTTTAAGTTTGACATTTATTTATTTATAAAACGAAAATGGTTGCAATTAGCCATAGGGAAGTTCTTAGAAATAATGTTCGTTTTTCATTTTTACATCACATCGTTGAAAAATAAACAGGGTGTTCCATTTGAAAAAATTGAGAAAATTCAATTTAAAAAGTTCTTAATTGAAAAATAATTCTTTGCCACCCTGTACAGTTTTAGGAACTGAAAATGATTCAAAAACATTAATTAGATGTCTCGTAACTGGCGTTCACATAAGTTTTTCTTAAAACCCATAATTGTGATTGTGGTGATTTTTTTAATATCCATCTGCAGATTGCATTATTTCAACAAAAAAATTCATTACATCCAAGTGGTTGGGAGATATTCATTACTAATATAGGAATGAATTGTGCCTAGGGAGAGGCTTCAAAAAATGTACTGATATACGTAGCATTCCATTTAAAAAAAGGCACTTGGTCCTGTAATTTCCAGTTATAGACTTTTTATCTAGTTTACTTGCAATTTTTTTAAAAATTTCTAGCTATCGTAGAACTCGAGATATCGAGGTCCGACGCACTATAGCCCCACCCTGTATAGAAAAATGTACCACTTTTTAGAGAGATTTTGATTAATCGAACAAACACGAAGTCACGTTTTTGGTAACAACAATGTTGAGAGAATTTCGTCGTACAAAAAGAGCTGTGCTATCAATACTTAAAATATTATTCACATAGGATGCACATTTTCGGAAATGTACGGATGAAAAGCTTGTATGTTCAAGATTTTCATAAAACGTGGGTCATTTTTCACCATCCATCCTGCAAATCTTATAAAAGGTTCAACGCAAGTTATACAGATTTCATTCATTCAATAGACACGTGCTGAAGTAGGTACATCATTTTTACAATGTTTCTTGCTCCTTGGTTTTTGAGATGTTCGCGGTTAAATATATTTGAATCATATTTTATTATAGCTATTATTATATGTATTACAGTAAATAAATTGCGAAACTATTGATACGATTATTCGTTATTGATTGATCAGTATTAATTTTAATCATACAAATATTTTAACAATTTAACGTCGAGAATTTACTAGCGATTTAGGTACTATAACTTATGGCGGAGTCGCCAGTAATAAGTTTAGCACTAAAATCTAACGATCAATCGTGCGTATTGTGAATTTAATATTATACTGATATAGTGCATAATCTTCTAAGGTTATACTGTGTAATAAAAAATTGAGAAACTTGATTTCTTGTAGAATATATCCTTAGGAACTCATGATTCTTAAAAATACATGATTGGTTGCGGAAGTTGACGGTTACTGGAAAATAGCATTGCCTACAGTGAGCACTTAAAGGTTGGAATAAAATCCTTAAAATCGTTACAAAGCAAGTGACGATAATTCCCCCAAACGCAGATTTTTAAATGTATTTCTCAATTTGTTTATGTAAAAAAAAATATTTTACAAATATTTAAAAAAAACTTATGACGTCATTGGTAATTTTTTTAAATTTTAAAAAAAGGTATTTGAAATCACATTTTTCTGAATACCATAAGTTACATGGCATATTGCATGACGAAAATATCGAGAGAAAATTTTAACTACTTGTAACAATGTAATAAAACAAAAATACAAGAATTAATGAATATAGCGAAAAATAATTAAATTGAACGTTCAAATTGCGTTCCACTTGCTTCTTGGAAATGTCGACGCCGAAATTGAAGTTTTCGAAAACCTTAGTAATTGCTTCAGATTGAATCCTTCCAATTTCGTAAGTAACTATGCATTTTAAGTCCTCAACATTGTCAGTTTATTAAAATAAAACTTTGGATTTAGGGTAACACCATAAAAAAATCCAATTGGGTTAGGTCCGGAGATCTAGCTGGCCATTGTATTGATCCCCGTCTACCAATCCATATGTATGGGAAAATTTCGTTTAAATAACTACACTCTATACCAATAATGTGGTAGTACACTGTCCTGTTGAAACCATATGTAGTTCTCCGGTACATTAAAGTTTTACCAATTTGGATACATTACGACAAGTCCTGGAAGTATGTTTTGTTGAAGCAGCTCCAACTATTTTTTACCATTTAATGAATCTTCAATAGAAAATGGATCCAAAATTGTAGACCCAACAATTCCAGCCCAGACGTTAATATTCTCGAAACTGGATATGTAGCTCCATCAACCACTGTGGATTCTCATATCGACAATTTCGTCTATTTACAGCGTCATTTAAACAGAAGGTGACCTCATCAGAGAAAAGTGCTCGACTTAAGAAATGTGGATCTGTATTACATCGTTCCACCCTGGTCTTGCAAAAAGATCCTTTGCGGTCGAAATTATTTTCATTAAGGTCTTGAATTAAATTTACTTTATGTGGGTGACATTTATTCATTCTCTGTGACGTTTTATTCACCCGGCAGATCACACGTCACTTTGACACTCGAGTTTTGGCAGTCGGTTGACGGTAAGCTCTGGTGGAACAACCAATTACCCCCAAAGCCGGTTCAGCAGAGCTTGAGTAACTACAATGGTCAATGAAGAAACAGTAATATTCAGCGGGTCTAGGAATAGTTAGACTTCACATACAGTACAGTAAAAAGCACGATTCAGATTACATAATAATATTTATTATCTTACTACTTACCATTTACAATACTACATAAAGTTACACTATCCTTACCAAACGAAACAGACAACCAAGAGCTTAAGAAAAACTTAGACTCTGGTAAATGGACGCGGACCTATGGGTCCGAGCGAATTTTTGTCACTTGCTTTGTAATGATTTTAAGGAATTTATTCCATCCTTTACGTGTCCATTGTATATTGAAGTCCATTATACTTTATCATGATCACGAACAACTTTTCTTATGTCCTTTTATTTTAAATCAATACTCTTTCGAAAATTAAACTTAAAAAAGTTCATTTATAATTCATTTAAATATGAATTTTAAATGAACAACAATTATTTTTTCCACTCCCTTTCACAATTGTGAAGTTATCAAAATTAATTAATGTACAATTTAGAAGCTGTACGTCTGGGCCGTATTATAAGGTGGAGAATTGTAACACTTAGCCTTGGACAAGCGGCGCGGAACCCTATTATAAGAAGAGATAGTAAATGGGACCCTTAAACATGTCAAGATATTTGAATGATACGAAAAGTTTGATAGATAGATAGTGAATTATCTATCAAGGGACGCTAGCAACAAGCTCTACTTGACATATTCGTAGTCAGTTTCGATTCAAGGAATATAACATAACTTTACACCTCAGAACATTATTTCAAGTATGCTTTTAACTGCTGATTTTATTAATTTAGTTATTTAATAAGTTAGGTATTATTTCATATATTTCGAAGGTAATTAGTGAAATTTAATATATTAAATTTCACTAATATAATATAAATAAATATATGAAATAATACCTAACTTATTAAATAACTAAATTAATAAAATCAGCAGTTAAAAGCATACTTAAAATAATGTTCTTCTTTCTGCTTTATATATAAAGCAGAAAGAATATTTGATTGGAAACTAAAGCACATTTCTTAATATTCTAGGAAGTTCAAACTTGCTAAAGTTCTACATATTCCTATGAAATTATTGGAAATAATCTGAAAAAGCCTGGAAACAAATAAATGAAGGACCGTACTCAAAATTAAGTAGACCCAACAAAATCAATTGAGGACAAAATTTATAGAACTTTATTTAAATACAAAAATGAATTTAATGACTTTGAATGACGGTAGCTTACACCGAATTATAGCAAGCCACCTCATTTTTATGGCTTACCAAAAATACATAAACAGAATGTCCCATTAAGTCCAATTGTTAGTTCCATTAATTTGCCATGCCACAATTTGGCAAAATTCTTGCTTAAAATTGTTAATCCATTATCTGGAAATATTGACAAGTATATAAAAAATTGTAAACATTTTATCGAAAAAATTTATGAAAACAATATTCATAATACATATCTGACGGTTAGTTTTGACGTAGTTAGTCTGTTCACTAACGTCCCAGTAGAGTAAACTTTAAAAATAATCAAAGAAAATAATTTGGAAGCTAGAACTAAATTGAGTGTAAATACCATAATGGAACTTTTAACTGTGTGTATAAAAACAACCTATTTTCAATTGTATAATGATTTCTTTCAGGTTCTCCATTGTGACCGATTTTAAGCAATATATTTATGGAAGATTTTGAGATTAGATATGTTCAAAATTGTGCATACAAATCGGTTATCTGGTGGAGATATCTGGCTTCACGGTATTGAGTTAATAGATAGTTTTTTAGAACACGTAAATAATAAAGAATCTTCTATTAAATTTACTTTAGAAAACGAAACTAGAAATGAATTAGCATTTTTAGATGTTTTAATTAAAAGAGTAAATGGTACAATTGAAACAAGTGTTTATAGAAAACCAACACATACCAACAGATATTTAAATTTCAACTCAAATCAGTCGATGCACATTAAGAGGGGTGTTATAAAATATTTGTATGATAGGGCTAAAATCATCTCCTCTAATGATGAAATACTAAATAATGAGAAGAGGTTTATAAAAGAAGTTCTTATAAATAACCAATACCCTGAGAAATTTGTCGATAAAACCTTCATAAATATTGAAAATAACAATCAGGTACAACAAAAACCTGAAAAACGGTACTCAGCGTTAATTCTTTATGTATGCGGATTATCCGAAAAGTTGCTCCGTATCGGTGATAGATTTGATATTAGAACGGTATTTCTAACAAACAATACTTTAGGATCTATTCTGACAAAGACGAAACCGAAGAACCATGAGCAAACTTTAAAAAACTGCATTTATAATATTCCGTGTGAGTGCAACAAACATTACGTTAAAATGAAATTCAGAGGTCCAAGATCTGCGAATACGCTTGGGAGAACGGACATAGAATAAACTGGGACTCGGCAAAAATTGTAACAAAAGAGGCGGATAGCAAAAGAAGAAAAATTAAAGAATCAGCGATAACATTATTAAATGAGGATAGATGTATGTAAATAGTAAGTATCTACGGATATTGAATATAACAAATATTCTTAGAGTTGTATTTTTATCATACGCAAAAAAATTTTTTTCAAAAAAAGCATTGAAAAGGGAAACAGATTAGATTTTCGAAACGTCGGCGAAATATTTAATTCCAAGTTTTTATACTTATTTGTGTTATTTGTTTAAAAAAAAGCAACCTCTAACTGATCCTTTGACGGATAAAGTCACAGGCGTAGAGGTTATTTCCCAGTAACATACTGATTAATTGTGATATTTTGTAGATTCCCCAAACACCGGTTAAAAAGAAAAAAAAAATGCATGTGGCAGAAAGTCCCAAAGAATTAGAAAAAAATAAGATAATGCCACAAATAACATTTAGACAATATTTAAAATAAGTGGGTTTAAGAACTTAAGTTTTCACATGCGTTTAAATAAACAGGTCTGGTTATCTATTTATTCACAGAGGTGTTTATAATGCACAAGATAGAGCAAAATCATATCCGTCAATAGTCATATTAGACAAAGAAATAACATGCCAAAATGAAAGATTTATTTGTCGCTTGCGTTCATGTGCTTGATTTTGCTGTCCTATAAGACGATAGCGCATGACTAATTTTAATCAGGTGGACTGAAGCTATCGAATGCGATGCAATGTTGTAAGTCATTATTGATAGATACACAGCCAGGCGTGTATGGAAATGCAACTTATTATTGTTAAATTTTTTTTAAAACATCTGTCTATGAGAAGCGTCTAGGGTTTATCTTCAGCAGGATGGTTGCGGCGTAGGTAATGTTCTTGCTTACGATGCGAAAGGTGCCGGGTTCAAACTCCTACACCCGCTGAATTTTTTCTTTAATTTTGCAACGATTAATATATTTTTTCACAAATTCTTTTCTATGATTTCTCTAGGTTAGGTTGGTAGGTTTTTATTCTGCTTAAAATAATCTAACTTAACTTTTTCGTGTGATTCCTTTAGGTTAGGTTAGTAGGTTTTTATTCTGATATCTAATTATTAATAATTATTAGCGCCGCAGACAAAGAAATGAGGGTGTGGGGGTGTCCCCCAGACTTTTTTTCACAAAATAACACGAAATATTTTAATTTCTCGACTTGCGAAATTTATTACACATTTACAAGGTAATGCGCATGCTCGAAGTTCCGGACTTTCGGTGTACCTAGACGCTTGTCTGTCTATGCAGTAGAAACTAAAGTGCAAATAATTAAGTGGTGCTTCTATGTTAACCAATTTCGATCAATAATGCAAAATGTCAAACAATAGCAATGTTGGCACAGTACTGTCACTCCCAGCCGCGCTGTTATCAGTAACCATAAATACGCATAATATCTGGAGCGATTTAATGTCCGATAAGTAAAAAAATATTACAGCTATGGTCTTCTTATAATCAAAGAATTTATATAAATAGAAGCAGATACACATTCACAAGTGTGTTGACAACATAGTTGAGACATTACATTTTATAATCATCTCTTTCTTTATGACCAAAATTACCATAGCCCCATCTTTGTTGCAGCCACCGTCATTTTGACGTGACAAATAAATGTAAATATAACCCAATTTGTGAAGCATTTTGATCTGTAAATAAACCATTTTCAAGTGCTGAGGAGCCAAGTATGACTTAAAATTGCATCAAATAACGATTATCTGCTGTTTCTATAATGCGACGACAATTTAAAAACAAAATATGTGTCGGTCGTCAACCTATTCTGAGCTGTATATCTACATATTTATTTTCCTAAAATTAACACTTTTATTTACCGTCAAACTACAGCAATACTATTAATTTTAAGGGGCCATGGATTCGGAAAAAGATGTGTACTAAAGTCGAATTAAGTAAGTACTTATAGGTGGTTTTATTTAATAAACCGATTCAGAAATTTGTTCGCATCCCTTAAGAATCAGAAAATAAGTAACTACTTAACAGGAAATCATGCGGCAGTTCATTACTTAGGATTTGAAGTAAATGGCCCCTTGGTTCATTTATATTTTGACAAATTGACATAGACCTTTTTTATTTGAAAAGAAAATGTACCTACAAGGCTACAAGTAGTGGATTGTCTAGTAAAGTGGAGTTCTACCCGGCCACAAATTGGACTGTAAATTTGAGCATCTGCAAGGAATGTCATGGGGCAAGGGAATAAAACAATCGATTACAAAACTTATATATGTTTGTACAAAAATATTTGCACTAAACATGAAAATAATTTAAAGGTTATGTGAGTAAACACGAACAGCTGTTATTAAATAACTAGATTCAGACATATGTCTATGCTACACTCACATACCACGGCCTTGGACAGGCTGCAACGGAGATAGCGTTATAGGCAATGTTGTATCTTAGAGCGAAATGGTGAGAAAAAGGTATGCTGGACATGTGGGCAACAGTATCGTATAACTTTTATACTTTATCTCTGCTACTATTTATATAAATTCTTTGCTTATAATAGAGTTCCGCGCCGCTTGTCCAAAGCTAAGTGTTACAATTCTTCACCTATAATACGGCCCTGAAGTACAGCTTCTAAATTGTATATTAATTTTAACAACTTCACGATTGTGAAAAGGAATGGAAAGAAATAATTGTTGCTTTAAATACGAATTATGAATAAACCTTTTTAAGTTTAATTTTCGGAAGAGCATTGATTTAAAATAAAATGCCATTTGAAAGTACGTTAAATAGCATATTACATGATGAAATTACCGAAAAAAAAAGCGTTTAGCATTAATAGCACACACGTGCATTACTTATGATCGAACCCTGGTAGAGAAACCTTTTTACGAATTAAATTATTTTCGTGTTTACGCTTTTTTCATTTACTTAGCAATACGACCTGACTGCAATAGTTAGTTTGCTTGTCACATTTAAAATTCAAATAATGGGACGTTTAAATGAGACACAACGAATTCAAATTTCGATGATGATTGGCAATGGACACAGGTCCCGAACACAGACTCTGGTTTGTAAATTATTTAATGATGAACATTCTGATAGACCTAGTACACAATCAACTTTTAGCTAAACAGAAAAGAAGTTCCGAAATTGTGGTCATGTAAGAGCTAATTTCACGGAAGTTCGTCCTGCAATTTCAGAAAAACAGTTAGATACTTTACTGACAATGGATGATCATTGTCACAAATCAAGTCGCGAAGTCGCAGAACAAGAATCAATTAGTCAGCCAACTGTTTTAAAATATTTGAGAAAGAATGAATATCACCCATATAACGTGAATTTAATTCAAGAGCTGATCGAATATGATTTCGACTGCAGCGTTAGATTTTAGTGCTAAACTTATTACTGGCGACTTCGCCATAACTTATAGAACATAAATCGCTAGTAAATTCTCAACTTTAAATTGTTAAAATATTTGTCAGGTTAAAATTAATACTAATCAATCAAAAACTAGTACTCGTGTCAATATTTACGGAATTTATTTACAATAATATTAATACTACAGGCATATTTTTTGCGAAACTAGGGTGGAACGAGGTAATACCAATCTACATTTCTTAAGTCGAGTACTTTTCTCTGATGAGGCCACCTTGTGTCAAATGGCACTGTAAATAGTCAAAATTATCGATATTGATCACATGAGAATCCACGATCGATGATAGAGCTACATACCCATTTTCCACAGAAAATGGGCTGGAATTGTTGGGACTACAATTTTGGATTCATTTTCTATTAAAGGTTCATTAAATGGTGAAAAATAGTTGGAGCTGCTCCAACAAAACATAATTCCAGGACTCGTCGCACTGTATCCAAATAGCGAAAACCTTAATGTATCGGAGAACTCCATACAGTTTCAACAGGATCGCGCACTACCACATTATTGGCATAGAGCGTAATGATTTAAACGAAATTTTCCCACACAGATGGATTGGCACACGCGGATCAATTGAATGGCCAACTAGATCTCCGGACCTAACCCAATTGGATTATTTCTTATGGGTTTACCTTAAGTTCAAAGTTTATTTTAATAGACTGAACAATGTTGAGGACTTAAAAGACACAATTGCTTGCGAAATTTGAAGAATTCAACCCGAAACAATTACTGAGGTGGCACGCAATTAGGCAAATTTAATTTAATAATTTCTTGCTGTATTCATTAACTCTTAAATTTTTGTTTTATTGTATTGTTCTAAGTAGTTAAGATTTTTATTAATTACCGATGTCACTAATAAAGTTGAAAAATTTTAACCGTTTACTATTTACGGCAAAAAGGGCTTTCAAATCACTGTATCTAAGTCTCGAGAGGTCTTTATAAATATCGAAGGTAAATAAAAATGTATTGCATATTTTTTAAAATTTAAATTAATAAACATATTATCAGTTGTTTAAAACAAAACAGAAACAAACCTAAAAATAATCATGCACTCACATAGAGAATAAAAAAACCTTTAAAATGAGGGGTCACTCGACCACCTTACCGTAATTTTTGTTTTTGTGGGGGGTTGTTGGGGGGTAGGGGGTTGATCTAACAAAGTCAAATTTGTCATCAAAATGTGCTGTTTGAAAGATAAAAGGTGACGTGTTTCAGGATTTTTCCCAAACAACACCCCCACCTTAATTAATCTAGAAGGTGGCTTTCATGGGGACGAAAAAATATTGAAAAAATCTAATTTAGACCACGCTGTCGCATAGAGAATTGAAAGACGCATCAAGTGAGGGGTCGCTCGACCCCCTTTCCCTGTTTGAATTTTTGAGTTAGGGGTTGCTAAGGCTAGGATGTTGATTTGTCACCGTCAAGGTTGACATCAATAGTTGTCCCCCAAAAATCAAGAATCGACCTGTCCGAGGGTTTTTTCAAGAAACTAGTCTTAAGAGTCCCGAAACAGGCGTGTTTCGTTTTCAATGGTATAATTTTAAGATCAAAAATACACTTCACAACTTTTAGGATACATTTAAGAAATGTTTTATTTTATTTGTGCCTAAATAAAGCAATTTTTTAATAACACCTATTTAAAAGTTCTTATAAAACAGTTGTTTAGTTGTTTCGTATGAATAAAGTAACATATAGTGAAGTGTGTTATACAGCCCAATTAAATGAAGCTTTAATAAAACTATTATATAGTACTCAACTTTCTTAAGACCTGCGGAAATGTGTATATAATTAATTTGTAATGGATCCAATAGACTTTACAAAATATTAACACCGACTGGAATATTTTATAAGGTTGTGTCAATTTAGCTTTTATATCTGTTATAAAAACGCCTTGAAAGTGTTTCTGAGAGTAATGCTGTTTTATCAAATTTGTGTCAGAAACATTTCTACAACTCTTATAAAAGACCAAATTGATAGTTGGGCGGCGGATCTCAATTTCTTGATTCGTCGTCTTTTATTCTCTGAATGAACAGAGATTTTCAAATGATAAGGTTGCATTAAGGTTGCAGCTAAGAGTAATCAAATAATGGTTTAGTTGATAAATTAATTGGGAAACACAGATTTAAGGGAACCCTCCGGAAATCCTCAATTACATATCAAAGTTGTGTGAACCACGCTTTGCCCCTGATCTAAGTAGGATTTTTAAAAACTTAGATATGACCCTTGTTCATACATCTTGAAATAATTGCAACAACTTTTAGGCAGACCAAAAGATAAAGTTGAATTTAAACATAGATCCGGAATTTACGCAATTCGTTAAAATTAGTAAAGATTAGAATTTTAAATATCTTATAACAAGATTCAAAGAGTATCTCGCCCATCTCAAACATGGAAACACTGAAAACTCAACATCCTTTTCATAGCAATCATGGACTTGCTATCAGTAACTTATGGTTAATGAGAAATGTAACAAATAAGAGACAGATGGAAGCTGTTGAAAGCTTAGTAGAAATAGAAAATAGTGTGAATAGTGACAAAGAACCGATCTCAAATAATCTATGACAATATTTTAGCCTAGATACAGACATGTTTTTAGTTATACTTTGGCTTTATTTATAACGTGGTTAGTGAAATGTACGTCGAGTGTAGGTATTCGAGTGTTGGTGTTTGTGGAAACTTCGTCTCCAGAGAGAGTCAAAATTGCGTTTTTAGCTAAAGATATTTCTTATGTGCTTTACTTAGCTAGAGGAGGTAATGCAGCCACCTAACTCTCTGAACACATAGTGTTCTAAATTTACTTTGGGGTGTTTTTATACTGTTATTTACGTAAATCATTCAAAAATTATGTTAGGTATTAATTTAGTATCACAACGGCAATGGGTAATACGTCACATTTAATTCTAACTTTAATTAACTGTAAACGTTGGATGTGTTAACAAATGATTCAGGAAATGTTAGTAGAAATTGTATTTTATCTAGTCTTGTCATATTATCCAGCTGTCATGTATGATTCATCGCGCTTTACCGCTTTCTAATTTTCCAATTTCCAATAGATTTGGCTAAAAATCATAAAATGGCATGTTGCGATATTTGAAGCATTGATTATGCCACGACGTATGTTAGATAATATTTTCTAATCAGTGTGAAATGAGTAGAAGTAGCAGTCGAGCGTGGTCAACTGTTTTACAGGTATCATCGAGATCAATTACATAGCTAATATATATTTCAAAATAAATAATAGTTTAAAAAAACTAAAAAAACGCGCTTTAATAGGAAATCGAACTAAAAAGTAAAAAATAATACAATACAATAATCAGGGTTTTAGCAACGTCGATCACTTTGGGGGGGGGCACTATTTTAGCGCCCCCTATTTGATTTTTTGCCTATTCCATATAAGCCGAAATTTGAAAAACAAGGGGCACTTAGATCTTAAGCTATCACAGAGCAGATACGAAAAACCAAAATAAACAATTGGAAACTAAGAACACTCATATATTTTTTTTATTGGCAAAATGGTACTCGAAAATAGTTTTAAGATCTGCCAGCTCGGTGGCGCAATGCTGAAGGTGTTTGGCTTGCGACCACGGAGTCCCGGGTTCGAATCCTGGCCAGGGTATGGATGTTAGTGGCGTTTTTTCATGTGTTACCGAGACGGTAGCAGTGACCTAGACCGCTGTTGGGTGGCACAACATGTCTAGTCGCTGTTATCTCTCCTGAGTTCGAGTCTCAGCTGCGGTAGATGGCAAAATCGCAGGGAATGGTTGTTGTGTTGATGTCTATGTGTACGTGTCCTGGTTGAGTGGTAGAGCAGCAATAGCTGAACTCCGCCAGGACGTTAATATAAATAAGGCATTAAAAAAAAAAGAAAAGGAAAAAAAAAAAGAACTAAATATAGGTAATCTAAAGCTAGACATTATAAATGGATTGCATTTTTGTGTTTTGTGTAGGTACTTATTAAAAATTAATTAATTTTAATTCGACGTTCCTTCAACTTTGAATAATCCAAGGAATCCGCCAAATCTTTTTCACATTGTAATAATAAAAGATCATTCAGTCTATCATCACTCACAGCGGTTCTATGTAGGTTTTTTACTATTTTTAGTTGGCTAAATGACCGTTCATTACATGCAGTTACATAACCAGCTCTAACCACAAATTGTATTATAGTACGGGAGCCCATCGACAAAAGTGGATCGGACACCGTAGTTGCCGCCGCTTGGTGGACATGTTGTAGGCATCTATATATACAATTTTTCCCCAACTGCAACTCTTCGAGAGAGGCAAAAGACAAAGGACCGCTTAAATGTTGCCAAAAAATTCTGAAAAAAATCAGGCACATTTTTTGGGCAAAATAAGCATCTTTTGTCTCTTGGTGTATTTTCTCAAAGTGCTTCCTTCTCCCGAAAAAAAAAAAAAAGAATTCATAGCAGAATTTTTTACACAAAAATAATTTCGGTCAAGAATTTCCCTAAATTCTTTTTTTTATTTCTTCAGAAAAATACCAAAAAATTCAGGCATATTCTTCAAACAAAAATAAGGAAAATTTGCCTCTTAAACCTTTTCTTTAAAGTGTTTCCTTCTCCCGTAAAAAATTACAAAAAAACAATTCTCTTCTTTATTTTTTTTCCGGAAGAAGGAAGCACTTTGGAAAAAACACCAAGAGACAAAAGATGCTTATTTTCCCAAAAAATGTTCCCGAATTTTTTTAGAATTGAATTGTGACATGCCGTTGGGGGGAAATGGTACCTACAGATGCCTACAACATCTCCACCAAGCGGAGGAAACTGCGATGCCCAATCCACTTTTGTCGATGGGCTCCCGTATCATATGTAACGTGCTGGCATTAGCATGTGAAGTTTAGCTCAGTATCAGTATTTCTATAACATCTTGAATACTCCCTTTAGATTAAGCAAAGCCCTTGCTTCTAGGCCGATATAGCGCCCTTGCTACTTAACTTCGGACGGGGGCGCATTGCGCATTATTTTAGTTGGATATGGGCCGGGTTATTTATCACGTTGGTACTCTCAGCGATGAATGAATAATCGAAGATAGTTACTTGTCTGAATCGAAATTAAGAAGAAAAAAAGAATGAGAATAAATGTGAATATATGAATATCGATATTCATATTCTTGCTCGTGCTGGGTGGCGCCCCCTTTTAGATAGTAATGTGGGGGCAGCTCCCCTCCTCCTCCCCGCTCGCTCCGACCCTGACAATAATACAATGCAATACAAGAACGCGTGGGGTGCTTATTAGTACGAAATATTTATACCAGTTGATATCAAACACCCCACGCTTTTTGGTATTGTATTGTATTATCGTATTGTATTACTTTTTACTTTTTAGTTCGGTTTGCTATTAAAGCGTGTTTTTTGAGTGTTTTAAACCATTATTTATTTTTTAGTCTTATAAATTTGAATCAGATAATTCTAATCTGGAACCTCGATAACCCACAGATACCGATTTTCAGTCGTATCCGACAATAACTGATAAAACCTATCCTCCGTGTTGATGCAGCCATTTTGAATTTTTAAGTTTTGATGTTAATTGTTTTCTACTTGTCGAGCTCTTTCCTTTGATACTCATATCAAGGGAGTTGTAAAGAAAATGATAATCCGCCATCTTGGGGCGGCGGCCATTTTGAACATATTATAAAATTGAGTATACTATATTGTATTGTCATCGGAGCTACACACAATCGCCAAGTTTCATGATGATACAACAATTAGAAGGGGTGAAAATTGCATTGAAGGATTCCGTTATATTGATAGATTGATAGATACAGGTGAAGCTAATAAAAGCGTGTTAAAATAGAAGCAAAGGAAATTATTGTATTATAAAAAATAATAGAGACTATTTCGACTTATCACAGATAAGTATTAAAACATATGTTATATTTCTCAACAAAATACTTTGCTGGCTACATGCCACTGTCAACATTGAATTGCAAGAAAGAAAATATTATTACGTACAGCATGGCTGTCATGATAATGTTATTATACTCTTCGCAAATACAACACGAAGAGTATATTTTATTCGATCGGCACATTTCTAAAACCGGTAATATTGCTCGTAGAGAAAAGAATTTCATACCGCTGTGTTGGTGATCGAATTCTGAACAACTTTCAAAATGCCCGTCCGTCTGTATGTCCGTCCGTCTGTCTGCCTGTCAGTCCGTCCGTCACGTTTCTTGTAAGCACGATAACTTAAGAACGAAAAGTCCGATTGTATTTAAACTTGGACAGTAAGTTATTGTTAGCTAGTGGAAGAAACTCGTTGTTTTTGAACAAAATCCATCAATAAATAAAAAAGTTATTAATTTTTGAAATGAAAAAAAAAATTTTTGTTTTGTAATTAAACAAAAAATGTTTGAAACTAATATCGTTTACAAAAGAACTGCGAAGAGTGTCCTATAGAATGTGCAACAATTATATGACAAGTGTAGTAAATCGGCGAAGAGTATAATGGTTAACCTGTTATATATTATGCTTGATATCAATTGGTATAAATATTTCATAGTAATAAGCACCCCACGCCTTTTTGTATTGTATTGTATTATTGCATTGTATTATTTTTTACTTTTTAGTTCGGCTTGCTATTAAAGCGTGTTCTTTTAGTTTTTTTATACTATTATTTATTGGAACTACTCATCGTGTAGAAATAAACAAAGTTTCAATTATTTACGTGAAACAATATTGAGATATCTATTTTAATGGTAAAATCGCAATCTTCAGATCGTTATAACTTGGCAAATATAAATTTTCATGAAAAACTGTAGTAAAAAGTAAACTTTTTTTTCCTAATATCAGAAAATCAATGAAGAAAGTTCATAAAATCTATACGGCATAACTAGGTTTCGAGGTGAAAACTTAACGACACTATACTAATTAACAATTTGAGAAACAATGGACATACGTGCCTGCATTGTAATATTTAAATAAGAATAACCTTAAAATAATGCATCAAAAGTTAGTAAGAGGATTTTTTAGGAAATTTTTAATGGACATACTTTTGACATTAAACTATGCCAGGAAATCAGAGGAGATCTTCAATAAAGCTTTATAAAACTATACCTGGTGCTGAGTGTGAACATTCTCGTTGAAATTCAAAACGCTTTAAAGACAAATACAATAACGTTTTCCCATCATAACTGGCCTGTTTTTATAGACTTTTTTTATTTGCAATAAATATGTGGAAATAACTATAGCAGTGGAATAGATCGATGTTGAGTGTCACAACATGTTTGGTCTTTGTTATCTCTCCTGCGGTAGATGGCAATATCATAGGGAATGGTTGTTGTGTTGATGTGTATGCATCCTGGTTGAGTGGTGGAATAGCAATAGCTAAACTCCGCCAGGACATTCAGGTAAATAAGACCATAGAAAAATTGACCATTCTCAGGCAGAAGATGGCTGCAAACTTATTATGTATGTGAATCTTCAATACTGAAATCATAAGTGGAGGTAGCTATACAAAAACAAAAAATAGACAACGCAGTTGGAGTCAACAGTATCGCGGTCTAGGTGCTTAAGTGAGTTGGTGAAGATGGAATGAGAATCGTTCATAAAATATGCAAAAAAATGTAGGAGACATAAATCTGGCCCGATGATTGGAGAACTTCAATCTACTAAATATGAAGCAAATGACAGACGTAAAGCTGCATAGGCACGTATGCTTATGTACCTTGGTTTCACAGACTACCGTAAGGCTTTCAACAATGAGAAATGAAATAATTGGACTGTATCATCCAAGATGGGGACATCTAAACGTCTGGTGGTTATTAACTCTAACTTCAGCAAGTGTAAAGAAGTTGACAAAGACGTGAAAGAGAGCCTTGGTCTGTATTATTTAAGAATGGAGTGACAATATGCGGATAGAAGACAAGATCAAGCAAAACATAACCATCCAGACATGTTAAGGATAGGTGACTGTGAGGCAAGATGGAGTAGTTATGGTCAACTGGCAACTACGAAGATGAGATTTGGAGAACAATCAGACTAGCTAACGATTTAGTTTTCTTTATCTTCTTCTATCCCTCTGAGGTATGAAACGGTAGGGAAGCATATTAATGCCTTTTAGATGTAGGCCTGGAGACATTTGTTAGGAATTTCCTGGTAGCTCATCGTAGTAAGAGCTTGATTCTTCAAGAAAACACGTTCCAAAAGCTTCTTTCCACGGGGATAATTCTTGGATCAGGAAACGTTTGGCAAGACGCTGTGATAAGAAGAAAGACTTTTGCCATTTAAAGTACAAATTTAAACAAATAATAAGATAAAATTAGCTCTCCTTACCCTATCCAAGGAATTATACCAATTTATGCCAAATATCTATGGACATTTGCCTCTTTGTGCCCACCTGCTAGAAGAAAGACACTTAATTATGGGATACTGTGTACATAATTTATTCAGATGTAGTTAGTCTATTTATTAAGTGTTTCATTAAAGACGACGGTATTTCCAAATTTAATGTTGCTTAATAGAAGCGTCTACGATATTCTCCCTCTCTAATATAAATTAATATCCTATAAAGTGCATCTTTCACTTAAAACCAAATTTACAAATTATCTGGTAAATCAGAAAGTTGGAACTAAATAACGTACTCCCAGCTAACCAGAATACAAGTCTTAGTGAGTTACCGATTTGGAATACGGTGTTAAATTTTGTATATTTGTTAAACTATTAATTTGAGCGAAAAATTCTTCGATGAAAATAAACATTGTAATGTGCCATCCTTACATCCTTACTGGTAAACCAGTCTGTGGTATGGCTTGAAATTGTGTCCTATTTGTCACATGTCTTTGCGGCATAAGATGAGTCAGTTGCAATACCTAATATACGATTCAAATGTATTGACCCTTCATTTCAACCACTGAACATTTTTGAAGTTCTGCTGAGTTATATTGAAAGATGTTCTACTTTTAAGGATATTTTGACCATACCAGTTTTAAATCCGCTATATCTTGGAAAATATGCATACTATGTAAATCATATTTTAGACACCGATAAAGCACGGCATATTTTGTACGAGGAAATTTTCTCATAATTTTTTATTTCCAAATTTTGCAGTTATTCTCAAAAACGTGATGTCATGTTTATTCGGTTATTTATCAATGTATTTAAAAAGTTTTGTAATTCAATATGTTGTCTTTCGCTATATACATTTCTAAATTTATTTAAATGTCCATTCTTTTTTTAATTAAAAACTAGATTGTACGTACTTAAGATACCATGAAACATGTGGTTGTAGTTATCCTCTTCGACGCAGTGATATAAATTTTCTAAATTAATTTCAATGTATCTTACAATATTTGCTTTATTTTGTCTATGGAACTGCACTCTTTCCCGAACCATTGCAGCACTGGCTCTTAAGATATTATTGCGTCTATTGCTGGCATATGATGCTCTTAAACGCAACCCTTTTGAAATGATATCATGTTGACGAGACTTGCATGAAAAGGTAATACTATTTTCGGTGTGAGCTAATTTTGTATGTAAAACTTCCAAATCTCTAAAAAATCTATTGATGTTAGGCCCATACCTATGTTCCAGATATTGTCTATAATTGTTTATTTGTGGCATATTCTGTCTGATCCGTTTGGCGCAGAGGTTGGTACATTAAAATTTTTAAATATTTTTCAGTGGCAAAGTACCCAACAAGAAGTAAGAAAATAATTTGAATTCTGAAATGTTTTAAAATTTTCTAAATATCAAGTTGCAAGGCGTTCTTGATAAATTACCATTAATCGTACTATTTTTTTTAATCACTTATTTAACGTCGGCCTATTTCCGCTACTAAGGCCAATCACCGCTCGCTCCCTAATCGTACTATGGGAATTATATCTACAAATGAATGGGCCACAATCTCCAGACCTGATGCAAGTGGATTTTTATTTATGGGGCTTACTGAAACAAAGTGTGCAAAAATTCTCGTAACAATAGAGATAAAATAGAGAAAAAATTACTCCACAAGAACAAAAAAAAGTTATTAATTATTATTTAAATGCTAAAAATAATTAAACACAAAATGTCTAAAACTAATATTATTTAATGTGCATAATTTAATTTTTGGCCCAGGAATCGCTTCGTTTTAGTGTGTAGTTGACACCCTAAGTTTGCTTGCTAATTAGTGAACCGCTTGATTTTATAATTAACAATTAGGGAGTAAAATAAGCTCTTTTTCTATATTTATTTAAATATCTTCGTTTCTGCTAACTTTTAGTGTACCATACGCATTAGGAAAACTGTTCGTTATGAAATTCTCTAAAAAATGAGCACGATAGAGGTCGCTTGGTGCAATTGTTAACTTGAAAATGGCTTCCAAAGCTTTCAAAACACGTTATTTTCACTATTTATTTACTCAAAATCAACTACACATAGAGGGCTAAAAATTCTTGACTATGGTTTCTATGTTGTCCCGATAATGTTCAAAAGAATTTCACCAAGATCGGTTCGTTACTTTTTGTGTAATTAACGATCTATTTTTTTCTTAATCCTTAATTAACAATTGTGCCATTTTTTGTAAAATACTTTTATAATTGGGAAACTCATTTAGAGAATTCAAAAACTATTGAAAAATGATATCCCGTTGGAATTTTAGAAAAATCGCAATTTTGGCCGATTTTATGAGGACTATGGGCCAAAAATCCAATCAAAAACCCTCACCAACTAGCCTATGACTTCGAGTCTCAGCTGCGGTAGATGGCAATATCGCAGGGAATGGTTGTTGTGTTGATGTCTATGTGTACGTGTCCCTGGTTGAGTGGTAGAACAGCAATAGCTCAACTTCGCCAGGACGTTAATATTAATAAGGCTATTAAAAAAAAAACAAAAAACTGAGGAGGATATGTGGATATGTAAGTCAGAGGTGAGACACACTGCATGTGAGTGAAGAGAAAAATAAGAATTGAATTAGAGTTTTAACGGGAATTCTCTGTATCTATAACTTAAGCCTAAGTTTTCTTTAATACTCACATTTCACTAGACTTTAAAGTTTAGAAATAAAGTGCTGTCGTTCTCGCCTTTGAAAAATATCTTAATTTTTTACATGGCCATCGAGAAACTTCGTAATGTAAACAGTGAAACCCAGATCTTATTTGAAAAGGTTTTAAGGTATAAGAGATCCATACAAACGCCTTAGCTAAAGAAAACTTAAAAAACTTCCAAATCAATTTAAAAATATTTATTTGCACGCCATTGGTATCTTACTGTAACTGAAATGAAACCGTGTAGAAGTTTGCATAAACAAGACCGATAATAACAAAGACAAGAACATTAATAATACAATCCTTTACGCACCTCTCCTTAAACTTGTTCGGGTAAGATCTTAATCACCCTGTATTGTAGTTTTAGAAGTGTTGCTAATAATACTTTGGATAATTATTAACATATTTGAATATAATATGTCTCTTGAGAGAGTAAATTAAGATGGAAAGGCTTAAACCACGAACGATTCTGCTTAGGGACGAACAGTGGAAGATTTTCGGTTCGTGGTTTTGTTGATGTGCTCATGAAAACTATAAACAGTGTGTGTTGCCATGGTATGTTTCAATGTCTATAATGATTTCTGAGTTGAGGTATTAGAGTGAGAGGTGTTGGTTAAAATACAGCGAAGAGGAGTCAGAAGCTGGAAATCCTACTCTAGTCGTATTTGTCCGCTACGCCGAGTTTTCAATCAAGTTCTCTTGATGCCCGTAACCAGGGGTGTAACCATTGCTATCTGCCATTTTTGAGTAACACTTTTTCTTTTAAATAGAAAGAGACTGGTTGCACTCGTATTGAAATTTAAACAGCAGAATGCTTTTGAAGTAAAGATTGTCGAGATAGGTTCAGAGAAAAATCCGACCGCTACAACAAAAGGAGAAGGGACATCCCTAGTAGACGTTCTCTGATCCCTACTCTAGACGTGAGATCCCACAGTCTTACAGCGTGCCGTGCCGTATAATAAAATGATTACATCACTTCATTGAACAATGCTTCGGCCAGAAATTATCTTGTTCTATATCCACCTTTCGCAAAAATGAATTATGCCCGACGCTTAGAACTGTTAAAAAGTGTTCGAATACAGGGTGCAACTGTTAATTATTATTCTCCTTTTCGAATAAAAAGCGTGACTTAAATTCAGTTAATCACGGACGAAATCATTATTAATTAATCATAAAAGCTGAACGAGTTTGTGATTAATAATTGAAACGCACTAAGCTAACATTTGTTTGGATTATCTTCTCCCTCAACGACAATTACTTAGTAAATTATAAATCGCCGGATATTTTTCTTTGAACACAAACAGATACATTAATTTAATAAAGTCTAGGAAACTATAATCTGGCTGATATTTATTTCACTTAGAATTTCTCTTGACATCAAGTCTATATTTACTACTTCAATTTTCAATAGCTACCATATTCAATGAGATAATATTCTATATTCTTCTTCTTCACAAACGTCTCTCCAGATATTTTATGATCTATGAGTAGAGGCCTCCGGTTGCTGTCTAGCATATCTGACGTCATCCTGCCATCAGTCGCGGTTGCCTGTTAAGTGCACTATTTTCAATTAGTTCCTTGGTGAGAGATGACATCATCAGTTTTCTTAATTAACTTCAAAATTCCATCGGAATTTATTAATATCGGTAGTTATGTATGTTCGGAGTAGTTGACACTGAATTTGGTGTTAAAGGATAAAAATATAAAGTTACATACCAAACAGGGCAGTCCTAATTACAAATCTTTTACAGATTTGCAAGAAATTTGGTGCATGGGGATATGAAAATGATATGATAACGAGTTTAACATTAAAGCTTATATAATATAGTGTATCTCGCCTCTCGTCCAAACGCACTTATATCTTCCTCAGTTTCTTCAGAACTTCAAACTTTTCTCAGTCGTGCAATCAACAACATTGATTATTTCTTTACCTAAACCGCTGCCAAAGGAATCACCAATTGCACAACCAGATTTTCCATCCAAGTCTCTTTAAAGGAAAACATATTTGCACTCTAGTGTGTGGAAATAATTGGTCATTGAATTTTAATATATTTGAGACAGATGTCATAAAAAAATTTGAGAACTTGTTTTTTCCCCATATTCCCCACTTCACTACGTGGATGTGGAAGTAATTAGTTCGTCGATCACGGCGTAATGAGAACGGTTAAAAAAATGTAAAAATTATAAAACGATAATAGGCTTTGTTTAATTGAAAAATTTCATAAGAAAATATATTCAGAATTGCAAAAAATAATTATCCAGTGGGGTCAGGTCTAGAGATCGCAGTAGCCAGTGTAGTAGTGCAGCAGAAAGTGTTCTTTTAACCAGGTGCGAACGACCCTTAGATTATGAATGAGTGACTCGTCCAATAGGAATGTTTTCTATTTTTTAATTGTAATAAAAAATGATAGTTCTAAGGCTACAGAAACACGTAATAACCATTAAAACGCCTAAAAACTTTTTTCTTGAAAATAAACTAAAAATAAAAACTCCGAAATTAACGAGGCTAGTAAACGATCCCTGCAGTGAGAGTAGCGCGCGTGATGTCATAATGCTCATAGCGGAACTCGTATACCAACGTGATATGGATTGTTTGTTTCAGTATTGTTTTATCTCTGTTTTTGTAGCGACGGGAGACTCAAAAAGTGTGAAAGTTAATAGAAACAAGTGTTATTTTGTTCCTGGATGTACAAATACTTCAGGAAATAACCCAGAAAAGGTTTTTATGTCTGTGCCAAAAAATGTAAAAACAAAGAAGCTTTGGTACTTTTTTAAACCAATGATATTTTTAAAAAACTTTTGTTAACTTGAACGCATTTATCAAAATCGGTCTCCGATTATACAATGTTTTGGCATCCCTGTTTCCAACGTAGCAAAGCACATTCTATATGAAACACACTGTACAATGTACTACTAAATGTTTGGTACTATATATATAGTACTTATTACTCATTTATATAAAACAGTACTTACTGTTTCGCTTTTACACCACTAGATTGAGGTTGATTGAAGTCTGTCACCATGGCCAAAAATTCTGAAACCATGGTAACGTCCACAGTTAGCAGATTATGCGAGTCCGCCTTTTGAAAACCTTCCTTGATTTTAGAAGCATGCCTTAATTAAAATTAAAAGTCGCAAAACGACGAACTACATGCACACAACAGTTCGCAGAAGTCAGTAAACGCAGACTAATTCTCATTAGGGATGGCAACGATGTATTGATATAAAATAAATATCGATATATTAATCCTAAACCGAAATTTTATTGCGAGAATATCACCCCCTGCTCTTCGAAATCTTAATCGAGGTAAATATTGTACTGTAAGGAATGCCACTCACCCGCTTTCCGAAGTTATGCCTTAAGCAATATTCATTAATTTTTGACATTAAATGTTAATCTACACAATATACTGATACATAGAAATATTGATAATTTTTTGTTGATATATCGAATATATTGATCTAAGTCTTGTGATGTATCAAATGATATATCGATGAATTACATTTTTTTGCCATCCCTAATTCTCTCAAGGAGCGTTTCGCGCATTCAAATGAATATTCGTATCTCTTTAGGGGTTTTCCCATAGAACGAATTTGTTGATTTTTGTAAAACTTTGTGGATATAATTATAAGACTATTTTTAACCATTTTATGATGTTTAAACAGGATTTAACTTGTTTGTGAACATCCCTATTGTAGATATAAGCTCCCTCGTACGAGTAATGGTAAATCACCAAGTACGTGCAAGACGTTCTCACCTCAACCTCCCTAATAGGATTGATATTTACTTGTTTGGAAGAACCGTACCTATCACTTTCCGTCGAAGACGTGCGAAACCAATAGTAATAATAATAACTAACCACAACAGAGTGGCCAGTTATCTTCAATGAGTTATGTATAAGCAATTCGATATACCGGTATCGCAAAAATATTATGAGCATACTCCTGAAAAAGTTGTTAATACCACTTATGTGGGTTTTGCCTATTATAACCGACAGAAAAATTCGCGTCAATCGACCAGACATCGTCGTACATAATAAAAAGGAGAAATCGAAGGTAATTGAGAAGTTGAGTAAGTAGAAAGGCCTATAAATAGAAGTGGACTATTTTTAAATTTAAATGTAAGTAACAAAATTTATTCATATTATTCATTTATTTAAAATTAGGATATAATTACTGTGTGTTTATATATTTTTTAATATCAAGTAATAATAGACAAAGGGCTTGATTGGCAATTTTCCAGGATTTGGCATTTCGGACATGGAATAAAATAATTTCTGGCCACCGAACGGCAGTGAATTTGCGCCATCGCTTGTAGTAGAAATTACCTTGTAGCGGTCACCTCTTAATGCCAGTATCATAATGACTTGTGGGAGATGGAATTTTATTTGTTAATTGAAATGCTATTATACGATACGCGAACGATGTCAAGCGTCATATCCGATATCGCAATAAGAAGGGCGAAGGCGAGAGAGGCTGTTTGCTGCCTTTCTGCCTTTCGCCTCCTTCCAGCTAACAAGCTGCACATTCACTACAAATTGGCAAGCAAAGGGCATTGTAAAGTTTCGGTTTGGGTTAATGAGAATATGCTATTAAGTTGGATAATTGCTCGGCAATATTGATCTGATGAGTTAGTGGTGTGGCAGCCGATAGGCTGACAGGAACTGCTATTAATAACAAAGGAGTTATTGGATCTGTACATTAGCTATAATAGAGTAGCATCCGAACCTTGCGCAATAAAATCCTTTCGAATTTATCTGCCGATTTTAGCTTTTATTGCTTCCTTTACGGAGGGTAAAGCGACCGTCATTGTATACTCACTGTATCCGTTACCAGCTGCCGATCTCCCGTTCGCGCCTTCGAATTCGAATACGGGGAGCCTCCTACTAAGATACACATTGTCAGTCCAGATCATAACTAAGGACCCTCAATGTTGTTAACTATTACATCACGGTCAAAGCCACTCTACTCTCTCTTTACCCAAACCGAAATACGCTTTGCGTACAGATAATTGATTTACTCGGGAGAAATTTAATTATGCGTGTTCCACATTTGCATCTTGTCAGTAAATTCTCACTGGGCGTGGAACCGTTTTTCCTAAAATATTTATTATTATTAATTTTAAACATAATTACCAAGGGCTCATATATCCATTCAACAATCCTTAACATAACATACAGGGCGATGCAAACTAAGTTACCTGGTAAAAGAGAAAGTAATTTTGAGTAAAAGAGTGTAAGAGCAGTTACAGGACGCTTCAATTGATTATTGATTAGTTACGGAAGTGCTGGAGCTTAACGTTGAATCATGAGTAAGTCAAGCAGTTGTTTGGAGCTAGATCTCTTTTTCTTGCGAAGTTTGATCAACTACAAACTCATATTTCAAAGTTCAAGTCGCTTCCTTACATGCTTTTTGAGAAATTAGATTAGAAGTATGTTATAGAAAAATTACATTCTCCCTGCCAATTACAGATTTTATTCAAAGTCGTTTTGTGTTTGGTCGCAACCACTTATTCATCGACAATCTTATTCAAAAGTTGCGTAATGCCCTCTTTTCCTTAGGATTTTGGTATAAAAAATATCTGCCAAAAATGTTGAAAATAAATTTAAAAAAGCATTTCCGTAATAATGCCGATAAATTATGCAAAATGATACAAATCCCCGTTAATCGCGTAAAAATAAGCGAACGTCAATTTTAGAATTAAAAATATTTGCTAAAAGTTTTAAATATTTTTTAAAAAATAGTCCGGTACGGGATTCGAAGTCGGCGGATCCTAATTTTAAATTTGAATATGAATGGCCTCGTCGGAAATTGTAAAAGTTCAAAAACATCACTTTCTTAAACGTTCATAACTAAATTAATACTTCGAGTGGAAGGTCGTACTATGTCTCTGTAGAAAAAGGAAGATTGGCATTTTATCGGCATCGTAAATTGCACGGGCGAAATCGGAAATTCAGACCTGCACGAATGAATCAAAAATGACTTTTTTGACATTTTGCCAAATCGATTTGGATTCAACAATAAGAATCTTAGGTATGGGGGAATAATAAAAGAGAAGTTAGATCGTGCTCTAAAAGAAAGAAAAAAATCCCTCTCCCACCCTGAGAAACTCCTTCAACCGGCTTAGACAATTTCATTTTTTGTTTCTGCAAAGTTCATCCAGGAGATATAGTCCGCATCAAAAGATTTGAAATTATAAATACGTTTTGATGGGGTGAAAATTTCAGTAGTTTTCAGATATTATTGTTACATTTTTTTTATTACTGCTAAACAGATTATGATTCAACCTTAACAGCGTTAGAAATACATTTATTATGCCCAAACAGCATTTGAAAGAAGAGCGTCTTTTTTTATGTAATATTGGTGAATGTGAAACTATCATTTTTATATTAGGAAATATATATATATAATAATGTTTAAGGTATATAGTGATTATAATAATGAAAGTTTCGACTATGATACAGGAAATATTATTTGTAACTAGGGTAAAAATTTGAACAGGGTGTATACTATTTGTCGCGTCTACCAAAGGAAGCACTGTGATTGCGAAAAAGTCACCGCCCCCCTAAATAGGATGCATTTATAGTGAAAATTATACAGGGTCAACATACTTAAAATATAAATAGTCACAAAAATTAAATTATGTTTATGGTTTCCATCCGCCGACAAGAATTTCGGGAAAGCATCAGATGGCGACTAAGTCCATCTTTAATCATGCCGAAGTGCACCAAAGCCTTTGTGAGGTTCAGTCCTGATGAACGATAAAATCGCTAGCCATAAGAGACCAAAAATTCTAACAACATTCATTTGCTATCGTCATTGTAACCATACTCTTCAAGGAATTTGAATCCTTTAGTATCAGTCGACAGTTACATTCACTCCAACTTTGTATGTGGAAATTAAAAGTCTTCTGAATGTGTTCCACTTACCATGAGTTGTATATAGATCCGATTTGTTTTATATATAATTAGAAAGACACGGAATATTTTTACTTCGTACAGATTGAACTTTTTATCAGTTCGTGCTTACATTGAGTTCAAATTTTCTTATTCATCTACTTGAGATTTTGTGGTTTCGATCGAACTGATTTTTAATAATTTCATATAATTTCTCACATCTTTTCAGAACCAAGATTGCAGCACGAGAACTAACTAGGTTATCTTTAGTTATCTTTACAGATACATATCAGAAATATTGCAATCGATAGCTATTTAATGTAATTAAAAATGTTTCTTTCTCGTATTTTCAAGGGAAAAGGCCCTAAACTGTTTTTAAAAAGTTAATCGCTATGGAAGTCACTCCCTTGACATTTATATTTTATCGTGTCCTTCAGACGCAAGGTGGTTAGATGACCCACAGACTCATTGAATTTCTGAACTATATGAAATTTTGAAATATAGCAAAAAATATTAAGGTATACTATGTACATCCTGTATACACGGTGTAATTAGTTGCATGTCATTAAAAAATCTTTTAATAGGGACCGACTAGACAAACAAAAAACCTATATGACTTTTTTCTCTAAGGGCACTTTGAAGGAAACTTTCCTAGGTTTAAAATTTGAATGTCTCAAGGTAGGAAACATTTGAGAACTACTGTTTTTCAAGGTCAATGAATGTTATAGTTCCAAATATTAGAAACAATAAAAAACTATAATACCCGACTTGTGTTCCCGTCGGAAAAAGTGCGGCATTTTGATGGGAGTACTTGTACCCAGTTTCTTATACCCACTAATTATGAAAATGTAAATAATTCCTTCTCTTTCGGCCCAATCAGGTATCGAAAACTAAAAATTGAGTATTTGATCTCTATGAAAATCAATGTAAACAATAATAAACAGATCAAAACAAGACAGCGAATACTAATAATAATAATAATAATAATATAATCATACCTTTAATGCCCAATAGGTAACACCCAATAACTGAACAATTCTTTTGAATTTTTCACAAAAAATGTTCGAAATGACCTCCATCTCCACGTATACACATTTCGGCACGTCGAACTAAGGACATACGCGCTCCGTTCAACACATTTGGTAAATTAGGATAATTTTTTATGGTTTCTATGCACATTAAAATATGTTGTTGCAATTGTTCTAAACTGTCAATTGGATCACGGTAAACCAGAGATTTAAAATGCCCCCAAAAACAAAAGTCCATCGGATTTAACTTGGCGATCTAGCAGGCCATGGTACTGGTCCGCCACGTCCAGTTCATCGTCGAGGAAACTTTCTGTTCAAAAAATTTCTAAAATGGACTGGCGCGCCATCGTGCAAATACCGCATTCTTCTGCGCATAGCCAAGGGTACATCTTCCAGCAAATTTGGCAATGCTTGTTACAAAAAATTTAAGTATACATCGCCATTTAATCTGGCGGGTAATTGTATAGATCCAATTATTTCATTACCGCATATTCCTACCCACAAATTAACGCCGAAAAATGTCGTTGAAAATGTGCCTTCTTATTACAAGTAGATATTCGTCTGCCCAATAGTGCATATTCTTAAAATTAAGCGCTCCATTTCTGGTAAAACACGACTCATCGGAGAACCACAGAACGTATAAGAAATTCTCATTTGCTGCGTGTTTTCTTAAAATCCACCTACAAAATTTTATTCGCTCTGCAAAATATTGGGGTTCTAGTGCTTAGACACGTTGATAGTGATAGGATGTAAGTCCATATCTCTCAATGTGCTCCATATCACAAAATGGGATACTCCCACACGGTTCGCGATATCGCGGGTGCTTAAAGTTGGATCCTCTTCTACAAGTTCCAAAATTTGAACCTCTGCGTCAATTACCCTCTCTTCGCGTTGTGGACCTCGTTCTCCTCCAAGTCCATCGAGGCTACCTGTTTCTCGAAGACGCTGGTCAATGCTAACAAATGTACGAGCACAAGTATGACGTATATTAGGGAACCTTAAATGATAAACCTCTTCCGCACCAGCTGCATTTCCCCCACTTTCTCCATACATCAAGTGCATATCCGCGAACTCTGGATAAGTGCAATCTCCCATAATGTCCAAAATCTGCGTTTTAAAACACCACACTAAACTGTGAATTAACGTTATCAATAGAGAAACAAAAAGAAAAACTTGGTCCAAAATCCAAAAAGTAACATATGGCTTGAACGATAACTCAATAAAATAAATCTTAACACAAGTGGCACAAGATTCAAAAAGAACAAAAGCAACAGACAAAATCAAGGAACGTGTACGTTGTTTAACAAGTAAGGACAGAAACTTAAATTATTACTTAAGAATATTACAAGGGAGAGTATAGCACGCGTAATAGGATAATTTGGCCACGAAGAAGCATAAAACATGGCGGTGTCCTCTGTCGGTCGCTTTTAACTCGACATGTTTTTCGATGACCCCCGTCGCGGCCTAATTATCTCTTAGGCTCACCATACTTATTTGCACGAATGCCAGAGTATCATGTGCAACAAGATGCGAGGCAATGAAGCCTACCCCAATATGCCAGCAGTTCTCAAACTATGTTATTTGGTATTTTGGAATTTTTTGTTTATCTTTTTCTCCTATGAGCTTTAGACCTCATGTTATATAAGGTTTTTTTTGTTTGTCTTGTCGTTCCCTACCACCAGTATTTTTTAATGACACGAAACTAATTACACCATGTATAGCATTCTCTTAAGTAGCTCAATGTCATAGTTAAACTAGTTTACTAAAGGTGAAATTTGCAGGAAAATCTCGAGAACCTCATCTTGATAACTCCTTTCACTGGGATTGTATTTTACTTCAAAATTTCTCTAATGTTTATTATTAATTAGTTTCAAGTAGTAGTTTAGTTATTTCTAGTACCTATTTTGAAAGTGGAATAGTTCTCAAAAACTTAATTGAAATAATTTTGATTCAACGCGAAGTTCCATAATTATATCAGCAACCGCTAGAGATGATGAGTATATAAGGGAATTCATATATCCACCACAAAAACGCAGTGACAATATTTGTGGTGTTAATATATCACCGGCACCTAGAATAATCTTAATTAAGCTATGTATGGGGCTCGTGGCAGCAGGTTAGGCGCGTTAGCTTGTCACGTTGAAGACAAACCCGGTGGTAGTTCTACAGATTTTTAATTAAATTGATTAATTAAAAATCGCCCTAGAAACTGCTGTCTGAGTATTTCGTAATTTATCAGATCGTGGATGTAAAATATCTCTACTAAATTTAAATAGCAAATTAATGAACTACATGACCAGTAGTTACTAATAAATTTTAATATTACGTATCAATTGTTGTAACGCATTATTTGCAGGCGATTTTAAGTATTTAAATTACACCATTAACTAGGTATCAGAAGTGAAATTCCACATAAACATTTCCAAAGATATACAAGCAATCAATTTCGACCCAATTTTTTTAATTTACAAAATTAAAATTAAAAATTCATAACCAAGAACTAATAGATAGATAGATGGATAGATCTTTATTGGTCATATATATACAAATTATCCGTTGACAAGTCAAATAAATGCAAAACATTGCAAAGAAACAACAAAATATTGGTTTACTTAAATAATAATAATAAAAAGATATGAAATAAATAAAACAAACAAATAACACATAAGTAAATAACAATATAGTACATAGATAACGAACAAATAATCACTAACATATAAAGAGTAGATTTATAAAATTAAACGGGAAAAATCAGTCAACAGGAATTCGTGAAAATCATAGAATGCACTATCAAGGAGGAATCGTTTAATTACATATTTGAAAGGAGTACAATGAAGTGATTGTACAGCAATCGGTAACACATTGAAAAATTTTACTGCATGATAGCATGTCCTATTTCTGGTTTTTGAAAGTCGCAAAAAATCCTAATATATATTATGTATATTACGAGTTGAGTATGTATGTACACTTTCACAAGTTGTGTAATTATTTGAGTTACTTTTAATATATACAAGGCACTGTGGAATATATTCACAGGGTAAGATAAGTATCTTGAGGCTTTTAAAAGCATTCCTACAATCATCCCTATATATGATAACCCAGCAACGTTTCTGACAGCCTTTCTTTGCAGCGAAAAAACTGTTGAGGTATGTGTCGAATAGCCCCATATTAAAGTGGCATAGGTAAGGGAAGATTGAATTATAGCATGATACGCCATTAAAACCGTTGATTGTGACAAACAAATTTTTAAATTGCGCAATAAGAAAGTATTACATGATATATTCTTGCCGATGTAGGACGTGTGTTCTTCCCATGGCATGTTACTGTCCAAAATAATGCTCAAAAACTTAACGCAATGAGAGGTCATCTGTACAAAGTCCTGTCATGAAGAAGAAATCATAGCCTGTGTTATCATTATTTAGTACTAGCTTATTATTTAAAAACCAGTTATGAACCATAGACAGACTGTTTTGAGGCTCTGACAATAAAATCAGTATGGGAATGAGCCAATGTCTTGTAATCAGCAAAGAGAGTGAAATTTGTTAAGGGACTACTGTTTGGCAAATCATTAACATAAATAAGAAATAAAATCGGTCCCAAAACTGAACCCTGAGGGACACCAAATCTAATATTAATGTTGTCAGAATTAGTATTATTAAAATAAACGATAAGTCAAATATGACATAATCAGATTTCTGCTGTTCTCAGGGAATTTGTAAAATTTCAGTTTGCTCACTAAAATATTGTGAGGGACACAGTCGAAAGCTTTACTTAGGTCTAAAAATTGCACATGCACAAATTATTTCGCTTCGAAACCTTGATTTATTACATTCATCAATGAATTAATTGCTAACGTCGCGCGTCGTTGGCAATTTTGACCTGAAACCATATTGACAATTATTAAATAGATTACAATTTTCAAAATATTTCGTGATTTGAGAACTACCTCAGAGATTTTGGCAAATAATGGCACGATAGAAATAGGCAATAAGAAATATTATAAAATAAATGTATGCTATGGTTTTAAAACTATGACATTTATAGAAATTGTCGATGAATTATTCCTTTTTTTTTTCTTCTAAATAAACATTTTTATTATTATTTTTATAAAACTAGTTTACTAGATATGTTGAGGAAAGTCTTGTAATATTTTGTAGTTCTGTTATACCTCATATCACATATGTTTACATGGAATTGTTTATAATAAACAGTTAGTTCATCAACTGTAGGTGGGAAAAAGCGTTATAATATAAGCATATAAATAATTAGTTTACTTGGAAATGAGAGTAATACAAGCTAATTTTAAATGCAAATCCTAAAAACTTATTAGAGTGCTTACTAGTAATTCCTTTCTATTATATCTTATATTATATTAGCGAGCTGCAGTGTCGGCTTTAGATATACATTGCCTCTAGGCCCAAGTCAATTTTGCAGCCCCTGACAGCTAACGAGAGTGGAGGGCATATAACCTCAATGTTCCAATTTAATTATCGTGAAATTCGCTGTTTTTGTTTGCTTTTTTAACTTTCTTGTGCTATCAGTTATTGAAATAAACATTTTTAAGTTTAATTATCATTATATATAGACAATTATGTGTTTTGTACAATAATATGTCCTTTGATTTGGCGAGATGTGCATTGTTTACCTATGTGTTTTTAGTTATTTTCTTCGTCTTTAAACAGCGTATGGGATTGATCTTATTGTTATATATAGAGCATATTTAGATTATTTAAAATTTAAATGCTGTTAATTATTCTGTTACCAGTTACCACAAAAAGCAATCATATTGTATGGAATCTGGTTGTCAAAATTTCACTCAATGCCAATTTAAGCTCTAAAAAGGTATGTGATTATTAGTTAACATTGGAATTTAATACTTATTATGTAACATATTTAATAAATACGTAGTATACCTACCGCATGCACGCAAATAAAGTTATAGTTACTTCGGATTGCCATCGATTTACACCAAAGAAAATAAGTTTGTGGTCAATTAAGAGTTCAAAGAGAAAAGTGGTTAAATGCTTTAAAGCGGCATAACCCATAAATTTATTTGTTAGTCAATCTAGATGAGTTACCTTATCTAGTTCAGCAGGTTTTCTTAAAAATTAGATAGTATAAAATTTAAACGAAACTATTATCCATAAAGATTATCCGTTAAGATAATGTCGGGAACTATGACCATATTTCATCTTTGACTCAGTAAGATTGGATCTCGCTAAGGCTCTTTTCGCTTTGCTCTTTTGATTGAGCACAAACTTTTCTTTTTTTGGTGTAAATCGATGGCAATCTGAAATAACCATAACTTCATTTTCGTGCATGAGGTAGGTATACTACTATGTATTTATTAAATATGTTAAATAATAAGTATTAAATTCTAATTCTAACAATTTTAAAGCTTAAATTGGCATTCAGTGATACTTTGACAACCAGATTCCATACAATATGATGGCTTTTTGTGGTAAACTAGTAGCAGAATAATTAACAGCATTTAAATCTTAAATAATCTAAATATGCTCCATATATAATAATAAGATCAATCCCATACATTGTTTAAATACGAAGAAAACAACTAAAAACACATAGGTAAACAATGCACATCTCGCCAAATCAAAGGAAATATTATTGTACAAAACACGTAATTGCCTATATACAATGAAAACTAAACTTAAAAATGTTTATTTCAATAGCTGATAGCACAAGAATGTTAAAAAAGCAAACGAAAACAGCGAATTTCACGTTAATTAATTTGGAACATTGAGGTTATATGCCCCCCACTCTCGTTAGCTGTCAGATTTTGCACGCGCCCTATTGCACCCTTACTTTGCTCAATTGATCTTCCCCAAAGCTATTAGTTTTCAGGTGCATGCATTTAAAAAAAAAACATGTTTTACTTCTTAGGATATTCTTTTAAATAATAGCTCATTTTTAAAATATTTTTATACAAATTTGTTTTATAGTTATCACACATATATGTTGTTCCATTTTCATGCAGTGGTACGAAGACTGAGGTTCTTCAGCCGTCGAACCTAGATTCCGGTCTGTAATCTTTTTTGGCAGACTCTGTGCACTCTCACTTCATCTTTACCAACTAGCTTAAGAGGTTTATGTTAGAATTCCATATTTAAGTCGCGACACACAACGGGACCAGCTGGCAAGGATTTCCGAGCTCGAAGATTAGAATCATATTATTACATAATTGATGTATACCACGGTTACTATACGAAGAGTATATTGCATTCGATCGACACATTTTTAAAACCGGTAACATTGTAGATGTACCTAGTATCGTATGGTCTGATGGACACGACAAGGATTTTATATAATTTAGGTCGGAGCCGTGTCACCCCTACCATACTTATCAACTCTACTCACAGAGGGGATTCAAGTTACCCTTCAGACTTCCCAAGACGAAAATATAAAAACTTATACTTACTGTGATTGCTACAGTCTGCTCTCTCCATCGAACTCTTATGTCGGGCGGTGCACTTTTAACAAATATATTTTATAATTAGCACTTAGAAACACTTCTGAATAATTAAGACCGTCGATGGATTCTATGAGTATTCGGGCAAGTACACAGACGTGAAGGGATCAAAGGTGACCCTCGGTAGGTTCGACTCACGCTACAGAAGCGCACGTCGGTCACAAATCTTATAATTCGTGGATCAATAAGAAATCGAATTCAAAATATATTTTCATTTATTGAAATAATTAATAAAATGTAAAAAATATAAATATTCATTACTAAACTAATGTATATAAGGCAAACATCAAAGAGCACCACCACTCGGCAAGCCGTCACCTCCCGTAGGAGTGTAACTCATCCAGCGTCGAGAGAACTATGACAATCTACTGCACAAAAAGATTCAGACTCCCAATTAGTAATGATTGTAAAATGTATGCGGAACTTTTTTAAATTGTTCACTTTTAATATTGCACTGAAATTATCGAAACGATTGTCAGGATTGATGATAGACTAATTTTTGGTACGTTCTAGTGGTTTGGATAAGGATTTTGCTCTCCCCCTTTGTGGATAATTAAATGAGGATTTTGGAAAAACCATTGAATTTTTCTTAAATTTTGACGTTTAAAATAGCTACTCGCTACACCCTGACTGAGGATTTCGCCCTGTGAACCACTAAATTCGTGTTACTTTCGAAAAACCAAATTCGTGGTACTTTCGGAAAATTCATCTCGAGGAGCGGTTTTCGTGCAAGTCTCTTTATTATACTTTCAAAAAACTAAATTTATGGTAATTTCAAAAAATTAAATTCGTTGTACTTTCGAAAAATTTGTTGGTCGGAGCAGCTTTCCCCCATGTGTGATTTTATTGGTGGTACTTCCGAAAAAAACAGGTTCGTGCTACTTTCGAAAAGTTTGTCCGGCGGAGCTGTCAATATTTTGGAAAAGGGAAAAGTTTGTCTGGCGGAGAAGTCACTAGCTGTTTTGGTAATTTTTAGGGAAATAATTTTTTACGCAGATTTCGATTTAAGATGATGCCATGGTGGTTATAAGTCTTTTTAATGTTTCAAAGATTATTTTCTATGGAATTTTTTGTCTGAATTTACTTTTAATTTGGATATTTTCTCAAAGGGATTGTTTTACCGTGTTCAGTAACAATATCGCTTGTAGAGAAAGAAAAATTCATATCGCTGTGTTGTTGATAGAATTCTGAACAACTTTCAAAATGTCCGTCTGTCTGTCTGTCCGTCCGTCCGTCACGTTTAAATTATATTTTTGCGTTATATTGATCAGTTATCATAGTTACTAAATTCAGTGTTTTCGATTTAATAACATGTCAGGGTATTCCAAAAGTTAAGCTCTGATATTTTAGTTTATAAAGTTTCATACCTTTCCATAAACTTATTTGTCAAATAAATTGGTTGCTTACGTACATGAAAGTGTTTGCTTTATGAAGAGATTTGAATTTTATCTGAAGATCTGTCTGAAGGACAGTCATTATCATACACTATACTGTGATGATAAAAATTTTCATTTTCCACAATTCTGAAGGGCACGAAATAGTGGGTGTTTAACATTGTTCCATTTTTTCCGCTAGATACATAATTTTCCACGTGATTGATTGTTTGTCTCTGATGTTTTATAGAAAGAAAAATTTCGTGTGTTGCAAATAGGAGATATAAGCGAATTTATATTGGTTAGAGGCGGGTGTTGTTTTCCAAGTAATGAGCTCTCCTCTCCGTACTTAATAGACAACTTCGAAGCTAAAACAGTGATTGATGAAGTCTGTAAATGTAGACTTGGAATTGCTCGTTGAATAATAGTACAGGCAACAGCTCTTCCGGAATATAGGCAAAGGCTATCGTCAGGAAAGTTAAATACCACAGGATACAAGATTTGTGTATGCATATTCTCTGTTAGTTCACTTTTCATGGCACGCCAACTTGTTGTTTGTTAACTTCATTAATCAAATTTTATGCTACAAATTAATAATTGTCGCATAAAATGAATATGAACTATTATTGCCTTCTTTCAGTTGTTGTCATGACAATATTTAAAGTATTTAAGTGTAAACATGTGGTCTAAGGTAAATTATATCAAAGAGTAAACTTACACTGCAAATTCAATGCTGTGAAAAATGATAAAGTTAGTTATCAGTTAGTAACAGTTAGTAACAAAAATATATCGTTGTTCACAACATGCAGCCACACTCAAAATATAGGCTATTTACAATTCCTAAAGTTGTCTCTATATTGGGGTCAATTTAAATTCAGTAAAATATTGGACAGGTGTTTTGGATAATAAATATATATCATAAAATATAATTAAATGCAAATGCAAATTCCTTACAATGTAAAAGTTCCTTAAAATAGAAACAAAAGGAATAATTACATTACTACCAGAAATACGAGTAATTATTTCAAGCATTACAAAAAACACACAACTATAGAAAACATAATATATCGTTCTTATCAACTGCTTTGCCGGCAACATGCCACGTTTACATTGAATTACAAGAAAAAAATAAGTACATTACAATAAAGTAATTTTAATTTACACTATTCTGTTTAATTAAACCAAAAACAATTAAAACAGAAAACTTGCCAAAAATAACAGTTATATTAAACATTGAAATATTCACAGAGCCGTATCTCAGTGTTTACATCTCATCATTGTGACTACTTCAAAGATTAGAATGAGCTGAAAAAAATTATCTCATGCAAATATATCTGCAATAATTATTATTGCTGGTTTACTTACAGGATAACAAAAAGTGCATTTCGAAAATTTGTCAATAGAGGTATATATAGGTACATATACAGGGTGTCCCAGTAAAAACTTCCAGGCCTGACATATTCTAAACAAATAGAGATATTTTAATTCTGTAAATGCCAGTTTGTAGAGCATAAAGGGAGCTTCATTTTTGAATATAATTGTTTTTTTAATATATCAGTATATAGATGGCGCTGTGCTCTAAAGAAATATTTCGATGGGACAACTTTGAAACACACTTTTATGTGAAAGAAAACGCATTTCTAAGCAGATTATCGTCTAAAAAAATACCATAAAACTAACTGTTTTCGAAATATTTGAATCCAAATGTTGGCATTTGCCGATATTGAATAATTGTAATCTCTTCAACATTTCAGTCCTCTAAGTGGGACAATTTGTATTTAATTTACAAATTTACGAATATTTAAAGAATTTTTCATATAATTGCTTTGTTATTAGGTTAGATTATAATTAAAAATATTTGATATATTCTTAAAACAAACAAATTTTTTCCATATAAAGTTAATTTAGTTCATCATTTTATTTCAGGGGACAATGAGCAGAGATTAGATTTTTTGGCACTATTTTCAGTTCTCTTAGAAGAAAATTCAAATCTTTTAGATACAATTATGTGGAGTGATGAAAGTCGATTCCACAACAATGGAGTAATCACAACACATAATTGTCGTTAGTGGTCTCACGAGAATCCTAGGTGAATGAGACATACCAGATCCCAGAATCGTTTTGGAGTAAATGTTTGGTGTGGTATCTTTAATGGTTACATTGTTGGCTCATACCTCATCCATGAGAATTTAACAGTTGAAAGATATTTACAATTTTTACAAAATGATTTACAAGTACTATTAAAGAATTTGCCCGCTCAGTTGGATATGTGGTTTCATTAGGATGGAGCAGGCCCACATAATCATCACAACGTTGTTAATTATTTAAATCAAACATACCTAGGAAGATGTATTGGTACCAATGGAGTACTTAGATGACCCGCTCGATCTCCTGACATTACTCCATTAGACTTTTATTTACGGGGATTTTTAAAAAGTGAACTGTACAAAGAAGTAATAGAAGACACGGCAGATCTTTATAATAAAATGTATGCTAGTGTTGCCGCCATTAATCGGCATACATCATTAAAAGTTTGTAGATCTGAACTAATGGCAATAATTTTGAACATCAATTAAAATAGTTATTTTAATTTAATTAGTTCTTAAACATTGTTTTATGTTCGTAATTGTTTTTTTATTGCTTAAATGTTTCAATTATATGATAAATAATATTATTAGTTGTTTTTTCCAAGGGTTACTTCAAATATATTTAATCCATAAGATATGAAAAATTCTTTAAATATTTTCTTCTAAAATTTGTAAATTAAATACAGATTGTCCCACTTAAAAGACTGAAATATTGAAGAGATTACAATTATTCAATATTGGCAGATGCCAACATTTGGACTCAAATATCTCGAAAACGGTTAGTTTTACGGTATTTTTTAGAACATAATCTGCTTACATAAACCCCATTTCAAAGTTTCTCCCATCGAAATATTTCTTTAGAGCACAGCGCCATCTATATACTGATATATTAAAAAAAACAATTATATTAAAAAATGAAGCTCTCTTTATGCTCTACAAATTGGCCTTTACAGAATTAAAATATCTCTATTCGCTTAGAATATATCCGGCCTGGGAATTTTTATTGGGACACCCTGTATAGAGGTATATTTATAAAATTTAATTTAAGGCAAGTTCAAATTATTACAATGTAAAAGATCTCTGAAATAGTAACAAAACAGATAAATATATTACTAAAGAAGAAAATACTAGTAATTCGGTGTTTTCACAAATTTTAAAATCTCTTTGACTGTGAAGATAATACTTAATTATGGTTAATAAAAAAAGAATTATTACAAGCAATCGATTTATTTCTAAAATGAGCCCTAAATTTGAATTTAAGTTTTACCGCGAAAAACCGTACGTCACAGTATCCTGATGCACTGATGACGTCAGAGGTTACATTGTTGGTAAACAAACATGGGTTGTGTATTATAAATAGGTACAAGTTATTTTGCAAAACCTTAACGATTTATAATGGAAAATATGTGTTTTGTGCCAGGATGCAAAAATACATCAAAGAACAAACGTGAAAAGGTTTTCGTGACACTATCAAAACAAATACAACGCAAAATAAAGTGACTTGAAACCGCTAGACGTGATCCACCTACAACAGCATCAGTATTTTTCTGCTATGAGTATGCTTTCAAAGTAAGTTGAGTAAGCAAAGTAAGTTTAAAACTTCATTATCATGCATGAGTATTAGTCTAAAATAATGAATAACTAGCTACCTAACGCTGCTTACATTACAAGTTTATGAGCAACATTTATAGGTTATGTTTATATAATATCAACCTTCTAGGGCCATTTCTGCCAAACGAAGGCTAACAAAAATTTGAAAAAATTCAGGGTTCCGTAGAAGTACGTGTCTTGGTTTTCGAAGTGACCGGAAGGTGAAAATCGATTTTTTTACCGCTTCCCGAGGTCATATTTCGAAAACGAAACGAGATACAGAGCTGCAGTTTACGCCATTCGATTTCTCTCCCCTTACTACATACTCTTGAATTTTTTCAGATTTTTGCCGGCACTATTATGTTTTTGCAATATTTCTAAGGTAAAGCATCTAAAAAATTCAATGGTATGTAGGAAGGCGAGAGAAATCGAATGGCGTAAATCATAGCTCTGTATCTCGCTTCGTTTTCGAGATATGACCTCGTGAATTGGTAAAAAAATCGATTTTCACCTTCCGGTCACTTCGAAAACCAAGACACGCACCGATCTCCGATTTACGCGACTCTATTTCTTACGTATTTCTACGGAACCCTGAATTTTTTCAAATTTTCGTTAGCCTTCGTTTGGCAGAAATGGCCCTCGAAGCTGGACCGTGTCGCTCGTGAGACGAAATCCTCGGACCTGTCACTTTGGCGACCAATATCTCACTTAAAAAACGCTGAAAGAATATCGTGCTTCACATTATCGGATTGGAAATTTAATTTGCAATCGACATAATACCAAAAAGGGTCTAGGAAAAGTTACAGCGATTTATGTGAAGATGTCGAAATCGCTTAAATTATGGGCTTTTGAGGTTATGGCAAAATCCTGATGTGATGGGGTTAAATAGACTTCGGATTCGGATTCAGCGACCCCAAAAACATATAAAAAACATGGTTAGACCCCCAGGCCAGAAACAATTTTTTTTTGCGTGACCAATACTAATAATTATTAGTATTTTCAGCTAGTAATAAAATTATTTGTTTCTATTTCTAGTTCCTAGAATCGTCGACATCAACTTATTTAAATTAAAAATTAGAGTCATCTAATAGCACAAGACTACACAAAAAGTTGCACCTTGAACAGGAGTAGTATAACCTGTGTATTTTGGCGTGCAGAACTCGAATCTGTAGTCCAGATTTATTGATCAATTAACAATGTTTCAAAAACATGTTTTTGTATCTAAAAATTACAAACTACAATTACTAAAACGAGTTCTTGAAAAATTCTCAAGTGGCCAATAAAGGACTTCAGCTTCGAGTTCAGCACTCCAAAATACATAGGGTTACACTACTCCTGTTCAAAGAACAAGTAATTTTTCTTTATTTTTACTACTTTCGCTAAACTGTACCTGATATTATTATTTTTAGGGGGCCATGTTATTAATTTTCAATATATTCAACATTGGTTATTATTTTATTATGACTTAGACTATACTTGCATTCAATAATTCCAAATTGGTTTATAAAATAACCAATGCATATTTCCATCAATCGTCTTAAATTTAGTGAGAGCTGGAAAGTGAAATTAAGGAGAAATTATGGTAATTAGTATTTAATGAACGAATCAATTTTGTCGGGTATGACGACTCTGTTTTTTGGAATTTTCCGATTGGAATTAATAATCCTTAAGCAGTATATCACATAAGAATTCTTAGAACAATGGAAAGTACTCCACTTAAAATAGGAATTGAAAATACTCTTGTAACTGTTTTGAATTTGACGTGGTGTAATAACACATTGACTTAGTCATTTGAGTTTGGCGGACCACTTTTTTTTTTAATACGTGCAGTGACAGGTAGATATTAAAAAGATGGCTACTTTCGTTATCTCTATATTGTCGTTTTCTGAACTTTCCATAACTTTCTCCACTGAATTGTTTTCCGAATGTTTTATTTGAGAATCTTATCTATTCTTTGCATTTCCAAATATCGAATAAAAAGTGTCTGTATGTGTGTATGTGTGTAGACTGTTTCCTATAAACATGATAACTTATAGGCTTTTAAAATTGTTGTTTAAATATGGCACGTATGTAAAATTGCATGGTAGAATATTCCCTGTTGAAATTGGGCCATATCCCTCTTTTACTTGAGAGACAAATTTTGAAGTCGCTGTTGCCCCGAAGTACTTCGTAGGTAGTTATTAATTTATTTCGAGCGCCGAAAAAGTGCGTTTACATGAGGGATTACTGACAGGAATGGTCAAGAAAATACACAAAAGGGTTTCAACATTAAAAAATGTCGCCTGCAACACATTGAGAATAAAGGACTCCGCAGTTTTTTATAGTAAGAATAGGTTTCAGTCGATTGTTCTGAAACTTGGGGAAAATATTCTCCTCGATCCCCTGATTAAAATTCTCTCTGACCACCAGTCCGACCGAATTCGATTTTTTGATCTAGAGGCGACTGAAACTGTGAACATGTTCCTAGGTCTGCGTAAATGTTCCATAAAAATTCTGAAAATATTCATGCTCATTTCTTGAAGAAAAATAAGCATCTTTTGTCTCTTGGCATTTTTTTCAAAGTGCTTCCTTCTCCCGGAAAAAAATTACAAACAAACAAAAATATTTTTTGTATATTTTTACGGGAAAAGGAAGCACTTTGAAGATAAACACCAAGAGACAAAAGATGCTTATTTTTGTTCAAAGAACACGCCTACCGGTTTTCAGAATTTCTTAGAGAAAAATAATTTCGACCAAGAATTTCCCTAAAATTTTATTTTTTTCTACTTCAGAAAAATCCCAAAATATTCAGGCAAGTTCTTTAGGTAAAAATAATCAGCTTATGTCCCTTCAACTTTGTCTTCAAAGTGCTTCCTTTTCCCTTAAAAAAATTGCAAGAAAATTATTTTTTTTGTTTTATTTTTTTCCGGGAGAAGGAAGCATTTTGAAAAAAAAAAAACACCAAGAAACAAAATATGTTTATTTTCTCTAAAAAATGAGTCTGAATATTTTCAGAATTTTCATGGAACATTTAAGCAGACCTTCGCAGATGTTCACAGTTTCAAATCGTCTCTAGGTCAAAAATCGAATTCGGTCAAAGGGAATTTTAATCAGGGGGCCCAGGACAACATTTTCCCCAAGTTTCAGAACTATCGACTGGTCCTTTATATATTTCAGCAGGCGACTTAAGCCGACATATATCAAAAATTGATGCAATTTATCTGGAGATAGCTCGGAATCTATGTCGCCTCTATAGGTTGATACTAATGCATTGATCATTGCAGTGCACTGATTATTAGCTTGTTTTGCATCCTCATACTATTTTTCCAAATTTTCTTTATTTTTAGATTCTTTTTCTATTTGTTCATCATCGCCAGATTCACTAGAATCGTTTCCTAATGGTTCATCCTGTTCGCAGTCCTCATCACTGGTTTCAAAATCAAAATTTTCTCAGTTATTTTCTCGGGTTTTTTAGATTGTTTGTCTCAGGTTCTTGAATTTTCGCATCATCATTATCAGTAGATTTATTTTCATTAACGTGAAATATACCGAAAAGCTGATTCGTCATCTGGCACGTGCTGACTGCCGAAACTTAAATAGTAACGTCTGAGGAATTGCCAAATTGGTCTGTTAATTGATTGCATCTTTTTTTAATACACTGAAAAAAATATGTTCAGTGAATGAAAGTTCATTGAGAATTTATGAATGTGTTTATTGATATAATGTATATGTTCATTAATACAATGTACACATTTATTGTTACTATGTAAACGTACATTATATTAATAAACGGATTCATCACTTTTCAGTCGATGAACCGATTCATTAATATTACGAACATATTTTTTTCAGTGTGATACAGTGAATAAAGATTAAAAAAATGAATATTCAAGAATATTCAAACGACGATAAACACAAACAATAAATTCCTATAGACTTCTACATTGAAATATGAAAAAAATTGAAATGCAAAGGAAGAACTATAAAATGATTTCAAGTTCAAATGATGAACACATTCTCGCATGAACCATTCTTATTTTGTCATTTTTGTTGCAATTGAGATCTGATGAGGATGATATGGAAAAGGGAAGAAATGTATTTCATGATAGTTGTAAATATCATTATCGCCATCAGTAAAGCGAAAATAAATAACGACATAACAAAGAAATAAAATTTTTACATCGCTTTTTTACCTCAATAAATTGGGAAATGGGGGCCCCTGGAAAAGTGGGGCCCTAGGCGCGCGCCTAGTGCGCCTAGGCCTAAAGGCGCCTCTGAGTGTAAATAAAATATGTTTTTGAAGTTTTCATTAACTTTATATCATAATGATATATAAACAAACTAAAAAAAGATGGCAAACAATTTTTTAAACATTTTCGTAATAGATTTCCAAGTGTATGTGGCAAAAAAGGTAGAAAATATGGATTTATTTGATGAAAAAGCCCTTTTGACAATTAGTTAAAAATAAAAAAGTAATGGAGAAGGTATTTTTTGTAAACTAATTGTCTAATTGGGGTTGTCATCAAATCTGGTAAATTCTGCATAAATAAATTGATATTTTCAAACTTTTTTACCCTATGTAATTGAAACAAACATTTTCAAAACATTGTTGTGCTATAAATTTTTTAGTTTGTTTATGTTACCCCCAAAGAGGGTGTGTGTAATTAATTTGCATATGTATGATTATATTACCTCCAGTGAGCTTTTTCTTAAATGCATTAACTTTTAAATTGATCTTGAATTAAAAAAAATAAGGGGCAATTGCACGTCAAAGAGTGAAGCATTTCAAGCATTATAAGCTCAACCGCATCAAAATCCGTTGAGCGACATACAGAATTTTGAAAAAAGTGTAGCAAAATCTACCACTGTGTGCCGTTTATTCAGGGTCTCTTAAGTTAACCCAAGCGCTTCCGTATTGTCATAATAAATACTACTTTTGCTTAAAATGTAATCAAGTTATAAGTTTAGTGATTTTACAGTCGCCTGTTTTCCTAATAGGTATAATAATATTTACTTTTGGTAAATAATATAATGTAATAATGTTTTTTAAAGCATTTTGTAGCAGTGCTTAAAAAATGAATTGTTCTGAAAAGCATTTACATTGTGAACATGGGATCCGAATCGGCCAATATTCGACGTGTTTCCAGTGTTTATACAGGCAGAAAGTTCGTATTATGGTGGAAAATTCCAAATGTTTTTGACTGATCTTGGATTCTTGACGATCCCAAATGAATGTAACCTGAAGAAAAATCGCTAAAATTCAAATGGCCCGTTACTGTATATAATTACCAATATGTTATATTATATTAAACATTAAATCGACTTATATTGGAAAAATATGATATAATGATATTGAATCGCTTCTCTTATTGAAAATTAATGTATACAGGGTGTCCCAATAGAGATATTTAAATTCTCTAAAAGCCAATTTGTAGAGCATAATTGAATATAATTGTTTTTTTATATATCAGTATATAAATGGCGCTGTGCTCTAAATAAATATTTCGATGTGGGAAACTTTTAAACAGGGTTTATGTGAAACAAAATGCATTTCTAAGCAGATTATGTTCTAAAAAAATACCATAAAACTAACCGTTTTCGAGATATTTGGGTCCAAATGTTGGCATTTGCCAATATTGAATAATTGTAATCTCTTTAACATTTCAGTCCCTTAAGTGAGACAATTTAATTTACAAACTTTAGAAGAAAATATTCAAAGAATTTTTTCATATCTTATGAATCAAATATATTTGAAGTAACCCTTGGAAAAACAAAATATTATTTATCATATAATTGAAACATTTAAGCAAAAAGAAAACAATTACGAATATAAAACAATTTTTACGAACTAATGAAATTAAAATGACTATTTTAATAGGTGTTCAAAATTATTGCCATTTTCATTAACACACGTCGTAAATCTATTAATAAATTCAGATCTACAAACTTTTAATAATGTTTGCGACAACACTACTTTCAATTATAAAGATCTGCCATATTTTCTATTGGTACTTTGTACACTTCACTCTTTCACTAAAAAAATACCATTAAACTAACCATTTTCAAGATATTTGAGTCCAAATGTTGGCATTTGCCAATATTGAATAATTGTAATCTCTTCAACATTTCAGTCCTTTAAGTGGTATTTACAAATTTTAGAAGAAAATATTTAAAGACTTTTTCATATAATTGCTTTGTTATTAGGTCAGATTATAATTAGAAATATTTGATATCTAGTGAGTATAATAACCCTTATACCTTGTAAATTAAATACAATTAAAGTTACCTTTGGAATAATAGTTTTGACATTTCTCAATTTCAATCACATTTTGTTTATTGGTGTGTCAATAGAACTGAATTATTGTAGCTAATTATTGTTTTCTTTGTGAATATTTATAATTAAATATGGTTTCTCATACAAATGAAGATAAATTAAACATGATTTTAATTTATGGAGAATGTCGTAAAAATGCTTCAAGAGCTGTAAGTTTATAGTTTATATGAAATATGTTTTCCTGACAGACCTTTACCAGATAGGAAAATTTTTGTAAGTTTGTCTTCTAATTTGAAAAATTATGGACGTTTTAAGAAACCAAAAACAACAAGAAGAAAAAAAACTGCAACTGATGAAAATATTGCATTGGTATTACATCAAGTAGAAAATAACCCAAACATGTCAGTACGCAAATGACGGAAGAAACAAATATTGCACGTTCCACCTGCCACAGAATTCTTAAAAGAAACAAATTATTTCCATATAAAGTTTATTTAGTTCATCATTTGATTCCAGGGGACAATGAGCGCAGATTAGATTTTTCTCGCAATATTCAATTCTCTTAGAAAAAAATCCAAATCTTTTAGATACAGTTATGTGGAATGATGAAAGTCGATTCCACAACAATGACGTAATCACAACATATAATTGTCGTTACTGGTCTCAAGAGAAACTTAGGTGGATGAGACATACCAGATCCCAGAATCGTTTTGGAGTAAATGTTTGGTGTAGTATCGTTAATGGTTACATTCTTGGCCCATACCTCTACCATGAGAATTTAACAGGTGAAAGATACTTACAATTTTTGTAAAATGATTTACAAGTACTATTAAGGAATTTGCCCGCTCAGTTGGATAATATGTTATTCATCAGGATGGAGCAGGCCCACATAATCATCACAACGCTGTTAATTATTTAAATCAAACATACCCAGGAAGATGGATTGGTACCAATGGAGTACTTAGATGGCCCGCTCGATCTCCTGACATTACTCCATTAGACTTCTATTTATGGGTATTTTTAAAAAGTGAAGTGTACAAAGAACTAATAGAAGACATGGCAGATCTATATAATAAAATGTATACTAGTGTTGCCGCCATTAATCGGCATACATTATTAAAACTTTGTAGATCTGAACTAATTAATAGGTTTACGATGTGTGTTAATGAAAATGGCAATAATTTTGAACACCTATTAAAATAGTTATTTTAATTTCATTAGTTCGTAAAAATTGTTTTATGTTCGTAATTGTTTTTTTTTAATTATATAAGAGAAATAATATTTTCAGTTCTTTTTTCCAAGGGTTACTTCAAATATATTTAATTCATAAGATAGATATGTCTTCTAATGTTTGTAAATTAAATACAGATTGTCCCACTTAAATGACTGAAATGTTGAAGAGGTTACAATTATTCAATATTGGCAAATGCCAACATTTGGACTTAAATATCTCGAAAACGGTTAGTTTTATGATATTTTTTTAGAACCTAATCTGCTTAGAAGTGCATTTTCTTTCACATAAACTTCATTTGAAAGTTTCCCCCATCGAAATATTTCTTTAGAGCACAGCGCCATCTATATACTGACATAATAAAAAACCAATTATATTTAAAAATGAAGCTCTTTTTATGCTCTACAAATTGGCTTTTATAGAATCGAAATATCTCTATTCGTTTAGAATATATTCGGCCTGGGAGTTTTTATTGGGACACCCTGTATACGCAAGTAGATGGAGCATATCTAAGAACAGCTGAATTTAATTTATATACTAAATCACATTTACATGTTCTGACAAGAAACTTTATACGCGCGGGATTAGTTGCCTTGCTTAAACTGTTATAATCCTGCATTTTTCTTATCCAAACTGTATACACCAAACCCTAGAGAATTTAAATCAAATATTAGTTATTATCAAATAACTGCGTGCAGACTTTACATAGTCGATGATTTTCAAATTATGTGTATCTAAAATTTTATTGTTTTATCAATTTAGGAAGTCTGCGTGACACTGATAAGATTTGGCCATGTCAAAACTTAAAGTACAATCGTCTACATAGACAAAAAAAAAGTTTTTGATCTGGATGATTGACTTTGGCATCCCTATGTATTTTTCGACGTGAACGGGAATTCATCTATGTAGATTTTTCTTCACTTTTTTTTCACGTGGCCATTCTGGTGTATAGGGGTGTATCAACCCCTTCGGCAGAATTGGTATCACCTCGCCCTGGACATTAAAAAAGAAGAGTACTGAAAGTCCCCACTCATTTTTTAATGATAAGTACTAACGCTGGCACAGAGTTCATCACGATATTGGGGTCTCACACTGTACACTTCGTTCTTTATTTTCCCCAACAATAAAAATTAAAAATGGTAATATCGGCGGCCTAGGTGGCCATAGCTCAAAAGAACTGTTCCTCCCTATCCAGTGCCGTGGAAAATATATTTCGAACAACCATTGTCGGACAATCCTAGAATTATGAATCGATAATCGAATGAGGATTTTTGCAGCATATTATATGCAATTTTGAGAAGACACTGTGATTTCGGTTATTTAAGAAGTTCTCTTGGTCCAATTATAATGTTTCTTTTTTAAAGGCTTTCCATCAAACTATGTAGGAAATTTGACCTAAGGGGTTTTATTTTGTAACTAGCCTTCTTATACGGTCTTTTGAAAGATTTAATCGTAATCACAATTCCTTAGACTGACCTTTTTTACGATTATCGACCAAAATATTGTCACCTTGGACGTTCTGTTGATTTATCCGTGGTGGGTTTCCAGGCTTTCTCTTTACTACATAACCAGTAGTGCTAAACATTTTGTTCAAGGTGGCTACCATTGCATGTTGAACAGTGGATCGAAACGGATGGCGTGTGTTAAATTCTTGGCCAATCTCGTTACTAGTTAGAATATTGTCTCGAAATAGTTTTATTACTTTAATTACTTACTGTAGTGGAGTGAAATTATATAAACTGTAAAAAACTTTCCGATAAATGGGGGGGCGGGGTAAATGGGGGTAAATAAATAATGCATGCTAGTAAGAGTATAGGGACTTGGGAATTTATTGTGTATATTGGAAGACAAGGTCTCAACATTTTTATGATACAGATATCATAAATCATGGGGTTATCACGGCATATCATGGGGTTTGCAGACAAACTCCACCTCCACTCCATTAGTAAAGGAAATAAAATTTAGAGATTGCCTTGAAATTTGGTACACTTATGCATGGACGAATGGGGATGAATAGGGGTAATGTACTTTAGCATATTCCGTTTGGGGGGGGGGTGAGGGCTAACTAAGTAAGGCAAGCTAGTAAGAGTTCAAAAACTTCGGATTTGGTGCATATACTAGAAGGCAAGTTCTCGAGTTTTTTTTATGACGCCTACCACGTTCCACCACCATCCCCTCTTGTAATTCAGTGTGTGTATGAGAACAGAAGGTCTCAAATCAATTTCTGGCATCAGCTGTTACCATCATAGTGAATCTTAAAAGGTTTTAAGTCTCTAATTAATAATGTATCTGAAAATTGCTGATTAATTATACCTGAAAATTTATTAAAAAATGAAACAAACAAATTTCAAATAACTATTTAATAAATGAGCATGAGAATTCAAGGTCAAGTGAATAACAAAACACTTTCTTTAAATATGCAAAAAAAAGTACAAACAATACATACATACAGGATCATGACTAACTAAATACGTTAGCAAACATTGTTTATGGCATCGGCCATTTGCAATGCAGAAAAATGAAGTAGATAGATAGTTTATAAACGTACTTACAGTTGAATGTTTCTGTAATTTGGAATTACACTACTTTACTATATAATTTGATAAATATTGATAACATTAAGTCTAGGTATCAATTTACTAAAGCAGGTAGACTGGATAACCAATATTATAAACTTTTTAAAGTGTCACGACAATTCTCGTGCCCAACAGCCCCTGGCAGGGGTCCTGCCTGATATCCTCGTCTTTCGATGCGACGCTACTCTCAATGGCTTTTTTGGTGGGATTGTTTTGATTGGTTGTTTATAAAATGACAATTGATCTACCGCGCAATGGATCTATTTAGTCATTCGTATAGATTTCTAGCGTATTAGCAGAGTAGGCTTAAGGTGGCCATTCCCTAAAAAGAAACATCCGATAGGGACATATTTATAATTTTTGGCCATAACTTTTTTTTCTTAGTACGTATATTTAAAAAAACTATAAGAGTACCTAAGTAGAACCATCACAAGACTATTACTATATTCATAGTAATAGTCTTGTAGTGGTTGTGAAAATTCTTTCACTCAATAATTTCAGTGGTTTGCAAAATACTTAACTAGATTTAAATTTAAAAATTATGTTAATCTTCCGATTTTGTAGTTTTAAATCTAGCTATTTTGCAAACCACTGAAATTATTGATTAAAAATTCATAGTAATAGTCTATGGTTCTACTTAGGTACTCTTATAGTTTTTTAAATACATGTACTAAGAAAAAGAAGTTATGGGCAAAAATAATAAATATTTCCCTATCGAATGTCTCTTTCTAGGGAATGGCCACCTTAAGGTAATTTTAAAACAAAATGTATTTATTTATTTTATTTATTTATTTACAAAACCCAACAGGACGAATGTCAATTACAGAGTCGGAATACTAACAATAAATATTGTGATATAACAGAAAGAGGTATTACAAATTATGTCCATATATACAATTTAAATCCTTAATTCTACAACACAAATTTAATTCTACAATAAAATCCTTAGTTGTATAATAACAGAAGTATAGTCTTATAATTTTTTTTTGAAATATACATACCAAGATAAAAGCTTATGGCCAAAAATAATGAATATACAAATTATGTTCGTATATACTTCTTATTTTTCACCTGCATATTATTTGTTTATTATACCTTGGATACGGTTACCATAAACACGCTCATTATGACCACGGGCATAATGAGCGGGCGTTATGAGCCATAATGCCCTGTTGTTTGAGAAGCAAAGAAAGAGTAAATGTTTCATATTCCTTATTTTATTTATTTTATTTTATTTTATTTTTATTTTATTTTATGAATACAGCTGCCCAGACAGATGTGCATCCAATTACAGGGCAGGAAATATACAAATAAGTATGTATACAATACAGAGTAAAAACTTAAAACTAAATATTTTACAAAGAAATAATAACTATCAATTTAATAATGGAAAATGCAAAGTAATGTGAGCAGGTACTTTAACTAAACGGTGATGTAGTAGGAACTAAAGGTTAAGATTGATTTAAAATACATTGCTTTATATTATTAGTACTACAATTAAAAATATCAAGGTTCAACTGACAGCTTAAATAGTTAGAGCACATATTGTGAATAGGTGAAGATTTTAATATATTTGTTCTTGGCGTAGGTAAGTAGAATAGGGCGTATGAGCGAGTCTGAAAAGTTGGAACATTGAAATGTATGGAACTGAGAATATCCGGGCAGTCTATCCGACCTGCTAATAGTTTGTGTAGGAACAAAACAGAAAAATAGACTCTACGTGTCGCTAGGTCATTTAGATTAAATCTAGCTAGTAAGTTAGATTGTGGCGTCCCTCTGGGGGGATAAATTCCGTCAGATTTAAGGGAGAGATATTTGACGTGCCTTCTCTGAACCCGTTCCAAATTAAGAATATGAATATTGTATTGTGGATTCCAGATAATACCACCGTATTCTAGTTTTGAGCGTACAAAGGCATTAAATAGGAGAGAAAGTGTGGAAATATCTTTAAAGTGCCTTGAGTTTCGCATAATAAAGCCTAGATTTCTGTACGCATTAGCAATTGTCTGATCAATGTGGGCAGTAAAAGTTAATTTTGAGTCAAAGATGACTCCAAGATCCTTGAATTGAGTGCATCTAGTTACCATATCATTGCCTATTTTGTAGGAAAAGTTTATAAAGTTATTTCTTCTTGTAAAGGTCATTGAATTACATTTTGATATATTTAAGGGTAGCCTATTATTTTCGCACCATGTGTTTATTTTTGTGAGGTCGTGTTGCAATCGATGGCAGTCTTCTTCGGAGTTAATAGATGCAAACAGTTTAAGATCATCGGCGTATAGGAGGACATTACTTTGTATATCTTGGCAAATGTCATTGATGAAAATTATAAATAACAGTGGGCCCAAAACAGAGCCCTGTGGAACTCCTGATGTCGCTAATACTTCAATAGATGAAAACCCGTGATACTTCACGTTTAATGTTCTGTTACCAAGATATGACTCGAAAAAACTTAGAAAGTCAAGACTTAAACCAAAATCTGACAGCTTCTGCAGTAAGAGCCCATGATCCAGTCTGTCAAATGCTTTAGAGAGGTCTGTATAAATTACATCCGCTTGGCCACCATGATCTAGTGTATTTGCGATAAAGTGTGTAACGCTTACCAAGTTGGTAATCGTAGATCTACCTGCCAAGAACCCATGTTGACTATAGGAGATTTGAGATTTAACATGAAAAGAGATTATGTCGTATAGGACAATTTCAAAGAGTTTACCAAAATTACAGAGGATTACTATAGGTCTGTAATTTTCAATATTAGTCTTATCACCTTTTTTGAAAACAGGACAAATTTTTGACTGAGTCCATAATTGGGGAAATGTAGTAGTTTGCAGTGCTAGATTAAAAATGATAGAAAGAGGCAGTGCAAAAATAGAGGCACAGTCTCTTAATAAGAAAGCTGGTATACCATCTGGACCCGTCGTAAGTTTATTTTTGAATTTTTTTAGTGCTTTTAAAACATCATTTTCGGTAATGGTTGGGATATTAAGTTGGGGTACATTGCCTGTAGTTTCTTGTTGGGTTATGTTATATGTAGATGATGTGATAAAGGATGATTGAAAATATTGGGCAAATGCATCGACAATGCTCTGAGTATCATTTAAGGAATTATTGTTGTAACACATCGAATTCGGTATACTAGTTGTATTTCTCATAGTATTTAGAAAAGACCAGAAGTTGCTCGGGTTAGTTTTAATGTTTGTTTCTGTGTTTTGAACATATATTTTGTGTGCAAGTTCAACGTCTCTTTTTATTTGGGAACGCAGTGTTTTGAATTGATTAAGGTAGTGTACCTCATTATTATCCTTATATAAGTTCCATAGACGGGATTTTAACTTAATGTCTTTTATAATAGATCCAGTGAACCATGGGGGATATGATGTATTTTTAGGAATTGTCTTAGGAACGCTTTGTGAGAATACAGAATTTAGTCTATCGTAAAGTTGAGTGCAGGCTCCATTAACATTATCAACGCTAGACAAATATGACCAGTCTATACTGCACAGATCATCATATAATTTGTTAAAGTCTGCTTTTTTAAAATTAAAAGATGAGTTATTGTTGCTTAGATGTCTATTATTATCCGATTTTATACTAAAGCTTAAATCTAAAGGTGGGTGGTGAGGGTCTTCAGGGACTAAGTACTTCTCCGAGGGATTAACCATTATTTGTGATCTGCTTAGGATCAGATCTAAAAGTCTGCCATTCGAATTTAATACATTATTGCACTGGCTGAGGCCTAGGAACTCACAGAAGTTAATAATTGAACCAATATGTCTGTTGGAAATCTCAGCGGTATATAAATAATTCACATAACTCGGAATATTAAAGTCACCTAGTATAATTAGTTTATCTTCATTAAGAAAGTGAATATTTGCTGTTATCGTATCAAAAAGGGCCTCATAAGTTGCAGCATTGATACTAGGTGGAATGTACAGTACAAGCACAAAAATCGAGTGATGAGACAGGCTAAGTCTTACTCCTACTATATCAATATCAGGAAATACATTGCAAATTGAACTGAGATCTAGCATAACGGCCGAATATGATTTCCTCACAGCTAATAAGACTCCACCACCCCTGCTCATGTTTGTCAGGTCAAAATTACGATCTCTCCTAAATACACAAAAATCATTTGGAAAAAGTTCAGAGTCGAACACGCCTGAGTCAAGCCATGTTTCGGTCAAGGCAATTAGACAAAAGTGACATGACACTGATGTATTAAATAGTTCATGTGTTTTGGTTTTCAATCCGCGAACATTTTGATAATAGAAATGAAAGGGTTTACCTGAGGAATTTTTACAGTTTTCAGAATATTCAAGCTCGCTCATAGCTAGTTGCTACTTACTATCAAATAATGTCTCCCTAAGATGTGTAAGCTTCTTTTTGTAGACGGCACATTTTGTGCTATCCCATACAACATGATTATTATCATCGATTTTAGCGTTTACACAATTGATGCATCTAGGAGTGGAAGTTTCCGGGCAGTCTTTAATATTGTGAGCACGTGAACATTTTGGACACACTTGTATATTACTTGAGCACTTTTTCTCGTAGTGATTGAAACCACAACATTTGTAGCACAGTTTTAGATCTATTGCATCGTACGCAGCGCACACATCATAGTTGACAAAGAGATGACCCTGTTCCATAACTTTGCAATAAGTTTCCGCTTCGACATCCAAGAGTGCTTGATATACGCGATTGTTTTTTTTGGTAGGCCATATTTTACAAACTTTGTAATTACTGTTATCGGAAAACATATCATTTTGATGATTAATAAATTTTACTACCTGTTCCGCGGTGTATTCCTCGATCATTCCCACAATTCTTAACCTGTAGCTACCTCCGTTAGCACCCTTGATACTGTAATCGGATGATAATTTCTCGTTAGCCACCTGTTTAAATTTATCTGCACCGCTGGAGTTGTTGCATCCTATCAATATGCCTCCGTTACTTAAATTTTTCACTTTGGAGACGTGGATATTTAGATCTATCGGATTAAGGCAGTTCATGATGTCAGATTTTGTTTGGGCGTTAGGTTGTTCGGAGTTCTTTGGCTTAATGACTACCATTGATTTTTTATCGACGATTTGGGAATAAAGGGGGGCTGGCTCTTTTAATTTTATAGGCGCAGTCATATTAGACAATTTTTCATCTGCAATTTTTAAAATTTCACTCCTCGTATTCTCAAACAACTTTTCGATATGGTTCATGGCATCCTTTAATTTTGATTCAACATTAGTTTTTACAACATTCTCAAAGTCAGTTTTCATGTTATTGCAGTATTCGCAGTACCAATGAAGTCCTGGGACACCTGGTGTTTTCATACACTTCACAACATCTGGGGGAATTTCGGTACAGGTTGCATGATATGATTTACCACAGAAACCAGAGCAAGGCATAGCCGGTGTTTTACGCCTGTCGATTACTATTTCACATTTTCCACAAATAAGAGACATTTCTTAGAATTTATATAACCGTAGTATTAATTACTCAGACTAGGCACTTTCACTTCGGCAAGAAGGCTCATTTATTGCCACCAGATGTGCATCCTAAGGTCTTTATGGTCGTGGTCAGTCCCTACTTCTCAATTTCTTGAGGGCTGGTTGCATCTAACACGAAATGAATATTAGAGTTCAATACTTTCACACCACGCTTTTATTTAAATAACTAATCGCGTATTGACTGGAACACGCACTGAATTATATCTATCGATGCAGAACAAAAGATTGCTGCAATACACTTGAGTATGAAAACAGTTTCAATGAGTTTTACCGATTTTATAGCGATAAAGGCCGGAACGCCTTTCCGCACGTACTTATCGTATAATGGCTTGGATTTGACCGGCATTACATTTTCTGTGGCTTCTCATGCATTGTTTTGGATATTTTGTGGTATTTCCATATTAATTTTCCTTCTTCCTATAACATCAACAAACGTCAAAATATCAACAACTGTCAGATACAGTTAATAAATGTCAAGTACCAGCAAATGTCACAGACTACTAAATGTATTTGAAGAATGAAAAGTCAAATTTTCATTAGAAAAATATATTTTTCGTGAAAAATAAAATATTGTATACACCACGAGCGTCATTAGATTATATCACCCATCAGGCAACATACATCCCTCGGGCTGCATCATGTTACCTTCCGGGCGTTATAATCTATATAACGCACTTGGTGCATAAAATACTATCAGATCCTTAATTTTACAATGAAAAATAACAATATTATTCTTTATATGATTATAATTCCTGCAAGTGACATTAATAGGTTGGTGCGTGAAACTTTGATATGAAATGTTCGGTGGAGTCGAGTTGATTTACAAGGAACTCGTAGGTCAATGAGTTTTAATATATCAGAGCAGTCGAGTTTATTGTTTAATATTTTAGACATAGTTACAATTCTGTGTAATTCTCGGCGAGTTTGAAGTGAGCTAAGTGAGAATCTATTTAACAGAATATCATGACTAATTCCAACAAGTGGATAAGTCTTGTCCTCGGTGTAGCTTAAGTATTTTAAAAATTTTCCTTGAATACTCTCCAGTTTATTAATATGACCGATGTAGTAGAGACTTCAGATTACGTCAGCATACTTTAATTTACGTCTGGCAAACGAGTTAAATAGAAGCTTCATAGTTTCAACATTCTTGAAATCTTTGGAGTTTCTTATTAGGAATCCCAATGATTCAAAAGTTGAAGACGCGATGTTATTTATGTGATAAATAAAATTCATCTCGCTATCAAAAGTAACACCTAGATCCTTAAATCTATCAACGCTTTGTATGACACTATCGTTTATTTTAAACTCATTAATGAAAATATTATGCCCACGTGAGTAGGTGACAACATTACATTTTTCAACATTTAGAAACAGTTTAATTTTATTGCATCAGTTATCAATATTTTCAAAATCTGACTTGAGCAATTCTCTATCATCATTGCAGCTAACGCTGTAGTAAGTTTTTAGATCATCGGCATTAACCAGATGTGGGCACTGTAAGTTTATAACTATGTCATTGATAAAGACATTGAATAAAAGTGGACCAAGGACTGACCCTTGAGGGACCCCTGGTTCGGCATTAAATTCGACAGACTTGTGTATGGTAATAAACATATTGCTCAAATATGAGGTAAAGAATGAAACAAACTCATATGATAATCGAAAATTTGTTAATTTAATAAGATACCATGGTCAAGCCTGTCAAACGCTTTGGAGAAATCTGTGTAAATAACCTCGACTTGACCACCTCCATCCAAGACTTCACAAAGATACTGAGTCAAGCAAAATAAATTTGAAGTCGTAGACCTACCTGGCATGAACCCATGTTGATGGCTTGATATTTTATTTTCTATGTTAGGAAAAATATAGTAGTAGAGAACGAATTCGAATCGTTTAGAGAAATTATTAATTATGGTGATTGGCGTGTAATATTTTATGTCATCTTTGGAATTATTTTTGTATACGGGGCATATTTTAGATAGTTTCCACAGGCTGGGAAAAATGCCATTATTTAAGGATAAATTAAATATACGGACCGGTCAATCTTTAACGAGAAAAGCTGGTATTCCATCTGAACCTGCTGTAAATTTTGGCTTTATTTTTTTGCACCCTTTAATAACTTCTGCCTCTGAGATTGTAGGTATGAATTTATTTTGTGTGTCCACAGGATCACTTTCGCCACCCATACTGACACTATTATCTAATGCAGAGTATGCTGATTTGAAATATTCTGAAAATTTATTTACTATATCTTGGGGGTCATTATATGAGGTATTTTCATATGTCATACTGTTAGGTATTGAGTTTGTTTTTGACTTATTATTAACGTAGGACCAAAACATTTTTGGATTATTTTTTAAGTTATTTTTTATCTTAAGTAGGTAGCTTCTATGCGAGTCATCAATATCTTTTTTTACTTTTGTTCTAATTTTCTTATATTCCCCATATAGCACGTCATCTTTAGTATTTTTATATCTATTCCAAATTTTATTTTTGTATTTGAGATTTTTAATCATGTCTTTCGAGAACCACTGAGGGGATATTTGTTTGTATGTGGAAGAGATTTAGGAACATACAAGGATAGATTCTCATAAATAATATCATAAAATATTTGAGTTGCTTGATCAACATTCGATACATCATATAACAAATTGCATTCAGTGCGGCACAAATTATTATACAATTATGTAAAATCGGCCTTTTTAAAATTATAATTTGGTATTTGGTTATAGGAGAAAAATGTTCCTACTATCTTTAAGTCACGTATTATATCCAGTGCCGGATGATGTGGATCCTCTATTAGCCCGCAGGCTTCTGATTCTGTGACTAGACAATTTATGTTGCTAAGAACCAAGTCTAATAGCCTCCCCTTATCGTTTGTTACGAAATTATGTTGTTTTAAATTGAAAAAATAACATAAGAGATCTAACTCTGTTAATTTGGGGGATTTTTCTAATAATTTCAAGCTTTCAAAATAATCTGCCACTTATTAAATAAAAGCAGTATTTTAGGCAAATTACTCTTATTATCGAGCGGATAAAAAGTGACCCGTTACAATAGAGCAGATGATTTCAAATATAATACTATTTCCGGATGAATTGTGAACTGTTGAAAACTGTCTTCAAGTGAAAGATTATTGATTGATCACTTATACGGAATGCCATTGTTTTCTGTTTCCATGACAGAATAGTGAAAATAATGACCGAAGTAGGAAGTAAATGAGCAGAAAATAACTAAAAACGTAAAAGTCTGAATTATGTGGTACATGAGCTCAAAAGATTTTGAGCTGAGAATTTTTCAAATAACTTTTCGATATCTCCAACACGAACTGAGATATCCTGATCTCACCATTTTAAAACGGTCGTAAGCTGCATCTAGACAGTTTGCTTAATAAGCTAAATACCTCAATAAATGAAGTTTATGACGCTCCATTGTTGTACCAGAAATTGCTTATTTACTTTCAGAAACTACTAGAATACAAGAGTGTATTCATAGTAAATGCGACACACTGTTTACACTAAATTAACATCCTAAATAACAATACTGGGTGAATTTTGAAACTTCCAAATATCTCGAGTAAAATAAGCAATCCACAAAAAAATGTTTCAAAACAAAAGTTATAGAATTGGGTGGGGGCAGTTCGGCGGTACATATAACTTTGGCTTTGGGTGGAAGGGTTAAGGTCATTCAAAGTCAAATTCGTGTTTTTAAACGGAAACCTCTATCCTTTATTGCAAATTCGGATTATCTGACAACTTTTTGTTCGAAATATTTTGTTCTGAAATTATCATTTTCTTTAGTTATCCGGCGAAGAAACATCAATATTTTAGAACTTTGCCATTTTTTTACTCGAAAAAGAAGAGCAAAAAGGGGTTTGGAATCATCCCGAGAATATTCTCATTTTATTTCGGAATTGTCCAATTCCCTTTTGGATGCACTTAAGAACTCCACAATGCTCTTTTCTCCAAAGGGCATTGGACAGTTCTTTTGATGCTATCATGTTTTATCATTTTACCAAGGCCTTACCCAGAAATTTAAAAAAATCCTTGATGGGCCTCTAGGCGAGAAGCGCGTGTCCCTGTCTACTACCCTTTTATTATTATGTATTTCTCAAATATGATATTCAATTTAAATGTGTTTTTTCTTTTGCGGTATTTTAATTACACCATATAGAGGCTTGCGGCCTTTGGGTTCATGGATTCAGCAAATATAAATTAGGTTCTCATAATTTTGTATCTTTGGTCAAGTATTGACCTTACCATTTATATTTTCCTTCTGTCTGATTGGACTAGCTTCACAGTGCCACAAAAAATGTTTTCATCATATATACATACAGATATTTAAAAAAAATAATGTTTTCGCATTCCTGGGGTCTAAAAACGTAAAGATATGGTTTTATTTCAGTTTCCACTTGCATTAATATTACCATTTAATTAGGAGGTTATTTCTACTTAAATATAAATATTAATATATGTTTCCTAGTATTGATTCAAACATTTAAAACAGGGAGTCAATCTGTGGTATCGAAGTCCTCTTAATAAATTAAGTAATACTTGGAAAATAGAGAAAGTAAATATTACCGTAAAATGAGACATATTCTAGCATCCTGTATTATAATTTGTAATTTACGGGATTATATTGTGAAGTGTAAGATTTTCCCAGAAAACAGAGCAGGATATTCTCTTGATTGAGCGATTTGCCAGTCTGGAAGTTCATTCCAACAGGTGTAGGAATATAGAATGGAAAGTGTAGGTGTTTGTGATATGCCTATTTTAAGTTTCCATGCTTCTTTTAAGTTTCCATCTATCATCATTGGTTGGGAAGTGTAGGTGCTTGCGAGATGCTTCTTTCCAGTTTCCATGCTTCTTTTAAGTTTCCATTTATCATCATATCCTTATTTATTCTTCTTCTAAGTATTCTGTTTCTTCTGTTTTTGAATCTAGCAGCTTTTATTTGTATTTATTAACCGTTCCACAGGTAAATTTCCATTTACGGTGAATGTGCTGGGAAGGGCCCTATCTCGCGGTAATAAAATAAGAGCTTTTTACGGGTTATGAGAAAGAGGTCCGAGGGAATACCTTGTACAGGGTGTACAAGGTATTCCCTCGGACACCCTGTACACTGTCTTCGTGAAGTAATCAGTTTTAATTTCCGCTTTCCAATTCCGCTTTTCAATTCCGGGCATTTTTCTATTTCATTACCTATGTTTAGTACCTTTTCAATTTTACTTTCAATTTTTTTTTCTTTGTTGTGTAATAAACTAAAAATTAATAAACAAATACAATTAACAGAGTAATCTTTTGGTCACTTTGTGTTTATATTGGCAGCTGCCCTCTTTCCTCTGTAGTATTCCCACACTACTTGCACTCTCGGTTTCATCCTTCCAGATGCTGTGAAGTGGGTACCATTCACTTCACCGTAGGTAAAACTTCACTGGACCCTTGCTTTTCGGAGTACTTTTACCCACTATTACATTTTAAGATGTGACCGAGTTATTCAGATACTATTCACCACACTTTGTTTTTATTAATTATTAATTTTGCCAGAGTTCAAACTTATATTGCGTGAAGCAGAATTTTTTTAGCCACAATACCGTATAAATTTTATTTTATTCGCTCAAAGTTTGACCGGTTTTTATGTGATTTAAAGTGAAGCCAGTCGGCACACGTCTGGTCTCTATCTCGTATATACTAATATCGAGCAGGATATTCTTTTGGCTACTTTACGAAGATGAGACATTTGTAAAAATTGCTTAGCAAAACCTGTTGTGCGACAGTGTTAAAATTTCTAAATTAGATGGAGTCTGTGGAGTCTGATACAAAGGACAAAGCTGAATAAGAACCACTAAGGAGGAGCACCACCACAGATACATGGGGATCGTGGTGATCAAGGCCAATCAGTCAGCTCCTCCTTCCTAAATCTAAATCTAATGTATATTGACACGATAATGTCGAAACTAAAATAATTTGTCACCAGGGTAATATTGATACTATACATAAGCTGATCTGGCTAATTTGCACCATAAAAACAATTCTGCTATTCCAGAGTTGAAGTTATTCCGATTTCAACATTTTCATTTTCCCTAAAAAAATATTTGAGTTCTGTCACGATGGGTCGTTAAGTATAAATTCTAGCATCTGTGGAACGGAGGCCTGCAACGTATGGCTCAGCGATAACGAGCCCAGCCCGGTTATTAAGTACATTAGCCAGTTTTCACAACCACATGGTGGAGTGGTTCCAGCAGCTACCAACAGCCCATTTTTAATTGCAAAATATACTGGAAATGAAGTTGAAACAACTTACATAGTTCAGAATCAGCAGTACTCTTAGTTGGCTATTTAAGGACCACTGCAGATCAATATTATAATTATTCACCTCGTTCACCAATACCGAATATACCCACAACAGCTGGTAAGTGGTGATCTTTCATCGTGGATAGGGATGGCAACGATGTATCGACATAAAATATGTTAAGCCTAAAACATGAATATATTTATATCGTTCTCCTGTTGTAATATATCGGGTTCAAATACCGATATTTTTTTAAATATATCGAAATGGTTTAACTTGCATGGAGGAAAGGAGCAAGCACGTTTCTGGAATATTAAGAACAACTGTTCTGCGCTAAATGCAATCCACAACTGGCGCTGATGTCAACGGTCAAGAAGATATAATATATATTCAATATTAAATAATTCAATAATGAATATGCCCCCCCCTGCTCTAAAAAATTTAAATATATCGATAATTATTTGTTGATGATCCGATTTTTGTATTTTGTATAACTAAAATAATTCAAAAACTGATTTTAAGAATAGAAGAGACAGGGAACCTCAACAAAATTACTTGTCATATTCTGACAGTAAGAGCATGATTGACATAATTATTACAAAATGATGATATAAGCTAAGGCAACAGTCTTTAATTCGATGACCATCTTTAACCAAGATAATTTTCGATAACACGGTGTTTTCAACTACTTCTGACTAGGTTAACTAGAATTTTTAGGTTTTATTAAACAAAGCTGAGGGTACGTTTTCAAGAATGTAATACAATTTTCTTGCTTTTTTATTGCTAGTACAAGGTATGTAAGAACAAACTAACGCTTCATCATGCGTGAGAGAACTAGAGATATGATAAAACTGGCGTTAGACAATCAGGATCGTGACGGTTGCGATATCACGGTAATTTTTTATTATATCCGTAACGAGGGCTAGCGCCATAGGTTTAATGGTGCACCCAATAGAGTAAACTGAGTCTTTTCCAAATATATCCTGCATTCACGGTGAGGAATCGGGTTCTAAGTTGACTATCAAGTAAACTATAACAACTGAAAATTAATAGATACAGATAATACTTTTAGTAGTAGTATCCGGGAGTTTTCGCTTGTTCTTGGGCCTTCAAGTTAAAGTGATAGTTCATTTTTTGTTTAAAACTGTAGTAACTATGTAGTTTCAACTTTCGGCTACGAACAGTAGCCAGTACTTCAATTTTCTTTTAATTATTGGCTTCGACAGTCGACGTATATTGCATTTTCAAACCTTCAAATGAAGTAATAAGTTATTACTGTATTATTTCTATATAATGCAATTCATCTTCACGATTCTCTTCCACAAGAATTCATATTGTTCAACATCAATAAATTTAAATACAAATATAAAACTTACCTTTTCAATAAACAGTGAGTATGTTGTTACTTAACAGATATTTTTTAAATATTTAAAACTATAATCTACTTAATAGGTAGTGGGTATTTTATTTTGTCCATCTACCAATTGTTTTTATTGTTTTAATTTTTCGATTATTTTAATTTTACTTCCACATCCACGTAGTGGATTGGAAGTATAGTAATCGCAAAAAAATTAAAAAATTTTTTGTTGAAATAGGTTTAGAATGTCATGAAACGTCGAGATTTTAAATTTGATAAAATAAAATTGAGATTTTTACTTGAAATTTGGTACACGAAATTATAACGACATCTGTAACACGATTATATTTTGAGATGATTCAGTTGAAGGGGTGGGGGGTAAATAGAGGGAACTAAGTAAAGAAATCTGAGTAGAGTACAGAAACTTGAGATTTGGTTTATATCGGGTGAGTCACGAATTGCGCTCGCCCCGATATTTCCTAAAATATTTGGAATAGAAAATTGAAATTTGGAGGCCTTATTACACGACTGAAATGCCATCTTTTCAATAAATGGAACACCCTATATATTTTTACATTTTTGGAATTTAGAGGAAATTTTGAATACAATACATCCATTTTGGTCACTTTTTGATAAACATTAAAAATTTTATTAAAAAATCTATTTTTGAATCCAGGGTGCTGTGGTGCCCAAAATATATTTTAGTTTGTGTGCTACGTTACTATAAAAATAAAAAGAGCAATATGATTGCATTACTTAATTCTCTAGAGGCATTTAAAATTTTTAAATGTGATTTTTACCCACTAACTCGTTTTTTTTAAATGGGAATTTAATCGTTCACCAACATTTTTAAATACCTCATTTTCATACGAATCTAGTGATACCAAAATTTTGAAAATACGCTCAGAAATATTTGAGATTTCAGCCAAAATACAATGCAACCAAGCTTTTAGAAACATGCGGCTAATAGACAATAGATTAGTGGGCTTTGGAAACTAAAATGGCACATTTCTGTGTAAATCTGGTAACCTAATAACATTGGAAAAATCATAGTAGCCATTGAATGTAATAAAACAATATCAGCTGTCAGACAGACTCGTGTAGTTATAGGCAATCTTGAGCTATCAAGCATTTAATAATTGTGAGCGCAAATAACGTTACAATTAAGTTTAGCATAGGTATGTGGAGGTAAACACAATTACATCCACAAGGACATTTGCAATAGAATGCGACATCAGTTCGGTTTTCAGAGTTTTATTTAAATGAACATAAATATCGGGCCTATAAATAAATAAAAATCAATTCCGTTTGAACAATTAAACTTAAACTAGGTAACAGTAGGTATCATTAAAATAATTAATATTATTAAACCATAAATTGACATTTATAGATATTGTTAAAAATGTCCACCATTTTTTTCTATACACAATTCGGCTCTGCGTACAGTTGCTTGAATGGCTCTACGCAATTCAGCCGGAATTATTTCATTAAGAGCCCGTACAACTTTATTTTGCAGCTCTTCACGGGTATTTGAAGACGTTTTATAAACTTTATTTTTGAGAGTGCCCCGTACATAATAGTCGAGGGGTGTTAAGTCAGGTGACCTAGGAGGCCACCTGATATCACCTTGATTATCCTTATCGCAATAAGGCGTTCACCATGCAAGTTGTTTAAATATTCCATCAGTCTTCTGGAATTATGTGGGGGAGCACCAGCTTGTTGGAAAAACAGATTTTGTAAATAGGCAAGAGGAAGTAAGTCAAGAAATTCTGCTGTCTGGTTTTGTAAAAAGAATAAATATCGTTCGCCAGTAAGTGTTCCATCAAAAAATATGGGTCCAATTATTCGATCTCCAAGTACTCCAAGCCAACAGTTAAACCCAAATCTTTCCTGAATATTCCCCGCCCTACCAACCTCGGATTTTCTTGAGCCCAGTACCTAGTATTATTTCTGTTAAACATACCTTCGTAAATCTACTTTCATCTGCATATAAAATATGAAAAGGAAAACCTGGGTTTTGTTGTACTGCATTTAAGAACTGGTTGCAATATACTAGCCTCCTCTCGTTATCATCTCCATAAAGATGTTGGTGTATTTGGTATTATAAGACCGAAACTTATGTTTCTTTAAAATTGTGCAAACCGAAGACTGACTAATGTCGCATTCCATTGACAATTCCCTTGTTGATGTTGTTGGGTGTACCATAACAAATGCTAATACGTCAATTTCTTTGTCCTCACTTACAATAAATGTTTGATGGTCATCTTGTTGATTGGGTTCGTTTCTTAATTCTTGTTCCACTCTAGCAAACAAGTGTTTGCTTGGATGACGTCTGTTGGGATATCGTTGCTGATACAGTTCTGTAGCTGCAGTTGAATTTTTGAGACGCTCTCCATATATCAGTAACATATCGACCTTTTCATTTCTACTAAAATTATTCATTTTCTTTAATTTTTACTCAAAGAGATTTCCGCAACGCTTTGTATCTGTCTGACAGCTGATATTGTTTTATTACATTCAATGGTTACTATGATTTTTCCAATGTTATTAGGGAACCAGATTTAAACAGAAATGTGCAATTTCAGTTTCCAAAGCCCACTAATCTATTATCTATTTGCCGCATGTTTCTAAAAGCTTGGTTGCATTGTATTTTGGCTGAAATCTCAAATATTTCTGAGCGGATTTCCAAAATTTTGGTATCATTAGATTCGTATGAAAATGAGGTATTTAAAAATGTTGGTGGACGATTAAATTCCCATTTAAAAAAACCGAGTTAGTGGGTAAAAATCACATTTAAAAATTTTAAACGCCTCTAGAGAATTAAGTAATGCAATCATATTGCTCTTTTTATTTTTATAGTAACGTAGCACACAAACTAAAATATATTTTGGGCACAACAGCACTCTGGATTCAGAAATAGATTTTTTAATAAAATTTTTAACGTTTATCAAAAAGTGACCAAAATGGATGTATTGTATTCAAAATTTCCACTAGATTTCAAAAATGTAAAAATATATAGGGTGTTCCATTTAAAAATCGAAAGTTGTGGGCATTTCCGGTCAAACCGGATGTGCACCAAACTTGATTTTTTATTGAAAAAATGGAATTTTAGTCGTGTAATAAGGCCTCCAAATTTCAATTTTCTATTCCAAATATTTTAGGAAATATCGGGGCGAGCGCAATTCGTGACTCACCCGGTATACTAAAAGCCAGGGCTTCTTAATAATATTTTTCAACCCTCTCCATCTCCATTCCATTAATAAAGGGGTTGATAAAATAAAATTGATATATTCGCTTGAAATGTTGTAGGCGTATGTATTGTAAGGACGTCTGATTGAGATAATTCCATTGAAGAAGTGGGGGGTGTAATTGGGCAAAATAAGTAGAGCAAGTTAATAAGAATTCAGAAACTTCATTCTTGGCGTATATGCTAAAAACCAACGCCTCAAATTTTTCTATGACATTTGCCTCGAATATTATTAAAATTCTATGACCAATTGTTTTCACATACTAGCGTGCAAATATACCCAAGAAAGAAGTTTTCCTCTAAAGAGACTTGGATGGAAAATCTAGATGTGGAATTAGTGATTCTTTGGGCAGCGGTTTTTCTATTTTGAGCGCATTTCGCCTCGCTTTTCGTTATTTAAACAATTTAAAGTTTTACACAATTAATTTATACCTTTGTGCATAGGATGTCGGAAAGTATTACAGGTTTCTAAAAATATCAACCAACCATTTCTCCCTCAGGTCGAATATTTCGACTTGATAAGTCAGTTGAGTATATTATTCCCTAATTATTCGGAAAATCCTAGAGTAAATGAAGTCATCCTCCAAAACATTTTAGAACGATTTCCTACTGCTATGCATTTCTTCAGATTTCTTCAGATGCCTCAAAATCTAATTATGATACAGGCTGTGCATTCTTAGTCCTGAAATCAAGGACGTAATCAAAATTTAAACTTTCCCAAGACACGTCGATTTACTCAGCAGAAGCATATGCTATCTCTAAAAAGACTTTGGAACATATTTTAAATAAACAGGTTCAAAATTCAATCCCTCTAAGTGACTCCAGATCAGTACTCTTGGCTATAAGTAATACTTATAATTCTGTATCCAGCATGTGTCACCTTTTCATTAAATTAATTAAACGCTATAATTACTTACTAAAAATGTCTGGGTTGGAAATTAATTATATTTGGGTTCAAGCTCACATCGGCATAAAATGCAATGAAAAAGTCGACATATTGGCCAAAGACAGTGTCGAACATGGAGATCCTGAAGATTTCTGTCTCTGCCCGATGGCGTAGATATTAGCAAAGAGAGACTAAACAAAAAATGGACTGCTCATTGGCACGAATATTATTTTACTACACCTACAAGGTACACCCAAATCCAAGTAGAAATTCCTAAGGAACCTTGGTACCACTGAGATCTGTGATGATTGTAATGTGGTAGGCGATCTGGATCATTTATTTTTTAGCTGTGTTAAACATACATCTGGTCGTGAACAGCTGTATTCAGATACTCGGAACCTTAATGCTTAAATGCCAGTCAATCTACTACACCTATTAGCTTTAAACGACAACAGAGGGAATGCAGTCATTATACGCTTTTTGAGCACGCCTGGTCTGAAAGTATAAATGTGTATCAATAGATTCGTTCCCTTTATGTCTCACCTTTGTTTTTATTTTCCCTAATTCCCATTTACCGTAGTCTATTGTAGTGTGTCTAACAAAGTGCCCTGAAAGACTCCTGAGCGAGAAGGATGTTCATACGTACCTCCCTTGGATCTTCTATATAATTTCCCGATAGGCTTAGGGTAAGGTATGTAATAGGTGCGTTGCGTGCATATGTGCAATTGTTAATATCTCATTAGGTCGTATTTGTCACAACTTTTGCCTGGCTGCATGGATAACTCCTAATGCCATTAAAAAAAATGTAATTAATATAACAAATGAACCCTACCAATACTTGTATTTCTAGTAAATAATTAATGAATTTTCGTTGCTCTTCATGTATAAATAACCAAAATAGAAGTGAAGAAAAAGCAAACGATAAATTAATACGAGAATCATGTCTTGAAAATAATCAAGGAAATGGCGTAAGAATTGTGATAACTAGCGAATATTATCAACATTGTCCTAATATTAGGCAGCAATAATGGGAATACCCAGTCAATGATGTAAGTTAATTAGTTACATGAAAATAATAAACTGCATTTGCATTTCCAAGAATGGGTTACAACCCCGCTACTATAAGAAAAGTAATTTGTGTTTAAACTGAATTGTGCTAGACACACAGCGACGACAAACATGTTAGATAAACGCTGAAAGAAAATTAGAAGTAAAAAAGTGCGAACAGTATATGATGGAGAACTAATAATTTTGTTTCAGTTTGTGAGTTGGCGTTAGTAGATAGTGCGGATATGAAAGAAGCCTCTGGCGGTTCTACTTAAATGACCTCTACATAGGTCTTTCGATTGTTTCAGTTCAAACCAACGAAAATGCAATAAAACATGATTTCGTTCGTTTTCATTATAAAATATTTGTGATCGCATCGCTCGAAAATAACTAGATCTGCAGACCAACCCACATACAAGAGTTTCTATTTAGTTTACACGAATGCTTTCGGCTGCATGCGTCGCTTTGTCTTTGTTTACGTCTGCTAATATTTGACTTCATACCGCAAAACATAGTCAAACCACCAACAGAATTTCCTTCATTTGATATATGTTGAAGTAAGAGTACATAAAAGTTTTAGGTTCATTGGTTAGGTTGTTCGCCGCATAGTTTTTTGAGAATACACTGAAGTAGGAAATTGGCTATATGATGAGGATAAGTTATAAGCACATTATGGACTATTTGAGATATTTTTCATCGGGGGTATATCTAGATGAACAGTTAACTGAAAGAAGCAACAGGAGTTTGAGGGTCGAGAGGGGTCAGACAAGGCGCACGCCTGCAAGTAGCAGCACGCGACTGTGCGGCGGGTTAAGCCATAACAGCCACATTTATAGACAAGTTCGCAGAGAGCTAACCTGTGCCGTTTCGGTGTCTTGTGTCCTCACGGTCTTGTTTTGTTGTGCTTTTAGGTAAGACGATTTACCTTCATTACGCCACTTAAGTTAGACCTATAATGCATTGTCGAAACAAAGCGTGTATTTTATTTGATTTTAGCACACGCATTATCGAACTTTTAAAAGTTTTCAAACACTTGTAAACAAAATAATTCGGCCAATAAAGTTTCTCGCATTATCAAATTGGACTATAGACCATTATGCTATTAAGTTTGTTACCACTTGAACTATATATAAACTGTGTTTGTTTATTTACTCTTAAAAATAAATACCTTTAAACTTTTCCTTGAAGTAATTTATCGGTTATAAACATAGTTGAAAAGAAAATCGCACGTCGCATTTTCAAATAATTCAGTTTCATATTATTTTTACAGATGAGGTTTTTAATTGTTATGGTTAATTCAAGAAGTTGGTAGAAAAAAACAAATTACACAGTTGGACAGAGCGTCAAAAAATGTGCAGGAATTTTACAATTTTAAACTTGTTACAAGAAAATGTCCGTTTAAATTATTTAAAATACAATATTAAATAAAATTCAGTTCGGAAATTGGCCTACTATAGTACAAAAGTACAGTAAAAATAGAATATTCTCGGTTAGAATGGATGGAGAAAATTGTGTTATAAAGGATTAATTTGTGTTTGATATTCCTCAATTTAATTAAACACCGAATCGCAAATATCAATCCTGCTGTTCCAATTTTTTTTTAACTAGCTCGAATAATTATATTATGACATGCGCCGGTCAAAATATTATTATTATTGCTATGCTTCAAAAATATTAAACATATTTTGTACTTTAGAATAAAGTAAAACAATTTAATGATGTGAAAATCTTTGAACCAGATTTATTTAAATAAAAGATGTAATAATACAATCTATTTTAATATTCAATGCTTCTTGCATCAAATGTGTTTCCGTAAAATGCGCTTTGACTTTGGTTTTTTCCGATTATTAGAAAACGTATGAGTTGAAAATCATAGGTCAAAAATTATATTACGAAAATTGGTATCTGTTTTAGTTCATAACAAACAAATTTCTGATTTATGACTTTTTCTTTAATTACAATGTGTCTCACTAAATGCAAATTCACTCCTGTATTCTCGTTATTTTTAGAGGTAAATAAGTAATTTCTAATATAACAATGGAGCTTCATAACTTGCATCTTTTGAGGTATTTAGCTTAAGTTGGCCGTTCCCTAGAAAGGGACATCCGATAGGGAAATATTTATTATTTTTGGCGATAACTTTTTTTTCTTAGTACGCATATTTAAAAAACTGTGAGAGTACCTAAGTAGAACCATAGCAAGACTATTACTATAAATTCTCACTCAATAATTTCAGTGGTTTGTAAAATAGCTAAATTTACAACTACGAAATAGGAAGGTTAACATAATTTTTTAAATTTAAATCTAGCTATTTTGCAAACCACTGAAATTATTGAGTGAAAATTCATAGTAAATAGTCTTGTTATGGTTCTCAATAGGTACTCTCATAGTTTTTTAAATATACGTACTAAAAAAAAAGTTATGGTCAAGAATAATGAATATTTTCCTATCGGATGTCTTTTTCTAGGGATTGGTCACCACGGTCTTAGTAGGCCGCGTTTAGTCACTGGTTAGACTAAACGCGGCCTACTAAGACCGTTTGGTGAACTCAAAATCACGACATCGCGCTTAGCATTAGAGATATAGATAAAAGTTATTTGAAAAAGTTACTCAGAATAAAATTTTGAAGCCAAGCATCGGATTTCAGCGCATAGTTCGCACTTTTGATTATTTTGCTGTTTTCGTGCCTTATTTCTAATTTTGGTCATTTTTTTCGTTAGTGTGCCATGGAAACAAAAGAAAAGCGCTACAGGAAAGTTATTTCATATCATTGTTAAAATAAATGATTTAAAAAAACTGACAAATTTCATTCTATTAGATGTAATCTCTTTCCTCTATCCCACCATCGATTTGGATGCAGTTTTCAATGAACTTTCAATTATTTATGGCAACTCTCATAAATTCAACAGCGCTGCCCAACTAGCACAATTAGTCGCGGGAACGTAGCAATGACTATTGTAGGCACTTTAAAGTGTTTTGGTACTAGTCATAAGCACGTAGTAGGAACGTTCCTAATACGTGTATACGACCAAAATATGGAATATTTTTTGGCGATGATAACATTCCAGCCACGTTTCTGGAACTTATCTGGCTACGTTCCAATGACGTCGTGGCGTAGACGCCGCAACTTTCAGAAAACTTTACCACTCCCCACTCTTTCAAATCGATGTTGCCCGTTCTTTGTCTTGCAACCGATTTTATTATATTTATGTTTCATTCTTACATATGATTCTTGTTATTGTTCATTTCCCTAACTCAGAAACTTAATAGAATATCAGAAGGTAATATTAGACATTAAAACTTGTGCTATTTTCTAATGGTCTAAGGGTGACAATTAAAACTAATGCAATTTTACTGGCAAACATAACGATGAAACATCTAACCACGCGCCTTTAAAATTTGCATTTTTTAATGAAAATATTGTTTTTAAAATATGTAATGTCGTGCAAGAATATGACACAATAGATGCCGAAACCTATTTTTTATTGTTCTTCGGAACTAACACTAATTTTTATGTATTCATTTGTTATATTTGGTACAGAAATGGCGATAAATTAAATTTTTTAGTCAATTGTGAAATTATGGTTCATGTGTTATAATAATGGCGTCGAAAATTTTGGTCTTCAAAATGACGTATTTCAGAGAATATCATTTTAAGGTCGTTTTCACCATGAAATGCTACTTGAAAGTAATAGCTACTTGGCGATAGTGACGAAAACTGCAAATACGTAACTTTAAAGTTATATTTACTACAAATTTGCGAATGGGACTGTAGCATCACTTTAAAGTCGTAGCAAAGTTGTGACTACCACAAATTACCTCTTCAAAGTTGCCGCTGCCACTTCATGGTTACATTTTTCCCGTATTAGCCGTACGTTGAGGTCTAAACGGAACGCGCTCCTAGCTTTTGCTGTTTATTATTTACCTAATTTCACATTGAAAAACCTGTCAGCTGTCGCAATTTACTTGTATGCGGCCATATATCAACGACTTAATAAACAAACCTCGTTGGTATAATATACTATTACAGCGATAAATAATATAGAAGAAAAGGTAGGTGTAATAAAACTGTGTTGAAACATTAAATTTTGTTGCCCTATTTTGAAGGAATTATGGATTCTTTTAAAATTGTGTCGACGCAGGAAAAACATGGGATATATTTTACTGTTGTTCCACATCAGTGGAAAGAAAAAAACGGAAATTTATTGTGGCCTATTGTGGCAAATATATATAGGTTAGGTTTGTTGCATTAACTTTATCTATGGTCAACATTGGGAACTAGATGGTGAAATTTACTTCATGGTAAATTTCAGAGGTAACGTGCCATTTGTAGTATCCGTGCACAGTTCTGTAGCTAGCAGTAACGTCATTAACACCTATGAATATTACTTACAAGTTCTACTACTGTAAAGGAATAGTGAAGGTTCAAAGAACGTCGCGGCAACTATTAAAGCTAATTCAAGTGATTGCAACTTTGAAGTCACATTTCAGTGATGTCGTAATTACTTAATGGTTATTCATCCGAGGTCCCCATCTCAGTTACTGTCACTTTGGTGCTAGTTGGGTGATATAATTGCAGATTTTGGTTATTCTGGTTATTCCCCTAAAAAAAATTTCAAAGCGTAATATCTGGTGACCTCGGCAGAACTCAAAAGGCTGTAGAAAATGTACGTTTAACCATTGCCGACCAATCCTAGAATTATGAATCGAAGCTTGATCTAATTGAAAATACATTTTCGGCCTCGTTTCTAATGGAAGATTCTCCAACAACATATTTTTTTCAATGCGAATCGAAATATCATGATTTCACCTTTTTCAAACGGCTGGAGTAGGCCACGTTTAGACACCTTGCTTAAGCTAAATGTCTCAAGGGATGCAGTTTGTGAAGCTCTATTGTACAACAAAAAAGTTATTTACTTCTAAAAGTAATGGTATACAAGGGTGTATTGATATTAAGTACAAAGCACTGTTTATCTTTGAAGCAAAATTGATTTCCGATATATCTAATGCAGTTCTAGGGGAGTATTGTTTCATGAATACACCCCCTTGTATTTCTGGAATAATAAAATGGATTCATTTTAAATTTAGGGAAGTTTTACACTTCAAGTAATCTAGAGCGCATATAACTATCTAATTTATTCCACAGACTCACGAATTAGGGGGTGAGAATGCTGTAAATTTTTAGGTCAATGGTAATAGGTTTTTTTATTAAAAAATTAATAACCCCATTTTATAGGGCATCCTTCAAAACACCGTTTTTTAAAAAATATTTCAAGTAATTTTAAAGTTATAAATAGATAAATATGACGCTTTGTCAAGAATTAATGGCCTTTAATTCGGATCAAAGTGAAGATAGAAACAAAGCTATTTCACACTTTTTTTTTTTGGCATTGCGACTTACGTCGATACAGCCAGATGCGAAGTTAATATGTACTTATCAATTAACTAATTGTACCCTAATTCTAACCTAACCTATACCACCGATCACAAATAGAGACTCTGGGATAAAACAAGGACACTCTCTTCTATTTCACACTTCTTGATACAAATTTGAAGTAATAATCAAACACATTATGGTCCTCATAAAAAGCGCTAAAAAATCCAAATACAGATACACAGACCCTATTTAGTTACTACTTATTTAAATCGTAAACAAAATTTTTAACTTGACAGTAAGGAAATGTTTTATTATTTTATTATTTGTTAAAAGAAAATAATAAAAATAAAATAAAAACGAAATAAGAAATTGGCACAAAGGGGTTTTAAAGGATGTTCTGTAAGACGGTTGTTTTACAAAGAAATCCCTAATTCGATTTACTTGCATATTGACCCCATTTTCACTCCCTAATCCGCGCGTCTGTGGAATAAATTAAATAGGCATATTATGTATTGTAAGTTACCTTGATGGAGTGTGCAAGTTACCCAAATTTGAAATGAATCCGTTTTTTAATTCCCGACATACAAGGGTGTAGGTACTCATGAAACACAGTATATAAATTTTACGATTTATAATTTATGTAACAGAATTTTGAAGTTATTTACCATGAGTTAAAAATAGAGCAATTTGGCGTAAAGTAATAGGGATGAAAATGCAATATTACAACGTGTATAGAAATATTTGTCCGCCGAGATAAAATATCTTATTCAACGTCGTATATTTTTTAAATAAAAATTAACAGTAATTGAAATTTTCATGGCACAATTATTATTACTACTAGTTTTGTGAGTTTTGCTTAAATAGAACCCTAAAATATTGACTAATATATATTTTTCCCTCTACGGGTTGCAGTTCTGAGAATTTACTGCATTGAAGGTTAAGCCTCCCAAGGAGGTGAGTAAGCGGTCAGTGGTAGTTCCGGTTGTTTCAGTTAGGGTCACAAGTGGTCCCTTGAAGTGTCAAAGCCTTCCATTCATGAAGGCTCAGCATTTACGCAGTATGTGGTGAGGAATTTGCTCATCCTAACCACATATCAGTGGCTCAGTAGCTTATGTGTCAGATTTGAGACTACTGTGTTTCGGGTTCAAATCCTGGTTGGGGGTATGAAACTCTAATGACATTTTTAATATATTACCGAGACGGTAGCGGCTAGACCGAAGATGAGTAGCACAATACGGCTAGTCGTTGTTATTTGTCCTGAGTTCGAGTCTCATATGTGGTAGATGGCGATATCGCAGGGGTCGTTGTATTGTTGTTTATGTATGTGTGCGCGCGCGAGATATGCAAGATGCCCACTGCACATCTTATCTATTTTCTGTTCACCTTGATGTGTTATCAAAATTTTCCTCTATAACTAGACAGGTTCCTAGCGCTGTGTCTTTACTGACCGAAGCCCTTTTCATTCTGGAATTCATGTATCGTTATCTCACAGGATTTTCCTATTTGATAGGCATAATGGTATCGATGTAGAGATATTGTATACATGTTATCGTCCCTGATATATTAACCACCTTTTACAAGGTTTTACCTTCCAACAACCAGGGCCAATATAGCCTTGAATAATGTGCTCTGGGGTATAAGATTGTCCGTTGCTTGTTGGAGTAATGTTGGAAAAAATGTATCTAGTCGGGAGTGACTTGTATAGTGTAAGACTTGATCGCTCACTAAAGTTCTATTAATGTTTTTAGTAAGATTCCAGTTCTTCTTTGGTGCCCCTCATATAGGTATGTCTTTGTATTGATTGCTTCTATTTTGTGGGAAGGTTACACTGCCCGTGAAGTGATATTAATATTGTTATTATATGTTCGGCGAAGTAAGAAACTCTTGAAAAATAAATTGGATACTTTTTAAACCTGAAAGTACAAACTAATAAAAGTTCATTCTTCAATAAGTATTTTCAATATTTTCTGCAAGTGCACGCACAATGATAAATATTTGTAACAGTACGTGCTTCTAACAACCCTCCTTAAATGAGACTAATTGTTTCTCTCTCCGTACAAATCTGTTTCTGAAGTCTTGACGTTGCTACCAACCATACAAATTATCTAGTGGCTAACGTATTTCTAAAAATTTGTTTTTGTACATATTCCGTATTAATTTATTATAAAATCCGAATATTATGGGCATGGGCAATCTCTAGGAGATTCAAGTTACAACCATTTAATATAATTAAATTACACATTTAAAAGCCGCCGACACAAAACTTTGGGTTTTTTAGGCCCGCGAGATTTGTCTTTCTATACGCTGTATTCGTATCTCTGTACTAAATTTTTGTTTTCACATCTCATAATAGCTGCGAGATATTAATGGGTATAGGAATGCAAATTTCGAGAATATAGAAAAGGAAAGCTAAGTTTAAATTGCACAAGTTTGTCTATGAAATCAAAATTAATTCTTCAAATTAAAAATATGATACCATTTTGTATCATATTTTTTAAACTAAACATACATACCACCATCATATTACAAGTTAAATAGCCCTACCTTGAGAACATTTGATTGCGGGGTACACTATATCATAAACGAAATAGTCAGGAATTATTAATACAGGGCAATTTACCACAACATGCGGAAAATTTATAAGTAAGTTGTCCTCGCCGAAAGGAGTTAAAAAATGAAAAATTAAAAAAATGTGACAAAAAAATACTTATTTTTTTGTAGAAATGCGCCGCCTATGACTTTAACCAATCTGACGTAACGCGGTGCAACCATATCACTTCCCTTCCCCCTGTATTAGACTTGGGACTGACAGCGGAGCTGACGGGGTTAGAAGTGACTTTTTGGATTTAATCATACAACAAAAATAGCAAAAATTTTTGTAGAACACAGCACACCAGAAAACTTAAAAGTGACGAAAGTCAAAGAAAATGCTCGAATGTTTCGAGATATTGTCAATGGCTTGTTGTTGTAACTGTTCTAGGGAGTCTATTGACTTAGCGCACACCAAACTCTTCATGTAACCCCACAAAAGAAATCCATAGGGATGATATCTGGGCTCCTTGTTCTTCCATTTGGCACACGCGTGCCGAGAAATTTTCTCTCTTATTCTTGTACAGCGGCTGCAAGATGTTCATTCACTGCACTATTAGTTTAAATCATATCGTAGTATTCATGCGACGTAAATGCTGGCATATTGACCGGTATCGATCTACGAATACAATTTTCAAAACGTAAATATCCAAACGGAAGCCGGAAAGAAACTGACCATACGTAAACAACTTCTGATCACTTGAAAGACACGAAGCGGCGCACGCGTAAACAATTGAAGCATTAAGGGTATATTGCCAAATTCCATGGTTTAGTAGCGTATCATTACAAGTTTTAATGCAAAAAAATGTACTAAATTATTTCTGGAACTGGATTGTATTTTATCTTATCCAGTGATGGGTTGGAGGCAAATAGGGGTAAATAGGGGAAAATAATGAAAACAAGCGGGTAATAGTACAACATTTCGGGATTCAGTTTTTATGCTAGAAGTCAGGCCTCAGATTGTTTATAATATTTTCATACATCCTTCCCCACCACCACACTAAAACAAAATTGAGATATTCACTTGAAATTTGGTACACGTATATATTATAACGACACCCAAAACTAGATCATATTTTGAGATGATGCCGGTGAAGAGTTGGGGGATAAATAGGGGTAAATATTGGAAAATAAGTAAAGGAAGCTGGTAAGAATACAAAAGCTTGGAATTTGGTCTATACAGGGTGATTCACGTAGGCCATTCGTTAGAAGTTTTTCAACTTGCAGTTGGATTAGAAACTTGAAATTTGGTATACAGCCATAATCGATCATGTCCGTTCTATCTAAAATATTTTCAGTCCTCCAACTATATAGGGTGTGCCAAAAATTGGTACCAACTTTCTTATTTTAAATGGAAACCTATATTTTTCTTTACATGGTTCGATTGGTCTTCTAATTCTGAGTTTAGAGAACCTAAGTTATGTTAACTTATCTATTACAATTTTTGACATTTGTCCAATTTTTTGAAAAAAATTGCCGCTGTAGTAGTTTACGAACAAATTTGTATCTCGCAAATGTTTCAAAATTATGAAACCAAATATGTGAAGCAGTTAGCTGGAAGTCCAGGCTAACTTTTGATGTCCCATCGGTGGTCCCATTTTGTACCATATGGGCGCAGTCGATTTTCAAATGTCGCAATCAAAAATTGTCAAAAAGTCAATTTTTTCAAATGGCACCTACTATTTTTTTTTACACCATTCGAAAGAAAATGAATTTTAGGGTGAGTTACTTAAGCATTCCCTATACCTAACTTCGCCCCATATCGAGTTATTCAATAAAAATCAAGAAATACCTTATCTTGCCGAGAGATTCCTTACTTCATCAAGTATGCCATGGAAACAAAAGACAGTTGTAATAATTTTTAAAGAAAAATATGGATTCTTATTTAATTACACACAACACCAACAAATTATTATTAACGAACAAGAACAATGTTGACGAAATTCTGACGTAAATGTTCAATGTGACCACCATATTTTTGTTCAAATATTCTATTATTCTACTTTCAACAGATTGCGTAGCACATCTTTGCGCCTACCATTTCTGACGCGAGAAATCACTGCAAAATTGAATTTTAGGGCCACTTTTATTAACATTGTGTATGTCTATCTACAGTCGTTTTTGAGTTACTTATTGGCATTTTTTGAAAAAAATATAAATTCTCAAGGCTTTGGAAACAATCATTTCATTTTAATTTTTATTCAAAAATCGTATTGCAATAATAAATAGTAACAACAAAATAACAACAAATAAACAGATTAACAAAATAATAATTTCAATACAAATTCTCAATGTGTGCACCGTTTTCACTGACAGAATTTCGTTAACATTGTTCTTGTTCGTTAATAATAATTTGTTGGTGTTGTGTGTAATTAAATAAGAATCCATACTTTTCTTTAAAAATTATTACAACTGTCTTTTGTTTCCATGGCATACTTGATGAAGTAAGGAATCTCTCGGCAAGAAGGTATTTATTGGTTTTTATTGAATAACTCTATATGGGGTGAAGTTAGGTATAGAGAATGCTTAAGTAACTCACCCTAAAATTCAATTTTCTTTCGAATGGTGTGAAAAAAAATAGTAGGTGCCATTTGAAAAAATTGACTTTTTGACAATTTTTGATTGCGACATTTGAAAATCGACTGCGCCCATATGGTACAAAATGGGACCACCGATGGGACATCAAACGTTAGCCTGGACTTCCAGCTAACTGTTTCACAAATTTGGTTTCATAATTTTGAAAGGTTTGCGAGATACAAATTTGTTCGTAAACTACTCCAGCGGCAATTTTTTTCAAAAATTGGACATATGTCAAAAATTGTAATAGATAAGTTAACATAACTTAGGTTCTCTAAACTCAGAATTAGAAGACCAATCGAACCATGTAAAGAAAAATATAGGTTTCCATTTAAAATAAGAAAGTTGGTACCAATTTTTGGCACACCCTGTATAGTTGGAGGTCTGAAAATATTTTAGATAGAACGGGCATGATCGATTATGGCCGCATACCAAATTTCAAGTTTCTAATCCAACTGCAAGTTGAAAAACTTCTAATGAATGGCCTACGTGAATCACCCTGTATACTAGAAGTCAAGGCTTCAGATTTTTTATAATATCTTTTAACATCCCACCACCCCAACTCCATTATTAAAGGGGTTAATAAAATAAAATTTAGATATTCACTTGAAATTTGGTATATGTACATATTATAACTACATATAGTTCACTGTTAGTGGAGGGATTATAAGTACATCACACAACCGCAAAAATGAATTCCGCGCAACCCCTCCAAAAATCTACCCCTTCGGTGACACACGCCTTATTTTACTGATAACTCGTTAACCATTGAATATATAAAAAATGCTTGACTAATTGCCTAAAAAAAAGTTCTCATGTAATTGTTTTGTATATGCCATGGTTTTCAAGAAAATCGATATTGAAAAAAATTGCAAAATTTGTGTTTTTAGTGCACACAAATTTCCGTTTATTTGAAATTTTAAAATAAAAATATTCACACTTACAAATTTACCAGCATGTTGTAGTTAGCCAAATTTTGGGCAATTTTTTATTGTTTCCTAAAAATAAAAAAAGACCCAAACATCTTGAAAATTCAGCTCAAACATTTTTTTTTGAGTCTATATATCATATAACTATTGTCTCCAATCATTTAATAGTTAAAGCATTGTATTAAAAAAATATCAAAAAATTGAATATGCAGCCTTTTTTGGATTTTCTTTTGGCTAACTTTAACATGCTGCTAAATTTGTAAATGTGAATATTTTTATTCCTAACTTTTTCTGCATTGAAGTACAACCTTGAACTAAAAGATTTATAACCTGTATTATAGTCAGTTATTTTTTATGGGCCTGTGAATAGTTATATGCACAAAAAATCAAGAGATAACTATATTATATTGTTATTTTTATATACTAATAAATATTAAAAACCCCTTAAAAACGGCAACACAAGAGAGTATTTTATATCCCGTTTAACACCCATCTTGATTTTTCTTCCTAGCTTGTTTGGTTATCGAGCGATTTCTTCTATAGGCCGCTCGCAAGAAATTTCAAATAAACCAAAATTCGCGCGTTTTAAAAATACAAGTTTTGCAATTTTTGTCAATATCGACTTTTTCGAAAACCATGGCATACACAAGAAAATTACAAGAGGATTTTATTTAGGCAATTATTCAAGCTTTCTTTCTTATAATGAGCAATGTTTTATATCTTCAACGGTTAACGAGTTATCAGTAAGCTTCTTTCACCGAAGGGATGGTTTTTTTGTTGGGTTACACGGCACCACCAGAACTGATTTTTGTGGTTTTGTGATGTTTAATCCTCGCACTAACAGTAACGGAAGAAAAATCTCAGACAATATTTTTGCGAGCTTCTGGTGTATTTTTTACTTTACCGACTGGACTAATATGGAACTACACTATATTTTGAGAAGATTCCGTTTAAGGGTTGGGGGGGTAAGTAGAAGTAAATAGGGAAAAATGAGTAAAGCAAGCTGGTAAGAGCACAGAAACTTGAGATGTGGTGTGTATATTAGAAGCTAAGGCCTCACGTTTTTTTAGGATATTTTCCATCCCCCAACAACCCCCACCCCATTATTAAAGTGGTTGATAAAATAAAATTGAATTATAAACTTGATATTTGGTACACGTATATACCAAAGCGATATTTGGAACTAGATTATATTTTTTTATCTGCTTCAAGTATTATTAAAATTCTATGACCAATTATATCTACATACTAGACTGTTAATATAGTCAAGATGTTTTTCTTTAAAGAGACTTGAACGGAAAATCTAGATGTGGAAGTAGTGATTCCTTAGGCAGCGGTTTTTGTATTCATATCGTTTAAGAACCCTTTCAGCAACCTAATATTTGCAAAATTCACTTATCCTAGTATTTTAGAATTGTCAGGTAATCTTTGCTTACAATTTCCTTATTTCACTATTTGAGTTCTAATCATGCCTAAAATTCGTAAAAGAGTCAATTTTCGTAAGCGAATTAATAAAAAGATAATCGGCATGAGAGTCGTATTACTGCCACGTCCACGTAGTAATTGTAAAAAAAAATTCAAAATTTCTCTCTGTTGAAATTGGCTCAGAATATCATAAAATTCAAGCGAAAATTTTTTCTGTCTGTCGGTCTGTCTTGAAATTTGGTACATGACGAGATCTAGAACTAGATTATATTTTGCACTGATTTTGGTGAAGGGCTGGAAGTTAAATAGGGCTAAATAATGTATTATAAAACATTTGGAACTAGATTATATTTTGACATGAAGGGAGGGGGGTGGTAAGTAGGGGTAAATAGGAAAAAATAAGTAAAGCTGGTAAAGGTACAGAAACTTGGAATTTGGTGTATACCGGGTGAGTCATGAATTGCGCTCGCCCCGATATTTCCTAAAATATTTGGAATAGAAAATTGAAAGTTGGAGGCCTTATTACATGACTAAAATGCCATATTTTCAATAAAAAATCAAGTTTGGTGCACATCCGGTTTGACCGGAAATGCCCACAACTTTCGATTTTAAATGGAACACCCTATATATTTTTACATTTTTGGAATCTAGAGGAAATTTTGAATACAATACATCCATTTTGGTCACATTTTGATAAACACTAAAAGTTTTATTAAAAAATCTATTTCTGAATCCAGAGTGCTGTGGTGCCCAAAATATATTTTAGATTGTGTGCTACGTTACTATAAAAATAAAAAGAGCAATATGATTGCATTACTTAATTCTCTAGAGGCGTTTAAAATTTTTAAATGTGATTTTTACCCACTAATTCGGTTTTTTTTAATGGGAATTTAATCGTTCACCAACATTTTTAAATACCTCATTTTCATACGAATCTAATGATACCAAAATTTTGAAAATCCGCTCAGAACTATTTGAGATTTCAGCCAAAATACAATGCAACCAAGCTTTTAGAAACATGCGGCTAATAGATAATAGATTAGTGGGCTTTGGAAACTAAAATGGCACATTTCTGTGTAAATCTGGTAACCTAATAACATTGGAAAAATCATAGTAGCCATTGAATTTAATAAAACAATATCAGCTGTCAGACAGACTCGTGTAGTTATAGGCAATCTTGAGCTATCAAACATTTAATATATGTTAGAAGCCAACGCGCAACGCCTCTTTTCTTATGACGTCTGCCTCAAATATTATATTATAAAAATTCTATGTCCAATCATATCCACATACTAGAGTGCAAATATGGTGAAGATGTTTTCCTTTAACTCTTTAAAGGAAAACATCTCCAAGTCTCTACTTGGACAGAAAATCCTGATGTGGAAGTAGTGATTCCTAAGGCAGCGTTTGTTTTTTTCAAAGGGATTTGATGAACTGTGTCGAGTGTAATGTAGCAGTACATTAAGTGTAGGCCATGGTGATTTGAGGGACGTTAACATGAACAACATGGACTCGAACGCCGCAGAACAACCATGAATTGGGAAGAACGCGTCATATGAAATTTGGTCACGGGAGGATGTCAGTCTATTGCCGACTAGAAGTTTAATTCTGCACTCTTACATTCGTTTTCGTTTACCCGTTACTCCCTATGGCATCAAACAGTGTCCAATGATAAGTATTTAGTAATCGGTTTGATTACGTTTGTAGGCGTGAAATCGCTGTTGAACGCCAGGCAGCTTCTACATACAAGGGTTCAAATGTGCAAGCAGGACAATGTTCGCTCCTATACGGTAAGAGCTACAAAAACCTTCTTATAAGTTAAGTTAATTCGAAGATTGGGGCATTTACTCTATCACCAGGATGATTTGAATCATCTTCGGCTTCATATCAAAAGCCAACGTTCATCATATCATTGGAAGTACGCTTACCAGTCAGTTAATTCATTCAGAATCGCGGTAGATCCACTCATCACTAAATAACCTATTATAGCCGAAATTTCAATCACTTAATGTCATATTAGAGGACAATTTCGGCGAAAATTACTGAACAGTGTTGGTATTGTATTATCTATTCAAACCAGTTAATATTTATAATTTTTTTAAATTTATCGGTTTCGTCAAACGCTTTGATCGTAAACTAATTTTCTTCGTATTTTGCTATTCCGACAAGCTTAAAGCGTTATACAATTCTCAATTCGATAAAGTGCTTGTGTCAACAGTACATTGAGGACCGAATTTCATTCATGCATACGTTTTGTGTATTTATTTATGTTCTTCACTATATCATACGATTTTAAACAGAATTTTATTTTTTAGTTTGAGCTAAATATGACAATCACGGAGATAGGGGAGAGTGAATGTATTGGATACATTGTGACAACATTATATTGGTATTTGAAAGTGAAATTCCGTAAAGGCCTCAAATGCTTCGGTTGTGCTATAGAACGAAATTACGAAATAATTTTAAAACTTATATGGAAATAAAAATGTCGCAATTTTAATGAAAAATAATTTGAAAATATGCATCTTTATTAATTAAATATGTGACGCAACGCCTCGGAACGGTGCGGTGTATAGTCTAAATACATATTTTAAATTTTGATGTGAATGTTTTTTAATAATGAGAATCTTTTTGTAAAGTGTCCTTTGTCTTTATAATTAATATGCGAAAAAAAAACACAAAAACGAGTAATGAAGATAAAATGAATTAGTAATTAGAGGTCCTTCTAACTCGGACATTGACGAGCTTTTCTACTTGGTACCACAAAAATGCAATATACTGAGGACCAACATAAAACATTTGTTGAATTAAGCGTTTTCAACATTCTTGATTCATCCAGCTGGAAATTCCATATGCACATTCCATAATCACCGAGACTTAAAACTCGCGATTTATGCGGGTTTTAATTGTTTGCAGTCTTTATATATAATACACGTTTTACATACACCCTAGATACTATAACTTGACAATAAGGACAGCACGAAAAATTTTATAATAATCCGTTGGATATAAAATATGGACGGATAATAACTCTATTCTATTGTAACTTTTTATTTGACCGTACAAACGTGACCAAACAACAAATATCCAACGTTCCATTACTAGCACATAATTTATTTCTATATAGAAGCGATGGTTATAATACAACATCCTTATTAAAGACAGACACATCTTTTAAAATCGGTGCGTACCATTGATAAAGTTATAACGAGTGGAAAAGTATTTTGTATTTCAAATTTAAAATATCGGGAGAATGAGAGGCTGCGAATTTATTGGGACTATTTGACGGAATCCTCCTTGAATTCCTGGCACAGGAAAGACAAACTTCACTTTGCCGACTAGCTCTCGAATCTATAGCTTGTACTTGCTGATTTGGAAGGAATTAATCGAATTAACTCTCCAAAGGAGTGGGGACCCCTCGTAATATCGCATACACTACTTAGTCTGAACGGCCACTGCTTTAAAAAATCATACTGGCGGCTGGCGAAGAATCAGCCAAGCTGTTGGTAGGTAAAATACAGAAGCAATCATAATGCATGAGCTCACAAGGCGAAGGTTCATCGACAAATCGTCCAGGAGTGGAGGAAGATCGCTTTGCAAGAAATCTAGGTAAGAGTCTCCATTCAGGCTATCTGGACGGCAATGAGAAAGGACATGTCCAACAATTGCAGCCATCCAAACATTGACAGTAAACTAATCTTGAAAAGAAGTTTGTTTTTTTATTCGCGGGTTCTTGCTCGTGTTCGCTCAATAATGGAAATTATGAACATTGGTTATGCCTCCACGGGAGATAAAATAGATTTTAAATAATAGGAGTCTTCAATATCAATGTAGTAAAGGGTCGACCTCTTCTAGATCCTGTACTGAAGTACACCGTATAACGGTAAGGATGTTTCTTCTCTGTATTCATCACTGATAAAGTTGTCCAAACTGAAAGACCAAGTTGCTGTGCAATTCTACTAACGCTTGTTGTGGAATCTGCAGCAAATGCGGCTAGAATTTTCATCATTTTCGGGCTGAGGGTGCTGGTCTTGCAGCAGGTTCACGGTGATGTAAATTACAGGTTCCTGCAATTCGGCGATAAGTGTTGCTCAACAAACGCGTATTCAGAATCTTTCTACATGAATGAAATCGTACCCGGTAAAATCTTTCAGCAAGGTAAGCATTCTCATCTGCTTTGCCATAGTAAAAGAGTATGTTAGCATGGTCACGGTTACTATAAGTAGCCATTGAAATTAATTTTGCTCAATATATCAGAAAGTTAAAACAAATTATCTGTAGAGAACGAACAACACTTGGGATAGATGAAAACTTCGTTAAAAACTAAAGAAATCCAAAAGCGTGCTTGTTGACAGCTGTCAGTGATATAAAAATAAACAAGTGATTCGTTCTGACTGTCTTCGAAACAATAACTTTGTTTTTGTTGAAATAACGCGAATATTTAATGTTTGATGAAAAATTATTGTCGATTGATAGTCCTTCGTCTTTTTTTAGTGACTTGATGGTATGTATGATAATGGAACTGGAAGGGGATAAAGTAGAGAAGATTTAAAAGTAATTTTAATATCTAGATGACTTAAAAAAATACAAGACTTTGAAAATCGACACTTTGAATTACCATTACAATTTTATTCTAATAAGTATCTCTATTTTTTTTATAGGTGACAAAAATTTATAATTTTTTTTATATATATCGGATAAAGAAAACAACTGTCAGAAAAGTATAAAATCGACAATTTAAAAAAACATTTTTCATATAGGTGTTTTTGGTTCATACAGATGCTAAATGACTTCTCTATCACCCTGTTCCAGGTCGGCATCGACTTACTAAACATCCTGTATAGTGTTAAATACATAGTGACTTATTTAACAAAGCAAAACAGTGTATTACTTAAATTTGTCAACTAAAACTAATTTTATCCCCATTTGCAAATTTCCCATGTATTTCTAATGGGAAAAGACATTTTTTTCGTATTGCGACAGAATCTTGAAAACAGTGAAATAAAAGTCTCTCAAGAAACGCATGGGAAACCTAATATGGTCCCGGAGGCATGTGTTAATATTATACGATTTTTCTCAAAGTAGAAGATCATTTTTTAGGATTTGAAACAAATTTGGAGGATGAGAGAAAATAATTAAACTTGGCTTTTAATAACTGTTATTAACCTTTCTTTTGAAACAGAAAATCGAAATTTAACATTGGTTCTATATTATCAATTCACTGTATATGAGTACATATACAGAGTGTAATTAATTTCATGTCATAAAAAAACTGGTTATAGAGACCGACTAAACAAACAAAAAACCTATATGACTTTTTTTAGGGGCGCTTTGAAAAAAACTGACCTAGGTTAAAAATTTGAATGTTAAGGTAGGAAACATTTGAGAACCACTCTTTTTCAGGGTCAATGGATGTTACAGTTCCGAATATTGGAAATAATAAAACACTGTAATACCCGCCGGAAGAAGTGAGGCACTTTGATGGGATCACTTGTACCGAACTTTTTATACCACTAATTATGAAAATGTAAATAATTCCTTTTCTTTCGGCACAACGCAAGCATAGCATGGCCGCAGGGGTTTAAATAGGATTTGTATACATGTGTTTTTTAATGTGGAACAAAGCTATTGTAGCTTTTATTGTCGTTTATAAGAATTTATAAAATTTTAAAGTTTTTTATTAACATTTGTAACACGTGTGTTAAAAGCTTAAAAAATTAGTAATTATTTTACGAAATTGGAAAACGAACAGTTACACGTCCGAGATACGATAACAGAAAATAGTTGTGTATTTTAAGTTAGGAAAAAATTTGATTTTTTTAACGAATTGAGCGCATAATTTTTCCCAATCAAGTATCGCAAACAAAAAATCAAGTCTTTGGTCTCTATGAAAATCAGTGTAAACAATAATAAACAGATCAAGACAAGACAGCGAATACTAATAATAATAATCATACCTTTAATGCCAAATAGGTAACACCCAATAACTGAACAATTTGGTAAATTAGGATAATTTTTAGTGGTTTCTATGCACATTAAAATACGTTGTTGCAATTGTCCTAAAACTCTTCCGCATCAGCTGCATTTCCACCACTTTCTCCATAGATCGAGTGCATATCCGCGAGCTCTGGATAAGTGTAATCTCCCATAATGTCCAAAATCTGCGTTTTAAAACACCACACTAAACTGTGAATTAACGTTATCAATAAAGAAAACAAAAAGAAAAACTGGGTCCAAAATCCAAAAAGTAACACAAAAGCACGAAGGAGAAGTAGTGTCTTACACAACCAAGTACTAACGACTTGAACAGTAAAGTCAATAAAGTCAATAAAATAAATCTTAACATAAGTGGCACAAAATTCAAAAAGAACAAAAGCAACAGACAAAATCAAGGAACGGATGGGTCGTGTCGTGCGTACGTTGTTTACCAGGTAAGGACACAAGCTGACATTTTTACTTGAGAATATTACAAGGGATAGTATAAAAAAAAAAAATTTACGCCGCCGCCGCCGCCGAAATGTTTATATTCACGCCGGGAATTAAAAGGTCTTAGTAAAGTTAACTATTTGACTGCACAAATAAAAAAATATATTTTAGAGGATGATGTACAAATCAAACCAAGTCTCAGATTCAGTAACGGAAAGGATTGTGCCAAGAAAAATAAGTCTGTCCCTGTACAAAAGGACAGTTATATCTTATCATTAGTAAAAAAGCAAACAACTTCTGGACAAGAAAGTACACCATCTTTAGAAGCTGAATGTCACTCATATTTAGGGGAAGCCAAAAACGCTTATACCATCAAAGCTGACGATGATGTTTTGTCATATTGGAGAGAAAACAAGTGGATTTTCCATATTTGTCTATATTAGCTAAGAAAATTTTTTGTATTCCAGCTACAAGTACACCTAGCGACAGGGTTTTTCCTGTTACTGGCATGGTAGTTTCTGCCAAAATGGCAAGATTAAGTCCAAGTCATATCGATAGAAATATTTTTTTTCATGATAATTACAAACTTATAAAAAAATTTGCATCGTCTCCTACAACTAGCTATAACCTTGCCCCAGCTTCGACTCAGTAAATGAGTTGTGATGTGCCTGTGAATTGTGATATGAGTCGAATTCTGCCTATTATTGTTGGTTACTCTGGTTAAACTAAGAGTATAATTTTTGTTTGTGTTTTACAAGAATATAATTTTTTTTTTTCAAGTTAGATTTGAGAACTGTTAGTTTTGTATTATTATTATTATTATTATTATAAACTATAATATAATATGATGCATTAAAAGTGGAATCAAGACAAAGTTAATTTATTTTAACTGCAAAATATTGTCACATTTTCCGTTACCTTTACTGTCAATATTTTAAATTCCATCGACATTGTAGAGTAATGTGAAATTAGGGACCGCACGGCCTCCGCAGGTCGACGCCGCCAATAAAAATATGGCGGTGTACATCGGCATCTTACGCCGGTTTACGCCGCCTACGCCGGTTGATCAACGTAGGGGCGCCGCCGCCGAAAAAATTTTTTCGGCGCAGATGTCTACTTTTAACTGCTTTGTCGGCATGCCTTTCGATGACCCAAGTCGCGGCATAATTATCTTAGGCTCACCATACTTATTTGCACGAATGTCAGAGTATCATGTGCAACAAGACGCGAGGCAATAAAGCCTACCCCAATATACCAGCAGTTTTCAAACTTTGTTATTAAGTATTTTGGAAAGTTTTGTTTATTTTTTTTCTCCAAAACTATGCATATGAGCTCTAGATAATTAGAGTAGATTATATAAGGTTTTTTTGTTTGTCTTGTCGTTCCCTACCACCGGATTTCTTTAACGGCATGAAACTAATTACAGCCTGTATTTCTTACGGGAAAAGACAATTTTTCGTATTGCGATAGAATCTTGAAAATATAATGAAATGAAAGTCTCCCAAGAAACGCATGGGAAACCTAATATGGTCCCGGAGGCATGCGTTAATAATATACGATTTTTCTCAAAATTGAAGACCATTTTTTAGGATTTTAAACAAATTTGGAGGGTAAGAGAAAATAATTAAACTTGATTTTTAATAATTTTTTGTAAACTTTCTTTTTGAAACAGATAATCGAGATTTAACATTGGTTCTATATTATCAATCCACTCTATATGACTTCATATATAACGCGGCTGTAATATTTGTCGTGAACAAATTTCGAATGATTTTGTGAATATTTACATTTGTTACTTATCTTTCGTAGTGTGAAACTGAGAACTGCGAGCTGCTAAAATTATAAATGCAGCAATATTTAATATTCAAGTTTAATTCTTTTGATGTGGGATTCACGTTTTACTGCATACATGTAAAACATTAATTTACGGCTTGATTTTATGCAGATTTAAAACGTTTATTAACCAACCAGTAAAGTATAAACATTCTTTTGTTTTATTTCAATGCAAATAAAACAGTTAAAGTCAGATTTTTAAATGTTATAAATTGTGTCGCTTCATTTCTTATAATTCTGATACTGAAGCAATTTTAACTTCATGATTTATTAATTTGTTTAAAAGTCGTTCCTTTGACCGGGTAAAATATTAATGTGTCGAAATTGTGTAATAAGCTTTTCAAAGGAATTTTCTTAATTATTTCCTATTACGTTAAGGTATTTACTTTCAAATTATCCCTTTTATGGTAATATAATGACAAAATGTATCAAGATATTTCAAATATTCCTGTTCGTTTAATTTCCTAATACGGGATACTTTACAATGGACGCAAATTATTCCTAAAGTACATAATTCCCTATTCAAACAGTTTTAAAAATTTAATGTTACTACAAATTTATTGGGTCTCACATCATGTCATACTTAAAATTTAATAGTCTTTGTATATTAGAATGACGAACCTGACGTCTCAGTCTCCGACTGTAGATTATAAATGAACTGGGATTCAGGACTGGTGTCTACTTAGAAGAACTAGATCTATATTTCATAAGCCTTCTCCTAACAGATCATATTTTCTCAGTGCACAATAATGACGTAGGTAACTGTTATTTCACGAAAATTCTGTAATGTTTATAAAAATTGGCAGTGGCGCACGGAATCCAAAGTTTGAATTCTGTCCAGGTTATGGATGTTTAGTGACGTTTTTGTGTTACCGCGACAGTAGCAGTGGGCTACACTGCTCATGGGAAGCAAAACAAGTCGATGTTATTTCTCCTGAGTTTAAATCTCAGCTGTTGTAGATGGCAATATCGCACTATGTTTTCTGAGCCCAAATTATCTAGCCAAAATTAATTAAATTATATTATGGAAAAATTAAGTGGCGTAACTATTTCCTGTGATAGTTAATAACAAAAAGACATAAACTAAGGGCTATTTAATGTAAAAAATTTAATAACAAACGCTTGTTTGACAAAGTTTTATTGATTTACGTAACAAAAGAATTGTGTATTATATATCGTTTTCCAATTCTAATAAATCTAATTGGTCAACAGGCAATATATCTTCTGGGACGTTCCCTACATCATTCTCGACATCATTGACCTCGCTGCTCTCTTCAGATTGTAAAGTTTTAGGTTTCGGTTCCAGCAGCATACTAATTACTTCAAAAGAAAGTTGCAGTCTACGTTGACAGTTTATGCGTTTTTGTAAACTAGTACTTGAAATGATAGGATCTGATGTATCCACAGCTCTGTTGACAATGTCTTCCATATTATTTTGTTTACTAGTTTTCCTAGCGTGAAATTGTCGGTCATGTTTGTAAAAGTTATATCTAGCTTCAGATCCTTCTTCTCCAAAATACCCTACTGGCAATACAGTATTTTCAATGATCTGTTTACTGTGTGCTATAGCTTTATGCACAGTTGCAGGCATTGGGTACCAGAAATATTTCGTCATGTATAGTCTGGCTGTTGCGTAGCAACATTCTTCCAGTTTGGGTGCATCGATTTGGTAGCTACAGGACAGGCAAATCAAAATGACTTTAAATTTTTTAATGAGGTCTTCATCAACATCGATAATTTCAGAAAATTTTTTAGTGTCATTAAATGCTCCACGAGCAGTATTACTATCGTTTGTACTACCAAACCCGGCTTTTGGTTTGTCCACATGTAAATGAAATTTTTCTAAAAATTGTTCTTGTATAATTTTTTTCCTTTTGGCAACAATTTCTTTATTTTTATGGCCTCGGACTTGCCATTCACGTATATCATATCGATAGGAGATGTGGAGGATACACTCAAAAAATCCAATTCAACAATGTAATGGACTTATTCCAAACTGCAAAGTAATTGGTTTTGGATCAAATACGTTTGTCGTTTTGAAATCCTCAATTCGCAAAAAATCATGGGGTGTGGCACCACACATCTGACAAGACTTTGTTTCGGTCAGAGTAATCAATACTTAGCCGTCAATTAAGGTCATGAAACGATTAAACTGTGTATTAATTGCTCTCTCATTTTGCAGATCGACAGTGCTTTTCTTTTAATATATGCTCCGCTGACTCTTTGACGTACTCCAATTTAAGAGGCCTGCAAAATCTCACAGATTTCGGAGTTCGATTATTCCACAAAATAGTTTCGTGTGACTGCAAGCGAAGAGGCATTACCGTAGTTGCAAACAAATATGCATTAGAATGGGTACCAGAAGTGGTGAATTTTTGTTTATATGTTGAATGACCTGAACTTTCATCGAAGCCGTAACTGAAAATTATTTCAGCATTAATTTCAGTAAGTTGTAATGACTCCATGTACTGTATAATTGGCTTTTCTTGCAAAAGTACTATCCTTTTTGTAGTATATTCCATTAAATTGCTTAACGGTACATCTGCCACAATTTCGAAAATTTTGATCCCAGTTGGCCTATATTTTTGTTTAGCTTTCCAAACTTCTTTGTAGTCGGGGTACATTTTACAATTTCTTGAAATAGCTCCACGTCGAATATCCAAATACTGTTGCTTATTTAAATTGGAATCTAAAATCAGTTCTAGCGCTTGTCCGGCTAAGTAATTCAATTTTTTTTTCTGGAGAAAAAAGGATTTTTCTAATTTTAGCAGGTCGGGTTGGACTTTTGTTTACTTCTTTCAAAACTGCTGCTTTATCGTGTTTTCCTTGTTGGCGTGCAGCTATACTCGCAGCTTTTTTTTTTTTTTTCTTGGCATAAAGGCTTATAGCCATACAGCCAGCTACAATTTAATAAATAAAAATTAATAACTAAAATACTAACCTAACCAACAGCAAGCATGACATGTGTGTCAGCCACACAGTCACAAAACAAAGGATGTACATGGGTCACAAGCTTCTCGTCCAGGGGTCTATCAGGACATTTTTCTGACGCACAACACAAGACCACGGTTAGGAAGGTATATATAACACGAGGATGTAGAACATAAGGAACAAAGCTAACCTATAACTTAATTTTCGTCTCTTCCAAAAAAACAATTAGACAATCAAAAATATTTTTCTTATTTAAGGACAACAGATGAAGTATATTAAAGGGTGTCGAGATTTTACTATTTTTTATTATGTTATTATACAGCTTATCAGATGCTTCTGTGTGCTTTTTACACTAAAAAAATATATGATCTAGGTCGCCCGTAATGTTGCAATATTCGCAAACATCAGAATTGTAAACGTTTATTCTAAACAAATGTGCAGGGTAGCATGCATGACCAAGTTTTAAATGAATAATCGTTGTAACATACTTTCTTGAACACTTATATTTTTTGTGCCAAAAGTCATGAGGCAGTTCAGAGTGAATTAACGAATATTTAGTTGGTTTCATAAAGGTTGATTCCTTCCACATATAATCCCAATGATTTCTTAATTTAGATCTAAGTATATTCGTTGCATCCAGGAAACATAATTTATAATTGGAAGTAATTCCTACATCTATGCTGATCTTGGCTAGATAATCAACACGTTCGTTGTCCTTCAGTCCTATGTGCGCTTTTACCCACACAAAATATACCTCTCTTCCTTCGTCAAAGACATTTTGAACCAAATTCTTAATGTGCATAATAAGGGGATTATCATTAATTCTAAAAGTAGTGGTGTTTTGTAATGCCTGTAGAACCGATAATGAATCGGAAAGGATAACAGTTTTCGAAAATTCTGAGGTTTGTATAAACTTGATGGCTTCACAGATGGCTGTCGCTTCGGCTGTAAAAATAGAGCACTCGTGCATAAGTTTGATTTTGGTCTCAATATTTTTAGAAGGTATATAATATGCACACCCTGTTCCACTAGAAGATTTGGAAGCATCTGTGTATATTAGCTCGGAATCTGGAAATTTTCCGAGTATTATATTTAGAGAGTTTATACTCATTCTCAGATTTTCACTATATTGTGGTACATATACTGCCAGATCGGTAAACAGAGAAAAATAATTGAAGTTATTGAAGTGGATAGTATTATTTTCAATTTTTGAGCTTAAATAAGAGCATTCACGGAATGCAGATACGAGAGGTGGAGAGTTTTTTTTAATCCAATATTTATTTTGTAGATCGAAGGTATTGAGTGTTGATATTTTTTTAAAAAGTGGAGGATTGTTAATATTAACTTTTAATAAAAGTTTCTCGCTCAATAAATTTCTTCTGAGTTTTAGTGGTGGTTCTAACTAACTAACTCTAGCTTCTACATGTAGGGCATCAATAGGCGTCGATTTCATAGCACCAAGACAAATCCGAAGGGCATTATTTTGTACCGTGTCAATACGCTTAAGGAGTGACTGACTAGCAGACCCATAAAGAATACAGCCATAATCAATTATTGATCTTATGTAAGCCTTGTAAAAAAGGAGTGACGTTTGTACGTCAGCACCCCACCACGTTCTAGTAGTCATCTTTAAGAAATTTAAACCTTTGTTGCACCTATTTACTATTTCCTCTATAAAGGGCTTCCAACTTAATTTCTTATCTAGTACCATTCCCAAGTACTTTACGTGCTGTTGAACTGGGAAAGTGTATTTCCCCACTCTAATGGATTCGATATTAGGCGTGTTGTGTCTAGTGAAAATACAAACATTAGATTTATTACTCGCAAGTTCGAAACCATTTCTATCGAACCAGTCTCCCAATTTATGTGTTACCAGATGCAGCTGTTCCAATGATGTATCATATTGTTTGTTTATAATATAAACACAAAAATCATCGGCATATTGTACAATACTACAGTTCGCGTCCTTTATGTCATGAATATCTGCTGAATATAAATTAAAGAGCAATGGGCTAAGTACAGATCCCTGTGGTAATCCCAAGTTATTAATACGAGGACCAATTTTATTATTGTCCTCGCCTCTGATGTAAATTTGTCTATTAGAGAACAAATTAATTATTGCCCTTGCAATGTGACATGGTATACGAAATCTTTCAACCATTTTTTTGTTCAATAAATCTAAATTTACTGTATCATATGCACCCTTAACATCTAGGAACAAGGCTGATAAATAAGAATTATGCGAAAAATTATTTTGTATATCCACTACCAAGGTAGAAACTGCGTCGACAGTTCCAAACCCCATCCTAAAACCGAACTGGTTATTTGGAAGTAAATTTTCTGTTTGAAGCCACCACACAAGTCTAACTTTAATCATCCTTTCCAAAGTTTTGAGAATACACGATGACAGTGAAATCGGTCGATAAGAGTCAGCCAAATTTGGGTCCTTGCCCGGTTTAAGAATGGGGACAATAATATATTTTTTAAGATCTGTAACGATTGCACCTGATAGTAAAATCGCGTTAAAAATTTGTAACAGTATCATTTTAGCGTTTTCTGGTAGATAAAAAATCATGGAATATTTAATATCGTCATAACCAGGGGCAGTACCCGAAGTTTGTTTTATAGCAGCATTTAATTCATTTAGAATAAAAGGTTTCGAGAGGAAGTGCATTGTATCTAATTCTTTTGGTAAGGAGCCAGGGTAGTTTTCTGCAGATTGCGGTGTTACTTTATTAAAAAATTCCTCTAGCCATTGCCCGTTGGACGCTTTACTGTTATTGTTTGAGATCCTTTGCATTTTTTTTGCTTGTTGCCATAACATAGTTTGGGGGGTATTTTTATTCAAATTCGAACACCAATTTACCCAGCTTTTTTTAGCTTTTTGCTTTAGAAATTTTTTAGTTTCAGCATTAATTTTTTTACATAATAGGAAATTTTCCTCGGTGGAAAATCTTTTATATGTGTCAAGGGCCGTTTTTCTTTTAGATATAGCAATATCACATTCTGTATCCCACCAAGGAGGAGGTGGGCGGGTTTTCAATTTATACTCGCAGCTTGTACAGTTAAAGATGTTTCATCTCTCTTTTCATGTGATAATTGCGCAGCTTCCCTTCTTTGTGATCTGGATGATTTATAGGAGAATGATAGACTCGGCATTTCAGAAGAAGATGATGGCGTTGGCTCGTCTATTTCAAAAACGAAATGTTCTCTTAGCCAAGTAGCATTTTTGTTTTTAAAATAATCCTTCCGCCGAGAAGCTTGAGTTCACCGTTTAACGACATTCCGGCACAAACGACGTAATTTTTCCCATAGTCTCTGCTCATTAGATGAAGCAATATTCTCTCTTATCGTATTTTTTACATAGTCCCAATTTTCCGATAATTTCTCGTCTTTGCCACTTCCTTCTAACCATATTTCTACAAGGTCTTCGTTCTTGAAACGATGCATACTTCTACAACATATAATAATTTATCAAAAGTTGCAAAGAGTTGCGGGTAAACTACACGGAACAATAAACACTGACGGGGACTGATTACATTGGAGTAAAATTTATCACGGCCAAACGCCGCCGATTCTTTATGAGTCAATTCAAATTTCTATATTTAAATTTCACCATAAGAAAATTCATGAACATCATTGTTATTTTACTGTAACCACTAATGAAAGACTTGGGATTTTTCTATTAAATTTCTAAATACTACATACTTGAAGGACAAAAAAAAAGTACGACACACAAAAATATTGAAAAACACAATATCACACTTTTCCACTTGTCATTTACACAACGGCTTACGCGCGATAACTGAAACCGGTATTCTAAACAGCAAATTATATTGCCCTAGTTATAAAAGGGCGGATGTAACAGACGCGCAGGTAGAGAACCTTGTCCTGTGGGGTGTTTACTATCGACATTTGGGTACAAAGAGGTTATTTCTGAAAATTTTAAAATGGGATTTTGGCCAGGAAATCCATTCTCATAAACCATAGTGTATTGTAGGGAATGGTTGTTGTGTTCATGTGTATGTGTACGCATCCTGGTTGAGTGGTGGAATAGCTATAGCTAAACTCCACCAGGACGTAAATATAAATAAGATAATATAAAAAAGGCAAATCCATGAAAATAATTTACAGAAATTCTTCTTCTTCTTCAGTATAATCATATAAACAAATCATTAAAATTCAGCAGACAAAATACAAAGCAAACGGTACACAATAAGAATCCGTATACGGCAAATAATTAAACTAAACTAAACACGATATGGCCAGAGCGGTAAAACAAAGAATTCTTACTTTAACATAAACAAGCTCCAAAAAACACACAAAAGGAAATACCTTAGACTGTACATAAAATTATTTACAAGAAAGGCCCGACAATTAATATTTCGAAACATAAACTGGTTCGACCATTGAACACTATGTTTCTAAGCCCAAAACACACGGGAGATGTCAAAATACTGGACAAGATAGTTACGTAAACATAACGTTCACATGAAATTATTCACGCACTATTATAGTCTTCTCATGGGGTAAGAGAGGTCTTTACCGGACGGGAACACAAGATACAACGAAAAATATTACTTGCCAAACGTGATATGAGGTCAGGGCCGGATATAGGGGGGGTATGGGGGGGTGTCACACCCCCCCAAAATTGAAACCAATTCGGCAAATCGTTTACCATTCGGCACTTTCAGCGTTCGGCAATTATATACATAAAATCATAGAAAAACTCAAAACAGTAGAAACTCAATGTTATAAATAATTATTACTTGTCAGTAAAGTCAGTCTGGATGTCGTTTGAGACAATTATAGAAGTGCTTAGGGAGATAGCAACAGATCAAAGTAATTTTGACAGCAAAACAAGAAACCAAGCCTTTAGTATCACCAAAAAAATACTTACTTTTGATTGTTTCAATTATGTTCATGAAAAATATCATGTATAAAACTAAAAATTTTACAGAATTATTAGAATCCAAACAACTGAATATAATTGAAGCAATATCATTAATTGACTCAACCATCATTTCACTAAGTACTATCAATAATGATCGTAACGGAATGGTTGCACTCATTGAAAGTGCGCTTGTATTTGTTAAGAAAATCGGAGTTGACGGTGACGCTGACTTTCAAATATTTCATAGAAGGAGAATAACTCCAAAAAGATTGGATCCAAATCGAGAGTCAGAAGTGACATTAACATTACATTCATTTTATATAGCACAATTTAAAATGGTACTAGATACAACCCAATGAAAGATAATTTAAAAAAATGTTAGAGATGATTGAACACCAATTTACCAAATCTTTAAAGTTCCCTTAAGTCGACACGACTGCAGTTTAGAACTTGTAGAGGCAGCAGTAAAGTTACTTCCAGATAACCATGTAGACTTAGAGGGCCTTCAGGCTGAATTAGAAATATTTAGCGACCAATGTCGAGAACTTACATCTCTAGATAAAATTGTTGAAGAGACTTCTGAACTAAAGATCATTCTACCATTGTGTTACAAATTATGTACTTTAATTCAAACAGTGCTGGTGAGTGTGGCTTCAAATGAAAGGAGTTTCAGCAAACTAAAACTCATAAAAATTTTTGTTAGAACAACAATGACCGATTCACGTTTAGACTCATTATAATCTTATCATCAGAGAGGGATATTCTGGAACAAATACCTTTCAACATTTTAGTTGCATGATGGGCCACTTTAAAAGAAAGAAGAGTTAAAGTTGCTTAAAAAAATTAAGTTGTGTAATAATATATCCGTTTTATTTATAATTAATTTGTGGCAATATTCATTTATTATGTTTGTTGAGTATGTTGCCACTGTAAAAATATGTAAAAATTTTGATGAAAAAAACCTCTGCGCCAAAAGGATCAGACAGAGAGGGTCTGGTTTTTAATAATTTTAGCACAAAATGTCACACAAGTGAAAGTTTTGATAACGGAAAAAGAAATAGTTTCCGGAACGTTAAGAGCCTTCGATTTAATTTACTTCATTATCATTTAACAATTTTCTTTCAGTTTATATATTTTTAGGTGTGACTAGTGCGAGACATTTTGTACTAAAAATATTAAGAACCATCCACTCCCTGCCTGACCCTTTTGGCGCAGAGGTTGTTTTCATCAATATTTTTACATATTTTCACAGTGGTAAAATACCCAACAAACATAAGGAATAACCGTTTTGCATCTTTTATATTTTGCATTTTACTTTAAAATAAAGGTTTTTTCTTCAATCAGATTTACATTTTTTTGTATCCCAAAAATTGAGTGATCTTCATATATAAATAAAACAGAGGACCAGATGAAAAGAAGTCATTCGGCATTATAACAATTTCACACCCCCCCATAAAAATTGCTTAAAACCGGCCCTGTATGAGGTGTTGAAAGCCGTCAACAATTCTGCATTTTCGCATTCGGCTTCACACAGGAAGATTAGCATCACGAGAGACATACATAATATAAAAGTCTGTACTCACAGCTTATTCGATGAAAACACTGCATTACCGCAATTATGGGCAATGGAGCACAATAACCAGAACTTATAAACTATAATAACTACTTTACTGATTCTATTCGCAGTTATTAATCACTATATACATATATTAATTATTTATGTACAATAAATGGAGGTTTTTAATTCTTACGGCCATAACGGCCACCCGCCATTACGCCATCTTTCCAACCTCTCTCTCGCGCAGTGTTGCCACTTGAGGTTGTAGCTCTGGTAACAATTTCAAGACTAAATTGTAACATTCTGTAACACCACACGTAATTAAACGTTCTAGTAGTGTAATAGAGGTCTATTTGATTCAAGAATGAGTACATATAAGTTAATAAAAATAAATGACTGTCAAAATAACAAAATAATTAGATATTCTTTAAAGAAACGTTAAAATAAGTAACATAAAATGCCATAAATAAAATTCTTTGGTAAATATAAGAACAGGAGGTATTGTAATAACATAATATTTTGCCTTCGAATTGTAACATATTGTTACAATTGTAACACAAACGGCAACACTGCTCTCGCGTCTCCTTGCCCGACTTGGCGTAGGAATATGCCTGCGCACTACAACTACTCGCTAGCAAGCATGGCCAGCCGATAAAATTTAAGAGCGTATAATTTGAATTCAAATACTGAATAGAATAGTCATAAGCTTTACCTAATTTACGGTACTGAGTGTTCTTACAAAACGTGACCGTTACATTTCTTCAAAATTTTTTATGGCCAAAAGAATATAGAAAAATAGGTTTCTCAGAGACAGTTTTCTTTAGGTAGGTAGGTAAAAAAAATCTATTAAAAATTGTACATATTGAAATCATCTGTTGACCTATTTAAATGTAATGTCAAAATAGTGAGATCTAACCTCAAAACTTCAAAAAAGCCAAGGAAACTAACTTACGCATTTAAGCCCAAAATTCTTTTCGAAAAACGCGATTGAGTTGAAAATTTATTCAATCACAGCTAAATGATAATTATAATAATAATTATCTTCTTTGAAAAGGACGCCAAGAAGTTTTATCGCCAAATGAACGGTCAGATGACTGAAGTTGAGGCACCGCCATCACAGCAACATGTCGAGGAGCTTTGGCATGGAATCTTAGAGGACGAAGTGACTCATAATGAGAACGCTCCATGGATTGAGCAAGAGCGCAAGCAATACCGACAAAATGAACCTGAAGCATGGTCAGACCTAAGAGAGGATGAAGTTGTAGCGATAATTCAGCAGTCGCAGAAATAGAAGGCCCCAGGACCAGAGAGAATACAAAATTTCTGGCTAAAACACCTCCGTGCTATTCATGAAAGCTTAACGACTATCATTAAAGTCATACGGCAACCTGAGCCCCCGAATGATTAACCGCAGGAAACACTTCCCACCTCTATAAAGGCAAGGACGAGAAGAACCCTAAAAACTACCTGCCAATAATGTGCCTGTCGACGATGTACAAAGTCATCACTGCTGCTTTAGCAAATAGAATGTGACCACTTACTGAGATACCAGATACTCCCAGAGAAACAGAAAGGTTGCATAAAGGCTTCTAGAGGTTGTAAGGGCCAGCTGCTAGTGAGGAAGACAATCACAGTAATTGCAAAGAAGCGACATAGAACTCTCAGCATGACGTGGGTGGACTACAAAAAGGCGTTTGACAGCGTTCCGCACACTTGGATCGCCGAATCCCTCGTGTGTGCCCTATAATAACAGACTCCGTGGAATGAGGGAATGGAAAACGGAGATGTAGCTCTACCAGCGAGCGTGTATATTAAGAGAGGAATTGTCCAAGAGGATTCTCTCTCGCATCGCTTTTACTGTTTTGCTTGGCGCTCATCCCGCTGTCAAACCAATTGAATAAACAGAGATTTAGCTTCGAAATCAATGGCAGCCATAGAGTGAACCACCTCTTCTCTAAGGACGACCTGAAGTTGTTTGCCAAGTATGAAGCTCAACTAAAGCAAGAGGTAGATATCGTCAAATCGTTTATTGATGACCTCAGAATGGAATTTGATTTAGACAAATGCGTTACGGTGGTCCTCCAGCGAGGTAAGCATGCGAAAAGCCAGAACATCATACTTAATGATCAATCTGTAATACGAAGTATCGATCTGGGAGAAACATACGACGAAATGAAAAGTAAAGTAGCAAGAGAATACTTCCGACGCATCAGACAAAGAACAAAATCGCAGCAATAAACACTATTGCTGTCCCGGTAGTTACCTATAGTTTTGGAATTATCGATTGGCTCCGAAGCGACCTCGCGAAAATGGACAGAAACAAGGAAAATCCTAAAAACGGGCGGAATTCCTCATCTGAAGGAAAATGTGCACAGGTTATACATCAAGAGAATAAGTATTTTTAACCCACCTCAATATTGGTATCAGTAAATAAAGTTCAGTTAACGGTGAAACTGAAATTTTATTTCATAATTTTAGAGCTGGTATTTTATGAAGCCGGTTGTTTTCCAATTTTTCTTTTAGTTCGTGGTGTTCAATGTAACTCAAGTTACTCAGGCAATCGGGTAAATATAGGTAGTTTTATGCATACAAATGAATTCAGTCTCTCAAAGACGTAATAAAGTTAAACTGTTTGTATTTCTAACTGCTTAAAAGTGAATCGATGGGACTTCCATGGCACTTTTGGAAATAGAGAGGATACACAACTTCGAAATAAATCAATTAGAAGATGTATTTGTTTCATAAAAATGGATTAGTTTTACCACTTAAGAAGCTACGGACACAAAACAACCCGCAGGGATCTGATGCGAGATTGTACAGTCGAATTTATTGAAAAGTAAATCGATATATCGCGCTCCCGAAACAAAGAGACGTGAAAAAATAAATAAATACAAGTTGTGATAAAAAAAATCAGTAGACAAATTCACAGTCAAATGTCACTGGAATGTTTATTAAAACTAAAGGATGAATTTCATGAGCTAGTTGGCCAATTTGGGCTTAACTTTTCTTTTATCAACATAATATAGTTAAACAACTTGCTACAAAGTATACTTCTTCTCATTATCTAGGTGCATAAAAAGTGTCGGAGCCTTTGACTTTGCGGTAAAGATCAAAGACCCCGACATCTTTTATACGGACAATACGTCTGAGGTGAACTATACAACAACTTCGTTTCAGATTATATTGGAAGATTGACTACCGTTAAAATAATTATAATTGTGTCACTACGCTTGGAAGAATGGAGAAATCGAATCATCGAAAAGTTTATGCTTGTTTCTTGTTTACAGACTATCTGATAAAAATGGATATGGGATATACAGGGTGTAATTAGTTTCATGTCATTAAAAAAACTGGTAATAGTCCAACAAGATTTCTGGAAGTACTAATAACCTAATAACTAATAATTAACACATGAGTATAGTATTGCATGTGAACTATATAACATAAATATGTAAAACTATATAACAGGACTATGAATATCCTATAGAGGTAATTTTAATTGACGGGATAATAGCATTTGCTTCATTTGGTTATGAAAAACATAAAGACTTACGCACATATTGAGTTTTACGGAATTGTATAATGTAGTCGCCGAATAGGTGAAACACCGTTGATAGAGAGCAGATGAATGATGAGGCATGGTGAGGGTATGTTGGTGCCTTATATTGCGATTGTGTGTAGCGCTTCTAAAAACGAGTTTCTCTCTAAGGTATAGTGGAATCGAGGAACGAAATAAGCGGTGTAAGAATACAAGGTAATGAAATTTCACCAAGCTGTCCATTTTTAACCATTTCAATTCAGTTAGTTTTGCCGATATATGGTTGTATTTTCTTAGGTTGTAGATAAAACGACAACATGTGTTTTGTACAATTTGTAGACGATTTTTAGTAGTTTGGTCAAGATATGGGTAGCATAGTATATTACAATAGGTGAAAACAGGCAACACAAGTGATTCACACATTTTGTTTCTCATTTTGAAATTCAATATGTGTCTGTTTGAGGACAAAAATTTCATTTTTGCATAAGTTTTTTGCAACAATAATTTAATATGTTGTTGAAACCGTAGGTCTTGATCTAGATAGACACCGAGATTTTTTGCGAAATCTGAAAACTTAATAGGTTTACCATCTACAACTATGCTGAGCCTCGTTCTTAGAATTTCTCGTCGATTTTTTGAGCTGAACAGCAATGCTACCGATTTGTTGGAGTTAATTTTCAAGTTATGCTCCTTAGAATATCTGCAGATAGAATTTAAGTCATCGTTTAACAATGTGTTAGCTAGGTCGATGTCAGCTGGATTGAATTCGTAGAGAATCTGAGTGTCATCAGCATATGATTGCAGATGAGATTTATTAACCTGGTTAAAAATGTCGGCTGTATAGATTACGAACAAAAGTGGACCAAGTATGGATCCTTGCGGGACACCTGATAAAATTAATTGAGGCGAGGAGGTGGGATTATTGACTGAAACTGACTGTCGATGGTTAGATAAGCATGATTTAAAAACAGTTGCGGCATTTGTATTAAACCCGTAGTACAACAATTTTGCGCATAATAGTGAGTGGTCTATGGTATCAAATGCTTTGGAGTAATCAAGTGATACTGATACGACTGCCATTCCTTTGTCTAAAGCCGTGATAATATTATCACAGAGATTATGTAGTGCTGTTGGGGTGCTGTGAGATTTGCGAAAGCCAGATTGATGTAAAGGATACATTTTATGCGAATCTAAGTAATTTACCATTTGATCGTGTACAAGTTTCTCAATATTTTTGATATAACTGATAATAGACTAATTGGGCGCAAATCTTGCAAAACGGTAGGATTTTTTTGTCTTTGGCACAGGGCATACTAAGGATTCTCTCCAATTAATAGGAAAGTAGCCTTTTTCTAAGCATATATTTATTACATGGGTTATATGATACAGGGTGTCAGGTAGACATAACTTGATCATGATTAAGCTAATCTTGTCAATACCAGCTGCATTTGACTATAGTCCGCTAATAGCTTTTAGAACAGCTTCCGGATCAACAAATTTAAAGCTGAAGGGAGACTCCTCATTAAATCTGCTATTATAGTATGAAATTACGTCATCGCAGCTATGATTGTTTCCAAAAGTACTGATAAAATAGTCGTTAACAGCGTCCGGATCTTGTAAGGAAGGAGGGAGTTGACGAGCTTGTTTTTTATATGAAAGTAAATCAAAATTGCTTATTCCTTGCCACAGTTTTTTTTCATTGTTCTGATTTTGAAGGTAGCACAAACACGCTTTCTTTTCCCTTCGTATTGACGCCTGAGCAAAATTTCTCATAGTTTTATAACCGTGCCAGTTTTCTTGTGTTTTCTTGGCTTTATATATTTACTATAAGCTTTGTCTCTTTCTTTTAAAATTAGTTTTAAAGCATCCGTGAGCCAATGTGAAGGTGGTTTACTGACGCGAACGGTTTTAAGTGGAGCATGAATATTGAATAAATTTAGAATGTTGGTGGTCAGGAATTGTTCTTTTTGATCTAGAGATGGAATGTAGTAGATATCGTCCCAGTTAATATTACTTAAGTCTCGTCTACACTCAATATCATTAGAATTTTTAAATTGCGATATGTGACAAATTTTTGTTGATTCCTAATATGAGAAAATTTTAAGTTACAGTAAACAAGCTGGTGATCACTGACAATGTCTGCATTCAACGTGCCAAAATTCCGAACTATATCGACATTATTTATGAATATGGGATCTAAAAGTGTGGCTGTTGTTTCTGTGATTCGCGTCGGTTCATCAATTAGTTGTGTAAAACTAAATGTATCAAAAAAAGTGGACAACGGGTTCTCCAGTTCCATTCAATTAACATTGACGTCTCCTAGAACTACAACATAATTACATGAAGATACAATTGGCGGGAGAAAATTGTCTAGATATTCTATGCAACGTACCAAATTTTGTTGTGGGGGTCGATAAATTACTCCCAAAGCAAGAGTACTTCTACCGACCTTTATCTTCAACCAAATATGTTCAATATGCTGTGGCTCATTATCTGTAGCTATTAATTCACATTTAATATCTGATTTTATAGACACTCCTACGCCCCCGCCTCTGCCTGCTCCATCTTTTCGGAATAAGTTATAGCCAGGTAGTGCAATATCGTTCGTGTTTATGCTTTCCGTTAACCAAGTTTCGCTTAGGGCTATAATGCAATAATCATGGTCTCTTACTAATTCGGAGAATTCTCCAAAACTTGCACAGATGGACCTTATATTTAGATGTGCGATACTAAAATCAATATATTTTGAATTGTTTGTATTATTCATAAATAGTTTTAGCAGCTAGAGATTCCCGTTTCAAATTGTAGACGAAACATGCGCGGCTACTAACAGAATGATCAACCGGTACATTTGACTTATTAGTAGAGTTATAGGCGAGGCAGTTTACAAATTTCTTGGTATCCGAATGGCAGTCCTCGATTTCGTGGTTTTTCGCAAATATAGGACAAGCAACACTTTCGGCAGTACATCTTGATTTGAAATGTTCATAGCGGCAACATTTGAAGCATCTTGGAATGTGATAGCTATCTGAGACGGCACAGCTTTTCCACCCTATGAAAACCGTTCTTTCTTTGAGGATAGTTTTTCGTACAGCTGCGGATACTTCAATAATAAAGTTGACGGGGGTTTTCTTAGTTTTACTAATAATTTTGATTTCTTCTTTACCACATGTTAATTTGTTTTGTTCAATAAGGGCTGTAAGGAAAGCATTTTCCTCAACATAATTTGATTCTACTCCCTTTATTACTAGCCGTGGATTATACATTTTTCCGTCACTAACGAGATACTTGTTACCGACCTTAGATTGTAAGTTTTCTTTTAGTTTACTTAGAGAATCTTTGTCCTCACAGTTGACAAAAGTCCATTGTTTATTACACGTGTATTTCTTACACAAATATTTAAATCGGTAGCATTTATATTTTGTTTAATGTCAAGTTCAATGTCCTGGTTGTTTAGGGTGGAGTCACTAGATTTAATTAATAACACGGATGATTGTTTTGGTTTCTTAATATTTGTTTTCAATATACTACTATACGACTCGGCCGACGACTCTGGGGCATTAGTACTAGATATGATTTTTTTACTTACAGACAGTTCCTCAATTTTTCTTTCTGTAGGGTATTAATGTAGTCTAAATCACTCACACTCTTCTTTAATAGCTGAATTTCTCTTTTCAAGTGTTCATTCTCTTGCGTCACAAGTTCCACATTGTCAGACCCGCTACTTTTGGGATTACTTTCCACACAATTTTTACAGCACCAGTTGGCTTAATTTCCAGTGTTAAATAATTTTGACACTGCAGAAAAACACTTTGAATGTAGTCTGTGACTACATTTTATACAACTTATGCCACCAGACCTAATACTTAAACCACATATATCACAGTGTTTCTCCTTCGAACTATCGAACTATGCGCGACTTCACGTTAGTGTTAGCTAGAGGAAGAACCCTATTGTTTTTAAACAAAATCGATCAGTAATTTTGTATGTTTAGATATTTTTATTATTATTACGAAACAAAAGTTGAAATTGGGTGCTGCCGACTGAAAGTATCTACCTCTATTAAAAAGAGATATAAAATTATGCACTTAATTTAAGTAATATCTAACTAGTTATTAGTTCAACCGCTTAAAAGACAATAATTTCAAAATACATTTATTATAAATTAATAAGTAAATTAATAAGTAATAAAATAAACAGTTTGTATTCATATATAGATACGACACGTCATCAATACTCCACAACATCAGAAATCTACACGGGTATCTTTTGCTTTCCTTTCCATGCCTGTTTGAGTTAAAATAATTCATATGGTATATGTTACACAATAAAAAAAATGTATTATAAAATAATAAACAATATTATAAATTATTAAATATGCACACATAGATATAAAAAAATCTTCAACAAAATTAATGGTCATTTGACGGTGACAGTGACTTAAAAATAAACGACTCTTGAGAAGTATGCAGTAAGTTTTCTTTAATATTCATTAGTTCCTGTGTAGTAGTTCTCTTAAGACTGATGTCTACTTTAACTCTTTTACATTTTATTGATATGAATCTCATCTGAGGCTTAATAAACCTTTTCGATGTTTGGTTTTTTATTCCAAATCATTGGAAAAAACTTGTAATAAAATATATCACCATTGGTGGTACTGTGCTTACTCTTTAAAACATAAGAACAGCTATTTACATTTTCGATATCGAAATTCCACTTTTCGAAGTCTAAAAAATAAAAAAAAAGTTACAATTATAAGTACCGTTAAGAGAATGCAATACAAATACATAACTATAAACTATAAGTATGTATAAAACAATGCGATAATATGAATGCAATCTTATTATAATTACCATTGAAATTGTTCACAATGCAAGATTTTGTTTTCATCATATGAATTTTTTCTAAATGATCCATCAACCCTTTATTTGTTGGAAACACATTATCACAGTCCTGCTCTAGGCAGCGGTAACTCCAAACGCTGCTCTTTTCATATGATAAGGAATCTGGAACTTTTTTATGTACTTCCCTGACGTATCTATTATGTACACATTGTGTGGAAAAAACATCTTCACATATATTACAGATTACTGGCATTTTGGGAAATGAAAAAGGTACTTGGAGATTAACGAATAGAGTAAGATATCACAGATCTACGTAAGTTTCAACTGAACTTAACCTCACAATCATAAATATTTCTTACCCTCTAAACACCTGTCAAATGACGAGTACATTTGGTAGCGTCGGTACGGTGTGGGCGGAATAGCCCTTTGTGTTTTTTTGGTTTGTCTTGTCGTTTCCTACCACCAGTTTTTTTAATGACATGAAACTAATTACACCCTGTATACAGTGAGATCCATAAGTAACGGATAAATTCTTTATTTACGTAATTTACAGTTTATGAGTAAAATCCTAAAACACGTCAATTTTTAACTCTAAAGTTGTATATTTTTTAGCATAATTTTATACCTCCCCCTTCAACCCCCTTGGAGTGACAGCTACCCTTTTAAAAATGTTTAATGGAACGAGGGTGCATATGATAGCTCATTTGAAGGGGTTTTTAATTCTCTCTCCAGCAATATAAGGTTTTTTCATGAAATGAAATGAAATTTAAAAATGTTAAAATTATTTGAAATGTATCCTAAACTATTTATGCTTATGTACCAAATATCTGTCAAATCTGACCTTTCTAATTAATTTTGTGTCATGTCATAACATTCAATTTAAGTGTATCGTTTTTTCTCATAAGCAGGTGGCAAAATATCCAACAGAAAGAAAAAATTAAAAAGGGTTTCTTTTCACGTATCAGAAAAAATGATAATTTCTTTATTTGCTACATCTGTGCAATGATTCTAGTTATTTATCGCTAATTGTCAAATTGATATTGTTTTAACAATGAGTCTTTCGGTTACACAAAGAATTGAAATTATGATATTATTAGGATGTGATGATAAAACAAGAACGCAGAAGCAGGTATGCGAAATCTTCAATACTAATCATCCTGACGGTCTCATTTCTCAGTCTACGGTTAGTAGAGTAGAAAACAAATTTCATGAATTGTTATTTTCAATATTTATGAAGGTTTTATATTTATTTATAAGAAGTTCTTATAAATAACCAACACCCTGAGGGTTTTGTCGATAAAACCTTCATAAATATTGAAAATAACAATCAGGAACGACAAAAACCTGAAAAACTTTACACAGCGTTACTTCCTTATGTATGCGGATTATCCGAAAAGTTGCGCCGGATCGGTGATAGATTTGATTAGGACGGTATTTCAAACAAACAACACTTTAAGATCTATTATGACAAAGACAAAGAACCACGAGCAAAATTCAAAAAACTGCGTTTATAGTAATCTGTGTGAGTGCAACAAATATTACGTGGGTGAGTCCAGACCGTTTAGTGTAAGATTAGGCGAACACCAAAATTATATCAGAAAAAATTAAATTCAGAGGTCCAAGATCTGCGAACATGCTTGGGAGAACGGACATAGAATAAACTGGGACTGGGCAAAAATGTTAACAAAAGGGGCAGATAGCAAAAAAAAATTAATGAATCAGCGATAATATTATTGAATGCGGATAGATGCGTGGCGAATTGTTCCGTAGATGTCTGTACAACCTGGTGCCAATGTTAAAAGAAGAACTTCACAAACTTAACATTGTATGAAAATTAAAAAATAAACTGTTAACTAAGTATATCAACAGTTCTATGTAAATAGTAAGTGTCTATGGATATTGAATATAACAAATATTCTTAGAGCTGTGTATTTATCATATACAGCAAAAAAGATTTTCCAAAAAGCCTTGAAAAAGGAAACAGATTAGATTTCAAAAGCGTCTTTGAAATATTTAATTTCAAGTTTTTATACTTATTTGTGTTTTTAATTAAAAAAAACCAAAGTCTAATTGATCCTTTGACGTAAAAGTCACAGGCGTAGAGGTTATTTACCAGTAACATACTGGTTAATTCTGATATGTTGTAGAGAATCACTTAAAAAGCGAGTTAAAAAGAAAAAATACATGTGGCAGGAAGTCCCAAAGATTTAGAAAAAGAAATGTCTAAAATGTCTATGGTTTATTTATTTTCGTGCCGTGCCCCCGTAAGATTTTCGCGTCCCGGGGCAGTTACCCCAGCTCATAGCTGTGAAGGTGCTTCTATAAAAGTTAGTTAGTAGTAAAAGTTAAATGAGCTCCTGGGCAGTAACACAGCATTTACACAAAAGTGGTTAATTTCATTTACATTACTTGAATCGTTTAAAAAAATACAGAAATTATTCTTTGTGAAATTATCGGCAAACCGTGTACAATTTTCATCTAGGACTAGCTGTAGAGACTTTTTGTAGAGACAATTGAAGATTGTTCGTATATGACCCGTACGTGATTCATATGTTCAGTTTGTTTTCAAGTTACAGATATTGCTAACTACATTATCTAAGCTTTAAATAATAATATATTTTACGTTAAAAACTAAGTCATAAATTCAAAAGATAAGGGATAACTTTGCAGGTTTTGGTGAACTTGTATAATTAATTAGAATATATCTACGTTAGTAGGTTTTAAGTCGGTCTCTGTCTTAAAATGTTTACAGATTATGAAAATATGTGCGTTTAGTAGAATTTTCAAATATATTTATCTATATTTTTATAATGAAATGCGTTTACTTTTTACAATTCCACAGCGATTCTTACTAGAGCGATATTCATTGTTTTTAACTAGTGCTATCGTTCAAAATTAATTTTTTTCTAAATAATTATTTTCAAGTTAATTTTTAAACCATAAACTAAGTGGCTTTACTTACAGTGACAAGCAACGTAATTATAACTTAGAGTTAGTGGAATTTATGATAGGATGTAACATACCTTGGTCGAAACTAGACAATTCACTTTTCAGACAATTTTTGGAAAAATGTATCAGTGGCAAATATAGCAATGTTAAGGAGCCTTCGGAATCTACACTAAGAAAAAATATTTATTTACGGAGTGCGAAAATATTGGACAAAACATTTCTTCTGAGCCTAATGGAAGTACATCTGGCTTAATGTGGACGAAACAATCAATGCTAGCGGCTTCAAGGTAGCGAATGTTTTCGTGGGTGCATTGGACGAAAATTGCGCAATGAGCGGAAACTTAATCGCCTCTAAAGTTATAGAAGCTAGAAATTCTCTCAATATAGCGGATGTAGTAAATTCAAGTTTACAAGACTTTTGGGGTGACAAATATGCAGAAAATAAGGACAAGTTGTTATTATTTCTTCTAAAGGCAGCATCGTACTATTACTATTACTGTCATTTTGAAAATGTGAAATCCGTAATACAGCAGTTAAATCCATCAGAATTTACTTCAGTGGATGCAATTCTCTTCGAGTGAGTGTCTATAATAAATTGACTTTATCAGTTTTGGATAATATGGAATTCACTAAAAGAAATTTCAAGGTAAGATATTGTTTCACACATGCATGCAAATCTTTATGCTTTGACACAAACCACCTAAAGCCAACTCTGGTCTTACCGCATATCCGATAGATAATTTTGACCTCTGCCCATAACACTTCTTCAAGTTTTTTAAATGTTGGCATGAAAATTGGCAAATAGGGGTTGTTTAAGATGAGAAATTCACATCTGCTACCATTTTTAGTGTAGACTCATAGGGCGCCACATAAGCAATACTAAAAGTGTAACTGCACGCTTAACTATTTTACCCGTAGTGTTATCGCCATTAAACAAACCTAAACCTATCTTATTTCAACCGAAAGAAGTGCACTTAGAAATTGGCCATTTTCTAAATAATCGCAGCTGCATAATTTTTATTAAGACATATCAGTGTAGTAGGCGCCAATACCAACAATATTTTTGACAAATAAATGTTCTCATTGTGACAGTTAATAATGTTTTCCAAATTTATTTATCCATTGTTGATTAATATCAAACAACGCGTACATTTGTGAAGATTTTCAAGCAAATTGCATCCTGGTCATCGACTATTTCAAAATATGTTTAGAAAGTAGGTTGGTAGATAACGTTCATTTTTGGCCCCCCAACAGGAGTAAGAATAATTTTTCTTTTTTCTAAAATGTTTTGGCTGCTTTGATAAAGTTTAGGATCTAAATTTACTGGTTCTATGATTGTTTTTTGCCTGAAGATGTTATACATAATCTGAAACATAGAAACTAGATTCTATTCTAAGATGATTCCGTTGAGGGGTTGGGGGTTAAATAGGGGTAAGTAAATAAGGGAAAATAATCAAGCTGGTAAGAGAACAGTAACTTGGGATTTGATGTATATACTAGAAGGGAAGGCCTCAGATATTTATAATATTTTTTAACCTCCCTACCACTCCCACTCCATTATTAAAAGTGTTGGTAAAACAAAATTGAGATTTTCACTTGAAATATGGCACATGTATGTACTGTAACGACATCTGACACTAGATTATATTTTGAGATGATTCTGTAAAAGGAGTAGGGAGTAACTAGAGGCGAATGGGGAAAAATAAGTAAAGCAAGCTGGAAAGAGTGCAGAAAATTGGAATTGGGTGTATATTACTGTATGTACTAGATGGACGAATAGAGAAGCGTAATATCATTTGCTTACTATTTATTCCTTGCCCTAGTGTTGATCATCAGCCGTATGGTTGGCGCATAGGTAATGTTCTCGCTTACGGTGCGAAAGGTCCCGGGTTCAAACTCCTATGCCTGCTGAATTCTTGTCTTTAATTTTGTGACGATTAATATAAATTATCACAAATTCTTTTCTATGATCTCTTTAGGTTAGGTTAGTAGGTTTTTATTCTCTAATTGTTAATAATTATTAGCGCCGCAGGCAGTACTAGCGTAGCGGACAAGGAAAAGGGGGGTGCGGGGGGTGTCCCCACGCTTACTTCCATAGAATAAACCAAAATTAACTTGAAATCATTAAAATCACTATTATTCGTAAGACGTGGTTAACTCTCGGTCCAACAATGCCAGCTCGATGCTACAAAATTTGCTCTTTCCGTACCGTCATGTCTGTTCAACTATTTCTTCCGTGATGTAGCGCTGTTTGTCAACTTCTGGGCACGCCGAATTTTTATTTTTATCTTGTAACGATTAATTTATTATTAATTTTTTCACTAATTCAGATTTGGTTTGACGGCAGAAATAATGTTTTCTTTCTTTTTCCTATAATGATTTCAATCTTTCATGGGATGGTTAGGTGGTTAAGTTAGTTAGGTTGATTTTTATTTTGTTATCTAATTGTTAATAACTATCAGCGACGGCAGTATTGGCGTCGCGGATAAATAAAGGGGGTGCGGGGGGCGTCCCACTGCCTTTTAACATTGGAAATGTTAATGTTCGTGTATGGGGCCAAAGTTACGAGTTTTGTCCAAGGCCGCCCACATGAAATAGTCGAGATCAGATGACGTAACACTGAGCAAGTGCGCACAGTATGAGTATGCGCGGAGAACATAAAGGTATAATGCGGTTGTGGTCAGCACCAATCGTAATCACCGTGGATTCACAAAGTTTGATAAATAGCGAATAGTTCTTTTTGTAACAGGTACCTAAAATCATGTTTTTTGGGACGGATCGTAGCTGTTTCCGGACGAGACGAAGCCCAGTCCACAATAAGTTTATGTTTTATGTATGGTATTATCATTTTCATTGTCCCGATGGTTGAAAGGATTGCGAAATATGTGAATTTTTTAAATACATTTCACTATCTATATATTCAAAAATATTTTTTTCAAAAATGTTTTGTGTTTATGATGTAATCGATAATTCTTTAAATATTTCCCTCCATTCTGATAGAGCACATATTTCTACGTATGAAGCTACAGCTATTATAGTGTTCCTTAACAATAATTTCGAGATAAGAATTATTTTAGATTTTTGTTACAATTTATTTGAAATATATATAAATTAAATTTTTAAATTGTCTATCATATACTCCTTGATAATATCCGTATCTAGAATGCTTTATTAGCCGATATGGCCTCGTATAATACAAAGGTAACTTGAGAGGGAAAGGTGTGGCTACTATTTATTGCAGGTATCTGCAGTAGACTTACGAAATTGCAGAAAATATAGAACAGCAGTTTTTTTATTATCATTCACCAAACCATTTATGTGGGAATCAGTGAACCCTTATCGAGTCCGTAGTCGTTTGGTTTAGAAGTAGATTTACGATGTATTAATTGGTTAAATTTTTCCCTTTTTTACTAATTCTTCTATATATTTTTTTGACGGATGGATTGAAATGTTCTGTTTGAACATCTTGAAATGAAAAATTCTCCCACTAATCATTCTATATTGTTTTTGTTTCTGCAGTAATGTTTATAAAACGAAATATAGTAGTAATATATATATTACGTAACCTTTTTAAACATTAAGTTGAAAATAAAGTAATCATCTGGATTTTAATAAAAACTTTAAATAATATCAGAAAATATCAATCAGTAATTAGTTCAGAACATTTTACTATTCGAAAATATTATGAACCATTATCAGCAAAAAATATTAAACATTATATTTTACCAAATTTTCATTATAAACCAAGTTCTATTTAAATGTTTAATCAAATGTGAAGAGGTTTCGTATTTGTTGGATCCTAAATCGATGAAACTTCTGCAAATACCAAATAACTGTATGATATATGCGGCGCATATTTCACCTTACAAGTTGTCGTCATCATTGGTACTCAACTTATACTGACAATATGGCCTTATTTTTTAAATCAAACTAAATTCTTTTTGGTAATAGCAACAATTTCCAGGATCTCAAAAGCTATTCAATATTTGTGATCTTCCTACCCAACTAACAAAGTTGCTCTACAAATTTAAGATGATAGAACAATTTTATTTAATTAATGTTGCATTGTTGCTCTGCAAACATTATTTTGTTTTATTAACACTGCTAGGTGATTACTTAGTCTTCACAATTATATTGTCATATAAATAAGTGCTAAGAATTTTTTTACAGCTAAGATTTAAACATTTTGTAGAATTTCTTTTTCACTGTTTTATAAACGTCTATACAGCAATTATTATGGGAAGCAAAACTGATTTATAACAGATTTATAGTAATGACCTCCGGCACCTTTCGGCAATTTACAAACGTCTATAAAATTATTCTTTAAGAGTTTAGCTAAGCATTAATAAAACAATTTTGTTAGAATTCTTCTTAGCAAAATATTATTGCTGGGAGCATATTGTATTTAGCCGTAGCTGCTAAATAATTCTTATATAAACGAAGCATACGCTGCTCTAACAAAACACTTATAAAATAGTTAAAAAGCTAAAAATTGTCTTTAAAGACTATAATATGTTCTGTACCATTTTTATAAAACGTAGGTAGATGTTTATGCGCCATATTGTTTTCTTTTCATTCATAGCGAAGTCTTTCACTGGACCGTCCCCAAAGCTCTTAGTTTCCAGACGTATTAATTAAAAAAATATATTTTCTATTCAGTACACTTTGAATTTAAAAAAAAGCTTTTTTTAATAATTTTGCTTTTTATTTTTTGGTTTTTAGCTCTATACATTTTGTAGCAACCAGATTGTGCAGATCTTGTGTTGCACGTGTTGCATGTGTCGTATCCCTTAAACTCTTTCATTTGATACCCACATTAAGAAAGATAATCTGCTATCTTGGGGCTTCCGCCATATTGGATTTAGAATGACGTCATATAGTTTATCGTATTCTACATGTGTGCAATATTTCAAAGTTCTAGCTCAATTAGAATTAGTCAAAATTTTGATGGCAAGATTTGTTTACATTGTTACAAGTGAAGTTATAAATAAAAACTTTTAAAATAGTAACATGTATGAAAGTATAGAGGAAAACAGTATTTAATTATTACTAGTATTTTATTTACTTCATACTGATCGTCTTTTTACGGAACTCCTCGTAGTTGATTAAAAGGTAATATCGGGCAAAATTATTCGGAAAAAAATATTAATGGAAATTACCTTTGCTTTTTGCAATACGCAATTACAAAAAAATTGATGTATAACAATTCTTCGGAAAATATGTTTATTCTATAAGTATATTTATAGTTATAATATGATTTATAAGATGGACGCCACAATGTTATTTATGTTTCAACTATTTGTATAGGGGGCATTTTGAAAAATAGATAATAAACAAGAATATTTGTGATGTAACCATTTTAGCAACAATCTATCATTGTAAAATATGTTATCTGCGAAACACAATTACTGCGATACCACAAGAAGATCGAATAAAAAATTTTACTTTCACTAATTTTTTATTTTGATAAATATTCGCTATTTTTAGAGCGCTCAAAAATTTCATTGTATATGTACCACATATTTCACAGAAAAATTTCCTTCACAGCCCAAAATCGCTTTCATGTTGACGAAATGAAGTCTTAATCAGTTAACATTTATCTCATATTACACTAAACATGTTAGTTGCGCCGCCATGTCGCATAGATTCTCTATATCTTTATATTTTAAAACTATTTTGAGAATTATCATTGTCTGCAAAAGCATTTAAAAAATAAATAACTTATAGTGTCGTTGCTGTACATAACAAAAAGTATCAATGGAAGTAATAACACAATGTTTATTAAAATGTTTTGTCGTGTCTCGAATTATTTTATAATTATCGTCTACTAATTTTCTTAATCCTGTGTAAACGTTTTTATAATTATTTTATAACACCTGTGAGAGCCATAATAAAACAGATTAAAGAACTGCTGTGTTTTATAAACTGTGCCCATTTTGCGTCAATAAGCGTTGCTGTTGCATAAACGTTCTGAAAATGTTTATAACAAAAATTTGTTTTATAAAAACTGTTCTGTAAACATTTTTTCAGCTTTTACAAAACGTCAAATTACAAGTTGGGATAATAACATTAATTCCAAATTATAAGCATTACATTATTGCACTTTTCTTAATTTTCCTCAAGGTTTTGATTACTTTTTCCAATTTTCCGCTATCGTCTCACTGTCTTTTCCACCTTTCCATCACTTTCTCTCAATTTTACGGGATCTTGCCTAATTTTCTGCAACCACCATCGAACGATGCTAGCCTATTCTTTACGTACAACTGTCCTTGACTGAATACCGCTTTAGGAGAATAAATATTATCTAATGTCTGACCTTCCGACTTGATAGTTGGGAAAGTATATTTATAGGACCTTCGGCTTTACCACGCGCCCTGTCTGATCCTAATTACTTTTATTACATAGATGTCTACGCAGATATATAAAGAAACATCGAAAAAAGGCTATAAAAGCGAAACATAAGCTAGCTCTATCCAGCCTCAATGTACATCGATCTGGTTGAAGAACTGGATCTGGACCAAGAATAATCACCACAGAAAGCAAGGAAAACAAATTGATCCAATTCGAAACCAATGAAGTTAATTACATCGATCTACATGCAGATATAATAAAAATTATCGACAAAACGTCAGAGAATGCAGTGAAGTCTTGCCTCAAATTATTCTTGGATGAAAAAATCAGAAAACATTTTTTTTGATGTCTACTAACAATAATAAGTCGATTTTACCCTAAGCGGACGATCTCCCAACCCCCTAGCCGCCCCCCTTAATACTGAATATACCATCATTTGCTAAAAACGTTCTTGGGGAGGTATATCACTTTCAAACTTATATTTGCTTAATAAAATACCACACTACCACACTAACTTCCTTTTAACTCTATCCGCTCTCATTTATCATTTCTTCCCTTTTTATCCCCGACTAGGAAAAGGTGAGGATGATGTGTTTAAGGTAAAATAATTCATTGTTGCTATTTAAACGTGAACACACATTTTGTTCTGCTCGCAATATCAAATTCATTTCGGTCTTAATGAACCATTTCGACATCACGCAAGAAATGAAAAGATCTCCTGAGTTGGCTGCAGCTACCTTGAGATGTTAAGTTTACCTATCTTTATCTGATCCCCTGATTCAGCTACCTCAAGAACCTATACATAAAGTGATTCAAATTCATTACACGGCATTTTCTTCAGCTTCACTCTAGCATAATATTGATTTGACTTTGAAATGACCTCTAACTGACAGCGAGCGATTCCAGATAGCCTGAAATCGAATTCAGAGACGCCAAAGACGTATTTATCTATTTTTCCTAATTTATTTGTCATCTTTTTTCAATTTGACCTTCAAATGACCTTAAACCAAAAACCCCAGGCTACCCTGGTCAAGTCTGGTGAGAAAGCTTGGATATTTTGCACTTATATTTCCCGCAAACGAATAAATAGTTAAATTATTGAGAAAACACCATAGACAGCAATGAAATACATAATAGTATAAGTTTATAGGGGTCATGAAACATTTTCTTTATAGGATTTTGCAAACAGTGGAGAAAAAAAAGCTATCTATGAGAACTAAAGGAAAAACTATATATATAAAAATATTAATGAAATCTTTGCATTCTTTCGATAACCTGACTTCTGGTTATGCTAACAAGTAAAATTCTGATTTGCCATTCTCATTTTAACACTAGCATCCAACCTAGTCCCCTACGGCTAAGCAGGCTAAACTAGTATCTACATGATCCCCTACGATATGTAAATTCAGTTAAAAATGAGAACAAAGGCCTGAAATTAATTTATTTACGTACCTTGTCTTTAAAAAAATTTTTTTTTCATTCAAATGAATTACATTTTCATAAAACCTCATTCAGTTTCTTGGAAATGCTTAGCCTTTGAAATGTTTTTCGTCCTTATTGGGGACTCATCAGAAAAGCCTAAAGCCACTCATAACGATGTTCCATGCAAAACTAAGACATTTTCCATGAATGGTATAAAATAATTATAATTGACATTGACTGATAAAAAATCGGTAAAGTTATTTACACAGAACTTCCCTCGTTATTGTGCATGGCGGTCACTCTAAAAAATTATTAATTACGAAATGACATTGAGAATACAGATCGGAATATAGTTATTGCTATTATTACAAAAAAACCTGATAACTTTTGGTCAAAAAATATACAGAGTGCTCATCCAACAGCAAAAGTTCAATACAACAGGTGCCAAATATGGAAGGCTTGCGCAAATACCTTTACAAATGTCCACCATGACTGAATTATTTCTTAGGATGCCATTATTCAATAAAAGTATATAATAGGTGCATATGCCAAATATTATTGCCATCTGTCACATTTTCAATTCCACATTCACGTAATGGAGTGGAAGAATAGTGGTGGTTAAAAAATATAAAAAAATTTCAAAACTTTTTTTTTTAATAGGTTTAGAATGTCACGAAACGCGAAAATTTTAAATTTGAGCAAAAAAAAATTTTTCGCTCTATTCCAGCGTGGAAATTTTAAATTTGATAAAAAAAATATTTCGTCTATTCTATAATAGGGATAAATAGATTACCTAAACATGTTTTCAAATTTTTTTAAAAATTTTTCAAAAATATTTTTAAATTTGTTTGAATAATTTTAGAATGCCATGGAAACGTGGAAATTTTAAATCTGAACAAAGAAAAAAAAATGAATCTATTTTAGTGGTAAATTTTTTTTCGAAATATTTCAATTTTTTTTTAAATAGATTTAGAGCGCTATGAAACGTGGAAATTTAAAATTTTAAGAAAAAAAATTCCATCTATTTTAGTGGTAAAATTTTTTTCAAAAATGCTGGTAAAAAATTTTCAAAAATTTTTTTCATTTAAATGAGTTTAGAATGCCATGAAACGTGAACATTTTAAATTTGAACAAAGAAAAAAATTTTTTTTAGCAGTAAAAATTTTGTCAAAAATGTTGGTGAAAAAAATTTTCAAAATTTTTTTTTTTAGAAATAGGTTTAGCGTGTCATGAAACGTGGAAATTTTAAATTTGAGCAAAAAAAATTTTTTTTCACTATTTATTCCGTTTAGACGGTCCACCCTGTATATTTTCCAGTGAAATTTCTACCATTTCTGCGCTGACAGTAGCGTCAACTACCTACCAAATTTGACTGCTCTCCGTCAAGTAGTTTTTTAGTAAATGCACCAACAGACAGACAGACAGACAGACAGACAGACTGACGGAATTGAAAAACCTATATTTTCGTAATCTCCGTGATCTAAAACGTCAGAATCCGTAAAAATCTCGGAGGGTGATTTTTTCTCGAATACAATACTTCCCTTCGGTATGCGAGGGAAGTAAAAACAACAGATCTTCACCTATCTATTAGCTAACTAGTATTGGAGCCTATATACTCTATGCATGTTTAAAAGTGAATTATTTATTATTTGTTTGCTTATAGTAATGAAACATTTTAATAAATAATTAACTTTTATAGGGGTCATTTAACAAATACGTTAGCTAAAATAAGCTATTATTAACCCCCTTCCCCCATTTGTAACATTTGTAACCATCTCCCCCCTCTACACTTAGGGATAAAAGTTAAAATATTGTGTTAATTTTCTTAAGAACGTTCCCTGTTCGTTAACCCCCCCCCACTCGTTAACTTTGTCACTTTTTCTGTGACTTCCCTAAAAGCAAACGTACTTGAATGGCCCCACAATACAATTTAAGCTTAAAATTATATTTCTTTACTTTGTTATAATCCTAATATTAAAACCTGAAACGTGGCGTTAACAGTAAATAATAATTATTGCTTTATCACTTGGGTAATTTTATAAAAAAATATTGAAATATAAAATGATTCATCCTCTCCCCGTTTGTTTTCATTTGCCATTAAAAAGTATAATCAAATATAAATGAAATAAAAGAAATACAATAAAAGCTGGGGATATGAAAACGCTGATTTGGTTCTTTGACTCTGGCGTTTAACTATTGATATAATGTTTTATTAGATTTGTAATTCTTCGGAATATTTTGATTTATATAACCCTATAACACTTATTTCAATTTTATAGATTATTAATGATATTTAGTTGTGTTTTTATGATCTGCTTAGTACTTAGTGGGATTTTGCTATTGTAGATTTGGAAAATCCCCTACCATTACGTATTAAGACCTCCTGAATACGAATTTTGTGTAAAATACATAGGTTTCATGATTCAGTTTTTCGCTAGCTATCCAAAGATTTTATGAGACACGTCAAAAGTGATTTATGGCGCAAAACTGAATTATGAAATCTATATTGTGCGGATTCAGAAGTTCAAAATACATAGCGGGGGGGTCAGTCTTATGGAAAAAGAAAATTTTGTGCCTCTGCTAGATGCCTTTGCTAGAGGCACACAATTTTTTTTTTTCAAACAACTGACCCCTCTCCTTATGTATTTTAACCTTCCTGAATCCTAGTTTTGCATAAAAAATATAGGTTTCACGGTTCAGTCTTGCTCTAGTTACCCAAAAACCACTTTTGAGAGGTCTTAAAAGTTGTCTTTTGGTAGCTAGCGAAAAACAGAATCATGAAACCTCTATTATTGATGCAAAGTGTGGATTCAGGAGGTCAACATACATAAGAGAAAAACATTTTTTTTTGGGTGTCTGTGTAATTAGTTATTTATAGTCTAAAGTCTGATAGAAATTATTGTTTAAGGTGGCCATTCCCTAGAAAGAGACATCCAATAATGAAATATTTATTATTCTTGGCCATAACTTTTGTTACTTGGTACGTATATTTAAAGAAACTATCAGAGTACCTAAGTAGAACCATAGCAAGACTATTACTATGAATGTTCACTCAATAATTTCAGTGGTTTGCAAAATAGCTAGATTTAAATTTGAAAATTATGTTAATCGTCCTATTTCGTAGTTATAAATCTAGCTATTTTGCAAATCACTGAAATTATTGAGTGAAAATTCATAGTAATAGTCTTGTTATGGTTCTAATTAGGTACTCTCATAGTTTTTTTAAAGATACGTACTAAGAAAAAAAAGTTATGGGCAAAAATAATAAATGTTTCCCTATTGGATATTTCTTTCTAGGAAATGGCCACCTTAACTTAATCGAAAGTCACATTGACAGTCACATAAGGGCGTAAGCCTCGTATCTTGTATTGGAAGGATTATGTGTCGTGAGAAGAACTGTAAACGTGAAATGGTATCTTATTTTGGTCGATTCGAAACGAGGAATTAGACGTTCTCTGCTGATCGAACGATGTCGTGCTTGTAATAGTTGTATGTCGATGGAATGGATCGCTACGTTTTTTATTGAGACTTTTGGTAATTATAATGAAGAAACCGACAACGGTGACGACGACGAGCAATGACAATTTGGATTTCTCGTGCGTACGTTAGAGGCTGACTATATTCGAGCAGGTATATCAAACCTGCGAATAAACTATGCTGTAACGCGATAGTCTCGTAAGCGAGACGACCCGAAGTTATGTCACATGCCGATTATTGTGCTGTTATGAAAGAAAAATGAGGGGCAAAAGAAATTTCTTCTTGAAGTTATCCATCGACTCGTGTACGTACCAGAGGAACCGTTGCAAGTATTATATCTTCATGAAATTTTTTTTCTCGTTTTAGAAATGTGCCAGTCAAATGCAATACACTCTTCGTTTTGTGTTTGTGAAGAATACGCTGTCGAGTAAATGTTCAAAAACCATTTCGGGTAGGGGGAAGAATGGTTAAAATTATTCTCAACATCACGACGGATTCTTCCATTTCCCGAATAAGTAAAAAGCTAAAATTTGTCACAATTGTCACATATTGGACCCTTATTGAAATATTGTCGAGTAAAGTTTCAGAAATAATTCTGAGGGGGTGAAAGAGGGTTTAAGTTGTGTCCAAAACACGACGATGTCTTATTTATCTATAATTCAGTTTCCTTGAAGAACGAATGTTTGCTAGTTAATATCACATATCCACAATAACTTACAAGTTAATTCAACAAGCACATGATATTTGAAGATAGTGGTATTTACCGAAACATAGTTTAAATGCTATTCGAAGATTTGAAGTAAATTTATATAAAATTAAAATCGAACCGCTTGGACTTTATATCAGCTGTATAAGTTTATGGTGAAATTTATGTCATTCGTTCTAGAGAGCTACGAATTTTCTGGGTGCCAATACGTACACGATCAGCAATAATGTATTCCGTGTATACTTTCTTATAAGTACATTTATTTTGTTGGTACAAGGTGGTTATCTACATATATGGTCAGGCGTCTGAAAAATTAAATAAAATATGATGCGAAAAATAACAGTTAACTACGATTCAAGTGTCGTTGGCCAAGTATGTATAAAACATATGGATACAACCTGTTTTAATGTTTTAGAATGTGTCAGTTTTCAGGTATTTATTGCAAAATTATTAATACACAAAATGAATTTTCCGTTCCACTTCTAGTTATAATCCAAATTACAAACACTTAAAATTATTTACAAGCGCCTCGCTTCAATAAAGTTCTTGGATTAAGAAAACTTAAGCAAATTTTTATACTTTATACTAGATTAAATGCGCTTAATATCATGCAGCATAATCAATAAACCTTCAAGAATATACAGCGATTGAAATTTCGTGTTTTGATTTTTGAAAAACGTATTTTAGCCGTGGTGTTAATACTAAATAATTATTAAATAATGTGCCGAGTCAAAATGTAACTGAAAATTCATTCCAAGCTGCATAATCTATAAACCGCTGCCTAAGGAATCACTACTTCCACATCCAGATTTTTCATCCAAGTCACTTTAAAGGAAATATATTGACTGTATTTGCACTCTAGTACGTGGAAATTATTGATCATAGAATTTCAATAATGTTTGGGGCAGATGTCATAGAGAAATTTGAGGCGTTGGTTTCTACCATATACATTAAAAATGAAGTTTCTAGCTTGCTATACTTATTTTCCCCTATTCACAACCTACCACCTCCCACTCCTTCAACGGAATCATGTCAAAATATTATCTAGTTTCAGATAATAAAATAAATGATTTCAGTCGTTATAATACATACGTGTACCAAATTTCAAGTGAAAATCTCAATTTAATATTATCAGCTCTTTTAATAAGGGAGTGGGGGTGATGGGGGATGAAAAATATTACAGAAAAACTGAGGTCTTCACTTCTAGTATATACACCGAATCCCAAATTTCTGTATTCTTATCAGCTTGCTTTACTTATGTACCTCTATTTACCCCTATTTAACCCCCAAACCTTCAACGGAATCATCTCAAAATATAATCTAGTTCCAGATGTCGTTATAATACATACGTGTACCAAATTTCAAGTGAATATCTTAATTTGATTTTATCAACCCCTTTAATAATAGAAAAGGGGTGGTGGGGGGTTAAACAATGTTTTAAAAAAATCCGAGGCCTTCGCTTCTAATACATACACCGAATTTCAAGTTTCTGTACTCTTACCAGCTTGCTTTACTTATTTTCCCCTATTTAACCCCTAACCCTTCAACGCCAATCCCAAGATATAATCCAGTTCCTGATGTCATTGTAATATATACGCATACCAAATTTTAAGTAAATGTTTCAATTTTATTTTATCAACCCCTTTAATAATGGAGTGGGGGAGTGGTGGGGGGATGGAAAATATTATAAAAAATTTTGAGACCTTGGCTTCTAGTACATACATCAAATTTCAAGTTTCTGTACTCTTACCAGCTTGATTTACTTATGTACCTCTATTTACCCCTATTTGCCCCCCAACCTGTCACCGGATATGTTCAAAAAACAATCCATTTCCAGATCACGTTATAATATATACGTGTACAAAATTCAAGTCAAGTCAGTATCTTAAACCTTTCCGTGCGGACGAAAAAAAAGTTACAGACAGACAGAAAGTTTTTTTTCGCTCAAATTTAAAATCTCGACGTTTCATGACATTCTAAACCTGTTTCAAGAAAAACAAAATTTAAATTTTTTTTACGGTTACTAGCAATCTCATTCTACGTTTTTCGGTGTGTTAAGAACGAATCTGAGGTCATGATTTACCCATCAGCCTTAGATTTTGCCCCAGCACCCCTTGTATGTTTACCATCGCCAAAAAAAAAAAGAAAAAAACATCGCGGTATTGCAAATTACAAAATTTGATTGATTAGTGCATGTGTAAATAAATAATCAGCGGAATCAGCAACATTTCACTAATTTATCATTTCAGTAGAACGCAAATAATATTCAAAGTTTAAATATTTGATAATTTTCAGCAGTATTTTACGATAAAATATATAAACACTCGTAATTTTATAAAGAACCACTAGTGATGATAATCTAATAAAATTGCTATAACTGTCTATTTGTTGGTAATTAATAATGAACAGTGATATAAATTCGATTTAAATTATTTATTTTATGAATAACATAGGGCATTGTGATGTGCACTGATTAAATATCGTTTAAAAATTACGAACATCGTATTATACCGCATTTCATACAAATTAATAACTAGTATTCACATTCAACATATTTTTAATTTTACCACTCATATTGCGAATGATACATAATACTTGAAATATTTTCTGTGTTTAATACTAACTTTTTTTGTCTGTTTTTGTTTAAACTGGTAGTTTAAATCTGCGTATGTTTATCTACAGTTTTTAGATATGTTCGACATCAAATTATTAATAATTCGGTGTTTTCACAAGTTTTAAAATCTCTTTGACCCTGGAGATAATACTTAATTGTTTAGGAATACTTGAATTCTTACAACCAGCCTATTACCACCTTAAAATAATTATTTTAACATTTAAATTGAGATTTTACCGCCAAAAACACTACGACCATTCTTTGTTTACATTACAAGTCTTTGATCAGTATTTATAGGTTATATTTATATTATAAGTACTAACCTTGTACGTATAATTTTTTTCTTCTTCAATTCTTTGGAACTTCCTGCCACATGTATTTTTTCTTTTTAAGCGGTTCTCGGGGAATCTACAAAATATTACAATTACCCAGTATGTTACTGGTAAATAACCTCTACACCTGTGACTTTTATGTCAAAGAATCAGTTAGAGGTTGTTTGTTTTTTTTTTAATAAACAACACAAATAAGTATAAAAACTTGAAATTAAATATTTCGCCGACGTTTCGAAAATCTAATCTGTCTCCTTTTTCAAGGCTTTTTTTGAAAAATCTTTTTTGCTGTGTATGATCAATACACAGCTCTAAGAATGTTTGTTATATTCAATATCCATAGATACTTACTATTTACATAGAACTGTTGATATAGTTAACGGTTTTTTTACTTTTTATACAATGTTAAGTTTTGTGAAGTTCTTCTCTTGACATTGGCAACCAGGTTGTACAGACACTTTTTTGCTATCTGCCTCTTTTGTTAAAATTTTTGCCGAGTCCCAGTTTATTCTGTCAGTTCTCCTAAGCGTGTTCATTTTTTCTGATATAATTTTGATGTTCGCCCAATCTTATACTAAAAGGTCTCGATGACTCACCCACGTATTGTTTGTTGCACTCACACGGATTACTATAAATGCAGTTTTTTGAATTTTGCTCGTAGTTTTTCGGTTTCGTCTTTGTCAGAATAGATCTTAAAGTGTTGATTGTTTGAAATACCGTCCTAACATCAAATCTATCCCAGGCGTAGAGGTTATTTACCAGTAACATACTGGTTCATTGCGATATTTTGTAGATTCTCAGAGCACCGCTTAAAAAGAAAAAAATACATGTGGCAGGAAGTCCCAAAGAATTGAAGAAGAAAAAATTAAGATAATGCCACAAATAATATTTAGACAATATTGTACGTATAATATTGTACTGAAAAATATATACATATTCATAATATAGGAATCAATGTACTACGTTAAAATAATGGCGGATGAACACAAAGGTAATAAGAATAAAATACTTACATTGCAACATTAGATCCCGTCACATCTGCTACGTAAATGTTCGCCTTTTTTATGAATTCGGCAATCAGAGACCCGTTTACAAACGATAAATTTCCAGATAAATTCCACTACTTATTTAATTTATTAATACTAAAATGATTTTAATTGCTAGCATAACCAGAATTCGGTTTATCGAAACAATGCATATATTTCGTTAATGTTTTTTTACATGTAGTTTTTCTTCTTAGTTCATAGATAGTTTTTCTGCTGTTTGCAAAATCCTATAAAGAATATGTTTCATTACGAGTATCAAATGTGTTACATGTTCTTGATATTACCTTATCATATTCTCCATAAATAATAAACAAATCTAAAAAGTGTTCGTGGGTGTAATTTAAACGTGCTAACATTTTTTGACATAAGAGAATGACTGACATTAATGATTGTTTCTAATCATGGCTAAGTTGGTGGCATTTTTTATCAAAAATTCTTGATCATTTAAGAAAATCGCCAATATTTTAAAAAGTTGTAACTTTAACTCCTACAATGCCTATACCAGAAAAAAAGGGAATTTAATTCTACATAATTTGATGTAAAAAGTAAAGGTGTTCTATTTGAAATAAAAAAGTTCTTAAGGTTTGAATTTGGCAAAATGTAACGTGAAGAATAGAACGCTTGGTATACCATTATGGACTTTATTTTTATTGTTGAGAATAGCTCATCTTGTGTTCTTTCTACGTGCCAAAGAACAAATGAGGATCTTCCACACGAAGAAAGTTATAACGGTTCTTGCAAACAGTTGCACCTGTCAAATTTGTTATAAAATGTCAAATATCTTCGAAAATGCTGAGTTTAGGTATAGGGTGTGCTACCTGCCTGGATTCAGAATTGTATGTTCATATCGAAGAGTCAAAAATATATATAGCGTCCCATTTAAAATAAGCAAGTTGGTACCGTCTTTTGGCACACCCTGTATAGCTAGAGCACTAGAAGTATTTTAGTTAGATCGCGTATGATCGATTATGGCCGCATACCATGTTTCAAGTTTGTAATCCAACTACAAGTGGAAGAACTTCTAACGAACGTCCTACGTGAATCACTCTGTATATACAGTGTGACCCATTTTGAATGGAAACACCCCTGTAAAAATGTGTCTGTTATTTGATTTTAACGGGGATTTTCTTAAAAGATAGGTCATCGAAAGCTTTACTTTATGACAAAAATTTAGAGGTAAATTTCAATGTTCAAGACCTACTATGATTTTTTTTCAATGGACAATTTGACTAGCGATTTTTTAAAATAAAATCTAACTATACCACTGGATTCAGAAACATCTCAAATGGGTAAATTCAAAATTTTGTGAAAAAAAAAATTAATAATGACAGATTTATGACAAAATTAATGTAGGTAATAGTTTATAATAACTTTTGCATGTTTTCTTCTAAAAATCGAAGTAGCCCATGAAAAATAAACAACAGAAAGAGAAATTGAGTGGATGGTGGATGGTGGATGGATTAAACATTGTCTTTTAAACGAACTTAATCATATTTGACTTAAAAACATGTATGAACAATTGAAAGTATTTAATAAACAAAATAACAACACATTACAACATTACACTAAAGCTAAAACACGATAATATAATTCATCTTAAATTTTTGTAGCCTCTACAAGGCCGCCGTTTATTTCGATGCACTTGTCGAATCGTTTTTTATATTCTTTACGACATTCTGTTGCCGGGTAACTCCTGCACAAGCTTGTCTTCTTCTCTATTACTCGGACGTGACCTATAAGCTTTAAATGTTATTGAACCCCATAAAGAGAAGTCCATCGGTGTTAAGTCCGGAGATCGGGGTGGCCATATAATTAACGGGCTACCTCGACATATCCATCGATTAAGAAGTTAGAATTCAGCTATCTGGTAACCGCTCTGACATTATGGACAGGGCTGCAATCTGAAAGTGTAGATTTACTCTTTCTTGTATTGAAAGTTCATGTAGCATATTCCAAAATTCGTTTCTTAGGAACTGTAAACACTGCATGCTGTTCATATTACCTTCAAAAAAGAAAGGACCAATGATTGTTTCATTGAGTAGCCCACACCAAACATTAACTTTTTGGGAAATTGCCTTTTACAATTAATGACCCACTCTGGGTTTTCTGTAGCCCAAAACCTACAATTTTCTGACGATACCACCCGATTTGTGGTAAAAGTTGCCTCATCGCCAAATAAAGTAGTTTTCAAAAAATGTCTGTTATTAAGATACTCTCCTTGAGCCCACAAGCAAAATTTCATCCGTGTTTCATCATCACTAGATTCCAACGAATGTAAAAACTTGTGTTTGAATGGTTTTACCTTATTCTTTTTAAGGCATAGACGAATATTTTCTGTAGGTAAAGTCAAATCTACGCTAGCTACTCTTACACTGGTATGTGGATTGTTGATAAAATAATTTATGTCGGTCCGCTCGTACCTGGGTCTTATTTGTATATTGTCCGTTCTTATAATACGCCTTGTCACAGCGCTACACTCATTAAAAATTTTGTTTGTTTTAGAAACGGTACTTTTAGTGATGTTGGGCCTATTCGGGCGCCTATTATTAAATATCTCACATACCTGTCCCAAAGTGCTGTCATTATCTCCTCTAAGTTCATTTTTTCTATTACATTTAGAGTATCCATAATTTTAATTTCAAACTAATAAACTAATACTTGATAATATTATTGATCAATTTTGTTATTTCAATAACAATATACTCTGAGTATATGCGTATTTTAAAGATTTGACGTATGACTTTAAAATTTGGTTTCCATCGCACCCTATTATTATCTGTCATTACACTCATTACTCAGTAAAAAGACAATATTTATTAAAACTATTCACTTTGTTTATCTTTCTATTGTTTATTTTTCATGGGCTACTTCGATTTTTAGAAAAAATCATGTAAAAGTTATTATAAAATATTACCTACGTTAATTTTGTCATAAATCTGTCATTATTTAATACTTTTTCACGAAACTTTGGATTTACCCACTTGAGATGTTTCTGAATAAAATGGTATAGTTAGATTTTATATATACATAAAAAAAAAAGCTAATTAAACTTGTCCATTTTTGACATTGAAAAAAAAATCATAGTAAGTCTTGAAAATTGAAATGTATCTCTGTTTTTGTCGTAAAGTGGAGCTTTCGATTGCCTATCTCTTAAAAAAAGCCCCGTTAAAATCAGATAATAGACACATTTTTTACAGGGGTGTTTCCATTCAAAATGGGTCACACTGAATGAATTTTTAATATCTTTATTTTAACGTCTATGGATATTAAGTGGTTCCTTTTATAAAAAAACAGGATCCTGGAAATTTCAGCTCATAAGACCACTTTTGAATGCTGCCAACAAATACAAGAGTGTCTATGGGAGGGACATACAAAAGAAAGCAAAAAATTTCAAAAATATTGCAGTGACTCACTATTCCAGACTCCTTACCGAGTATTTGAAAAAAAAATCAAGTCCATATCTCAGAAACTGCCCAAAAGCAAAACTGGGCCGATTTTCAATTCTTTTCATTTTTATCTCATCAATTCATTAACTTCTAAATACTGTATAGTAAAATTTTCTAAAATTTAGTATTAACCTTTAAATGTTAAAGGGCCGGAGCACAGACTCCTCCGTTTTATTGGAGGTAGGGCCCGCATTGGGCATGTACCTATACAAGGCGCAATTATGTCAATCTCCTTTGCCGATAGACCACCCCAGACATCTACACTTGATATCTTGTTCTGATAAATCATAGTATTGTGGATGAACTCAACACCGCGTGTCTGAGGGACACGACATAAACTATCTAGCGCAAGATGTGCCTTCGCAACGGTCTGTGGCCATGTCCACTCTCAGGCGGATCCGGACAACTGTAAAATTGTACTTAGCGTGATTGCTACCACGGAAGGCGGCACGGCACATCTTATCTGGCACAAAAAGGTTCAGATTTCCAGTTAAATATATTTATAAATTTTATGTTGGACTTCTCAAAATTACTGACTGTCTGATAATGCACTGAAAATTTCGGATCACTTTGGTTTGCTAATATTACTTATAGGCGATTGTATCATTCGTCAGAATGAATTTGGGTCAAGAACTGTACACATCGATAGCACGATAAGAACTGCCGAACTCCTCTACCTGTACAGGGCAAATTTGCCTACCTACCACCATAAAACCCTTTGTATTGTGTGCTCTGGAGGTTTCTCTTTTGTGGTAAAACTTGTTTGGGAACCTTGGTAATTTGCAATTTTGGCCAGTTTTTAAGAATTTTGACCCACTGTGCACTGTGCGACGGTGCTCAAAGGCAGTTTTCGTCATTCACACTCTACAAAAGTTCATTTTCAGTGCACTTTCTATAAAAATATTTTTATAGTTCTATGGCCCAAAGGCATTTTCACGTCAATTTTTTATGTAATTTTGGGCTACATTTATTTTTTCTTAAAGATTTTACTAGGTTCATTAACAGTATTACTGATATTCCGCATGTTTATGTTGAATCTCCACTACATCCTCAAAAAGTTGGTGTTTGGATGGTAGCTTCTCACAGAAAAATAATTTGGCCTATATTTTCCTATTTCACCGTCCACGCCGAGAGGTACAGAAACAACATTTTGCCTGTATTTATTTAACAACCACACGATGAAAAACTTCAGCATGGTTATTTTCCGCAGGATGGAGCAACAGCGTATATGGCGAGAAAAAATATAATATTTAAAATTTTTTGGTAACCGGTTGACAAGTTTATATACACGTTGAGTCTTCAAGATTAACCTGTTAGGCCATTATGAACTATTCTGTTATCCCTAACTTGAGAAATGGGATTATCAGGACTTCTGTACTTAACTTCAAAAACTGGAATAAAGAATTGTTGAAGAATGTGCAACCACAACGCCATTGATGCTACAGAATGCTTTTCGTGCATGAGGAGACGCGTAAACTTCTTGAATTGAACATACGGGGAACAATTTCAACAGTTTCTTTAAATCTCCTATTTATCAATAATAACATTAATAGTCATTTAATTAGATTATTAATATTTTATTAGTAGAGTTAGAAACACATGTGTACATTAATATTGAAGATGATGTCAGTATGAGAGGTAACTTGAAAACTTCCACGTAATCGTTACAAAAGAATGACATCAGCTAAGACAGCAGTTGTTAATTCCGTGATCACCTTTCACCAAGATAATTTGTGATGTCACGGTATTTATAGTCAAATATTTAATCTTAACATTCTAATTATTTTCCTTGTTTTTACGTAAAATGGAATCATTTCAATAATGTGACTAAGGCATACAATATTTAATATTAATATTATTAAATGAATGAGACTCCTCATTGTGAGACCTGAGAGGTCCCGAATATTTAGGAAATAATGTTGCCTTCCCAAACAAAGCCAATTTAAGGCAAGCAGCAACAGTAGCAATTCGTTTGTGAAAGTTTTAACAGTCATTATTCACAGCAATTTTATAATTCGTAAAATGTTGTTTTGCTCACAATAAGGAATGAGGAAGGCGATTTAGTTGAAATATACTTATAAAATGAGGGCTAGCCGCTACCCTGGGCCGCGGGTGTTCAATAGGGCACAACCAGCTGCCAAAGTGTACTTTTATTAGGCTATTAATAAATTATAGCAACAGGCGAAGCAAGCCAGGATGCCTATTGTTCATGCATTAACTCAAGTAGCATCTTGGCTTGACATAATAATGAGATTCAGGCTGATATGGCAATAGGATTTAGCTAAATAGAGGTGATCAATCACCGTACGCCGTGTCACTGCATTGACTGTGGGTGCGGGTGTGAGTGCGGTGCTGGATATCCCGCTGTGAATCGGTACCGGCACCTGAGTCTCATCGAGTACAACGGATGGATGTAGATAGATATACACACGTCTAAAGAAGCTAAGGAGCACCTTAAACGTTTTTAAGCTTATACTTTAAACCGAAACGTACAAAGCTAGGCTCAAAATGGTTATCAAATTGTACTTAATGTTGTAAAATACTTTTATATATATTTTCAAAGCATAAATGGAAATCAATAATTGTGTTTAAGTGTGCGAGAACAAATAAAAAATTAATACGCGCGCTAAAATAATCTTGGATACAACAAGCAAAAGTTGCATTATTATTTCTTCCTTACTTGAAAGTAATAAAATCGTACCAGAAACCGATTTTTTTACATGGGGATCCAAAAACATGTTTATAAAACATATCGGTCTGTCTTATCGTCCTTTTTACCGCTGAAAATCCTGAACCTAGCCGAATTTCAAAAACTGCATACATTGATTTTTATGCCACTTGGTAGACATTTCCTTTATAAGCCAAGAATACAAAAATTACGGTGTGCTCGTGTGGAGGGCATTTAAATATAGTTCGTAGTAGTTTGAGCTAATTATCTGATGTATCCATTCTACTGAAACATCCAATGTTATGCAAAAATATAATGTTGCACTGTTGTGTATACAGGGGGTTTTGAGAAACATGACTTTTTATGTTGCATATACAGTGTGTCGCACTTAATATGAATATCCCCATGTATTTTCGTTATTTTTAGAGATAAATAAATAATTTCTGGTACATAAACTGCATCTTTTCCAAAAGAAAGTTGATTGAGGAAGCCGTTACTATGTTGTAGTTCATTATCACTGAAAATGAATAAAACGCTTCTATGTTTTTACCACCATATTTGCACAGACATCAAAGACATCAATAATATGAAAGACATCCACTTTGCCAATAAAGATTTAAAGCTTAATTTATTAGAGGCACCGGAAATTTATAAACATAAAAATTGTAATAAATTTAATTTGTTAAATGATCAGTTAGATTTAATGAACCCATCATCCCCTTTTAGCTGCCATACCAAATTAACCCATTTTAATCTCTTCTCAGAAATACCGCCCCAGTTAATATTCAGGAATTTATCAATATTATAAATATTATTTCTATAATCCTAAACTACTAAACTTCTTATTTTAAAATTTACACAATTTTGTCCACTAAATGACTTAAGCAAGTAGTAGACCTGTATTATATTCTATTTTGAATCATTGTTTTATAATGACGTAAACCGTCGAAACTGCAGTCACAACTTGCAAATATAGTGGTAAAAAAACATGGATGTGATTTATTCATTTTCTGCATCTTTTGAGGTATTTCGATTAAGCAAAGTGTCTGAACGCGGTCTGCCACGACCGTTTAAAGAACGCAACGTCACGGTGTCTTGCTTCACCTTGGAGATATCGAAAACAAATATTTGAATAAGTTGCTCAAAATTAAATATTTAGCCTATCTGCAGAGTTTCAGTTCAAAATTTATAACTCTGCCAATTCCATGTTTTTTCAATTTCTAATTTTGGTCTTTATTTTCACTAATGTGCCATGGAAGCAAAAAAAGCGTTAAAGAAAATGTAATTCCATATCATTTATTTAAACAAAGAATAATTTAAAATTAGTACTAATAAATCTAATAAATTAAATTCTATTGGAGCAATATTTTTTCACTAATCCACCATCGACCTGGGTGCACTTTTTAATGCTCTTTCGATTATTTTAATTCGGCTGCACTGACTTGATTGCAGGCTTGGGTTATTCTGACATAAAGTTCGTCACCATTTTGAGGTCTCGTCTTGTAAACGTAATTCTTTAATTTCCCCCAAAAGTAAACATTCAATGGAGTAATATCTGGTAACCTTGATAGCTCAACAGGACTGTTTCCCCTATTCATCCAGTGCTGTGAAAAATATACATGCCGAACAATTCTGAAATTATGAATTGATGCTCCGTCTAATTGGCAGTAATTTGAAATGCATTTCCTGTCCCACTTATAATGAAAGATGTCCAATTGCTTTTAATAAGTTGTTATTAAGAAAGTTTACCAATCCAGCTGCGTTTAAAGTTGTGTGGAAAAAGAAAAGGTCAATTTGGCGCCCCTTAAAAGTTATGTTGAGCTTTTGGAAATATTTGCTTTTACAGCTAATTACCCAATGAGGATTTTCTGTAGCCTAATACCTGCAATTTTGAAAAGACACTGTCCCATTGCTAGTGAATGTGTGGCCTCACCAGTAAACATCATTTTATTTTAAAAAATTTCGTCGTTTGAGAAGTGTCTTGGGCTGAATAACAATAATCTAATCTTTTATTTTCACCGTCTTCCATCAAAGTAAGACGAAAACTTTCTATAAACATGTGTCCGTAATTGCTTAGTTTCCGACACACAAAATATTCAATATTTTTATTGATTTAAGTTTTCTTTACAATATAAGTATCTCTTTCATTTGAACATAAATAATTAAATTCTTGTTTGAATTAGTATAGACTGTGACAAATCTCTATTCTGTTGACATAAATGACACTAAAGGAGGTTTTGTTGAAAAATAAAAGTATAACCCGAAATTCAAATTAGTTCTATATAATTTGCCACAGTGAAAATCTGAAGAGAAAATATATTATTATTATTATTATTTTTATTTTTCGGTTTCCCGACGCCGGACAGTCTTCTGTGGCCTCCGACATCACACGGAAAGAGCGCCAGCAATATATCCACAGCCACTCCCCACATCCCGCAGGGTTAGTGACTGTAGATTCCAGAATCATGTGCTCTAAGCAGGCGAAGGGACCCCAAGATGACTGCCTTCTGCATTTGGCCTGCCAACCAATCAGCAGACTTCTGACAGGCCGGTATGATCTTCAATCCTGAGACCAGCGTAGGCTTCATACCTCCGAGTACACCGATTATGAGGACTACCATCTTGACCGAGTAGCCTGGGTACAGCACTTGGAGCTCGTACCTGAGATCACGGTATTTGGTCCGTTTTTCCTCCTCTTTCAAAGCGATGTTTGGCTCAGCAGGTGCCGCGAACTCGATCACAAACATCACCTTGTTTTGATGGTCGAGGAGGACTATGTCAGGCTTGTTGGCTTGAATTAGCCTGACTGTCGGAAACGAGTAGTTCCAATAAATTCGGCACCTCTCGTTTTCGACAACGGACTCAATATCTCCGGGGACGTAAGGCAGCACTGGTGTTTGGTCTATTCCGTACGAGTGCCGTAGATGATAGTACAGCAACCGTAACTCCGCGTTATGGCGTTGGATGTAGGCCGAAATCGCATACACCGGACATGCAGAAAGTAAATGCTTGAGCGACTCCGGCGCCTGATGGCAGATCCTACAGTTTATATCAGGAACCTCTACACCCATTACGCGGCTTCGGTAGACCAACGTGTTAATTACACCATCTTGACAGGCCACAATGAATCCCTCGGTCTCCGACTTTAGCCCGGCTGACCTTAAAAAGGCAAATGTCAGCCTGGTCGATAAACCCAGTGTTTCTACGTTCTTGTAGTATACACCGTGCGTGGGTTTATCGACGTGCTGCCTAAACAGAAGCTCCTGCTCGGCAGCTTTTATTTGGGCCTTCAGACGAGTTGGCTGTAGTTCAGTGACTGACTCTGGATCAGCACCGCGCCGGCCTCCTCGCCTATCGTCGAATGCGAGACCAAGTTCATCTGCGGCTCTTTTTGCCGCCTTAAACAATCCTGCACCCACCCCTGCGTTTTCGTGATCTCTCACTAATTGCAGGAGCGGGTCTGAGCTCCTAAGGACATTACATGCCATGCTCAGTGCCACTCTGCCATGCATACACTCCAACCCCAAGAGCCCTCTGCCCCCCCGGTTTCGTGGGAGGTACACACGAGGGACGGACGATCTAAGATGAATGCTCCTATGGATATCAATCATCTTGCGGGTACCTCTGTCCAATTGGCGCAGCTCATCTACAGTCCATTTGACTACTCCAAAGGAATAGAGCAGAACAGGAACGGCAAGCATATTCGTGGCAGATACCTTGTTTTTCCCCGAAAGTTCGGATGACCAAATCTTTCGGAGTAGGCTTCTGTACTTGCCGCGGAGAGATTCTTTCACTTGTAGCACATCCTGGATGTGATGTTGCTCCACGCCCAGGTATGTGTAGGTCTCTCCGGCATCCAGATGTCTCAGGATGCTTCCGTCTACGAGCTGCGCGTCTACAGCAAAGTCCCCGCATCGTCCTCTCTTGAGTTGAACGACCGCGCACTTGTCCAACCCGAACTCCATACCAATGGCCCGCGTGTACTGCTCGACCACCCTTAGAGCAATTTGAAGTTCATGGTCTCCGGAGGCATACAGTTTAAGGTCATCCATGTAGAATAGATGAGTGACCTTATGCCTACGGTTGCTGGGTGGTCCACAGTGATACCCGCGAGTTTGGCGGAGCTCAACAGATAACGGCAGCAGTGAGATGCAAAAGAGGAGGGGACTCAGAGAGTCTCCTTGGAAAACTCCTATTCGAAATGCCACCTGCTCTGTTGTAACCAGCTGTGCACCGGATGTTATGGTGAAGCGAGTTCTCCAGAGAGGCAGCAGTTGTTCTATGCATCTCACTGGTGGTTCTGCTACCGCAAGACACTTGAGCAAATGCAACAATAGTTCGTGTGATGTGTCAAATGCCTTACGATAGTCAATCCAGGCCATCGATAAATTCCGCTTGTACTGCACAGAATCCTGCGTAATACAGCGGTCTATCAGCAGGCTGTCTTTACAGCCCGCCATGCCCTTCTTGGCACCACGCTGCTCGTAAATCTGTTGGAAGACCGGATCAACTTGCCGTAATGTCCTAGCATACAAGATACGTGTAAATATCTCGTAGCAGGAGTTCAGACAGGTGATCGGCCTATAATTCCTTGGATCGGACAGATCTCCCTTTTTGGGGATTAGCACGGTACGTCCCTCGACAAACCAGTCCGGAATCTGCTACCCCTCGTTCAACCACGTGTTGAAAACTCGGGCCAGACGACGGTGGGTGGGAGGAAATTTTTTCCACCACCAGTTTATTCCGTCTGGGCCCGGAGCAGCGAAGTTCTTGGCTCCAACAAGCGCTTGTTGAACTTCCTCTGAACTGATTGCCGGGCACACCACTTCTGGCTCTTCTAAGGTTCTGTGGCAAAGAGCCTCGAAGTGTGCTATTGCTGGAGTGTTGCTATCGAACGGACGTGTCGTTTCGTAGATTCCCTTCCAGAAGTTTTCAACATCGGCTACAGCTGGCGGATTGTCGACAACACGCTGTGGCTCTTGAAATAGGCGGGAAGGATTCGTACGGAACAGTGTATTTTGCTCCATACTCCTTACTCGCCTTATTAGCTTTTTCTTGATAGCCATGAGCGCTCGAATCCGATCTAAACAGTGTTGCTTAATGGTAAGCATCACTGTTAGATTTAGTGTGTGGTGCTGGCGTCTTAGGCCGGCTGCTGTTCGCCGGACTTTAGGAGTGAATGCCTTGCCAGCTGTTACGCATTCCACCACACTCTGGATCAGAGAAGCGTGATGTCTGGCGAACTGTATTTTGCCTTCGATCTTTGTACACGCCGCTTAGCCTTCTCGATACCGCTTGGGGCTCTGGTTGCCCTTTCGCGGGGGACGAGTTGGCTAGCAGCGTTGTACACGGCAGTGTTGATCTGCCAAATGTCGGCGTTTTCTGGTAGTTCCTCATCGATAACAGCGTCCATTCGTGCCAGGTCTTGTGGCTTTAGGGTAGCCCTGCTGTTAAGGCTAACCCTCGTCCTTAAGTCAACATCAGTGTACTCTATGGGATGTTCCTCGTCAGCTGCGATTTGCCGCGGTGGGAGTGCGGCTGGCACATGTCCCTGCTGACGAGGCGCCCTTACGTAGCCTGACCTGCACAGGAAGGATCTCTGAGCTGTTGTTCAGAGAACGCGCGATGCTCTGGGTGCAGCTCACAGCAGATTTCGTGCAATCGCGCCATGTACCCCCTGCGCGCAGGTTCGCTGCTCTCATAGCAGGTCAGCAAGTCATCCCGAAGTTCCCTCGTCCACGTAAAGCATCCATGTACATTGCGTGAGGTGTCGTTATTGAGACCATCCTGTAAGGCCCCTCCAATTTGATTCTGACCTCTATCCGGGTGAGGTCGATTGTGAGGAGCCCTTTTTCTGTGTGGTAGAACCAGAGAGAAAGAGTCTCAGAGTGATTAGCCCTGAGACCCACGTCCGACATCTGTCAGGTAGAGTTACCTCTGCCTGTCCAGGTACACCGCGTGGAGGCTGCCGATCCGTTTTCCGTACCCTTTATTATTATTATTATTATTTTCTTTTTCCCTTCCTCTCGCACTGAGCGGTACTTTAGCTCATGCACATCGGCCTGACGGCAAGATGTGCAATATGTGAGTCATATCTAAGCGAGAAACTTGCGGACGATGCTACAAGTGTTCAAGATCACTGATTTTTGAATATCCCTCACGACACTAGGATTTATATTTAATGAGGTCAAGCTGTCTTTTAAATTATTTGGAATAACTCCAGTGGACGAGATGATTATGGGCACCACTCGGACGTTATCTTGCTGCCACTGTTGCTGGATTTCAATGGCAAGATCCATGTACTTTGTAACTTTTGCTGCGTAAGTGTCACGGAGATTATTATTATTATTATTTTATTTTTTTTTTTTTTCGCGTTAGCGATGCTGGACAGTTCTCCCGTGTCTCCGATATTCTCACAGGGGAAGCGCCAGCGAATTATCTACAACCACTCCCCACTTCCCGCAGGGTTAGTGGTTGTAGATTCCAGAATCGCGTGCCCTAAGTAGACGCAGGGACCCTAAGACGACTGCCTTCTGCATTTGGCCTGCCAACCATTCGGCTGATTTTTGGCAGGCCGGTATGGTCTTCAATGCTGAGAGCAGCGTAGTCCTCATCCCACCGAGAACGCCGATTATCAGGACGACCATCTTAACCGAGTAGTCTGGGTATAGCGCTCGGAGCTCATACCGGAGATCTCGGTATTTGGTCCGTTTCTCCTCCTCCTTCAAGGTGATGTTTGTCTCGGCAGGTGCCGAGAACTCGATGACACATCACCTTGGTCTGGTGGTCGAGGAGGACTATGTCAGGCTTGTTGGCTTGAATCAGCCTGACTGTCGGGAACGAGTAGTTCCAATAAAGTCGGCACTTCTCGTTCTCGACAACGGACTCGATCTCTCCGGGAACATAAGGCAGCACTGGTGTTTGGTCTACCTCGTACGAGTGCCGAAGATGGTAATACAACACTCGTAAAGCCGCGTTATGTCTGTGGATGTAGGCCGAAGTCGCTTAAATCGGACATGCAGATAGTAAATGCATGAGCGACTCCGGCGCCTGATGGCAGGTCCTACAATTTAGGTCGGGGACCTCTACACCCATAACACGACTGCGGTAGACCAAGGTGTTAATGACACCATCTTGGCAGGCCACAATGAATCCCTCGGTCTCCGACTTTAGCCCTGCTGACCTCAGGAATGAGAAGGTCAGCTCTGTCGATAAACCCAGTGTCTCTATGTTGTTGTAGAACACTCCATGCATGGGTCTATCGACGTGCTGCCTGAAGAGATTTCTCTGCTCGGCAGCTTTAATTTGGGTTGCCACGCGATTTGGCGGAAGCTCAGTTACTGACTGTGCATCAGCACCTCGCCTGCCTCTTCGCCTGAAGTCGAAAACGAGACCGAGATCATCTGCGGCCCTGCGTGCTGCCTTAAATAAAAATCCGCCCACTCCTACGGTTTCATGATCTCTCACTAACCGCAGGAGTGGATCTGAGCTCCTCAAGATGTTACATGCCATACTCAGCGCTACTCTGCGATGCATGCACTCCAGGCTCAAGAGTCCTCTGCCCCCCCGTTGACGTGGGAGGTACAGTCGTGGAACGGACGATCTAGGATGAATGCTTCTGTGAATATGCATCATCTTGCGGGTATCCCTATCCAATTGACGCAGCTCATCTACTGTCCACTTGACTACTCCAAAGGAGTAGAGCAGAATCGGAACGGCAAGTATATTAGTCGCAGACACCTTGTTCTTTCCCGAAAGTTCGGAAGACCGAATCTTTCGAAGTCGGTGTCTGTACTTGCCGCGGAGAGTGTCCTTAATTTGTTTTACGTCCTGGATGTGATGTTGTTGCACACCCAGGTACGTGTAGGTCTCTCCGGCATCCAAATGTCTTAGGATGCTTCCGTCTGCCAGCTGCGCATCTTCAGGGAATAGCCCGCATCGTCCTCTCTTGAGGTGGACGACTGCACATTTGTCCAACCCAAATTCCATGCCAATAGCTCGCGTGTACTCTTGGACCACCCTAAGAGAGTTTTGGAGTTCGCCCTCTCCGGAGGCATACAGTTTTAGGTCATCCATATAGAATAGATGGGTGACCTTGTGCCTCCGGTTGCTGGGTGATCCACATTGGTATCCGCGGGTTTGACGTAGTTCTACAAACAACGACAGCAGTGAGATGCAGAATAGGAGAGGACTGAGCGAGTCGCCCTGAAAAACTTCTCTCCTAAATGATACCGGCTCTGTCGAAATCCGCTGAGCACCAGATGTTACGGTGAAGCGGGTTCTCCAGAGTGGCATCAGTTGTTCAATACATCTCACTATTGGGGCAGGTACCGCAAGGCATTGGAGCAGGTGTAACAATAATGCATGTGATGTTGTATCGAATGCCTTACGGTAATCGATCCACGCCATTGATAGATTACGCTTGTATTGCACAGAATCTTGAGCAATACAGCGGTCTATCAATAGGTTCTCTTTGCAGCCTGCCACACCTTTTTTACTGCCTCGCTGCTCGTGTATCTCTTGGAATACAGGCTCAACTGACCTCAAAGTCCTGGCGTACAAGATACGTGTAAATAACTTGTAGCAGGAATTGAGGCAAGTGATCGGTCTGTAGTTTTTCGGGTTGGACAGGTCCCCCTTTTTGGGGATCAGTACAGTTCTCCCTTCGGCAAACCAGTCCGGAATCTGCTACCCCTCGTTCAACCACGAGTTGAAAACTCGAGCCAGACGGCGGTGAGTGGAAGGAAATTTCTTCCACCACCAGTTGTTTATGCCGTCTGGGCCCGGGGCAGCGAAGTTCTTAGTGCCAACAAGCGCCTGTTGGACTTCTTCCGTACTGATCGCCAGGCACACTTCGTCTTGCCCTTCTAAAAGTCTGTGACAGAGGGCCTCGAAGTGTGCTATCGCTGGAGTGTCATTGTCAAATGGACTCGTAGTCTCGTAGATTCCTTTCCAGAAGGCTTCGACATTCTCAACAGACGGCGGATTTTCGACAACACGTTGTGGCTCTTGGAACAGACGAGAGGGGCTTGTTTGGAACAGATAGTTTTGTTCCATGCTCCGCGCTCGTCTGACCAAAGATTTTTTAATAACCTTAAGTGCTCGAATCCTATCTAGACAGTGCTGCTTGATCGTCTGCAGCACTGTCCGATTGAGAGTGTGGTGTTGTCGTCTTACCCCGGCAACTATACGCCGGATTTTCGGCGTGAAAGGCTTAGCTGCCGTTATATACTCTACCACACTCTGGATTCGAGACACGTGTTGTCTCGCCGATTTAATTTTCGCCTCGATTTTTTGTACGCGCCGCTTAGTCTTCTCGACCTTGTCCAACACGCTTGCCAGGCGTTGCTGGGGGACGAGTTGTCTGGCGGCAGCGTACACGGCACTGTTGAGCTGCCATATGTTGACATCTTCTGGAAGTTCCTCATTGATTAACGAATCCATTCTTGCCAGGTCTTGTGGCTTTGGGTTAACCCTGGTGTTAAGGCTAACCCTCGTCCTGAGGGTGACATCGTCATCCAGGGGATGTTCAGCGTCAGCAGCTGGTTGCTGCGGTGGTAATGCGGCTGGCAGTTCTTCCTGCTGACGGGGTGCCCTTTGATAACCTGTTCTGCGCAGGAAGGATACTTGATCTCTCAGGTGTTGTGTGTTGTTGAAAGAAGGCGCGATACTCCGGGTGCATATCGCACCACAACCGATGTAGTCGCGCCATGTACCCCCTGCGCTCAGGTTCGCTGCTCTCATAGCAGTCTAGCAAATCGTCCCGTAGTTCCCCTGTCCACCAAAAGCGTCCTTGTAACATAGCCAGGTCGTCATCGATGAGACCGTCCGGTAAGGCCCCTCCCACTTGTCTCCGACCCCTATCCGATTGGGGTCGATTGTGAGGAGCCTCATCTCTGTTTTGGTCGAAAACCAGAGACTTGAGTCCCCAGGATGGTTAGTCCTGGGAACACACGTCCGACATTCACCAGATAGGGTTTCCCCTCTCTGCCCAGGGTGCACCGCGAGGAGGATGTCGGTCCGCATTTCTGCACTGCATTATTATCATTATTATTATTATTATTATTATTATTCAAAGTTCTCACACACTGAGGGTGGGGTTCGCTTATTATTATTATTATTATTATTATTATTATTATTATTATTATTATTATTATTATTATTATTAATATCAGTTGATTTAAATTATATTAATATTGCACGGAAGTAGACTATAAGGATGAGATTTTATTGATATGATATTCTCTTTGATTGAAAAGTATACCTTTCGATGGAAGCTAGTTAAAATTGTCAATAACTCATCAATTTTATTTTATGAAATATAGAATATAGCATATATTATATTATATTCGTATGATTTGAAGAAGGGTATGTCAACATATAATTTAGATAGACATTTCTTTCGCGTCAAAGACATCACAACATCAGGGCATATTGGCGATAACCAGTTTCTCAATCTTGAAGCACATGCTTACATTTGTTTGTAAAATGTTTCACTGAAATTACTAATATTAGAGTTCTATGGAGTTGTTTTAGGATTTTTTGCATGTGGTTCAACTAGTTGGATATTTGTTGAACCACATGCAAAAAAGTACAATTTAATTAAACCCATAACTAAGTCTACTTGTAAATTGGTAAAATAAAGACACTATATTTAACAATGCTAAAATATAAGTAAAAAGAATTATTTTCCAATTTAAGTTTGTGACCAGTTCGAACAATTTTGTTATTTATCGAGACTAAATATACAATGCGAGTCGGAAGGAAAGTGCCAATCTCTAGGAGTGTATACTACACATAATAGACCTAGCTCCCATGACAAAAAAGGTACCCCATCGAACACCTCTAATTTAAAAGGCAAAAATGGTTGCAAAACATGTAAAAATAATTTCATCATCAATTTGTTAATTTGTTAATTGTTATTTTTTATGAATTTTCTTTATTTAGCTTAAAAAATGATTCTACTATTCAAAACACCTACTTGAAATTTACGCAATTTGTGGTAAATAATGAACCATTTTTGAAAAATTGTGTCTGACAATTTTTGTTAATTAATTTGTCTGACTTAATTATTTATATATATATTTTTAAATAAAAGTGCACTTCGTAATACCTCCTTGATTCTTGTTTTAAAATGAAGTTTAAGATCTCTCCTATCTATTACAACTGGTCTGTCTCACAATGCTTGTTAATTAATTTCTCAGACTTAATTTCGAATGCTCAGCATCAATGCATCAGGATCAATCACTAGCACCTTATACCACCTTAAAAAAACAACAACTGCAATTTAAGATCTCCTCTATGCATAAAAATGTATCTGTTATTGAAAAAATGTTTTTCACCATGTCAGACTTAATTTTTAAGCGTCGCCGTGACAACTTTTCTTAAAAAAAAGATTTCACAATGACCGCGTCAAACCACCCCACCTTAATTTTTTTCCGTAATTAAGTTTGAGATCGCTTTTACACATAAAAATTGATCTGTCAGCGAAAAAATGTATTTCACTATGACAGATTTCATTTTTTAAGTGAGGCGACCACATTTTCTAATGTCTGACATGGTGAAAAACATTTTTTCAATGACAAATTTTAATGGATATAGGAGATCTTAAGCTTCTGTTGAATTCTTCAATGAGTTGTTAATGAGATGCCAGTGATTGATCTTGATGCATTGATGCTGCGCATTCAAAATTAAGTCTGACAAATTAATTGACAAGAATAATTGTCAGACAGACAAGTTGTAATAGAGATGAGAGATTTTAAACTTCGTTTTAAAACTAAAATCAAGGAGGTGTTATGAAGTGCAATTTCATAAAAAAAAGATATACAAAAAATTAAGTCTGACAAATTAATTAATAGACATTGTCAGACACTCAGACAGGCAAATGCTTTCAAAAATGGTTCATTATTGGCCAAAAGATGTATTTTTAATTTAGTCTTAAATCGCGCAATTGATAAATCTTTTATGGTATTTGGGAGAGAGTTGAACAAAGTAATTCCAAAGTTTTTTTTCTGTGTAGATGACAGTCTCCGATTCGGAGTTTTTTTATCATCGCGGTTACGAGTGTTGTATTTATGAGTTTCGCCATTTTTTTTATATTTGCTCAAATGCTCTTTTATGTGAATTAAGTTACAGTAAATTATTTCCGATAGTAACGTTAATATATTAAGTCTAATAAACCATGATTTAAAACTTTCAGATTGATGCACACCTGATAAAGCCCTTTTCTGAACAATGAACATGTTATGAATCTGGTTACATGTACTCCAGTTTATCAAACCATATGTCATCGTATTATGGAATAGTGCATGGTATGCAAAAGGGCGGCATCTATGTTGGCCCTATTATTTATTTGTCTAATCGCATACACTTTTTTTGTCAATGTTGTAGTTAGATTATTAACATGTGAATGCCAAGGTAGCTTGGTGTCCAAGGTGAGGCCAAATTTTTTTTTACGGTTTCAGAGGTCTCTCTTGGTAGAAAATAGTAATGTGTTTGCTTTATCTACATTTAAGCATAAATTGTTTGCATTAAACCAATCAGAGGCTTTATTTATTATGATACTTTCTGCCTCAGCAACAGTGCTGGCAGTATCTTCCACCCGTTTCGCAAAAGGACCGTAAAAGTCGACATGGTGTCGGGCAAATAATTTATATAAACTAAAAATAACAGAGGTCCCAGGACACTACCCTACGAAAATCCGCGATGAACTGCCAACGTGTTGCTATATATACCTTTATCAAACACACTGATACGTACTCGATAAATAGGATTTCATTAATTGAGATGTTACACCTCTGAAACCATAGAATTCTAGCTTATTCAGTAAGATATCTTTTTCAACGCAATCAAACGCCTTACTCAAATCGAGAAAAAGTACTTATGATGAGTTCCGATTTTCAAAATTCTCCCTAATATAGTTCGCAAGCTCCAGTACAGCCTTTGATGTACTTCTGCCCTTCTTGAATCCAACTGCCTATCTTTAAAAATATTGTTGGATTCGAATATTGACAAAGCGTTTGCCTTACAGTTGTTTTGTAGATGTTCCATGTAAGTTATGTTTGATTTAAGTATTTGGTCTATTATTTTGTCTACTATTTGAGTGAAGAAATCATTGTAACTTTCAGGAGGTATTGAGCTTGTTTCTTTTCTGCTACTCTTTTTACTAGTATTTTTGTTGGTGATGTTCCAAATGGTTTTTTGTTTATTATTTGAATTTAATATCTCATCGTTAACTCGTTTTTTTTAAACTAATAATAAGTTGTTCGTACTCATATTTTTTTTGTTTCAGTTCTGTTTTTATTTGTTCATTGCTAGGTACGAGTTTTGTTATATTACTGAGACGAGTAATTTCTCCTTTTTTTGATCTTACTTCCGGAACAAAAGTTCGGAAAACAAAATTAAATTTTCTCACTATCTAGCCTCTGAGGACTGGGTACAATTATATGATGAATATGATCCAGATAAAGCCGTTGACATTTTCTTCATTATAAACTATTATCATGATTTATGTTTTCTTCAAATTTGTATTTGTATAAAAATAAAATCAAATTATGTTAGCAAGCATAATTTTGTTTTGTATATTTTTATATGCCGGGCTCATAGTTTTTGATTCATCAACAATATTTACTATTTGGGATTTATCATCGGAAAGGTGAAACTCTGATACAGGAGCATCACTAATATCAAAATTAACAAAAATATTATCTATACATGTACTAGAATTTCTGTGAACTCTGGTAGGTTCTGAAATGGATCTCACTAGTCTAAGTGAGTAGAAGATGTCACTTATTTCTTTAGAGGTTTTTGAACCACTCTGAAATTTACATTAAAATCACCACCCAGAAGCAGCCTCTTGGTTTTATATGTTTCACATAATATTGGAAGAATGTGACACGGATTTTCTTTGAAAATATTTATATCGCCACATGGAGAGCAATATAAAGTAACCACAATAAAATTTAGATTCATTAATTTGATACAGCAACTCTCAAAATATTTATTATTCTTAAGTTTATTGATTTCCTCTATATTTTACACTTTACATCATTTCGTGAGAAAATGCACGCCCCTTCGAGAATATATTTTGATCTACAAAAACTGGAGACTAAATTATACTTATTTAGTTGATATAATTAATTCTTTATCTTCATCTTTCAACCAATGCTCACTAATCATTACCACATTGAGCCCATGACTTATTAGAATTGACTCAAGATAGTTACATTTATTTTTTGAACACTGTATATTTATATGCATTATTATACTCTTCGGAAATGCAAAACGAAGAGTATATTGCATTCTATCGGCACATTTCTAAAACTGGTAATATTGCTCGTAGAGAAAAAAAAATCATATCACTGTGTTGGTGATCGAATTCTGAACAACTTTCAAAATGTCTGTCCGTCCGTCTGTCAGTCCGTCTGTCAGTCCGTCTGTCCATCCGTCTGTCCGTCCGTCTGTCCGTCCGTCTGTCCGTCCGTCCGTCCGTCACGTTTATTGTAAGTACGATAACTTAAGAACGAGAAGTCCGATTATATTGAAATGTGGACAGTAAGTTAGTGTTAGCCAGAGGAAGAACCCTATTGCCTTTGAACAAAATCGATCGATAAATAAAAAAGTTATACATTTTTGAAATGGAAAAAAAAAATTTACATAATTTTTTATGTTTTGTAATTAAACCAGAAATGTCTAAAACTAATATTATTTACAAAAAAACTGCGAATAATATCCTATAGAATGTGCAACAATTATATAAAAAGTGCAGTAAATCAGCGAAGAGTATAACGGTTAGCTTGTTTTAAATTGTTTTTATTTATATTTACTCGGCAAATGTCGTTTGTACCTCGTACTCGTACCTCGTAGTCGTAATCTTCCCAGTCCTCACATAACATCAGAATGTGTGGAAAATATTCGTGACCACTAAGGTCAGCAATGGTACTATAGCTCACAAAGAATTACCAACCAATTTGAAGTTCCTCAGACAAGAGAGATTCGTACTACATTGCATAAACGTGACTTATACGTATACCACTTACAGCGGGTACACCATCTGCAACCGAGATATCATGCTAGACGCATGCAAACATAAATATATTTTAAACAGAAATTTAAAACACGCAAAAAATGGCAAAATTTAAAACAGGTGCATTTTTTCGAAGAGAAGCTGGATGAACTAGTTCCACAAAAATCACCAGTGCATCCCTGTCACTATCCTGAACCTAATCCAACTGTAATATTTATATCCCCAGAATTTTTCTTTTAAACGTTATTTCGACTCCACTATGGTTATTATAACATTTTGACTCATACATTTTAAAAACTCAGGATATAATTTCCTATGTAGATGCATGGTTTTATTATTTCAAATCAGTAACTGAAATGAAGTATATCGTTAGACCATTTGGTGTTCAGTCACCAAAAAATATTTGGATTGTTAACATGTAACATATTTTATACCGAGGAAACTAAATTTATAACATTTTCCGTTTCAAGTGCAGGTGCTCTTAATAACAACACAATAACTTTGCACAACACAAAATGTAAAAACAAACCCTGCAACTGAACTATAATCATTGCCGAAGTAAATTAAACATTTAGATATAATTCTTGACCAGCACTTGAAATGGAATATAATGAGTATCTGGTACCAAGAATAAGAAAGCGGTTATATAGAGTCTATGGTTTAAGAGTATCTTGAAGAGAGACACACCGATACTTGTGCACATGCCTTAGCTGAGACAACTCTTCAGTATGTTGTCAGTCTGGGGAGGAACACACTTAAAAATCTTGTAAGTTTGCCAAAATAAACTTGTCGTCAAGGTGACAGTTAAACTTAATTTTAAATACTCCACCTAAATTATTTACAAAAATACAAAAGTATTGAATATGAGGAATTTATGTCATTGCAATGTGTACATTATTTTCTTCCGTCTCTAAGACAACTTACTGATCACGAACATCTCACTTGAGTCCACTTTGAAAAAGCTCTTATACCTTAATATTTTAACGAAGCGTGCCAATTTGTCACCTTCTTTAGGCTTAATCTTTATAACTTAATACCTCTTGGTGTAAGAAAAAAATAGGATAAAAGATAGTTCTATAAAGAAAAAATTTGAACTCTGCTGCACTGGTAACCTTCATAGTTTCAATATTTCACTTCAACTATTCCCAAAATTATCTTTATATTATATTTCATGAACATCTCACTCGAGTCCACTTTGAAAAAGCTCTTATACCTTAATATTTTAACGAAGCGTGCCAATTTGTCACCTTCTTTAGGCTTAATCTTTATAACTTAATACCTCTTGGTGCAAGAAAAAAATAGGATAAAAGATAGTTCTATAAAGAAAAAATTTGAACTCTGCTGCACTGGTAACCTTCATAGTTTCAATATCTCACTTTAACTATTCCCAAAATTATCTTTATATTATATTTATTCACCGCGATGATGTACATAAATCTGCATAGGACATACACTCACATTTGATGTAGATTATTTTATTGATTTAAATTTTGTAATTAATTATCTGCCGTTTACACGTTAAGTTAAATTTGTCAAATCTGTATATATCGCCACTAGTTTTTCTTAAACTCAGCCGTCGATTAGTTTCAACTTGTACTAAGCAGAATAGTCTATGTAATTTCTCTAAATAAATAATTACTTATGATAGTCTTCTGAGAAATCTATGTCGGTCGCGGTTGCTTAATTTGTTGAGAAGTTCATTTCAATCAAATTGTTAACAAATAGTTGTAGACCTCTTTCCAGAATGGGCTACTTAAACCCATGTTTCTAGCCATTCATCATCTTACTCAACTATAATTATTGAACGACACTTCCAAAAGTATTTTCTGTTAAAAACAACGCAGTTACTGCATTTATTTGTTTACAGAATCCATGTTTTATGAACTTTTTTACATGTTCTATAAAATATTATTCCAAAAGACTATTATTTCTGACAAATAGTGAAAATAATATGGGTTCTATTTATTAGTTATAGTTTTTGTATTCCTTACATTCCAGCATTCTGCTTTCAAATCATATTGATATATACACTTTGATCGTAAATTTAAATGAGGAATATGCTGCAACACTTGTTACCACCAATTTCTCAAGCATTTGCTGGCAACATTTCGCGAATGCTTGCTTTTGGCCTTTTGTTAGCAAGCATCAAAAACAATTTTATCAGAGAATTTCCCAAATAAACTGCATGATTTAAAACTCGTAGATATTTTTATCTAAAATATAATTGTTAGTAATGTTTAGAATACTGCTTAAAAGTAACGTATCTTATAATGTATTTATTAAGTATTGCGTTTTAACAACATTAAAATCAAATTTTAGGTCCATGAATGTCACTATTCATGTGTCGCTTTATCTTTCCATGCCTGTATTTATTTATGTCATTAATCTTATAGGCCCTATATTGTAATTTGGGTCAGTTTCTGGATTATGTAAACCGGTTTTTATAAAATACTTTGGTGTAACTGACAGTAATATACCAAGATCATTAACTAAATACTAGTAATTGCTGCATAAGAATACTGCAAGCCCTGCATAAATAACTATACTACGTATATGATTTTAGAGGGTAAATGACAACGATTTTTATAAAATTAAATTTCCACGTAGATAACCGTGCAAACTCTTGTTTAAGATAAACGTAAATAAATTTATCCTTAATGCGTTTGATTCTGCAGTAATGATCTGAATAATGGGGTCTTTCTAAATCGTAAATTGTTTGGCCACGTGATGCGTTTTTTCATTAGCCTATTGTCATTTCAAGACATGACAAGTATCTGGAGTCGACAGAGAAACCAACGTGGAAGTCCTGAGAAGGATGAGGAAAAGAGAGAAGAGATACTGAATAAAAAAAATGCAAGTTCGCGGTGTATTATGCGAATACAAAAATAGCAGCTCTTGCAGACAATTATGCAGGGAAACATTCGAAGCGAAGGGGGCATAGAAATATGAACCTAAGGATAAGAAATTAAGGGAATGCAACTCAATGCAATTATTCAAAATAGCAGTGTCAAAGATCCGAATAGCCATGAGAGATGCTAACCCGAAAATGTATATATACGACTAGTTAATTGAATTGAATTAAAGTATTGTCTTTTAAATATTATAGATAATAATTGTGACAACCACAGTGCGCTGATATGTAAACTAAACCCTCAGTAAGTCATAAGCAAAAAAAATGTGCTAATTAAGCTACAACATAAAATTTACAAAAATAAAACAAATGTATACTCTTCAATATACAAAGCCACATGGGCGATCACAACGAGACAGAGACTCTATTATTGGTGTCTTCGTAAACACTAATCCATTCTTGAGTAGACACCGTCATAATCATTGATTTTGTTATTAAAGTACCTAGTGTAAGTGGCGGCATCAGCAATTTGTAAATGCAAGCAAGTTCAGTATGTACTGGCATTAGTCGTTGTTATGTTTTAATATGCCTGCTTATGAATATAGATATACCGAAAGAGTATAGATTCAAAATAATAATTTCTAAAGATTAGTTACTGAAATAAATGAACTTTAACGATGATTTGCTGCCATCTTTTTATAATACATTGTTATACTCATAAAATAATTAAAAAAAAACACATATTATATTATAGAGGGTGATTCAGAACTTATCCGGAAAAATTTAAGGGGATATACAACGGGTCCAGATAAATAAAATATCGCAAAAAAAAATATTTGCACTCTAGTATGTGGAAATTATTGGTCATAGAATTTTAATAATATTTGGGGTAGATGTCATAGAAAAGTTTGAGGAGTTGGTTTCTACCATATACGTTAAAAATGAAGTTTCTAGTTTACCGTACTTATTTTCCACTATTTACAACCTACCACCTCAATGGAGTCATCTCAATCAGATGTCACTACAATACATACGTGTACTAACTTTCAAGTGAATATCTCAATTTGATGTTATCAATCCCATTAATAATGAAGCGGAGGTGGTAGAGTTTGAAAAATATTAGAAAGAAATCTGAGGCCTTGGTTTCTAGTATATACACCGAATCCCAAATTTCTGTAGTCATACCAGCTTGCTTTACTTATTTTCCCCTATTTGCCCCTATTTAACCCCCAACCCTTCAACGGCATCATCTCAAATTATGATCTAGTTTCAGACGTCGTTATAATACATACGTGTACCAAATTTCAAATGAATATCTCAATTTTATTTTATCAACCCTTTTCATATTGGGTTGAAAAATATTATAAGAAAATCTGACGCTGTGGCTTCTAGTACATACACCGAATTTCAAGTTTCTGTAGTCTTACCAACGTTTTACTTATATTCCTCTATTTACCTCAAATTAACCCCCAACCCTTCAACGGAATCATCTCAAAATATAAACTAATTCCAGACGTCGTTATAATACATACGTGTACGAAATTTCAAATGCATATCTCAACTTTATTTTGTCAACCCCATTAATGGGGTAGGGGTGGTGGGGGGGTTGAAAAATATTATAAAAAAATCTGAGGCTTTAACTTCTTGTACATACACCGAATTTCAAGTTTCTGTACTCATACCAGCTTGCTTTACTTATTTCCCACTATTGACCCCAAAATAACCCCCAACCCTTCAACGGAATCATCTCAAAGTATAATCTAGTTCCAGGTGTCGTTATAATTCATACGTGTACCAAATTTCAAATGAATATCTCGATTTTATTTTATCAACCCTTTTAATAATGAAGTAGGGGTGGTGGGGGTTGAAAAATATTATAAATAATCTGAGACCTTGGCTTTTAGTACATACACCGAATTTCAAGTTTCTGTAGTCTTACCAGCTTGCTTTATTTATTTTCCCCTATTTACCCCTATTTAACCCCCAACCCTTCAACGGAATTATCTCAAAATATAATCTAGTTCCAGATGTCGTTATAATACATACGTGTAGAAAATTTCAAATGAATATCTCAATTTTATTTTATCAACCCTTTTCAAATTGGAGTAGGGGTGGTGGGGGTTGAAAAATATTATTAAAAAATCTGACGCTTTGGCTTCTAGTACATACACCGAATTTCAAGTTTCTGTACTCTTACCAACTTGTTTTACTTATATTCCTCTATTTACCCCAAATTAACCCCCAACCCTTCAACGGAATCATCCCAAAATATAATCTAATTCTAGACATCGTTATAATACATACGTGTACGAAATTTCAAATGAATATCTCAACTTTATTTTATCAACCCCTTTAATGGGGTAGGGGTGGTGGGGGGTTGAAAAATATTATAAAAAAATCTGAGGCCTTAACTTCTAGTACATACACCGAATTTCAAGTTTCTGTACTCTTACAAGCTTGCTTTACTTATTTCCCCCTATTTACCCCTATTTAACCCCCAACCCTTCACCGGATTTCCTCAAAAAACAATCCAGTTCCAGATCTCATTATAATATATACGTGTACAAAATTTCAGGTCAATATCTTAAACCGTTCCGGAGAAAGCGTGCGGACAAAAAAAGTTACAGACAGACCGACAGACCGACAGACAGACAGAACATTTTTTTTCGCTCAAATTTAAAATCTCGACGTTTCATGACATTCTAAACCTATTTCACGAATAAAAATTTTTGAAAATTTTTTTGCGATTACTATACTTCCAATCCACTACGTGGATGTGGAAGTAAAAATGAAAAAGAAGCACTTTAAAAAAAGTTAAAAATTTCACTTCTACGCAACTGTTATTCTGGTCGACTGCAACAAAAATTGGAAAAGAGCTGATATTGAATGAATAGTTGTGAAATGCGAAAACTTCACATAATCCAATTTTGCCTCATGTCCATATACTCCGCGTTACCATACACATATGGCATTTTGAAAGAAACTCACTTACAGCACTAAAATACAAAAAACACCCACTATCAACGTGATTAAATCACAAACTGACAACCTGAACTAGTTGCTACTTCCTTGATACGTATTAGTCTAGGATTCAGGTCTGCGCGTACAAGGGTAGGTCAGTATTTCATCCAGTCGTCCAGCTAAGTAGCGTTTAAACCATAATTTCAATATTTTTTTACGGCAGTTCTGTTGGGATTTTTTAATATTTTTTTTCGTGGTATCGACTTTAATTTTAAGGGTGCATATCTCCTCAAATTCTTCCGGATAAGTTCTGAATCACCCTGTATAATAAGTAGAAGATGCAGTTGGACGTATGGGCTAACTATGAATACGTATTTTATTAACATTGCTCAAATACACGTTATTTTCCCTTGAAATCGCATGCTGCGCCACTAACAGAAATTTTTGATAACATTTGTGAGTCCTTCGGTTGTTCTTTTTATAAGTAATTCTGTTATCTTTTGTCAGATGAAAACAACAATTTTGGCGAAAATTTTTTTTCACAAAAAATTTAGTTCATTTTTAAGTTGCTCTCAAGGAAAAAATGTATTACAGAGAGTTGACCAACTATTAGAAAAAATTGTCTATTTAATGTAAATTCTGATATGGTAATATATTATACCAGTTATTCAGAACATGATTTTGTATCATTTTGTTTACCAGTCGTGTTTATTAAAAACTGCATTTTATAAAATTTCGAGACTTAAAATAGCTGATTTGTCAGACATAAAACAAAACAACTAATATTGGAAATGTCTACCGTGGGCCTAATAGAAGCATTTCCACCAACTTTGTTATCTTCTGTCAAACGAAAACAACAGTTTTGCGAAAAAAAATTTCCACAAACAAATTTAGTTCATTTTTAAGTTACTGCCAAGAAAAACATGTATTACAGATAGTTGACGAACTATTAGAAACACTTGTCTATTTAATGCAAATTCTGATATGGTAATATATTATACCAGTTATTCAGAACATATTTCTTTATCATATTGTTTAGAAGTTGTGAGTATTAAAAAATGCATTTCATAAAATTTCGAGACTTAAAATTGCTGATTTGTCAGACATTAAACAAAAACAATTAATGTTGGAAATTTTCACAAAACAGTTTAGTTTATTTTTAAGTTACTTTCAAGGAAAAAATGTATTACAGAGACTATTAGAAAAAATTGTCTATTTAATGCAAATTCTGATGTGGTAATATATTATACCAGTTATTCAGAACATGTTTTTGTATCATTTTGTTTACCAGTCGTGTTTATTAAAAACTGCATTTTATAAAATTTCGAGACTTAAAATAGCTGATTTGTCAGACATAAAACAAAACAACTAATATTGGAAATGTCTACCGTGGGCCTAATAGAAGCATTTCCACCAACTTTGTTATCTTCTGTCAAACGAAAACAACAGTTTTGCGAAAAAAAATTTCCACAAACAAATTTAGTTCATTTTTAAGTTACTGCCAAGAAAAAAATGTATTACAGATAGTTGACGAACTATTAGAAACACTTGTCTATTTAATGCAAATTCTGATATGGTAATATATTATACCAGTTATTCAGAACATATTTCTTTATCATATTGTTTAGAAGTTGTGAGTATTAAAAAATGCATTTCATAAAATTTCGAGACTTAAAATTGCTGATTTGTCAGACATTAAACAAAAACAATTAATGTTGGAAATTTTCACAAAACAGTTTAGTTTATTTTTAAGTTACTTTCAAGGAAAAAATGTATTACAGAGACTATTAGAAAAAATTGTCTATTTAATGCAAATTCTGATGTGGTAATATATTATACCAGTTATTCAGAACATGTTTTTGTATCATTTTGTTTACCAGTCGTGTTTATTAAAAACTGCATTTTATAAAATTTCGAGACTTAAAATAGCTGATTTGTCAGACATAAAACAAAACAACTAATATTGGAAATGTCTACCGTGGGCCTAATAGAAGCATTTCCACCAACTTTGTTATCTTCTGTCAAACGAAAACAACAGTTTTGCGAAAAAAAATTTCCACAAACAAATTTAGTTCATTTTTAAGTTACTGCCAAGAAAAAAATGTATTACAGATAGTTGACGAACTATTAGAAACACTTGTCTATTTAATGCAAATTCTGATATGGTAATATATTATACCAGTTATTCAGAACATATTTCTTTATCATATTGTTTAGAAGTTGTGAGTATTAAAAAATGCATTTCATAAAATTTCGAGACTTAAAATTGCTGATTTGTCAGACATTAAACAAAAACAATTAATGTTGGAAATTTTCACAAAACAGTTTAGTTTATTTTTAAGTTACTTTCAAGGAAAAAATGTATTACAGAGACTATTAGAAAAAATTGTCTATTTAATGCAAATTCTGATGTGGTAATATATTATACCAGTTATTCAGAACATGTTTTTGTATCATTTTGTTTACCAGTCGTGTTTATTAAAAACTACATTTAAAAAATTTCGAGACTTAAAATAGCTGATTTGTCAGACATAAAACAAAACAACTAATGTTGGAAATGTCTACCGTGGGCCTAATAGAAGCATTTCCACCAACTCTGTTATCTTCTGTCAAACGAAAACAACAGTTTTGCGAAAAAAAATGTCCACAAACAAATTTAGTTCATTTTTAAGTTACTGCCAAGAAAAAAATGTATTACAGAGAGTTGACGAACTATTAGAAACACTTGTCTATTTAATGCAAATTCTGATATGGTAATATATTATACCAGTTATTCAGAACATATTTCTTTATCATATTGTTTAGAAGTTGTGATTATTAAAAAATGCATTTCATAAAATTTCGAGACTTAAAATTGCTGATTTGTCAGACATTAAACAAAAACAATTAATGTTGGAAATTTTCACAAAACAGTTTAGTTTATTTTTAAGTTACTTTCAAGGAAAAAATGTATTACAGAGACTATTAGAAAAAATTGTCTATTTAATGCAAATTCTGATGTGGTAATATATTATATCAGTTATTCAGAACATATTTTTGTATCACAAGTCGTGTTTAAAAAATACACTTTTTACAAAATTTAGAGACTTAAAATAGCTGATTTGTCAGACATAAAACAAAACAACTAATGTTCGAAATTTCTACCATTTGCCTAATATAGGTATTTCCACGAACTCTGTTGTCTCCTGTCAAATGAAAACAACAGTTTTGCGGAAAAACATTTTCTCAAAACAATTTAGTTCATTTTTAAGTTACTCTCAAGGAAAAAATGTATTACAGACAGTCGACCAACTATTTGAAAAAATTGTCTATTTAGTGCAAATTCTGATATGGTAATATATTATATCAGTTATTCAGAACATATTTTTGTATCATCTTGTTTACAAGTCGTGTTTAAAAAAACACTTTTTATAAAATTTCGAGACTTATAATAGCTGATTTTTCAGACATAAAACAAAACAACTAATGTTCGAAATTTCGACCATTTGCCTAATAGAAGTATTTCCACGAACTTTGTTATCTTCTGTTAAATGAAAACAACAGTTTTGCGAAAAAAAATTTCTCAAAACAATTTAGTTCATTTTTAAGTTACTCTCAAGGAAAAAATGTATTACAGAGAGTTGACGAACTATTAGAAACACTTGTCTATTTAATGCAAATTCTGATATGGTAATATATTATACCAGTTATTCAGAACATATTTCTTTATCATCATGTTTAGAAGTTGTGATTATTAAAAAATGCATTTCATAAAATTTCGAGACTTAAAATTGCTGATTTGTCAGACATTAAACAAAAACAATTAATGTTGGAAATTTTCACAAAACAGTTTAGTTTATTTTTAAGTTACTTTCAAGGAAAAAATGTATTACAGAGACTATTAGAAAAAATTGTCTATTTAATGCAAATTCTGATGTGGTAATATATTATATCAGTTATTCAGAACATATTTTTGTATCACAAGTCGTGTTTAAAAAATACACTTTTTACAAAATTTAGAGACTTAAAATAGCTGATTTGTCAGACATAAAACAAAACAACTAATGTTCGAAATTTCTACCATTTGCCTAATATAGGTATTTCCACGAACTCTGTTGTCTCCTGTCAAATGAAAACAACAGTTTTGCGGAAAAACATTTTCTCAAAACAATTTAGTTCATTTTTAAGTTACTCTCAAGGAAAAAATGTATTACAGACAGTCGACCAACTATTTGAAAAAATTGTCTATTTAGTGCAAATTCTGATATGGTAATATATTATATCAGTTATTCAGAACATATTTTTGTATCATCCTGTTTACAAGTCGTGTTTAAAAAAATACTTTTTATAAAATTTCGAGACTTATAATAGCTGATTTTTCAGACATAAAACAAGACAACTAATGTTCGAAATTTCGACCATTTGCCTAATAGAAGTATTTCCACGAACTTTGTTATTTTCTGTTAAATGAAAACAACAGTTTTGCGAAAAAAAAATTCTCAAAACAGTTCAGTTCATTTTTAAGTTACTCTCAAGGAAAAAATGTATTACAGAGAGTTGACCAACTATTAGAAAAAAATGTCTATTTAATGCAAATTCTGATATGGTAATATATTATATCAGTTATTCAGAACATATTTTTGTATCATTTTGTTTACAAGTCGTGTTTAAAAAATACACTTTTTACAAAATTTCGAGACTAAAATAGCTGATTTGTCAGACATAAAAGACAACAGTTTTACGGAGTGACATAATTTTTCAGTATTAGGTTAATCCGACTTTAATTTAGTAACCAATCGGTTGAAATATGGCTTACACTAACAATGAATACGCAGATATGCATTTAATGTATGGAATGGCTTCTTGTAAGCCTTTCATGCAAAAAGACTATACTATCGACGGTATCGCCATCGAAGGGTTCCCGATCGCAAAAATTTTGAACGTGTTGATCAACGGCTGAGAGAAACTGGTAAAAATAAGATAATTTTTTTGAAAACTAAAAATCTAAGAATTCTGCCTCTACTTAGGTCGATTTGCGCCAAATGACGTAAAAAGGGGTGCTCCGCGGACAACACGTACTGTTGAAGTAGAAGAAAACGCATTGGATGCAGTCGCTGCGAATTCATCTGTCAGTATCAGATCATTATCATTACAAATGAATATCCCAAAATCGATCGTTAGGAGAATTTTGAGAGAGCAACTGCTTCATCCGTACCATGTACAAAAAGTACATGCCTTTAGCCCAGCTGACTTTTCTGCTAGGGTGCAATTATAGCAGTGGCTTATACAGAACCATGAACAAAACCATGCCTTCATTCGATCGGTTTTGCATACGGATGAAGCGAGCTTTGGAAGAAATGGAGTCACTAACTTCCATAATTTACACGTTTGGGCCGAGGAAAACCCACACGCCATCAAAGGTAATTTCATATTAATCTTTGGGTCGGAATTATTGGCCGGTACTTGTTGGGCCGATTCGTGTTACCAAATCGATTGAATAGGCAACTTTATCTTGAATTTCTCCTACAGCAGTTACCACAACTTAGAAGACGTTGACATTGCATCTCGAGAGAACATGTGGTTTATGCATGATGGGGCGCCCCCGCATTTTAGTCTTATAGTGAGGGGTCATTTGAATAGAGTATATCCAAACCAGTGGATAGGTCGGGGTGGGCCTATTTCTTGGTCTCCCCGATCACCCGATTTAAGTCCCCTTGCTTTCTTCCTGTGGGGGCATTTAAAGAGTCTCGTATATGCCACACCAGTAGAGACAAGAGAAGATTTATACGAGAGAATTATGTACCATTCAAATGCAATTAGAGAAAACGAAGGAATGTTGTGGCGAGTCCAGCGACCGTCAGTTCGTTGTGGATAAGCATGCATTAGAGAAGGAGGTGCTCATATTGTGCATTTGTTATGAAATTTCATAAATCTTCATTTTCCATGTCCCTAATTAGTTTTCTACAGTCAAGTTTCAAATTTTGCGTTTAGTTCAAAATTTTTTGTTTTTATAATTGTAGGTAAGTACTTACTACCTTATAGAGAAATAAATGTTGTTTTGTACATAATCCTCGTGTTTATTTATTAAAAAAAATTACTACTATTTGTGCGATTGAAAATTGCAATTTCGCATCGTTAAGTGCATTTATCTCGAAAACGGTTAAAAGGGCTCAAAAAATTGAAAATGACAAAGAAAAATATACGAACTTGTGACCTTATTTTCAATAATTCTACCCAAATCCGAGATATTGCCCACCATTTTCTGGACACCCTGTATAATAAATTTTCAAATATGTCTCCATGGTCCTCCTAGATATGTTATGGTTTAGATACTTCACTTTTCACCTCAGCACGAGCATTTCCATTGCGTAAAATCATAAACAAACACCATAGTTGCATATTGAAGATGTGAGTAGATGTGTGGAATTTTTATCACTCTTGTAAAATCGTAACAATCAAAAATGATAAATTAATGTTTGGCAATTCAAAAGTTAGCTACTTGATTAAACTTATAAGCGATACGATTTGTTATTAATCGTCCATGACATCGAAATTCGAAAATAAAAAACTCAAGATCTTTTAGGTTTTTAGTCATATACATGTATACTTCCGAAGTTTGGTTCTTTCCAACTTACCCTGTACAGGAGTAGTTCGAATGTCTAGTCAAATCTATTTTTTTTTAATTAGGCAAATCGTGATACAGTTATAAAACCTATTCTAATATAAAAAAATTACACATTTTTTACAAGAACACAATTTCATTCAAATGCATATAAATATGAAAGAAATCACAAACGAAGAGAAGTGAAAAAAATGTAGCAGGTCCAATAAATAACTAGTAATATTTACCATTTACATTGACGATAAGCATTTCTAATACAGAGAGACAATATTTTTTGTTTTTAACTGTTTCAATGAATTTTGAAATAGTTCAATACCATGTATCTTGATTTAATTTTAAACACATAGGGTAGATCATATTTAACAACTTAAGGTGTTCCTGAGTTTCTTTTGATGTGTTTGTCTATACAGACTGGCACAATTCCTGCGGCAGTACGACGTTTGCTGCCATCGCCGCCACCGTTCACCACATGAATATGCATGCGCTGGCCACACACACATGCTGGTGATGTATCACCTACAAGCTCGCGTCACTTCCTGCCCACTATAATCAATTACTTGCGTAGATGAACATGTAACTTCGGCAACATTTATGAAAATCTGCCATAAACAGAACCGTCAAACACAGCAGTCAACGACATGCAATGCCATATGAACAGAGGTATACACTATATCTGATGCACCTATTAATAGACCTAATTGTTCTTAATTCTAATTAGGGAAAAGACGTTACCCAAATTTCCTGCTTTACAGATACATTAGTACTTTATCACTTAGTAAAATCTCCTTGCAGAAAATGTTTCAAAATATTTTTCAGCATATTTTGTCTAACGAGTTCATTCTTTGTTAGACATAATCACTGAAATCCATATATTGTAATATTCCTGTAAGTGCGATTTACAGCAGTAATGTCGTTATCTTAACGGTTTCACTGCCACATGATAAAGAAATTTGTTCATGGACTCATAACAGAACACCATGTTCTAATATATTTTGACGTGCTAAATTTGAATTCGTGGTTCAATTTTTTCCATGTCATCAAAATTTTTGGTTATTCAAAAACAGGTCAAAAATTAACTAACATACGGTACTCGTAAGAGAAAGTGACATAGCTATCTGAGGAGTTATTCATGGCATGGAAGTGTGTTTTCGGTTTAGGGACTCTTTATGCTCTAGATACTGTGATATGTCTGCTATATGACGTGGCTGCTTATGAGGTCCACATGTATATATCTAATCAAAAAATTTATTATAAAACCAAGCGTCGACTGTTGCATCTTGAACTAACTCTTTGTGAAAAATAAGAGCGTTATTAAAATGCTTATTGTGTGTTTTGCAGTTGTCCGAATTTGATTCTGAAACATGGATTCTGTTATTGAAAGTAAGTTTATTTTAAATACAAAATATAATCTAATTACATATGTCGTTATAATACATACCTGTACCAAATGTCAAGTGTATGTCTCAATTTTATTTTATTATCCTCTTTAATAATGGAGTGGGGGTGGTGGGGGAGTTGAAAATATTGTAAAAAGATCTGGGGCTTTGGCTTCTAGTGTATACACCAAATCCCAAGTTTCTGTACTCCTAGCAGCTTGCATTATTTATTTTCCCCTATTTAACCCCGACCTCTTCAACGGAATCATCACAAAATATAATCTGGTTCCAGATGCCGTTATAAAATATACGTGTACGTGGGGGTGATGGGAGGGGGTGGAAAATATTATAAAAGGTCTGAGGCCTTGACTTCTAGTATATACACCAAATCCAAAATATTTATACTCTTACCAGCTTGCTTTACTTATTTTCTCTATTTACCCCTATTTACCCTCAACCCTTCACCTGATAAGTTTAAAAAACTATCCAGTTCCAGATCTCGTTATAGTATATACATAGTTACAGGCAGACCGACAAACCGACAGATAGACAGGCAAAAAAATTGTTTTCGATTGAATTTAAAATTTCGACGTTGTATAACATTCTAAGCCTATTTAAACAAAAAAATTTTTGGATTTTTGTTTACGATTACTATAATTCCACTCCACTACATGGACATGGAAGTAAAAGATGGAAATGTTACAAATTGATAACAAAATATAATTCTTTAAATAAATTATTATTATTTTAACAATTAGAAAAACCTTAAAATATTAACAGAAACTGAAATGTCACTAATTAATAACAACTTCTGCAAAGTATCTCAAATACAGCTAAACGTCAAATATACGCGACACTCTACTTTGGAGTCCTATAAAAGGGTCTTGTGAGAGTTTGATTTCAATAAATTATTAATTCGCATTCTCTGGGCCATTTTGAAGGGGAAACTGCGTGCGATTTCTATTTCACTACATTTTAACGATTATATCGCTTTACGAAACCCGTAAGAAATACATAAAAAACTTCATGGTTTGATAGGCACGTTTTGATATCAACCGATTTTGCTCAAAAATTTGGAGAGGGTCAAATTTTTGGGATTCGGAAAAAATCTGGGTACTAAGTCTGTTAGTAATGGTTTTATCTTGCAGTAGTATACGAATTTGTGGGAAACTTAGGTCGCAAAATTTGAAGCATTTGCGCCGTCGATTCAGAGCTTCTACTAAGTTCTTCATCAACCCGAGTTTAATACGAAGAGGGGGAAAAAGTACTTTCAACACATTTGTTAGCTATATAATAACCGAGAAAATGGTGAAAAACTTCGAATAATTGAGATACTTGCACTTTTTAAATTCTCATCTGCACTATTTTCCACACAATAGGAGAGTACAGTGAAGAGCGGGAAGGTAGATTTCATCAAGATGTCAAAAAGATGGTGATATTCAGGGAGGTGGGATGTCAACATGATAGGTGATTTTTGCTGGATGCTCAATACAGATACAGATCATTCGAGAATAGAAGGGCCTGCTATCATAAAAAATCGTGTTAAAAAGAGATAAAATACCCAGGCGCAGGACATCATCAGCTCTTTCTGCATTCTGACAATTTTTGTTTCCTTGAGTATAGAAATCAACTGCAATGGCTGGCTCTTTCCTGATTGTCCATTTGAATTCAGAGAAAAATATTAAAAGAAAATCTGAGCTCTTGTCTACTAGTATATACACCAAATCCAATGTTTTTCTACTCTTACCAGCTTGCTTTATTTATTTTCCCTTATTAACCTCTATTTAACCCCCAACCCTTCACCGGAATCAGCTAAAACAAGAATTTGGTTCAGATCTCGTCATAATACATGCGTGTACCAAATTTCAAGTTAATATAATATTAAATTTCAAATCTCTTATCTTTGCAAATGGTGAATAAAATTATTATTATTATTATTATTATTATAAATCCCAAGTTTCTGGACTCTTACCAGCTTACATTACTTATTTTCTCCTATTTGCCCCTATTAAGCCCCCAACCCTTCACCGGAGTAAGCTCAAAATATAATCTAGTTCCAGATAACGTTATACTACATACGTGCACCAAAGTCAATGTCTTAAGCCGTTCCAGAAAAAACGTGCGAAAAAATAAGTTACCGACAGACAGATAAACAGAAATTTTTTTCTCTCAAATTTGAAACTTCTACGTTTCATGACATTTTAAACCTATTTCAATAAAAAAAAAAATGAATTTTTTTTTTCCGATTACTATACCACTACGTGCATGTGGAAGTAATACACTCAGTAATGTTATGAAGGACATTATAGGTAGCGATGTCACTTCCTTTTACGAAAACCATATTTTAATTGGTTTTTCAACTTTTTTTTAACATACGAGAAATTTTGATGACATGGAGCACAAGAGATATAGTGAGGCTATCAAGGAGATGCCGATAACGCAGTTTAAGCCGACAAAGCGACCGACAAAGAACACCACCGCTCTCTTTGCTTCTTGGTATCACTATATGTGTTTCGTTTCCTATACATGCTCAATTTTTTGTGTGTGGCTGCATTATTAATCACAGATCAAGTAGACATAGAGGGAAGGGAACTACTACTATTGAACTCGCCTGTCCTCTTTGTTTAATATGGAAGAGAACTATAAAAGAATAGTACATACAATTTACCAATTTCTTTTGAGTAAGCTTAAATTGTTGACTATTTGTAGAGACGTCATCTAAAAATTATTTTATTTAAATTGTTGATTTAATCTAACACAGGAAATACACTTAATAACCGCCACAGAAATATCTTTATCATTGTTACAGGCGCATTTTAAAAACGAACTATTGACAAAATTTGAATTTGTAGTTAATTATTTTTTCCCTCTCTATAGTACTCTTTTATTGAAAATATCTGGCCGACAATGCCCAGCTCACCCACGTTTATAATCTACCCAACTCGATAAAAAAGTGCTCTAAGAGCAGCATAATGGCCATACGCTTTATCCACACATTATAAAACGCGTGCAATCACCAATATTAGTAGCAAATATCTGTTCAAAGAATTGTTTACGTAAACATTATCTCAATTTGGTATGCGGCATCATTTCTCGTTGTAAATCATATACACTTACGTGCACACGGATGTGTTTGATCATAAACAGTTTTTTCTTATTTACAGTGCGTCTCCGGATCGGGTACCACACTCTTGTAAACTTTTCTATTGTTCGTTTTTCGAAAAAACATTATTCTGTATAAAAAATTTAGCTTATTCTGGATAGCTATGAGCAGGAGGACATATATAATAATAATAACTTATTAGTGTGCAACAATACTTACACAAGTCAACAAGTCAAGTATTGATAACTATTATAACACAAATTAAAAAGGATATAAACAACAAATGAAACATATATAAACGAACGTAAAACACAGTGGCTATATAACAAATTTTTACGAACGAATACTACTACTACAGGTACATGTCAAAAAATCATAGTCCAAAAATTCCCTATAGTGGTAGAATAGCTGTTATTTTCTTATTCAGAAGCATCCTTAATAGCAGTAGCATAGTTTTGGAATCGCATAATGTTAAATACAAATAAAGGCATATTTTAAGAAATAAATTTATTTCCCTCATTTTAAATTATTTTTGATGCGCTTTGATTTTATAGAGGTAAAACAATCGCAAAAATATTAATTTGCACCTAATTTTCAACATCGGATTACTCAGAACAGCTGATTATTATTATATTACAGTAAAATATTGAGGACCATAACAAAGTCATCATTTAGTTGCATGTGTTCACACTATAACTAGAGATAAAGAAACATTATAAAATAAAGTTTTGCAAAAGTTTTAATAAGCCGTCTAATGTATACACTTTTTCTGATTTTTATAAATAGGTGGCATTAACGTCTTTACATATCATTATATATATGTTGTTGAGACGGCGATATAAAAATAAAATAAGACTGGTTAGTTACTTAGTAGTGTTAAAGAAAGTGTTTGAAACGTTACTCCAACGTTTTGTAAGTCACAGATTCCCCACTTTATTGATATAAACGTTTATAGAATGTCGAAACGGCTACGTTTTGGTTTTATTAGAGTTTTATTAAAAGTTAAACAGTTTTCAGCAAAGTTTTACTAACGTTGATTAAACCAATATACAACCAGGTACTTTGGCGGCCGATTCGCTTGTTGGTGAAGTAATCATCAAGACATTTTCTGACTTGAACTGTTGAATGCCCAGGACATCCGTCTTGTTGATATATTAATTTTCTTCTAAACTCTAAATTTTCATTGGCTGGCAAATCAATCAATCAATCAATCAATCTAGTTCTGTCAAAACAAAATGACAAAAGATTCTCCTCCAAAAAGTAAGGACCAATTATTTTTTGATATATAATACTACTACATCATACATCAATTTTTTAACAAAAATTCTCTAAATATGAGATCTGCTAACTTGCATGTTTTATGATCTCTTCCTAAGCGAAATCCTTAAGATATTCATGTACAGAGTTCATTCATAACTACAAGAGTAGTCGCATCGTCATCGTTGCATTCCTTCTTTACCTTCTTTATATTATTAACAACACCAGTAGCATCAAATTTCCTAATTATTTTGCGAACTGCTCTGCGAGTTGGGTTCAAAGTGTGTCAAGTTCGGTGACAGACGCGTGTTTCGTGGCTTCTACGGCATCTCGAGGTAAATCCAGATAAAGCGGCAACAATACGTCGAAATTGTATTGAATTAAAGCTTGAACGATTTTGCATTGATTCATATAAATTAGCACAAGTCTGGCTATTTCATATAGTTGATATTTGAATGAATTATTTTGGTTGAATAAAGCAACACAAAATAATGTATATAAACAACCCGAGAAAGTGTACTGTTTGACCGTGGAATCTATACCTGGATCCGTCCCTTCTTGAAGTGGGTGATATAAAATAAGCAACAGCCAGCCAGATGTGTGAATGAAACAGATAAGTTTTTGTTTATATAGCATTAGCATTGGTTTATTTATTTATGTCTTTATTAAATTTTAAACAAGAAATGGAGATCAAAATTGAAAAGGTATTAAACATAATACATGATGAAATGGAAAAACTGCCTGAAATTGAAACCGATTGTTTCCAGGAAACGACATACAGGATGAGCAAAGTGTCCCTTCGGACCTCTTTTTTCATAACGCAAAAAAAAATATTACCGCGAGGTAGGGCCCTTCCCAGCAACTCCACTGTAAATGGATATTTACCTGTGGGGCGATTAATAAATAAAAAAAAAACAGAAATGAAATAAAAAATAAAAGCTGCCAGACTCAGAAACAGAAAACTTAGTAGATGAAAAATAAGGAGATGACGATAGATAGAAACTTAAAAGATGCATGGAAACTGAAAAGAAGCATCTCGCAAACACCTGCACACCCCAGCCGATGATGACAAATGGAAATTTAATAGAAGCATGGACACTTAAAAGGAGCATCTCACAAACACCTACACTTCCCATCCTATATAACAAGCATGTCCAATGTCCAACCCGGCGTTTGCAGCCGGTCCGGCGGTATATAAAACATCCGAGATTTGGTTCCGGCACGCGGATTGGCCGTCCGTTGGATGTGTTCGACGGACGACCAAGCTGCGTGTTGGAGCGAACCTCCATGGATGCCCGGAATCGGCAGCAATGCCCACCTTACGCTGAAAAGTCAATCAATCAATCAATCAACAGCTTTGCGAGTTACGTCACAATTGGATACTATTTATTAAAAATTTGACTTGCACATCGATACGAAACATACGGATGTAAATTCGTTTGTCCTAGGTTAGCATTGTTAATAAAAGATATTCGGTCCACAGTAGTTGAAAATAGATATCTTGGTTACTTTGACACAGACAGAGAATATCCATAGTAATATTTAATTAAATTTAGCCTGGGCATTCTTGAAAATTATTGAATAATTCTAGTTAAAATATACTTTAGTTTTTTACTCCCTATGTATATTTTGTCTTTGAGAAAACCATATTTAACTATTTCAGTGAAATGTAAGATCTTAGTCGGTTTTTTGTCGTTTTGTTTCGACTTTTGTCTTCATAAAATAAAATAGTTAAAAAATCGTGGCGCCCATTTTCTGTGAAACGGGATTTTTGCCCTATTTTACTAAACCCACTATTTAAGCACTTCTTGTGTTTTAAATAATTATGTTAAATAACGTAAAAAAATAAATAAATAAAAATTTTACATTTTTCACATTTATGAACAATATTTTGTCACAAACTTGACCCCTACTCACGACCCCTCTACTTTCCAGGATCAGTAAAACTCTTCTAGAAAAACCAACCATAAGAGTGTTTACACTAGTGCGATAATCTATCCGGGACACACTGTATACAATGAAACAATTTTTGTGTAACGTGTGTATTTGCGATTATTATTCGAGGATTGTTTATCATGCCAAATTACGTAAAGTACTTAATAGTGCTCATCACAGATCGAGAAAGGAGCTCTCGAGATGTTGGATTACGGACAATTTGATCTGGTTACCGTAGTGTTAATAATGCTTTTACTTCAGCAAGGAAATTAGTTTTGTTAGTAAGAAAACAAAAGGAAGTAGTTCTGAATGGGAATGGAAATAATACAGGATTGCTGTTAGAACAAGTTGTTCGCACATAAAAACAAATTCTGGCCCGAAACAAACTGAATTATACTTATTTCGAGATATCAAATGGAGTAGAAGTTGCAGTTGTGTATTGGATAATTCACCTTTACGTGATGAATTAAGACCACAACCTATATCTGTTTCGTTTTACTTCCACATCCTTATAGTGGAGTGGAAATGGTAAATGGTAAAAAAAAATTAATTTTCTTTTTTGTTGAAATAGGCTTAGAATGTCATGAACAGTGATCGGAATTTGGGTTTAATTCCAGTGGCGTACATATATGAAATTTTACATCAAAATATTAAATGTAGGTTTGTTCTCTTTTACAAAATTAAATGTTATACGAACCTACTTTATGAGTTTATGATGTATTTTGGCATAGTTAATGTGTGTATATATATTTCAGACATAAAATGTTATAAATCTGCACAGCACTTTCAAGTTTCAAATTTTGTACTTTTACTGAGTGTTCATAGTTTCAAAGTATACAGTAAGTATTTTTTCTAAATTTTAATGTGAGAGACTCGGTGAGAGACGACTTCTTTTGATATCCACTGTCAGGTCGAAAATGATCTTTCGCATTCCACAGAAGTGAGGGAAGTATATCTAAAAATATAAATAGACACGTCATCAAGGAAGGCATCTGGTTTGGTAAAAAAAATTTTGTATGAAATATGTGTACATACGTTTATTATGCCAAAATATAGCATAAACTCATAATGTAGGTTCGTATTACGTTTAATTTTATACGAGAGAACAATCTTGCATTTAATATTTTGATGTAAAATTTCATATCTGTGCGCCACTGGAATTAAACCGAAATTCCAATCACTGCTTATTATACATGCAATGGGTTTGATAAGTAATGAACGATACATTTGACAACTAAACAAATATTTTGTTTTCAATTCCTACTAATTGCACCGAATTTTTTCGTTAGTATTGATTTTAGAATACACATGGTTACTCATAAGAAAAACTTAGGTTTTTGGTATCCAGAGATTAATAAGTTAGTATTTTTATAGCTTTACCTATTTCTTATAATGTATACTCAGCGCCAACTCTTTCAAAATAATAATTGTAATTATAAATTTAGTGCAAAGATGGTAGACATTATGCATATCATTTTTTTCCTAATTTAAAGATCTAATTAAATAACAGGTTGTCCCGTAGGAGTTCCATTAAAAAAATAGTTTTTCTAAAACCAATATTGTTGAACTCAATGAAGGATAAATCGTGTTATAATTTATACTCAGCGCCGACTCTTTCAAAATAATAATTGTAATTATAAATTTAGTGCAAAGATGGTGGACATTATGCATATCATTTTTTTCCTAATTTAAAGATCTATTTAAATAACAGGTTATCCCGTAGGAGTTCCATTAAAAAAATCATTTTCGTTATAAAACCAATATTGTTGAACTCAATGAAGGATAAATCGTGTTTAATGTTAGTTAGTATTTGTAAAGATAATATTTTAACGGTGCTTGCAGACCGATTTATAATAGTTTTCGCTAAATCACGGCCTTCTATGATTAAAACTAATAGTCAATAAATCTGTATTTTTTTGAAAATCAAAATAATATTTGAGGGTCAGATTATATGTATTTTGACCAGTAGGATCCTAATGCAAAAATATACAGGTTGTCTTTAAAAAATTGATATTCATGTAAATTGCATTTTGGTTTTTACATTATATAATTGAAAATTTCATCCCATATCACCACACCAAATTTGAAAAAAATTCCATTCTCTCATTCAAAGGTCATTCAGCTTGGGTAAAATCAATTAAATTTCAGTCCTAAGTTAGAACAACATTAGAAATTTTGCCAGCGGCGGGAATTTTGCAAATAGACATATCTCAGCAATTATTGAGATTAGGGAACTAATAATCATTAAAAATACTCTTTTCTGAAAACTTCAACATAATCAAGGGACGTCATTAAACTCCTCCGAGTCTAACAAAATTTTACACATTTTTTAATCGTGTCACTAATATGATATAATGTCGTTAGACTCTGTATACATTGCAAAACGTTGCTTGATAGACTAAGTAAAGTAACGAAGTAGCTGACCGCATGCCTAGGGGCGGTAGGCCTCTTCAAAGAGGGTATGCTAGGCGACCAAGAGCGTTTCAGCTTATTTTTTTCCATTGTATTGTCGATAACAGGAGCACTCAAATTTATACCACATCTGATAAAATTACTATAGAGCTTTAAGTAGTAAGTTCTCTTAGGTGATTTTATCAAAGAAACCACACTCTTAAGATATTTTAATTACATGTCTTTGTTACTGTGACTAATTTAAGTTCATTAATATAATGAAACTATAATTATTTCTTCTCTACACGCTATTAAATGTATGTACTGGGCTCTCAAATAGTCACTGAACATAAGTAAAATATTGCAGTAAAGCATTGCAATAAAGTATTGTTGCAGTACTTGATATACAGGATTAGCAAGAGGAACATATTTATATTCCGTTAACTCATTCGGATTGTCTATGTGTGGGTGTCTTATTGGAATGTGGTAAAGTTGTGTTTTTCATAAAGGGTGTTACACTGAAAATGGTGGAAATTGTATTAGGCATTTTTTTAAAAAAGGATTTGCACCATTTCATAGGGTATCTTTTAAAACCCCTTTGTGCCAAATTTTGTTAAAATATCTCTAGTAGTTTTAGAGGCATAAACAGAATTTTCATTTGTGGCGAGTACGAAGATATTTTTGATTATTACTTCAAATTTGTAGCAAAATATGTGAAATAACTTTGTTTCTGAATTCGCATCGTTCCGAGTTAAAGGCCATTAATTCTTGACAAAACGTCATATGTAAAACAGATTTAGTGTATTTTATTCTTGATACAGTAAAATAACAACATTTATGCTGTTCGAAATTAAATAAATTCGATGTATTTCTAAGATCGCCAAATGCCAAATGAAAGTGAACTAAAATCCTTATTTTTTATTTTGTGTACCAATGGCCTAGAGACGGCCTCGATGGGGATTCCACTTACTTGGCAATTACCACGTGCCTGTGTAAACGGAGCTCCGCTCATAATGTAAACGACTGCATTCTAGTCTGAGATATAATATAGAAACCAACCTTTTGTGTATATACTAAAATCCAAGGTCTCAATTTTTTTATCTCATTTTCCGCCTCCTCCACCATCCACACTGTATTATTAAAATATTCCAAAAAAGATAATTTTAGGATGTCTTGAAAATGATTTAGCTGATCTAATTTGTTCTTGTGGCAATGATATGAAATAGTTATTTTTATTGAGCCCCTACAAAATTATTTGGGCCATTACACTCATTTATGCCAATAAGATGGAATAAAATAACATAAAAAAATCAAATGTCTACTTTCCTTTGTTATTTTTTTTTACGCGTTAGCGATGCTGGACAGTTCTCCCGTGTCTCCGATATTCTCACGGGGGAAGCGCCAGAGAATTATCTACAACCAGTCCCCACATCCCGCAGGGTTAGTGCCCCCCAAGACGACTGCCGTCTGCATTTGGCCTGCCAATCATTCGGGTGATTTTTGGTAGGCCGGTATGGTCTTCAATGCTGAGAGCAGCGTAGGCCTCATCTCAAAGAGAACGTCGATTATCAGGACGACCATCTTGACCGAGTAGTCTGGGTATAGCGCTCGGAGCTCATACCGGAGATCTCGGTATTTAGTCCGTTTCTCCTCCTCCTTCAAGGTGATGTTTGTCTCGGCAAGTGCCGAGAACTCGATGAAATACATCACCTTGGTCTAGTGGTCGAGGAGGACTATGTCAGGCTTGTTGGCTTGAATCAGCCTGACGGTCGGGAACGAGTAGTTCCAATAAATTCGGCAGTTCTCGTTCTCGACAACGGACTCGATCTCTCCGGGAACATCAGGCAGCACTGGTGTTCGGTCTACCTCCTACGAGTGCCGAAGATTGTAATACAGCACTCGTAAAGCGGCGTTATGTCTGTGGATGTAGGCCGAAGTTGCGTAAATCGGACATGCAGATAGTAAATGCATGAGCGACTCTCTCGCCTGATGGCAGGTCCTACAATTTAGGTCGGGGACCTCTACACCCATAACACGACTGCGGTAGACCAAGGTGTTAATAACACCATCTTGGCAGGCCACAATGAATCCCTCGGTCTCCGACTTTAGCCCTGCTGACCTTAGGAATGTGAAGGTCAGCTTTGTCGATAAACCCAGTGTCTCTATGTTGTTGTAGAACACTCCATGCATGGGTTTATCGACGTGTTGCCTGAACAGATTTCTCTGCTCGGCAGCTTGTTATTATTATTATTATTATTATTATTATTATTCATATCATGGTGGAAATTGGCCGGGTAGACCTCAAGGGTTTTTTTTTGTTCTCAGGGCTCGTCTGTTAATAAAAACTCCGAGGGCACTGCAGCCTCCTGGGCTTATTGTGCTCTCCCTGTCATGTTTCACTCCGCCCACTCCAGTACCCCTGTACCCCTAATCAGGTGATACAGGTCCATGGTCGGGCGGGTGCTGATGAATTCCGGGTCCATTCGTGCTTGCCCGCAAATACCATGTCTTCTGCGAGCCAGTGCCTCGCAGTTGAATATGATGTGATCGACCGTTTCCGGCTCCTTGGTGCATAGTCTGCAGTCTAGGTTGCCGTCAAATTTGCCGATTGTATTTAGCTACTTCTTTACTGGAAAATGTCCAGTCAGAAGTCCTACTATTAGTCTTAACTGCGTCCTGTTCATTGTGAGTAGTTCTTCAGTTTGTTTTGCACATGGACCTTTAATGAGTGTTTTCCCATGTCGATTTCCTGGAATGTTCCTCCAGTGATTTTTGTGTTTGCTCTTGACCCAGTCTTTAATCGCCCTTCTGGCTGAGCTTTTGGAAATACCCAGCGCGGGTTCTGGGCCATAGAATGTATTAGCTGCCCCTTGTCTAGCAAGTTCATCGGCTTTTTCATTGCCGTCAATTTTGGAGTGTCCTGGCACCCAGAGTAATTTGACTCTGTTCTGCGCACCCAGAATTTTCAGCTCTTCATGGCAGTCCCATACCAGTCGAGATGACACTCTGTTGGAGGCTAGTGCCCCAAGTGCCGCCTGACTGTCTGATGCAATGGAGATCTGCTGGTTGACATATTGTCGACTTACATTCTCGCGTACACATTCAAGTATAGCCAGAATCTCTGATTGGAATACAGTGGCATGTTGCCCAAGGGAAAGACTTATACTTGCCCTGGGTCTTTCACTATGTATTCCAGCTCCAGCTCCTGTGCTCGTCCTAGACCCGTCAGTGTACCAGGTTAGGCCCTTACGTAGCATGTCAGGAGCTTCTTTTAACCAGTCCTTCCTATCTCCAATGGTGATATTGAAGGGCTTGTTGAAGGTGATTTTTGGTATCATGTAGTCTGACCTTATATTCAATAGAGGGTCTTCTACAGTGTTTATTATCCTCAAGTGTCCCCCAAATCTAGCTCCGTGGAGACTCGGGGTATTTGAGTTTTGCAACCTATATGCTCCCATTCTGGCCTCTCCCTGGATCACTATGCTAAGTGGAAGGAGGTCCAGTAGGGTCTCCAAGGCTGCCGTTGGGGTGCTTTTCATAGCACCCGTAATTCCTAAGCAGGCCAGTCTTTGTACCTGGCTCAGCTTATTCGCCGCTGTAGTTTGTGTTGTCTTTGACTACCAAACTAGAGCAGCGTACGTTATGGTGGGTCTTATAACGCTTGTGTAAAGACAGTGCAGTACACTAGGCCTGAGCCCCCATGTTTTACCATAGGATCGCCTACAGGTTGCCAATGTGGCTACCGATCTATGTATTATCCTGTCTAGGTGTTGGTTCCAGGTAAGCTTGGAGTCTATAGTAACTCCAAGGTATTTAACCTCTCCCGACATCTGCAGTTGTGTATCTTGAAGGACTAGAGGGCCTAAGCCGTCCAGACTTCTTCTTCTAGTGAATGGGACGATGTGGGTCTTTAATGGGCTGACTTTCAGCCCTTCCTCATCGGTCCATTTTTTGACCATGTTCAGTGCCATCTGTAATCGATCCCTGACTATGTTATTAAACTTTCCCCTAACTCAAGGGGTGCACTTGGTTACAGAATCTTTGTAGACTCCTAGTACACGGCCCAGTAATGTGACACTAAGAATCACACCCACCCCACAGGTTAAAAGGGTATATTCCACACTTTGTTTTCTCTCACGAATTTCTCCCCTACGACTTCCCAGCTGGTTAGCTTGTTTTTACATTTTCATTTAGATTTCCCCCCCTCATTTCAAGGGTGGTTTGATAGGTCTAACTGCAATATTTCTTGACTTATTGGACATTAAATATGCTCCAGGTATGCATCTTTATTGCATGATAACAATGTTATCAACATAGTATCATCTGCCACAGCCAACTGTCTAGTACATAGTCATAGTGCCGCCAAATATGCATATCTGGAGCATATTTAATGTACGATAAGTCAAAAAATATATTTGAAATCAAGAAGAAAAGATCTTAAGGAAAATATAAAAATAGATAGTGTTCTACTTTAAAAAACGCACATTAGCTTTTATATCTGGTGACCTATGCAGGCCATTTAATTGTTTAGTTAGTTGCATTTAATAAATCCGGCATAACCTACAACTATTTTTAGAACGCTAAATGCAAGAGTTAGAGGAGTCAAAATATAACGAGTAACCCTGTACAATTTTGAAGTGAGAGAAATGTTTTGAAATAAAAAAAGGAATTTCGCTTGTATGTTCACAGTTTCAGCTTTACGTCTTATTAAATGTGAAATCACAAGAATCCGTTTTTTATACAAACATGTTAAATACTTATAACAGTTAATATCTTATTTAATGTCAAATATATAGTTAGATATTTCTTTAAAAAATACATCAGAACTGAAATCCAAACAAGTTTATAATCTCGCTAAAAATTTTAATTTATTTTATCTACTTCCGAACACATCTATTTTGCTGCAGACTATATATCTAAAAGGTATCCGAGATTTCAATAGAGAACTCAATAAAAGAGACAGCTTTTATGTTTAGTAATTCCCCTTATCTGAGTGTTGCCAATACTGCAAAAGTATTGTATCTTTGACCAATTATCTTAAAACAGGCTAGACTGAGAAATATTTTTCGTGAAAAAGGAACAAATGAACAGCGAGTTTATGTAAAACGGATAAATAAATTGGGTTCACCGACGTCGCTAAAGGGGCATAAAAAGTCCACCAACAAATTACTTATTTTCTTGATGAATTCAAATCAACTTGCATTTACTGTGCTAAAAGAACTTTAGTTTTACTTCGGGTGAGAGAAAGACTAGTTAATTTTGAAATTGTCAGATTATTTTATCTAAATCGCCTAATGTCTTGTCATAACGAGTAGAAGTCAGTCGACCTATGATTAATATTTTGCTCGATTGCGGTTTAATTTACTTTTATGTGGTGCTACTGATATTTAAGTACAGCCAATATTTATTTTAACCAGTTCTTCAGGGTGAACACTTCGTACATTTTCTCTAAAGGTTTGTCAGGTTTCTTCCTTTTCAAATGTGTTTGCTACATGCCAAATATTATTGTCTTTTTTTGGCATTGGCATTCATGACATTTTTTACAGACAGTGAAATTTTATTAGTCATGTATTAAAAAAATATATCGCAAAATCGTAATTAGGGTCCAAAAAAACCATTTGGAGACTGTTCTCTAATAAATATTGAAAAGTAGCTATCTAAAAGAAAAACTTTGTGTAAAAATATTAATGAAATCTTTGCATTCTTTCGATAACCTGAATTCTGGTTATGCCAGCAAATTAAAATCCTAAAATGAATTTGTCTAATTTCTTATTTGACAATTCTCATTCTAACACTAGCATCCACACAGTCCCCTACGTCCATGCAGATTAAACTAGTATCTACACAACCCCCTACGATCATGAAGATTTAGTTAAAAATGAGAACAAAAGCCTAAAATGAATTTCTATGAAAGTGTGAAATGATTATATTTGACATTGGCTGATAAAAAAAAACAACCGCACCTATCTATCTAACTAGTATTGGAGCCTATATACTCTATGCATGCAAATTCATTTTAGGATTTTAATTTGTTGGCATAACCAGAATTCAGGTTATCGAAAGAATGCAAAGATTTCATTAATATTTTTACACAAAGTTTTTCTTTTAGTTATAGATAGTTATTTTTTCAACTGTTTGCAAAATTCTGTAAAGAATGTGTTTCATAACTTAACTAGTTAGCGCATAGATAAAGCATTCTACCTCTCTATTTAGGGGTGGTTGCAAATAAGCGGTTTAATGATTCTTTTCATTAAATCATTGATAATTGATGTTCTTTCTGGATGCTTTGAACCACTAGACACCTCAATACTGAATTATATTGAAATATTTCGTGAAAGCACGAGTTAAATATAGGGGTGAATTCATCCCTTAAATGAATAGGGTAAATCCACCGGTTCAAAATTGCATCACGCATTCATACGTGTATTTGAGAGTTTCCTAAATAATTCTAGAGTAAGAAAGCCTTAAAATACCATTTGGTTTAGAAAATACGACATTTTGAAGAAAAGCATCATTCTTGATGGGGTCGGAAAACGTATTTTTGCATATTTATATTTTTAGTTTCCGTAAAAAAACTTTAACCATTAGTTCGTGTCTATATAGGACGCACTGAAGAACTTGCATCTTGTTAGAATAAAAGTTACCTTCGGTTGGTTATAACGGTAAAATATGTTTTTTCAACTCGGGATAAGATGGGTAAAATGCCCCTTGACACGGATTTTGAAATAAACCTGACAGGATCATTCCTTAGGCCTAAAAATAAGGTTAACAGGGTCCGTCTATCAATATGGCCCCCTTTCCCAAGAGAGAACCCACTTCAGTTTTGTCTTTTACAAAAATTGAACCAATTTAATATTCTAAAAAAATTCATGCATATAGTATTCCCAGAGACCTACAACCTCAATTTCTTGGGGTTCTATTGGGCCCCACTAAGGCCTTTTAAAATATTTCTAAAATTTTTAAAGTCGAATATTTTTGTTATGATAAAGAGGTGCGGAAAATTTTATTTCATCACATTATTTGAGACCAAGTAAAGCAATTTTTAAGGTAATTTAAAAATTTCCAAACCCCGTACGTCAGGCACGAAAATTCACATTAATTAGATAGGAGTAGCTTTGAAAGCTTGGGTAATGAATCAACCGCTGGGGCAAGGGACACTTTCCTGGAACCAACAGTCACCCCCTTGAGGTAAAAAGATACCCCGTGTGGTCCAAAGACCACCTTCTTTCATAAAATGTTATCTTGTTGGGGTCAAAAGTCACCTGGCATGGTTGAATAGTCTCCCAGACAGCAAAAAGGTAAGCAGAGGTTGAAAGGCATCCCCTGGTGTCAAAGATCACCCCCTCCCGAGATAAGAAATTCTCCAGAATTGGTAAATAGTAACTCCTGGGGTCAATATTCATATAGCGTGTGTAGCAAGCCGACTAACTTTACAATATTGTAAGTTGTATTGCTATATTCAAACAGGGATTATCACCACGATACTAATTGTATTATTTTTTATAATAAAATTTAATTTTGGCAAAAATTGTTTCTTACTTTTAATTTTTTGTATATCATAATGAATACGTACCTGGGGGGTGGGGGTGGGGAATTTGTCCAGTGCGTGCCTTCTTACTCTTTAGGAGACTATTCACTCATTGCCAGATGACCTTTGATCCAAGAGGGAAACTTTTTCACTAAAGAAGGTGGTCTTTGGGCTCCAGGGGTCAACCCAACGGGGTGACTATTGATCCCAGAGGAATGTCTTTTGTCTCAGAGGTTGATTTATTACCCAAGCTATAAAAGCCATTCCTCCTATCTAATTAACGTGAGTTTTCGTTAAGAAAATGAAAAAATTGAATTTTGGGTCTGACGCACGGGGTTTAGAAATGTTTAAACTACCTAGAAAATTGCGTTACTTGGTCACAAATGATGCTATGAAATAAAATTTTCCGCACCTCTCTATTATAACAAAAAATACTCGACTTTAAAAAAATTGAAAAATATTTTTAAGGGGCCCAATAGAAGAGCCCCAAAAAATTGAATCTTGGGATTAATTACTATATGCATGAATTTTTTTAGAATTTTAAATTGAAGCTATTTTTGTAAAAAAAAAAACTGAAGTGGGCCCTCTCTTGGGCGGCAGGGGGGGTAATTTTGATATACGGACCCTGTGGATCTAATTTTTTGGTACAAGGGACGAGCCTATCAGGTTTATTTCAAAATCCGTCGTATCCCGAGGTACCCTTTCCGAAAATGACCGGAAATCGAAGACGCCGCGGCCAAGAATGTATTAAAAACTATTTTTGCAATATTTGGTTCATGAAAAATCTCATATTGATACTTAATGCAAAAAGTACCTTCGGTCGAATCACATGAAATTTCAAACTTCATTTGCCGGAATACGCCGCGACCCCGAAGAAAAATGCATTTGAAAGCCTTGTTCGCCCCTCTCTCCTAGAGCGTTTTACCAGGGCTAAAGTAATAAATAGTGAGGGTTCATTTTTCGACGTCATGCTACGCACTATTGTCGGCGTCAGCGGCTCAAACAGACGTTTCGAATGAAGTGTAGTAATAATTAACAACTTGGTGTGATGAATGAGATATCGAATTAATTAAAATTAAAAAAACCTCAATTATTGACAGTGTTTAAACAAATTGAATTATAAACAAAAAGTATGCTAGTATAATTCTCAAAATAAAATACATTTCTTACAGAAAGTCAATATGTGTGCAGGATTATTTCGCTTCGTAGTTTAAAGTTCTCGAGAGACTTGTTTATGTAAATAAATTAAAATTAATAATGATTACTTCTCATAAATTGTGATTGGCGACATCTGGGTGGCTGGAGAGGATCTACAGCTTGCAATTCTTAATGAATACATTTAAATTTTGCTTCGTCTACTATTAGAATAGAACCATTGAATTCCATAATAATTCGTCAAGGGGCCATCCATAAATGATGTCACGGTTTAAGGGGGAAGGGGGGTTCTGAAAGATGTGACACTTTGTGAGAGGTGAGGAGAAGGAGCTAAAGCAATTGTGATGTCACAATATAAGAAAATAATTTTATGCCTAATATTTTGATTATTTATTATCAGCACCTTTGATATTAGTAATTTTCATAAAAGTTACTGTGACGTGACCGACAGGGAGTAAGGAGATCAGACGAGCGTGACAATGTGTGACACAAGGTGGGAGGGAGTCCAAAATTGGCAAAAGAAGCGTTCAGTTTAACTCGCTCTAACTCAAAACCGGGTTTTCAAATATTTACCATATTATCACAATATATTGGTTAACAAAATATGCATATATGGGGATCAAATTATAAGTGTTGAAAATATGTTTTTTTTCTAAGGTTATGTCTGAAAGTGTAAAGAAATTGACTGATAAATAAAAGCTTCAGCATGGCTTTATATCTCAGTAAATTAAAGAGAACCGCTGCCTAAGGAATCACTACTTCCACATCAAGATTTTTCATCCCAGTCACTTTAAAGGTAACACCTTGATTATATTTGCAGTCTAGTATGTGGAAATTATTGATTATAGAATTTTAATAATATTTGTTGCAGATGTCATTGAAAAATTTGAGGCGTTGGTTTTTACCACATACGTTAAAAATTAAGTTTCTAGCTTGCTCTACTTATTTTCCCCTATTCACAACCTCCCACCCCTTCAACGGAATCATTTCAGTCGGATGTCATTATATACATATATGTACTAACTTTCAAGTGAATATCTCAATTTTATTGTTATCAATCCCTTTAATAGTTGAGGTGTTGGTTCAGGGTTGAAACATATTAGAAAGAAATCTGAGGCTTTCGCTTCTAGTATATACACCAAATTCCAAGTTTCAGTATGTTTACCAGCTTGCTTAACTTATTTTTCCCTATTTACCTCTACTTACTCCACACTCCTTCAACGGAATCATATCAAAATATAATCTAGTTTCAGCTGTCGTTATAATACATACGTGTACAGTATTTCAAGTAAAAATCTTAATTTAATTTTATTAATCCTTTTAGTGGTGCGGCGATGGATGGATGGGGGGGGGGATACATAATGAAAAAATTGAGGCCTTCGCTTCTAGTATATACACCAAATCCCAAATTTCTGTACTTTTACCAGCTTGCTTTACTTATTTTCACCTATTTATCCATATTTAATCCCCAACCCTTCAACGGAATCATCTCAAAATATAATCTACTTTCAGCTGTCGTTATAATACATACGTGTACCAAATTTCAAGTAAATATCTCAATTTTATTTTATCAAACCTTTTAGCAATGGAATGGGGAGTCGAAAAATATTATAAAAAATCTGAGGTCCTGGCTTCTAGTAGATATTATACCGAATATCAAGTTTCTGTACCATTACCAGCTCGCTTTACTTCTTTTCCCCTATTTACCTCTATTTAACCCCCAACCCGTCAACTGACACATCTCAAAATATAATCTAGTTCCAGCTGCCGTTATAATACATACGTGTACCAAATTTCAAGTGAATATCTAAATTTTATTTTATCAACCCCTTTAATAATAGAGTAGTATTATAAAAAAAATTGAGGTCTTGGCTTCTAGTGCATATACTGAATTTCAAGTACTCTTACCAGCTTGCTTTACTTATTTTCCCCTACTTACCCCTATTTAACCCCAACCCTTCAACGGAATAATGCCAAAATATAATCTAATGAAACATATATTCTTTATAGGATTTTGCACAGTGGAAAGAAAAGCTATCTATGAGAACTAAAGGAAAAACTATATATATAAATATTAATGAAATCTTTGCATTCTTTCGATAACCAGACTTCTGGTTATGCTACCAAGTGAAAATTCTTATCAGCCATTCTCATTTTAACACTAGCATCCAACCTAGTCCCCTACGGCTAAGCAGGCTAAACTAATATCCACATGATCCCCTACGATATGTAAATTCAGTTAAAAATGAGAACAAAGGCCTGAAATTAATTTATTTACGTACCTTGTCTTTAAAAATTTTTTCCAATGAATTACATTTTCATAAAATCTCATTCAGTTTCTTGGAAATGCTTAGCCTTTGAGTCATCAATAAGGACGAAAAACGTTTCAAAGGCTAAGCATTTCCAAGAAACTGAATGAGATTTTATGAAAATGTAATTAATTAATATACTCGCTGTATATTACAAATATCTAATATTAGACAGAGCTGGCGGCCGCGGAGGCACTATGATCGTACCTCTGGCTGGAATTTTGTAAAGTGATTGGGGCGACCTACAAGAAGTGTCATCTGCAAGGATTTTGCTCAATACCCCTGCAAAAGACAAGTCAGACAAGTCAAAAATGAAAAAATCCTACTCAAAAAATATTTGTACCGCCGGCTGAAAATTTGCATTTTACCTTTTTGAAGGTCACCAATGATGTATGTAAATCGTCAGACGGCTAGGTCACTGCTAAAGAGCTGTCAGACGCCCTCAAATTTGTAATTTTTTTTCGACAATTTTTTTGTGTTACCTCCGTCTGACGTTTTAACATATTACCTCAAGGGCCATTCTAAGCACATGTTAAATTCGTCAGACGAGAATACCGCTGCGAAGTCCCTCTGCAATGCCACAAAATTCTGGCCCGCCTGAAATTCGTAATTTTTTTATCTAAAATGTTTTTTCGTTACCTCCATCTGACGTTTTTACATGCTATTTCAGAGACCTTTCTAAACACATGAAATAATCGTCAGACGAAAAAAAAAAAAAAACGCTGCAAAACCGCCCTGCAGTACCGCGAAGTTTCGGCCCACCCGTCCGTAATTCGACTCGAGCGCGCTTCATATTATTTCTAGTTAGTTATTTAGTCCCATAGGTTATTGAACATTGGTCCAATGTTATTTTAATTTATTGAAATACGTGTTACGTTACTATATAATAAGAGACAGTCAATATAAGGGAAAAGTTTACAGCATATCCACATAAAAGCTAAGATTTTACATCTGAATAAAATAAAAATGTTGATTTTGTTATACTATCCAGAAGCAAAATGCTGTTATATTATTACTTACCATAATGGGTAATTTATGTAGCATTCTGAATTTCTGAAAGGAAAACATGTTTAGAGTTTTCTAAAATGAATTTTAACATTTTTTTTCAGCGCTGGGTTAGTTTATTAAAGAAAGAAGATAACTGATGTATACAAAAAAAAAGTAATTTTAATTTAGTTGTCAGAATCATTGTCGTCGTCGCTGATATTAGCATCCGAGTTGTTAAAATCATCAATGAAATCGTCTTCTTCGATATAGGCGTCCCATAGTTCTTCCTAATTGGATTCGCAGTGACTCTGTGTCTCTGTAAGATAATAAAAAGAATAAATTATTAGGTCAATATTTGAATTCCAATGTTAGCGATGATGATGGCATACCTGAATCATTCTTTTCTCTGTTATCAACAGTAATATGATCCACTGCTGACGGCAATTGTTCGCCTTCGAACCAAATGAAATCGAAGTTTCCATCGTCGTTTAGACACCAACCATGCTCTTCGGGACGTTTAGTAGTTGGATTTTTTTGGTCCGCATTCAACCATATTTGAGTAATATACGTTGTTCGCAGCAAATGTTGACGTGTGAGATTATAATAGGGTGCCAGGTTTAAGTGGAAAACTTGATGCGTCAGTATTGCGAATTTTTTTCTGGAACAATTTTTTGTTTGTATGTGGCATCAAACATTGCTAAGCGAGCCTCGTAGACCGTCTTGACATATTTAATGTTGTACATAATGCATACGAATTCCTCTATTACTTCGTAAGCAGCAGGATCAACGTTATTTCCTCCTAAATCTTCAAAGGCTTTCTGGATTTCAGGAGACTTTTTTAGAATCTTCTATGGCTTGATCTTGCCTTTACTGTAAAAGGCTGGATTATAGTCACACCCTGTGAATGCATGAGGGCCTGGTAGAGCTCTACAAAGTCGTACTACCAAGTTGGAATACAATTAGGTAGCGTTGATGTAGTGCTGCTAAGTTCCAACTCCAACGAGCATCCATGATTTGAGCGATTCTTTCGTTTTTTTCATATTGCCGAACAATATAATGAGTACATCCGTGCCAGAGCTGCGAATCACAATATTGCAGTCGATATGAATTTTAGATAAAAAAATTAAGAGTTTCAGGCGGGCCGGAACTTTGTGGCATTGCAGAGGGACTTCGCAGCGGTATTTTCATCTGACGAATTTAACATGTGCTTAGAATGGCCTTGTAGTCGAGTCGCTGTATCGAAATTTATAAAAAACCCAAAAAACATTTAATACTTTACCGATTTTTTTGAAACTTTGGAAATATCTTCTTGGTTCCATAAGTCGAAAAGTAAGAGTTTCTTTTTTGTCGGTCGAACCTCCGACATTGTTAAATAAACAAATTAAGTTAACAATTGAATAACTTCCTGAATAATTATTCAAATGGCTGACATTTTTTAGTGGTGTTTTGGAGGTCGCTGATTACATATATATATAAATTTAAAAATTCATAAATAGTATTTTTTTATTAACAAAAAATTTATTAAGATACCAAAAATCCGTACGCATTTCCAAATAAACGATGATTTTTAGGGAAGTATATTATATTAATCATCATATATATCAGGCACATATTTATGTGAATCTTATAGATACATCGTATGTAGGTATACACCAAAAATAGAATTCCACTATACCACATATTCTGGAAAATATACAGGGTGTAATCAGTTTCATGTCATTAAAAAAACTGGTAATGGGGACCGACTAGACAAACAAAAACCTTTATGACTTTTCCCTCTAGCGGCACTTTGGAAAAACTGACCTAGGTCAACCTGTTTAATATTTTTTTTTTTTAATATTAATGTACCGCCTCAACCGAACTGAGGTAATTATAAAGAGGCAAATAATTCGTTATCTCTTCCTGCACAACTGCAGGCAAATAATGGCCGTAGAAGTTTAAACAGAGCATTTCTTTACATGTGTGTCTTTTAATTTGGAACAAAATATGGAATTAATGTTTATAATTCAGAATATTTAAATGTGATTTATTAACGTTTGTAACATAAATGAGTGTCCTGGGTTAAAAGCCTTACCTAAGTAAATTATTCGAAATCTGCGTCTGCATCAGTACACAGTTCGGTACGTCGAATTAAGGGACATACGTACTCCGTTCAACACTAAACAATAAACTATCAACTAACGTTGTCAATAAAAGAAAAATAAAGAAAAACTTGGTCCAAAATCCAAAACGGAATACAAAAGAACGAACAAGTAAGTGTGTCTGTATGTAATCAAGAATTTAATGACTTGAACGGTAAACTCAATAAAATAAATCTTCACTATAAATACACAGCGACCCGAAATTCAAAAATAACAAAAACAGCGAACGGCGGGTTGACGTGTGTACATAACAAAACACCCACAGAAACTAAATATTGCACAAGGAGAGTCAGAGAAAATTTTTTTCAGATCAGATCTACTAAACACTCAGAAAACGTCGACGTCTTTCATCTTATTTATCGCACCCCTAAAGACCGCCGACATTTTAAGCTATCTACACAAATATTGAGTATCATAGGCAAAGACACGCGCGACGACCTAAACCTACCTCAATATTCCAGCAGTTCTCAAAAGATTTTATTGAAAATTTGCGAAATTTTTGTTTATTTTTTTTCTCCAAACTATGAGCTTTGGACCCCATGTTATATCAGGTTTTTTTGTTTGTCTTGTCGTTCCCTACCACCAGTTTTTTTTAATGACATGAAACTAATTACACCCTGTATAAAAGAATTTTTTCGTTGGAAAAGTGAACCTAAATAATTAAAGAACTCAACGTGTTTTTGGACTATAACAACAACAAGTGATAAAAATCTGCTAGAAATTAAGAATACTGGAGGGTACGTTCATTAGAAACATTTTGTTTTTGGTTTCACTCAAAAAATCGAATTCGTTTTCCAGAAATTAACAAAAACGGAGCGGTTTTCCAGCTGTACACTGGTGGGATGGGTGTTTGTGAGGGGTCACATTGAAAACAATAATAGATATCGACTTCAAACAAAAAACAGTCGAAAGGTACGTTTATTAGCTTAACTTTGCATTTTATTCCATTCAAAAATTCTGAACCATTTTCCAGAAATTCAAAAAAACGGGCGATTTTCCGACCACGCGCTGGTGTGATAGGTACTTGTGATGGTCGCATTTGAAAAACAACTATAGATATCGATTTTAAACAAAAAGCAGTCGAAAGGTATGTTTATTGGCTTAAGTTTGCTTTTTATTACATTCAAAAATTTTAACCGTTTTCCAGAAATAAAAAAAAAAAAACGGAGCGATTTTTCCGGCCGTAGGCTCGGATGCTTATTAGTAGCGGCCTTTGAATACAATAACTGATTTGGATTCCAAACCAATAACATTTGAAACTTACGTTAAGCATGGTCATATTTAACATTTTGTTATATTAAGAAATTTGGTTTCTCTGAGAGTTGTCATTTTTTTAGAATGACATATTTACAAAAGTATTTAAAATAATGGATAGTATTACGGCCATTTTGAATCCGCCATTTTCAATTCCTACTTTTCGATCTTAAATTAATAATTCGCGACCTAAGAAGCTTTTCTGGAAATTTTCCGATAGAATTATGAATATTCACAGAGAATATTCCAAACAATTAGTGTCACAACCGCCATTTTGATTTTGAACTCTTTGATATCAAATTCGTAATCAGCGACCTCTGACCCCCCCCCCCCCCAAAAAGTTTGAGCCAATTTCAGTTATTTTTCTGGCAGCTATTCAATTGTTAGTTAAAAATATACGAAATAATTAATATATGCGCCATTTTGATTCCGCCATTTTGAATTTGAACTCTTTAATATCAAATTCGTATTCAGCGACCCCCAAAACCTCCCTAAAAAAATGCAGTCATTTTGAATAATTATTCAGGAAGTTATTCAATTGTTAACTTAATTTATTTATTTAATAATGGCGGAGGTTCGACCGACAAAAAAAACTCTTGACTTTTCGATTTATGGACCCAAGAAGATATTTTCAAAAAAATCGGTAAAGTATTAAACATTTTTTGGGTTTTTTAAAAATTTCAATACAGAAACTCGACTATTGAGGTAATATGTTAAAACATTAGACGGAGGTAACCCAAAAAAATTGTCAAAAAAAATTACAAATTTGGGGGCGTCTGACAGCCCTTTAGTAGTAACCTAGCCGTCTGACGATTTACATACATCATCTGCGACCTTCAAACAGGTAACATGCAAATTTTCAGCCGTAGGTAAGAATATTTTTTGAGCAGGATATTTTTGAGTTGTCTGAAGTGTCTTTTGCAGGGGTTTTGAGCAAAATCCTTGCAGATGACACTTCTTGAAGGTCCCCCCAATCACAAAATTCCAGCCGGAGGTACGATAATAGTACCTCCGCGGCCGATAGCTCACAGTCTATATACTCGGTATTCAATTATATTTCAGTCATTATAGCATATTTTAAAATGAACTATTGTTTTTCAAAAATGATTTTCATTAAAAAAATTACTATTTCCCATATATATACGTCATTGACATAAATGTCAATTCTGGAATCTGTGTAAATTTATCGTAGAAACAAACAAGAAACCAAACTAAAGGCAATTTCATTACTTACACAAAACCGCTATGTATTTCTTGTAAACATTTTCAATTAAATGGATATTTACTAAAAACATCTAAAAGCACAATGTCATCTGCATTTCTTCCACATTACACATTATACGACTGCAAAGTTTTAGCCAGCCTATGTAATTATTTTTCCTGTACTATCATTGCTGCTTTATTTCTACAGTGATCTTAATTTAGAGAAACATTTGCACTTTTACTACTGTTTTGTAAATTTTACTTATGACTAATATTTATACAAAAGTAAACAAAAATGTTTATTTAAATTTTGTTATTGTTTGCACGTGATCCTATCGATATTGTGTACAGAAAATATATTTCCTATAAAGTATGGATGCTGTAGGAATATGATGAGATTTTTCTGGATGTTGAGAGGGTTCATAAAACGAAGTGGGTTTATGACTTTACAAATTTATAAGACCATATTATGGTTCCATTCTCGTATGATGCATAGTATGTAAAGTAAATCAACTGTGATTACTAATAAATAGTAAATTATTTGATTCTGAGTTCATTGGAACAGATTGGTACACTTGTACTAATAGGTGGAGAGTCGGCTGTACAAATATTCTACGAATAAGATACATGAAAAACTTTGTGTGAGTAAGTACTACCACAAACCTAGAGGGGGAGCGACCTTTCATATAAGCTAATTTTGCCTACGTCGTCTTTTTCGGTCATGATTGTTTATGTTTTCTAAAGTCACACAAATACATGAATAAAATGTACGTAAAAATGTAGGTTTTGAGGTATAGAGTCAAATTATAATAGGGTGCCAGGCTTAATTTACCCGCAACTCTGAAACATCTTCGATTAAAAGTTTTTTCTTTGTGTTTTCATAAATCATCGAATACATCAATTATTTTTCTAAATTAAAGTGCAAGCCTTCTAGTGCCTCTTCTTATTTGCTTGCATCCCCTCATGGCTGCTTGATTTTTAATTACTATATACAGTGTGTTCCAGGATAGATGTAACAAGATGTGTAATGGACCAAAAATTTAGGAATTTTGGAATGGGGATTGAGTCCTGCTTGTTGTAAAACTAAAGTATACAAAAATGACTTGATTTGGTGTTCTACAGGGTGTTTTATAAGAAAAGTTGTAAAAATCACCACTAATAAAGTACCTTTATTTTTCAAAATATGAAAAAATTCCACTAAGAAAAGTTATTTAGAATGCAATTTTATACTTCTGTACCGAATTTCAGGAATATTAAATTATTTTTTTGAAACTTCCCATTTTTTCAATAAATTAGTAATTTATTTTGAACCATTCAATTAAAACTGCATAGAAATTATTTTTTGTGAATTAATATTTAAAGTTATGCAGAAGCTAAAAGTAGGCTATGAGAAGCAGTGGATACACACTAATCATTTATTATTGACATATCTGTCAAACGTAGACAATATTATCCTTAATTTCTGTTTCAAATTAACGAACCAAGCATAAAAAATTAAGTGAAAATGGTACTCACAGTGCGTGAAAAAATTTATATTGTGCAATGCTACGGAATTGGTGGTGAAAACTCGCTAAAAGAAGTAGTAAGCCGATTTAATTTGAAATTTCTAAACACTGCTTTGTCACGTACTCAGGCTATGAGGATAATTAAAAAGTTTCTGGCTACTGGTAGTGTTCTTGACATGAAAAGAAAAATAAAAGCATATGATGAAGACAATGTTGGGGCTATTATAGCTCATCCTCTGTTATAGAAAATCCTAGGATGCCACTAAGAGAGAGGTCAGCTCTTATTAATATTAGCAAGTCTGAACTCCAAAGAATTTACAAGGCAAAGAGGGAGATGACGACCGTAGGTTGGATTTTTGTTTGACCATTGGAGAAAAAATCATGGAAGAGAAATTTTTTCATCATTTCATAATTTTCTCAGATGAATCCACATTCACAACCAATGTTGTTGTTTCATCTCAGAATTGTCGGTTTTGGGCTTCTGAAAATCTAAATTTTAGAATTCATTGTAGAAGAAAATATTATAAAAAAGTGAATGTGTGGTGTGCCGTTTCTTATCACCTTGGAGTTATTGGACCTTATTTCATTTAGGGAAGGTTAAACCAGCACACTTATTTACAGCTTCTTGAAAGATTTTCTGAAGAACATTTAAATATTTTAAGAGATATGCCTTTTTTTAGTAGAATTTTTTCATATTTTGAAAAACAAAGGTACTTTATTAGTGGTAATTTTTACAACTTTGCTTATAAAACACCCTGTGGAACACCAAATCAAGTCGTTTTTGGTGTGCTTTAGTTTTACAACAAGCAGGACTGTAGTTCAACAAGAAATGTATAAAACTACCATCATTTACGATAAAGAATTTCCCATAGAATGTGTAACAATTATATAAAAAGTTCAATAAATCAACGAAGAATATAATGTTTAATATAGTTTATTTGTAAATTCATTGATCAACGTTTGAAAAGGGCACGGTAATGTACTGAATAATAATAAATTAGTGACAGCAAACGAAAGAAAGTGCTTTTTCTCATATCATGATTAACTATCACAAAGTAACGGTTTCCACAATCGAATCTAGATATTTCTTATTCAGTATACAAATTGGTTAAACTGTGGTAAATATATAAGCATATAAAAATTGTTTCATGGTGGAATATATTGCCATATAACCATATTCAAATGGGAGCATATTTACATTTATTTCGCAGATTTCATATATTTTCGCTCCATTTATATCTGTTATTATATTTTTCTTTAACTCCCTTCTTTGGTGGAATACTTAGAATGCAAATTAGAATAAAATCTTATGTTTTTGTCACAATTTTACAGTTTGTATCTTGGAAATGGCACAGCAGCTAATATACAAAGTGTCTCAGCCCTGTGTCGTCCAAATATCCTGTCTCTCTCTCATGGATGATATCGAAAATTTTCAAACACAGGATAGTAGAGGGCATAAAGGAATGAATATTTTAAAATATAGAGGGTGGTCCATTTAGGCGTGACCTCATAAAGTTTTTTTTATTGGAACATTGGGTGTATTATTGCATATTTGAATTCTCCTTTTAAAGATAATTCTAACGATATGCCATTTGATGGGTCTGTGATAGTTTGGTACCATGAATTTGTACCAAAAACATAGCAACTTCATGAGCTTACTATGACGTGACTGTACAATATCTGGAGATCTACTTTACGCCAAAAATTGTCGATAGAGTTCTAGTTTACGGTACCGTTATGAGGTCTATAGAAATCGGCTATTTGATACAGAGTGAATGAGGAAACGCTAAATTTACTATTTCTCTTTTTTTTTTTTTAAATAAACCCTCTGTATACTCTACCACTTAATGATAGACCTTTTGAAGAGCTTTCCATGGATATAAGGTATCATATATCTGTCTGTCATGGGCGTCGAGATATTTAAACCTTTAAGGACTTCCTTCCAGATCTTGTTAAATGGGTACCATCCACTTACTTCACCGTAGGTAAAACTTCAGATGTGACTGAGTTATTTAGATACTATTCACCACATTCTATTATTAATTATTAATTTTGCTAGAGGTCAAACTTATATTGCGTGAAGCAGATTTATTTAAGCCACAATACTGTATAAATTTTATTTTATTTGCTCAAAGTTTGACCGGTCTTTATGTGATTTAAAGTGGAGCGACTCGGCACACGTCTGATCGCTATGAAAAATACTTTATCTCTTCTACGAGCGGTTTAAAAATGTACCGATCGAATGCAATAGGTATACTCTTCGTTTGTATTTGCGAAGAGTATAATGACCTATCAAACAAATTTTGTTTCCATCTGAAAGCAGAGCTACTATTTTTGTGGAGTCGAAAGAGTCAAAATTACGCTATTTTTAAATATCCCAAAAATAATGATTTTGGCGAATGACTTGTATTTATCTCTTTGAAAGCTTATAAAATTAATTGTAATTTGACGTCTTTGTACGATAAGAATTGATGTAGCTATGATGATTGGAAGTGTCATTTTCGGCGCTCCTTCCAGGCACTCGATTTTCAAGTGCACTTGTTAGATTTTGGCGGAAATGGTGACGTAAATAATATCTAGGGAAAAGTTAAAAGTCAATTAAATTTTCTTGAATTTGATAAATTTGAATAGAAACGTCAAACGTCCCCGAAATTGAAGATTGATCGTCATTTTTGAATTAATTTTGAATTGTGTCAAATATCTCGGCATTCATGACAGATGGACCCGTGATACCTTATGACGATGGAAAGCTCTTCCAAAGGGCTATCCTTTAGTACTCAGTTTCATATGCAAAATAAATGAGAAATTGTAAATTTTGCGTTTCCTGACTCACTCTGTATAAAATAGCCGATTTGTTTAGCTTTCATAACAGTACCATAAACCAGAAATTTCTTGATAAATTTTGGTGTAAATTAGATCGCCAGATGTGCTCCAGTTACAGAGCAATGAGCTCACAAAATTCTTGATACAAACTCACCCATATCATGGTATCAACCTATCACAGATCCATCAAATGGCTATTGTTCGAATCGTCCATAACAGGAGATTTCAAATATGCTATTACCCTATATACTGGGTATAACAGGATTATGGTATAACCCCCCCCCCCCCTCCTTTAGTTTTCGAGATAATTGATTGAAATTTAGGATATACTACATACATAATAAGGGGCACTTTTTGACATACAATTGAATTTTTCTTTTACTTCCGATTTCGCTAAAAGTGACAATAACTTTCGATTTTTAAATGGAAGATTCTATATATTATTGCATTTTTTAATTCTGCATAACTTTCTGATCATAAATAAGTGACATTTCAAACATCATTTTTTTTATAATATAATTTTTAGTTTTCCATTGAAGTGTGCCATGACGGTTCCGATTTATTCTAAATAACCCGTGTAATGCTACAGAAAACGAAATCCTGTTAAAAACACTAAATTACGTGATTTATGAGCAAATAAAATTCACCAAAATTGTTTTTGGGGCAAAACTCATTTTTTTCAAATGGAACCATATCTGTATCGTGGTACCATTTATCAGTACTATTAACAAGGAATTTATTCATATATCGTATTAAAATGTGCGATAAATACAAACAAAATTACAGCTAAAAGAAAATAAGACAATACAATTTTATTTTAATTACCTTGCTACACATAAGGTGGTTTTGGAATATAAAAAATTAACACAAAACATTACAACAGTTGGTCAAAATGCTGTCCATTAACGTCAATGTACTTCTGAACTCACATAGCTGTTTCTCAAAGAACGTTCGCCAATTGCTCGTCTTACTCGTAGCTCCAGGTCTTCATGGGTTGTAATGGCGGTTGCATAGACAATGTAAATGACCCCAAACAAAAAAATCGAGGGGCTTTAAATCAGGTGACCTTGGAGGCCGTATCAGAGGACCATTCATCGAAATTAGATTTTCTTCGAATCTCCGTTAAAGTTAATCAATTATTATCCTGAATCTTATTGGATATACATTCCCTGTCCTAAATCTAAAGGTAACTCATCTAAAATGTCCTCAGTCTCATTTTCCAGGAATCTCAAGTATCTGGCACCAGTCTGATCCTTCAAATATTATTGGACCAATGATTCTACTACCGATTATTCTAAGCCAAACATTGAAACCGAACCGCACTTGACAGTTACCCTCCCGTAATAAATTTTGATTTCTTGTGACCAATATTTTGTATTTTGTCGGTTAAATAATCCCAAATTTGTAAACCATGACACGTCCGAAAATAAAATCAGTCCCAAAAAGTCATTGTTTGGCTGCACGTTATTATACAAACTCCAATTGCAATATTCCATCCTACCTTCGTAATCACTTTCGTGCAAATGTTTAATGTTTTAACGGGATTTCGATATTTGTAGCATTACATGAGTCATTTAGAATAAATCGGTGCCGTCATGGCACACTTAAAATTATATTGTATTAAAAAATTGATGTTTGAAATGTCACCTATTTGGCATCGTTGGATTCAGAAAATTATGCAGAATTCAAAAATGAAATAATATATAGGGTGTTCCATTTAAAAATCGAAGGTTAGTGTCATTTTCGGCGAAACCGGAAGTGAAAAAAAATCAGCTGTATGTCAAAAAGTGCCGTCTAATATGTATGTAGTATATCCTAAATTTCAATCAATTATCTTCAAAACTAAAGGAGAAAAGGGGGGTAAACCATGATCCTGTTACACCCGGTATATACTGTAGAATATTTTCCTTTACCTTTCCTATACCTTTATGACCTCTACCATCCTGCTTTTCAAAATTTTCTATATCTTTTATAAGAGTCAGGATATTTGGGCGACACAAGGCTGAGACACCTTGTATTTCATATAGAGGAAACCCCCCGAAAACTTATTGCAACAGCGAATGTATTTAGTAGCCAGTTGACATAATAGTTGTATTTTATCGTAACGTGGCCAGTTCAGTTTGAAAGCAAATTTGAAAATAAATATAAACGGCCACAGTACGCTGAATATTAGTTCGCCAGAGAAAACGAGACAGGCAGGAAGCAATTGCCACGATCATTAATTTAAAAGCTACATATTGGGGTGTTTTTGTGGTGTAATGCTGACTGTTGTCTGGAGATGGCACTGAGATAGAACACGACACAACGAAAATGGATGGAAGCGCACACTGGCTGACCGGCAAGCGTGATCCGTCCAGGATCCGTCGGCTCTGCACCAAATATTATACACCGCCCATGCAAAATATTTTAGTGCCGTCTAAATTATGTGAAAAGATGCTAGATAATCCTGTTGTATGTGAAATATGTATTGTATCCTTTGATATATGCCACAGAGAAATATAATATTTAAACCGTTTTATAACATAGGTACAGTAATATATAATGTATTCACAATGTACACAGAGCCTCACAAGTTTTACAACCCGTTATTTTTATCCTTTTAAAACACAGTAAACATACATTTTATTATATATTTATAAATATTAAAATTACTATACAGTGCTTTCACCTCGAGGTAGACATCTGAGTAACTGAAGCAAATATTTTAAGAAGAAAAAACTTAGAATCCAATTTTACGGTGACGTCAGTTTCTCTGGATTTAGTTTCCCCTTGTGTATCTTGTTTACTACCTGACATCACCTATTCCTAATGTGTCTTGATGGATTTCACTTGCTGGGTCTACAGAGCTTATTGTTTAAAGGTTGTCTAGCAAGTGTTTGAGCTCATTCTCACTTGTAATTAAGGCGATATTGAACCAATTTACGCCTACCTATTAGAAGATACTGCCAAAATTTATTACTAACGGTGCCAAACATATCTTTTGCAACGGTTGGCCGGATTTTCCACTCTTAGAGCGGGTTCTTCTTCAAATGTACTTGCCTTCGATTACTAAGCCCACCTTGTAACTAGATGCGCTTACTGCTCTGATCGTAGTCTTGAAGTCAGGTGTTTAGGGACACTTCTTACCCTCTCTAGACTCATCAGGGTACTGAACACAGACCTAATAAGATCGTATGTGATTTGTGAAATTCAGTTGCCAATTGACACCACAGAGTCGCATAAAGTCGTCAAGCTTAAATTAAGTACTCAATGAAGAAATGAAATATGCGTATGAAAAATAAAATTCCTCTCTAACTAAATTTGTATAAAGCGATGCAGATCAGCGTACACCACTCCAGGTAAGTGGGTCACATCTCGAGGACCGCATGTGCCTCAAGCCCGCAATATTGTAACCTCATACAATGACAAGACCAAAAGATTTAGATTTCCAGACGATCTGTGTATAAAATTCCGTTAGGTTCGGAAAGATTTCAAACTGACTGTAATAATCGCGCTAAAATTTTTGATCCGCTTGTAACTAGCATTAAATATTCTGATTGGAGATTATGTGATAATCTGGTTGCTTCAGGAAGCGTATATGACTCATATGCTTTCTAGCTTTTTTCTACTCACTCAAGGCATATGTTGCATGTGAAACGGCGTTTCATCCTCTTTACTGGGATATATAACCTAATAAAGGAGACGGAACGCCGCTTCACAAGAAAGTGATCTCTATGAAGTCCGTAAAGCATTTTTCTAGAGGAATTTTTAAACTTTAGTGCAGTTTAAAAAAATATTTTTATCGATTTGTGACGAAAGACGGTAGTCAGCTGCGAATTTACCTCTTTTGCATTATGATTAAGTTAAGTGTAACGAAGGAATATTTTCTCTTTTTTAACTTCGTCGTTGGAGACGTTTCCTGAGTTCTATAATTGTGTCATCTGCAAATCTCAAATTAGGAGTCTTAGTTTCACCTATAGCGATTCCATGTCGCAAGTTCTTCTGTGTCCATCCCTTCCTGTGTTAACTGTGGGTATTGAAGGGTGGCAGAGTACAACCTTCTCTGATACTTTTGTTTCTTCGTATAGTGGGCGAATACAAACTAGATGTCTGTGTGTCCACATCTTCAATTATACAGTTCATCGTTTGTCCCATTTCACATAGTACACGATAGTACATGAAATAAAAGTATATATAGATAAGTGGTCGTATTTGTTCTCATTGCATCTTGCCATTTTACAAAACCTGCTTACTTAAGGGTCAATTGCACAGTGCGGGATTTGAGAAGGTACGAGCTCAGCTCGTAACTCGTTCTGGCTCGGTTATTAGCGAGGCGTGGAAAAACGGCGCGTGATCAATGGAGATTTCGTGGGGGGGTTTGGACTTGTAGGCTCGTCAGAACTGCGTGGAAGATCAGTTGACCACGATGCGCAAGTTTATTGTATATATTGTATATTATGTCGGTTTGTATATTTCCTCCATCCCACTTCCAGATGTTTTAATGGCTACGACTTTTTTATTAACTTCCTGTAAATGGCCAGTAATACAGCTGTTTCTTCTTTAACTCTTTCATTGGTGTCCAAGCCTCTGCTGTAATTTGTCCCATAACATTTCTATCTTTGTGCTCTAAATGCCATGGATTCAATATATTACTTCCTGTTTTTCCAACGCTTCGATGAACTGTTTTCTCTGTGAACCACGCTATAAATAAAACAATATAAAATTACGACTCTGAACTGAATCCGACACGGGAAAGGCTCGCGGAAAGGCGATGCTATACAAACCTACACAAACCATGTTCGCTCTGGCGTTATGATCAACGGCTGTGACTCACCAAAAAGCACCGACATCTCGGTGGAAGCCACGAACCACGTCCCCGAACCGCAGGCTATAGCAAGTCGCCTATTTCACACGGCGCGGGTTTTTTGGTTTGTTGAGCCTGTAGGAGATATTTGCCAAGACACCGATAACACAGCGCCACAAAAGAAAAAAGTTCTTGATCCGATGACCGATCATGGTATTACTAAGTATTTTTCGATGCTGAATCGGGATTCGAGATCATGAAAATTAGTATACCCCTTAAACTCTCGTGTAGAGGTAAAAACATGCCTTCAATGTGGTAAATTTATGAATATTAGTACTCATCATTAAGGATGGATTTCCGTTTGTCTTCACTCTCAGAATTAAAAACCCCAAAGTGCATCTCCGGTCCGGTCCTAAAAGTTTTCCGAACCCTTTTTGGGGGTTTAGGGGGGTAGTTTTCGCCCATTTCAGGGTGTGATTAAGGCAATTGAAGGAAATTCTCGTTAATGCACTGCGACCATTCTGCTGTGAAAACAAGGAACACTTGCTTTCCCAAATCTCCCTCCATCCCTGTCCAGCAGGGGGTAGTCTATACCCTTCTGGAAGCTTGATTTCGGAGCCTCATTCACCCTCTACCACATTTCCTTTGCATTCTCAAGAGCTTGTAAACTAGATGCTTTTACGATGCAGTTCTATGTCCAGAAGAGTATAGAAGAGGTGTATCAACCCTTTTCAGATCAAAAACTTTTTTTGTTTTGTGATTGATGTAGTGATTGTCACCCAATTTTCACCAACGAACTTAAGCGCCTCTGCCTTGATACTGCCCACATCAGCTACTCTGTCAATTTTTAATGTTTGTGTGGCTGCCTGCACGTCTGATTTTAGTATAAAAGGGTCGCGTTCGGAGATCTGCTGTTAGTCACGTCTTGACAGAATTGCCATGCCAGAAAAGTAGTATTGGCGCCAAACTAGCTCAGTTGAACTCTTGTTGGACCACTGGAATTAGGTCAGAATGTTGTTATTAACTTTGTCGTTGTGGGTTATGTTTGTGCGAACTTATCAACCCGTTTGTAAAACTTATTTTTATAGAGCTACAATTTTGTTTCAATTCAGTTGACCAGGTACCAGCCCCGTGCAAGTAAATGCTTCAAATTAGTATTAGTTTTCTCCATTATTAGTATCTACGTGTCTTCAAATTTCGAATTAACTTTGAATCATCCTGTTTAAACATCTTGAAAGTAAATGTGATCTGTTACAATATTGACGAACTCTGTCACTGCATGACATACATTTAAGTGTGTTTAAATATTTTCCAGTAGCAGGTTTGGCTAACTGGCAAACAATACAAATAAATTTATCCTTGTCCAATTATGTATATCCAAACTGATAATTTTGTGAACACGTCCTTTATGAATTAAATACAGTCAGATGTGGCGTGTTTTACATACCAGTTGATTGATTATATTTCCTTGTTTCGAGTTGAATTATGAAAGTCAGTCAGGCATTTTCGAAGGACCTCTTTCTGCTGGAATTTTAAATATTAATTTGTAATGTAGGGTACTAGTAAAAGTAGTAGCATAGTTATTTATTTCCTCACGCAAGCCTCAGTACAACAATTAAAACGTTAGTTTAGTTTAAGAATCCTCCAAAGGAGTTAAATAATTTTGCTGCGTTCTTTGGTTAGAACTGTAAACTTCCTTCTTTTTGCAAAAACTAAAACTTTTTGCATACTGGGGTAAGTGGTTTAAAGGTAATAATGCAATTTGAAATGTGGAGCAACATTTTTCTGACAGTCGTAATGTAAATGCTTTACTGTAAAGTTTTAAAGATTTGTACTACAGATTCTTTGTTTACTGCCGTCATTATAAATACTTTGAAATTATATCGCAACATAATGAGGTATTAACAAAATAAAATAAACCGGCCAAGTTAAATACAGATTTGATAGATGTATATTAATTATACTGATACTAAGATTATAGGTGGGTCGCGCTCATTTGATTCGCTATGGCTAGCGTCGAAAAGTACGAATATCTAAGCAATGCACGTTTGTGACTTCTTGTTATTCTGTATATGGCGAACATGCTGAAACATTGGTTTTCCATTTATTTTTCGATTTATGTTTAAATATAAAATAAATTACCACTAGGCTATCACATAATAATTATACTGCTACTATAATAGTACTTATGCAGTAAGTAGGTATTATTACGTTTACGACTACACCAATATTTTGCCAAAAAGCTTAGCTGGATGGATAAGGAGCCCTAAGGTATAAAGGAGGAGTACTACTTAACTTACCTAGTGGTCTCCAGGGCGATCACTAAAACTGCCTGAAGGGCTCCTCGTTGCTCGAACTGAACTGTTCAGTTCGAGCAACGAGGAGCAGCAGTAGCAGCAGTAGCAGCAGCAGCAGCAGCAGCGGTAGCAGCAGCAGCAACAGGCGGCTTTCAGCTAGAAAAAGTAACAAAAGTAACCAAAACTCCCTGGTAACCGAACCATTTTTCACTAGTTACTCGGTCCGACCGCACCGACGACTGACCAGGGAAGGCAACCGGCATGCACGGAGAGGGCAAGGACTGTTTGCATAAAGCAAAGCCATCCCAACACTCCCCCAACCAGAGGCCTACCCCGGAGGATCAACGGTCCAGTCCAACCGAGTTAGTGAGTTCTGTCTACTCCCATTATTTGTCTGCGACCGATTGTTGTTATCAAGGTGCAAGAGGTACGTGTAGATAATGCTGAGCCCTTCGATATCTGTCTTGGAATTTACCGTATTCGGTGTCTTGTAGATATTAATCGTTTCTAAGAATTCTCTTTTATGTGTGTTAGATTCTTTGTCTAATATGCCAACGTTATCATAAGCAAAGTTATGATTGTAATCAACAGCATGTTTGGCTAACGTGCAAGTTATTTTATTGTGTCTTATGTCACTTTTGTGTGACGTGATACGGTCTTTAAGTCTTCTCCCCGTCTGGCCTATGTACTGTTTGTCGCAACAATCACAAGGAATGTGGTGTATTGCATTCCTTGTGCAATTGCATTCTTTTCCACTTTATACTGTCATACTGTCCCCTCCTCAATTGATGTGGCCAGAAAATTGAGGAATATACGATTATGTCGAGAGAATTCGTAGCAAATGTTTGGAGACTTATATCTGGAAAGCATCAATCTGTCTGGTCTATGTTCCAAAGCTGTAAGAAAAACGGAAAAAACTAGAATGTTACCAAGTTTGACCTTCGTGTCTCCACGGTATCCCTGTAACGCCAAATCAGTGAGGCTGTAGATGTACCTGTACAATATAATACTAGTCAACTATGCTGGATTAAAGGACATGGTGCAATTCAGTAACGAGAGAACGGATATCCTAGCTGGCAAATGTTCTAAAAATTCCCTGTTACTCCAGAACCTACAATAACGCCTTTGGATTCAGTTCACAGTTTCCTAGTAAAAGCAGTATACTTGAGACACCATGTGGACTGTTGGAGTAGCTTAAGCAGCTGCAGAGACATCAAAATGGCTTTTGCTACACCCACTCTATTCCTAGATACAGAAGTATAAAGATATAGGAGAATAATCTATTTTTTTACGTAAGAGTACCAATAAAACACTCCAGACTAAATAAACACCTTCACAGACCGGAAGTTGCAGATGTCCCCAGGTGTAGAGAGAGTAATTTAGAAGACGAAACTGATGAGCATATGTTGTCATTACTCCGCTCTCTCGACAATAAATAGGAGAAGAAACTTCTTGACATAGTACAGCCTCATAACTGTTGATCGGCTGGAGGAATGAAAGGGTTGACGGTAGTGCCATTTAGTCTATTTCCGTGACTTCACTGCATGTGCACACACCCTCACCGGTCTATGCAGAGTTTAATAACTAAAATAAATAGAAATTTTAAACTCCTTTAATGTAGTAAATGAAGTTACTAAACAGACTACGTAAAGAATTAAAACTTTCTTTTAAACTATCCCCTCATTTACCCTCCATCATAGACCTTTTGTGTATATAGTACATAATAAACAAATCAGAAGCCGGTGACGTCCAACAGTCAACACAGAAACTTACTAACACTCTTACCCTCTATAACTATTCAATACCTATATTATGGTTTCCTATCTTATCCGTTGAGAAATTGCAATTTACGACCCTCGCCTAGCTGTTTTTATTGTTTACTGTCTCATGGTGTAGGGTTTCATTTGAATAATCGACCCTTCTCTTCTTCATTATTTACATCTTTGATCAATAACCTTATCAGTGCTTGATGGGTATTGTATACCCGTTATAAGTCATGGCCATATGATAGTATCAGTGTATTATGTTCTTTTATGCCGCTGTCGGATGCTGGTTCAATTGCATACCACTGAAAATTGTAGGTTGGCAATGTGTGTTAGTTATAGCATCGAACCGCTTGAGTTTGCTCTGTTCCTGCTTACTACTACAAATATACTATTTTCTTTTGCTTTATTTCACTTAGATTGAATTGGACTGTCGATAGATAAATTCAGTTTACTTGGGTTTTAAAACGATAACTAATTTATTCGTTATTTTCTTGTCTTTAATAAGAAAAACAAACTGCTAAATGTATATTTATATTTTTAGCAAGGATCTGCCTTTTATTTTCTTACTTTTTCATTTTACCGCTGATCTTGTGCACTAAATTAAAATTGTTAAGTAAATTAATGTATAATTGGAAAAATGAAATAGACATAATTAACACTTTCGAAATAAATACCCGGTCCGCTCTCAAAATTGAAATCGTTTTCTACATGTTACACATGGCAGTTTATGTGTTTTCGTACATTCGTGAGACATTAAATTATGTTTATACCAGCTAAATCTACCAGGCGCGTTGTTGCTCAGATGACTTGAATTAATCTCATAATCACTTGCTAAAACAACGTTGTGGAGTGGAAGTATAGTATTCGTAAACAAAATTAAAAAAATGTATTTTCTTAAAATAGCTTAGAATATCATAAAACGACGAGATTTTAAAAATTTTCTGTCTGTCGGTCTGTCTTGTTTGGTACATATATGTATCACGACGAGATATGGAACTAGATTATATCTTGCGGTAATTCCCTTGAAAGGGTGGGGTTAAATAAAGGTAAATGAGGGGAAATAAGTAAAGCAAGCTGGTAAAAATACAGAAACTTGGAATTTGGTGTACATACTAGGAATCATATTTTTCAGTCTTTGATTAAGCACTAGAAAATATGAAGATCTGAACCACATTATGCGATATTTCTTTCAGGTTGGAAGCGTAATAGAATTTTGAACCAGTGGATTTACCCCATTCGCCCCTTAAATTCACCCCTATGTTTAACTCGTGCTTTCACGCAATATATCAATAAACTGTGGGGTGGGCAATGGGGTGAATGGGATAAATCCACCGGTTCAAAATTGTATTACGGATTCCTACGTATATTTGAGAGTCTCCCAAACAATTATACAGTAAAAAAAACTTAAAATACCATTTGGTTTAGAAAATATGCCATTTTGAAGAAAACCGTCATTTTTGCACATTTAAACTCTTAGACGCCGTAAAAAATGCATAACTATTATTTCGTATTTATATAGGACACGTTGAAGTATTTGCATCTTGTTAACATTTAACAATATTCATTCATATCTAAACTTTAAAATTATCTATAATCATTGTCTTTATTCTTCCTTTTTCCGTTTTTTTTAAACAACTCCTACTCCAGAGGTGTGGGATTGTTTTCGTCTTAGACTTTTCTTTGCTTAATTGCAAAACATAGGAAACATTGGTTTTTTCATAAATTTAAACAATTAATAACTTCTTTATTTTCTGATCGATTTCGTTCACAATCTTCTTCTTCTTTAAGCGGGGCGCTTAGAGGTCGCCGCACTCAGGCATTGTGGCCCATTGTGCTACCGCTAACAAGTTAATGAGCTCCCCCGTACAGACCAGATTCCAGCCCAAAGGCTGAAATCCTTCCCACAGGAGAACTCCTTATTTCCTCCAGCACTGGAAAACCAGTACCGAAGTGTTTGTGCCTCAGGTTCATCAGTTCTGGGCAAGAAGTGAGGACGTGGAGGGAAGTTTCCTCCTCGTCCTCGCAGAACCTGCAATCGGGGTGGTCTACCACCCCCATTGTGTGCAGGTGTTTCCTGAAAGAGCCATGCCCGGTCAGGAGGCCTGTTATTTGCTTTCTGCTTAGACGCAGCATTTGCTTTGTTCTCTCCGGCAAGGGTCCAGAGATTAAGAGCTTCGCTTGCCGGAGTCCTGGATAGGAATCCCAGAAGTCAATGAACTGGGAACGAGTCCAGTTATCTATTAACCTCTTGGCATGGGATCTAGGGTAGCCGAGAGCCGGCTCCGGGCAAAGCAGAGGTTTTGGACCAATTTTGACTTAGTCTGACTCGATGCAAGGGCCTTGAGGGCCGCTTGGCTGTCGCTACATATGTATATATGTTTGTTGGAGTATTCCTTTCGGATGTTCTCCTGTGCGCAGACCAATATAGCAAAGATCTCGGTCTGGAATACGGTGACGAATTTGCCCAGGGCATAAGAAAGCTCTGCCCTGGGCCTTTCCAGAAATATACCCGCTCCTGTACTTTCCTCTAGCCTCGATCCGTCCGTGAACCAGACGATATCTGCAGGCCTGAGTATGTCCCCGAGTTGTCTCCAGTCTTCCCTTTCCGGAAAGACTACCTCGAAGGGTTGTGCGAAGGAGAAGGAAGGCACCACGTCGTCACTCCGGGCCTCCAGAAGTGAGTGGACTCCTATCGCATCAGATAGGGCCCTTGTGTGACCTGATTGTACTCCTCCTTTCTTCCACTGACCTCCACATTCCAGTCTGTAAGCCGCTTTCCGAGCCTCGGCCACAATCACTAGGTGAAGGGGCGCAAGGTCCAGAAGGACCTCCAGAGCTGCTGTGGGGGTCGTGCGTATTGCTCCTGTGACTCCTAGGCAGGCAAGTCTTTGGAGTTGTATTAGCTTCTGTCGTATGTTTGACATGGTTGTAGCAGGCCACCAGACCACAGAGGCATACGTAATCATTGGTCTTACTATGACAGTGTAATACCACATAGCTACCCTGGGGTTTAGCCCCCATGTTTTGCCAAAGGTTCTTCTACATACCCATAGGGTTCTAGTGGCCCTTTGTACTTGTCTCTCTATATGATCTGTCCAGGTCAGCTTAGAGTCCAGGAGTCGTTCACAATCAATTGGACTCTTCCTCTAGCCACCACTAATTTATTTTCCAAATTTCAATATAATCGAACTTTTCATTTCTAAGTTATCGTGCTTAATAGAAACGTGACTGACGGACGGACAGACAGTTTGAAAGTTGTTCAGAATTCAATCACCAACAGTGATATGAAAGTTTTTCTCTACTTACGATATTACCGGTTCGATATTGCCGATCAAATTCAATATACTCTTCGTTTTCTATCTGCGCAGAGTATAATAATAAATAATCATGACTATACCAAAATTTTACTGACAAAAGGATATTAACATTAATAAATTAGTTAGTACATAAAAATATAAGTATTAGGAAAGTAAAGAAAATGGTCTCTTCATTTAATTCTGACAGCGATTTATTCACATAACGAATTCGTTTACTTAAAATAATATAAAAACACAATTCCGGTGTATAAATAAATAAAACAATTAGCATTATGCTCTTTTCTGGTAATTACACAAGCGTAAAAACATTTAGGTAGTGCGCACCCTTGAACGTAAACCACTCTGTGGTCTTGAATGCCCTTTGAGTTGGCTCGTTGGCTAACGTAAAAAGAATTTTTTGCATTCCATTCAGAGTAATGCACATCTGTATTTTACCGTTTACGTTTATTTTCGTTGTTTCCTGAACATTCAGAATTTCTTTTTGATGAGAGTAGCGTAAAACAAACAAACGTACTTTTGTTTTTATTTTAAACAATGAACATAGTTTTTAATCGGTTTAATAAAATGCACATTCTAATAAATTGATAGCGTCGAGACTCAGTTACAAATTCAGACATTACAGATTTTTTTAAGAACTTGATCGACCTTATGGTATGGATCTACAGTCGAAGCTATAAATAGTACACCAGAGAATGACATCTATTTAATACTGCCGTCGCTTCCAAATGAATCGTTTAGTATTTTTTTCGGTACTATCGATATAAGATATTTATATTCAAAACATAATTAAGAACTTCATGATATGGAATTATGAGCTTCCAACTATTAGTATGGAATTCAGACTTTTCTCTGACTCGTTGTTTTTCCAATCGAAAGCGAAGTCGAATTTCAAATCATGAAAGCTGAATTATTTTTAGATAAGTTCTTCGCCCCGTCAAAAATAAATTTTGTCATCGATTATTAATTTTAGTACAAAAAAAACAGCGCTGTGTTGGGATCGAACCGTCGATCTCTTGATTTGTAAGTCGACGCTTTAGCTCACTGGACCACCGACAACTTGTGACGTAATTTTACATATGCTAGTATTATAGAGACAGTGAATTTTGTTTGTTCTCTATACAATAATTTGTATAAAAAATGTAGGTATATAAAAAAAAGGTGCAAGTGTGATATATCGTTGAAATCGTAATTTTAACTGCTTTCCAGTGGTTAGATTACAAGTTGTAAGTAATAATAAAATAAACAAGTTGTTGTGCCAAAATGGCACTAAACGTAATCCGATCTCAACCAAAACCTTTTCAGATCTTCTAGAGCACTAAAGAAGCCCTCGTGCAAAGTTTCATCCAAATCCGTCCAGTAGTTTCGCCGCTATCGTGCTAACACACATACACACACACACACAGACATTTTTCAAAAACCACTTTTTTGGATTCCTGGGACCTCAAAACGTAAAGATTTGATGTTATCTCAATTTTCGATTTTGGACCAATTTTAGTAACCTCCCACAATTTTATTGTAGGGAGGTTAAAATGGGGGAAACATGGCAATAGTTTTGTAGAAAGCGTTTCTCGCACATATCTAACAAATAAGCTTGTTAGTAAATGTTGTCAGAAGATCTCTTTTAAGGTTTATTAACTTTCACTAAATTTGAGATATAGCACGTTCATTTCTGACCAAAATTGAGTGAGGTACAAAGTAATAGTCTTTAAAAACCTTATCTTTTCGATCTATTTTCGCAATTTACGAAGAAATAATGCGTTCAAGTAAGAAATACTATAAAGTTCAGAGATTATTTACTTCTCCTTAATAATAATAGTAATAATAATAATAATAATAATAATAATAATAATAATAATAATAATAATAATAATAATGATAATAATTTGTCGAAGACGGAGAATGAGAAAATTAGGAAGTATGAAGACCTAGCCATTGAAATTAAGCATATATGGAACCTCGGCACTGTGGAAACTATCCCACTAATCATCTCTGTCGAAGGAGTAATGACCAAACAACTCGTCAATAACATCAAACGACTGGGCTTATCAACTAACCTAAGCCACATAATTCAGAAAAGTGTGATTCTCCAAACATGCCACATAACAAGAAAATTTTTAAACACAGTAGGATAAGATGAATTTCTTCCCTACTGATGTAGAATACCAACCAGCAAGACTGTGAATTAAAAATGACAATAATAATAATAATAAAACTATAAAGTCAGTTTGCAGAAAACTGTGCTTCTTGGAACAGCATATATTATACGTAGGGTACTAAATGGAGAGGATTAGTGAAACACACAAATACGAAGCGGGATAGATTTAAGGAGCTGGGTATGCTCCCGATCTACCCCGGAAAAACCAGTTGACAAAGGCAACTGTGATTGAAGATAGTAATAATAATAATAATGATAAGGAGCATTACGAGTGCTTTATTACCATTTTTAAGGCACTCGTATGGGATAGACGAGACACCAGTGCTGCCTTATGCTGGGGGATATCGAGTCCGTTGTGGGGAATGAGAAGTGTCTAATTTATTGGAACTACTCGTTTCCCACCGTCAGGCAAATACAAGCCAACAAGCCTGACGTAGTACTCCTCGATCACCAACTCAAGACAATGTTTGTTGTGGAGTTCTCGGCTCCCGCGGAAAACAACATTGTCTTGAAGGAGGAGGAAAAACGGACAAAATATCGAGACTTGCTCTTCGAATTCCTCAGAGTTTACCCAGACCATAATGTTAAGTTGGTGGTACTGATCATAGGAGCTCTAGGTGGAACGAGGCACACACTGCTTTCGGAACTGAGGATCATACCGGCATACCGAAACTCGGCAGAGATCTTAGCCGGTAGGATGCAGAAGGCCGTCATCCTCGCTTCGCTACGTCTACTCAGGGCACACGATTCCCGGACCCAGTAGTCACTTACCCCACGGTGTGGGGAGTGGCTGCCGGTACTACCAGCTCCCCTCGGTGAGAGTCGGAGCCACAGAGAAGGGTGACTGGTTTTTAACAACAATAATAATAATAGTAATGATAATAATAATAATACTAAAACTAATAATAATACTAATAATTTATTCATCCAATCGATCATTTACATGATATAGGACAGGTCAAAATAATATCTGAAATATCAGATTAAATATAAATGTACAGTGACAATATACATAAAGACAGATAAGAGTGATAAAAAAAATTAAAATATACAACACATATTACAAATTAAGATTAAATGATACAAAATGTAAATATTATAAAATATCATTAAGGTACTCGTTAACAGAATAGTAAGCTTTGGCTTTCAATAAATGCTTTATTTTTATTTTAAAATGTTTCTCATCTATAGACTTGTACGAATTAGGTAGTTTATTGTACACTTTAATTGGTAGATATTTTGGGCTATGTTCATATAATGTTAGCCTGTGGTACGGAATTTCTAAGGTGTGATTGTTTCGAGTGTTATATGAATGATTTACATTAATAGTATTATTGTTTAATTGTGATCTGGGATATATCAAAAGACTAAGGAGGAATAAACAGGGTAGGGTAAGAATTTCATATTGCCTGTAAATGTCTCTACAACTAGCTCGCCTGGTTACTCCTGCTATTAAAGCACAGCTCTCTTCTGTAATTTAAAAGCCCTCAACATTTCAGGTGACGAACCTTAAGCAATGACGGCGTAATTAATAGTCGATCCGAAATATGCGTAATAGTATGCAATTAATATTGATTTACTAATTGACTTATACAATAACATATTGTAGCTACTGTTTTACAGATCTCGTCTATATGTATAGCCCAAGTACAGTTCTCACTAATGTGCAACCCTAAAAATTTCGTGCCGAATGGATCCTTCGTTAGACTTTATTAAGAGGCTCTGGTTAACATTAATTTTACTGGTATTAAACTGAATAAATATGAATTTATTGATATTTAGTATAAGCCTGTTTTCGGTAATCCAATCGTGATCACTGCCTAATTGTTCATTTGCTTTTGAGACTAAATCAGCAGTTCTTTGGGCTGTGATAACTAAAGAAGTATGATCAGCAAAAAGAATGGAATTTATACTACAAAAGTTGTTAACATAAATTATGTACAGTAGTGGTCCCAAGACAGACCCTTGTGGCACGCCTACTGTAAGTTCCAATTGATTGGATTTGATATTTTTTACTTGTACATAATGTTTTCTGCCATGCAAGTAACTGCTAAACCATTCTAATGATATACCTCGAATGCCATAATTCTCTAATTTCTGCAAGAGTCTATTGTGATCAACAAGATCAAAGGCTTTACTAAGATCTAAAAATATTCCTATACATTTGTTTTTATTATCTAAGTTATCATATAACTCTGTCAAGAATTTAGTAACAGCTGTCGTAGTCGAGTGGTCTCTCCGAAAACCAAATTGATTATTATTGAATAAATCATATTTATCAAAAAAACTTATTAACCTGTTAGTTGCACATTTTTCAAACACTTTTGAAAATGAACTTAGAATTGAGATGGGCCTATAATTCTCAACTTTATTCCTACATCCTGCTTTAAAAACCGGTCTAATTTTTGCAATTTTAAGTCTATCTGGAAACATACCCGCGGAGAAGGTAGAATTAATAATTAAACATACAGGTTTGATAACTACATGTATACATTTTTTCAATAAGTTAACACTAATGTAATCGTATCCATGGGCTCTTGAATTTTTTAGGCCTTTTGTTATCTCCGATATTTCGAGTTCACCAACTGGTTTGAAAAAAATGAAAACTTGTTTTTATTTATTTCTTGTTGTTTATTTTGGTGATTCGTATCTTTTAATAAAAGTTTAGGAATGTTATTAAAATAATTATTAAATTCATTACTTATGATAGTGAGATCGGAATACAAAACATTATCAATATTTAAACTAATTTGTTTGTTGCCTCTTTCTTTATTCCTGTTTATGATTTTCCAGGTAGTCTTAGACTTATTTTCGGAATTTTGTAAAATATTGTCGTTATACACATTTTTTGCCTTGTTTATCAGCTGTCGATATAGAAATTTATACTTTTTGTAGTATTTGATAATATCCTGATTTCCAATTAAAGTAAGGCGGTATAAATCTTTTAACTTTTGCGCCGATATTTTTAGACCCTTTGTGAGCCATTTTTTTGAAGTGTTATTACGATCACCTTTTTGAATAATGTTTGTTTTCAGAGGAAATGCCAATTCAAAATAATATGAGAAGGTATCCATGAAGAGGTCAAATTTTTTATTTATAACGTACCTGTCATTTTCTAAATTACTCCAATTTTCCGAAGCCAGTAATTTACAAAAATAATTCATATTTTCTGTATTGTCTAAGGATCTATATCTCAGAGTTCTTTTTGTATGACGAGGTTTCTTAAAAACCGAAAAGAGCTGTTCATTATGATCACTAGCACCATTTTCAATTATATTGTTGTTGTAACTAATTTAATCTAAATTCGTACAAATATTATCTAAACAATTATTAATTCTCGTAGGTACCTTAAATATTCGGTCAATACAATAAGAGTTTAAAATGTCCAAGAGATTGTTTAAGTTTCTAGATGGCTTTAAAAAATTTATGTTGAAATCTCCACAGATAACTGCATTGTGAAATTTGTTGCTTTTTTATCAGTAAATTGATTGCTATATTTAACTTACTTAAGAATATGTCAATATCACCATCTGGGCTCCTATATAATGCCAGAATCAGTATGGATCCGTTCTTATCTACATTTAACACCAGCACATTCAAAAAGTTTTTCCGTAGATTTTGCATTTATATTTTGATGTATTATGTTGAGTCTATTGGACACTCTTCCTGTCTTCCCGTATCTAGGGGCATTGGAAATGGTGTCGTCGTCAGTTGTCCGGGGCATAAAAAAGTAGCTTCATTGAGTTCGACGCTTAATGACGAATTATTCACTAATTCCGAAGTTAAATTGGTAAGTTCAACACTAACAGATTCAAGGTTTATGTAATTCCACTTATGTTGTGAGAAAGATACCTCTCAATGGTGACATATGTAACTAGCGCATACTTTTATTATTATAAAGAACGTGAGTGGACTTTATCCGCAGTACTCAAGACTATCGGCCTATTTTACTTGTGCTACCAGTAGGATCTCTTAAAGAAAAAACAGTACTCTCCACGAAAGCTAGCAGTCCATTCTAGGATAAATCCCATAGCTCCTCCGGCGATAAAAATTGCCTTTGCCTGCCAATCATATTACGGTTGAGTCAGCTAAGGCACCTTACATGGATCCTTGACTGCTTCATTCAGAGTACTTGATTTATAGTTGTTGAACTTTGACATGGATCTGTCTCGTAGCTTTGAGTAATCAGATTTCTTGTCAAGCCGTAGGTTGGCTCAGGAACAGAGAAAGGAATTTTGACTCTTATCCCACCGGGCAATCTTCTTCATTGTACATGTACATTACACCACTATATTCGGGGACCCATACAAGTTTGACAGAATTAGCTTAGCGGGCACTTTGTTTGATACAAGAGTCCTCAATGCCGCCTCGGTGTCGCTCTCGCAATTTTCGCTTGCACACAGTAAGATGGCATAAACCTTAGCGCATGCTTAATATATCTGGTGGAGAAAACTTCCATTTTCTTAGTCACAGCAATTTCTCTGATAATTGAAAAATATATCGTCGACACAGTGTTCATTGCATCAACTGTAGTTAATTCTGATATATTTGGATTACGATCAGGCTTCGTTATGGTTAGAAAAAATCGTGAAAAACATCTACGTATTGTTTCTTAAATTATCTTGAATAGCTAGGTTCATAAATGCTGTGGAATCTGATACAAAAGACAAAACTGGATATGGAGCTCTAAAGAAAACTAGAACAGGAGTGCCGCGATAAATTCTCAGGGGGTCGCGGTCGCGTCGTGGTGAACAAGGTCAATCATCCAGCTCATTTCTGAATCAAATCTATAGCTGCGTTAACTAGATTTGACTGCTGTAATGCTAATTTGAAGATATCAAAGTTACAATAATATTATGATGCTGCCACTAGTCATATTACCCTTTGTGTTAAAATGGGCTCTAGAAGTAATGATTTATTTGGAAGGATTTTGTGAAATAATGCGTGTTATGACTGGTATCAAATTAAAGTCAACTGAATAAACTTTCAGCATTATATCAAGGGTTGTTGATGTAGGATGTATAGGTAGTGAGTAAATTCGAGACCAGCGCATCAAAATTTGATTTCTTTAAAATTCCGAAAAAGGCCATAATGTAAAAACGCTCTACTCGATCAGTTTTTATTGAAAATTGACATGACAAGTCTCAAGCTAAAGGAAATTTCACAAACTTTAAAAAGATTTCATGACACTTCTCGTTATAAAAATGTATCTAACCCCCTGGAAATCATACTAAAAAATGTTATCTCTCGATCTTGAGGTTCATGAAAGAGGAAATAAAAATAACGTCTTCTTTTATATTGCAATTTTGGGACTATTTCTACTGCACTATTTATTGTATAGAAATCATAATTGTTTTTATTATTTGTTAGTCACTATTTGGATATATTGATGAACACAAACGATTTTTTGTTAAAATTCTATTCAGATATAAATCTGTGTAAAAAATTGTTTCATATAAATAGTAAAAACATTATTTTGTTAATCATTGAGATACCCTAGTGCGTTTGACATCCAGTTAATAAGTCATTCTCTGGCTACTAGCTGGCACTAGCTTTCCCGTTTCAGATAAAAAATTATCCCTTTAGTTAGTATTCTGTGGGAATTCAGTGTGATTAAAAGATGGTATTTGTTGAACGATACCAATTTATCTGTGTCAGTGCGAAGGTTTTACTGGTTGCTTTCTCCAGACCCCTTACCACCGCTACAATACTGCTACGTTGTCATTCATCCGAGTGAATAAAAATATTTTGATATCCGTCTGCTTATAATAAATCAATTTTCATGTCTCTGTTTTAAAACTTATTTATTTCGGTTCCATCAGGCTGGAAAATTTCGTGTTAACGTTTTTATTTTTATTATTGGCCATATTAAAACACTAGGCCTATTTGGAGCATGCCTTTGATTGATCGATCACTTACATCAATAATACGCAGTCGGTAATGTCTCAGCTTTATAATTACAATGTAGATATAATGTTCTTAAAACACTTACAGTAAGTAGTAATAATAATAATAATAGAAACAATAGCAATTCTTCAATTCTGGAGAAAAGTAAAAAAACAGTGCTCACTCAAAAGGTTCATAAAAAGACCGAAAATGTACTAATTAAACATAAGTTCACTAAGTGAAATTGGTGGAATATAATCTGAAGATGAAATTGCAAGCAAAGACGCAGATTCAGGAGATATATCAAAAGAAGTAATAAATACGAACACAATAAACTTACGTCAAACAGATGCCAAGTAGAGACACCGTTCACAATAATACGTCGAGGAGTTTTGATGTGGAATCTTAGAGGACAAAGGTATTTATAGTGAAAATGCTCTGTGGATCGAATAAGAACGTAGGCAGTACCGAGCTAGTGAACCAGACACATGGTCAGATGGAAGAGAAAGCCTCCGAATGGTTAACCACAGGAAACACTTTCCATCTTTTTAAAGGCAAGGCAAAGATAGTAAGGATCCTAAAAACTCTCCGCCAGTAATATGCCTACCAAAGATGCATGCAGTCATCACTGATTCACTAGCAAATAAAACCTACGACCGTCTGTTAAGATACCAGATTCTCCCAAATGAACAGAAAATGGCTGCAAAAAAGCTCCCAGATGTTGTAAGGATCAGCTGCTAGTTAGAAAGAGCGTTCCCCACACTTGGATTGTATAGTCCCTCATGGTACACGATCAAGTTGTAATTTTTTTTGAAATCACACAATACACAAACAGAAATATTACCACGGCAATTTTTTAAATAACAAATGAACTCTTAGAGAACCTTGAGAAGGGAAATAATGTCGTAAACATCATGTTTGACCTGTGAAAAACTTTTGACATGCTCAAGCATGATATGCTCTTTTCAAAATGGGATAGTTATGGGGTGCGGGGTACTCCATTGAATCTTATTAAATCCTACTTATTAAACAGAAAATGTTATTTGAAATAAATTGCCACAGCCAGCAACATAGATCAACCTGGGAAAGACTACCGTCCGCACCCCAAGGGTCAATACTGGGACCTTTTAGCATCCGGGAACTAACTCTACGAGTAATTACTAAAAAATGCTACAGCTAGTAGAACCTATAAGGGTCTCTAATTTAATAGAAATTACTGAAGGATAATTTCTTTAAAGGCTCAATGTGAAATGCCCAAAAGCGCAGTTGCAGTAACTTTAACAAGCTTGAGTCTGAGAACTAACAGTAGCCTATGACCCAATGTGATTGGTTACATTAGCATCTGACCCACAGTGGACGACTGCAACCGGCGCTGTTCTCTTTCTAGGGAGTATAGTGCAAACATGGCTACTTAGTGCAGGCAATTGATATTGAGCAAAATCGGGTACTAGTGTGGCTCGATAAGCAATGAGGAGGGCATACAAGAACTGGAAGAGCAGCTGTGGTTGACACTGCCACAGCTGAGTCATTTAAGTCAGTAGGTGAAGATGAAGTAAATATTCTTTACAAAATATGCCAAACACTATAGGAGATAGGAACCTCATCTGGTGATGTCTAGAGAACATCAATTTTCTTACTATTATATACGAAAGAGACAAGATATGTTTAGGACAATGACAGAGAGTTTACATTAATATTACACATAATAAAATAATGCAAAGAAATATATTCTTAAACCCAGACTGCAGTATTTCATTATTAGGCGTACACTCCTTCAGTATTACAAATTAAGGCCTAATTAGGACTATTTCGAATAGTAAACTTAAATGTTATATAATTAGAATTGTATCATTAGATGTGATAAACTATAAATAAATTCATCTCAGAGAAAGTAGGAGGGTGGCACCTTCAACTATTATTCATATCGTATTCCTCTTAATCTTCTAATTTCTTGACCACATCAACTGAGGAGGGGACAGTACAGAACAGTTGATAGTTTAGGGAAAACCATTTGACAAGATATGAAGAGGACACCGTTCATTAGGTTATTATTCATCTATCACTAAGGGGCCGGTGAGAAAGAGCATGAGAAAGATCATTGGTGAGGCCATCAACCTAGCGAATAACAGCGACAGATGACGTGATGCTCTCAGACATGAGGACATATGGGAAAGAGAGGACTACTAGAATAATGTACGAATCGCACAACTTTTATCAATACGTTACGAATAAGAAGTGAATTTCACTTGGAGAAAAATAATGAGAACGAAAACGTTTGTAAAATCAAACTTTTGTCTTGTTTATGTTTTTCCTTTGTAAGCGAGTGAAATTCACGAGTAAGTTAGAATTTCATGTGGTTTATTGTTTATAGAGTTATGCTTAAAAATAGGCATCATAGCTCTGTATTTTGTTTTAATGAAAGCGTTTATCTCGACGTTTATTACTACAGTTAAAGGGAAGAAATAAATGTTATTATATTGCTTGATATAAATAAATAAAGGAAATTAATCTTTCAAAATTCGATTGTCACCATTGTATATGAAATTTGATATTTGCTTTTTTCTGTGCATCGAGTCGTGGAGGCTCAGTTTATTAATGCAGATATCAAGTACATTACGCTGGCACTAGCAAAACTATTTTTTATTTTTAACATCTGCATTTATTTATTTTTCGTCAGAAACAAATTGAGGTAGGTAAGTATTTCTTTATAATTTGCAATACAGTCAAATCTGTAAACGTAGGTTGAAAGTATGCAAAAAGGATGAATTAAAGAAAAATAGGTCTAGACATACTTTTATCACCCACACAGAGTCAAAGGTCTCGAGCGATCTTGTGATGCTTTATCGCCCTTAATCTTTTCCATTTCATGTTTTTTTAACAAATTATTTTTGTCATAGATTCCGATTTTATACATTCATAGTTCTAAGTGTAACTACATAAGTTGTATGCATCGATTTTAAAAATTCCTTTCTCATACTTCCTTAATTTACATATTGTTGATCGAAACGATGGCCGAGATAAACAAATACGCCATATATGGATGAAATACTTTTTCTCGTGTTACACACATAACATTGGTGACTGTCGGCCTGTCCGTCTGTCACTGGGTTATTTCTCAGAGACTGCTTGACGTACAAGTAAACCATTGTAGGATGGCCAACAGCCGCGCAGAGAGAGAAGAAATATCGTCGCTGTTGAATAGAGACAAGTTTCTTAACTATGAACGTAGTACAGTCGGAGGAAGAAGTTTAAGTAAAAGGTGCTCTCTTATTCACAAACAATCAGGGTATGTCACAGGCCAATTGATGTTTTGATTGAACAACAGTTCTTTGTACATGTAGCATTCATTAATGTTTATAAGTAGATACTTCTAATAGGTACCTATGTATTAAATATAAGTTATACACTACAAGCACTTTTCTCAAGCCTGTACCGATGTTTACACCAGGAAGGAACATAAACAAGTGAGCTCCGTAAAGGTGGGGTGGTTTCAACTACTGCGCATCATAATCTCGTTGGCCATTCTAGGATGGTCGACCTGTAGAAAGTTTGAAATTTGGCACAGTTGTGACGCAATTACAGACGTGAAGTTCAAAAAGTAAAATTTTGATTTTGGGGGATAGTTTCGGGAAGTAAAATGGGAAGTTAAAAAAATAATGGGCGAAACTCCCACGACTGAAGTGAAACTATGCGAAAATTATATAGAAGGTTATAAGAGTAAGGCACTATGATTACAAATGAAATATCAGCACTACAATTTTTCAAATCGTTTTGAACCCAAAGTCTATCACAAATGGAACACGCAATACAGAACGGATTGTCCCGAAAAGTGTTTATAAATTGTCTATGTTCATTTTTATGACAGTTGAAATTGCTATACTGAATATTGAGGTCATTTACATTCATCATGAGCTGGTTCCTAGTTTCTGGTATTGTTAAACTGTTACCATTTAAATTTATATAATGAGCATCACTGTCAGCAGCTGTTTTTACGATAAGTCGAGAAGAAGCACCGGCATGAAGATTTTTTTGTTGTCATTATTCCCGCGCGCATTGCGATGCACTTGAAGACATTTTTGGAGGTTTACTTGCTTTTATTTTCGCGATGCCTTCTCACTTAAAGTGCATTGGGTGTTAAAATATGATGACTCATTTCCATCTTCAGATACTTATCTCGTGCTCGTGTACATAAGGGACACAACGGAAATGAAAAGGCCGATGAACTGGCCAGAGAAGGCGCAGGTAACGCCCTTATAGGACCCGAACCCTCTTGCGGTGTGGCCAAGCCATGCATACGAGCATCCATTAACAAATGGGTGCAAATTAAATCTCTGGAATGGTGATAAAATTTCCCACGACAGAGACAGGCTAAAGAGTTCATTAAAGAACGATCAGCCAAATTTACGGAGGATCTATTAGGCCAAAATAGAAGGGTCATTAGACTAATAGTAGGTCTTCTAACCGGTTACTGTCGACTTAATAGACATCTCAGTCCAATGGGTTTGGCAGAGGATGGAACATGCAGATTCTGCCAAGAGGCAGAGGAAACCTCAGTCCATGTATTGTGCCATTGTGGAGGCCTTGCTAGACTGAGATTCCAACTACTTGGTGAGGAAAAACCAAGAGCTGATAGCAACACTAAGGAGCCGTTATCAAGGCTGTGGGGTCTGATACAAAGGACAAAGCTGGATAAGGAGCTCTAAGGAAAACAAACAGGAGCACCACAATAGATCCATGGGGGTCGCGGTGGTCAAGGCCAATTGGCCATCTCCTCCTTCCTAATCTAATCTATCTCGTGCTATTTAATTCGGACATAATGAAACACTTGATACGAAACACTTGCTCGTAAACACAGAAACTATCAACAGATATTTCAAATCAAACGATTTGTATTCAAGCACAAAAACTCGATCGCTTCTCGTGTAATGTTTACAAATACTATAGCGCTATACTAGCATCAAACGTTACTGCTCCCATGACATCACGAACACACATAAATATCACTCTACGTACACGCATGATGCTAACACAATACTAACTATGCAAGCTCATTAAGGCACGAATTCAAAAATAAATAATTATAATGAAATTGAGTAAAACACTACTATGTTTTTATCACTATTATTTGCACAAAACATGACTGCAGTTTCAACACATTGTGTCATTTTTCTACGATGATTCAATTAAGAGTGAAATACATAGATCTGGTTCCTATTTAAATATGTTTCTAGAATTAGACAGATTAGAGGATTATAAAAGTACACGGGTAATTTGATATCCTGACCATGCAAGGACACATTTGATAGCAGTAAAAAGAGGCGAATGCATGATATATAATTGATCATTTAACAAAATTAAATCATTCTAATTATTGTATTTGTAATTTCTAATGCTTCTAACAAATTAAGTTTTAAACCTTTGCTAGCATAGTGTAGGACTTCCATATTTTTAATATCTTGGATATTATGCCCACTCTCTAATATGTGATTAGAAAAAGTGGAATCTGTTTCTTGTAGTTTAAAGGACCTATCGTGATCGAGGTATCTGGTTCTAAAATAACGTCCGGTCTGTCCTATATATATGCTATTGCACTCTGAGCAATTTAACCTATAAACTCCAGATTTTTCGTTTTTATTTGTTTTATCCTTGGCGTTATAAATTAAACTTGATAATCTATGTTGGAGTTTCAATGCTATCTTGATGTTATGCGTTTTGAGAATATTTGATATTATCTCTGTTAGTGTATCACAGTATGTAATGGTAGCGTAAGGTGTTTGTTTTTCTACTCTAACTATGGCATAAATTGCTTTAAAGTATACTGATTTTGTTTTTTGTTTATTAATTTGGCGATAGCCTCTGTGGGGAAACCATTGTCCTGGGCTATTTTTTGAATTGCTGAGAGTTCTGTTTTTATTTGCGTTCTTGATAAACGAAAAAGCTCTATGCAGCATTGAATTATAAGCTGCTAGTTTGTGTGCGTATGGATGGCAAGAATCAAAGGGGATAGTTAAATCAGTATACGTAGGTTTTCGAAAAATATCAAACTTGAATTGGTTATTTTTGTGTGTGATAGTTAGGTTTAGAAAATGTATTGTATGGTTAGTTCCTCGATCTAATGTGAATTTAATTTTGGGATGTATGTTATTAATAAAATCTAAAAACGTGTGTAATTGTCTAGTAGAACCTTTAAAGCATGCCAAAACGTCGTCGACATATCTATACCAAAAATGAATGTGATTCTTGCCTGGTTGGGAATTTAGTATACTTTCCTTTAAATTAGTGTGACGTTTGATTCATACGTCACTTTGACACTCGAGCTTTTGGCACGGTACAGTAGCTCGGGCGCCACCTTTACAATTGTTTCACGTGGGGTAAAGGACCCACAATAGCCTCTTGACACAGTTTGTTTCAGTAGGGCTGGGATAGCCTCAGAGGAGACACGGTATGTCCAGTGGTCTATAGGAATAGTAGACTTCACACACAAACAAATCAAACGGAAAAGTTCAGATCAACTATATACAAATATTTATTATACCTATTATGTACAATGCTAACTACACTATCTAAGATTAATTACAGGGTTAACTACTACAGAAGCAAAACAAAGGCGGGGTGACGGTAAATGTTGGTTAAGTGATGCAAGAGGGCGGTTATTAACGGTTAAAACGGTTCAAAACACAAAACGGTGAAGGTGGAGTAAAAAAACGGTACAGAAAGCACGGGCCACGACTACTGATAAACAGGCAGACAGGGCAGCGCAGATACCAGGCGGGAGGAAGCAACCAAATGAAAAAGCACATGCACTAAGGTCTATGCAACACGGTTTATGCAACACGGCTTATGCAACCTGGCTAGGGCGCAGTTAGCAGACTCACTCCTGGTCACGGGCACTATTTTCGGCTGGCGGATGTCTACGTGGTTTTCTGACTGTCTGGGGGCTAGGACAGAAAGTATTCACGTGACTTCCCAGGTTCTCGCTGTCCTCTGGCTGGGCTAGGCCAGAGGGCAAACACGGTACCTGTTGTCCGCCGAAAATTTCCCAGTTGCACACACACTCACCCTTGCAGACCAACCCACCCCTGTTCGTGTTTCCTTAACGGTTTAGCCCATTCAGGGAATGCACCAAACCGGCAAGGTCCACGTATCACTTTGGTTGGCAGAAGTCTTCGTGGCTTCCTGGCTGACTGGGGGCTAGGCCAGAAAGTTTTCGGTCCTAAGATACTACTCTGTGGCAGCCCAGTAGAAACCGCTAGTGGATTAGATGAAGAGGTGTTGCCAGTGCTATCTATTGCAACAATTGGTAGCAAATGCATAAAAATTCTTTGGTATTACTGCTAAATCTGGAAAGTGCTACAAACATAAACGCTGACTATATTCCCAAATTCCAATAACACACACCAGTTTAAAAATATGTAAGTTTTGTGCTCTGTGGTGAAAACCATAATTAATCAATGCTTCAAATTTTGATAGGATTCAGACAGAAAGAAAACTTCAACATAACTTACATTTTTAAATTAAAAAAATGATTGACGTAACCTTTAAAAAAGGATGACATAGGATAAGCCAGCAGTTTTTAATTCCGTGACTACCCTTGACTAAGATAATATTTGATATCGTGATACCAGATACATAACAAATAATTAATTTCAAGAGATCACCTTATATTTTGTAGATAGCCTTAGGAAATTTGGAAACATCTTGAATAAAAGGTGTAATATTTACTTTTCATTCATATCCCCATTGATTTTTCGAACTTTATGCTAGGAAAATTAACTAAGCTAATTGTTATAATACTTTTTGTTAATTTCGTGAATATAGTAAATATGATGAATAAATGTGGCTATATGTTTTTGTGGCATACTGTATTTGTTTATACATACCCATCTCCATAAAAATATCGTGAGCCTTTGGTAAAATAGACATGAAACAGTACAATATTATTAAAAAAGTGAATATTATTGAAAACACAGGATGTTCATTAGTCTTTTCCCCAAGGCGTTGAGAGTTTCATGCAAAAATACAATCGAATACCGATGCCGTAAAATAAATAACAATGCAATTTAGTGAAAAAACATATACTTTAATGAGATATAATAATTTGCATTTGCAAGACAACTTTTTTATTTCACCCCAGTTTGCCTGGCCTTTTAATTGGGTGTGAAAATAAGATCATTTGAAAGCAACTATTTTTAATGAAACCGTGCAAACAATAGCTTTGTTGGTTATTTGGTATAATAAAATTAAAATATTGCACAATTAAGCTTTATGTTCATGCAAAGTTTTCTAGACTTTTGTTCACGCAGAAATTATATAGGGTGCTTCAAACAACTAGTATTTTATAATACGGAAATATTATTCAACAAGATGTTGTTTTAATAAATTTGTACTATTCAAATCCAATGATAGTGGTATGTTAATTCATTTGTAGGTATAATCAAGGTTTACTTGTTAATTATATAAATCTTTATGTCTTGTTAGTATTACTATGATATCAAAAATCATCAAGATGGTCGTAGAAATAAAAACTATTGTCTCAGCTTGTGTCATCCTTTTGTAATGATTATATTATCAATCGCTTTTTTCAAAATATTTTTGATTTGTTTGATATTTTGGGGGTGATTTCACCCCCTTCAAGTGATTATAGGTGAATTTTTAACTCTTAGAATGTTATTGTATATAAAATACATAAATTGCCTTTTTAAGATCGACTTAATAGAAATTTTATGCTGTATATCCACACTGTGGAACACTACCCAAGTATCGTGTTTGAAATCATAAATAAAATTCACAAATTTGTATGTATTTCAGAAAATAACCATACTTTACTTTAACGGATCATACAGAAGCAGGAGTATCTGTGGTTTATTTAAATGATTCAAGTTCACTTATTCTCAGCGAGTAGGATGCAGAGAATGAAACTTGATATTGAATACGAACAAAATATTTAAATAAACATAAAATGAAGTTATTTTAGTTTAACAAGTTTATTCTAAATAGTATATAATAAAACATGAACTTATAGAGAATCACAATCTCATTTAAAATGAGTTAGAATGAAATTGGAAAACAAAAAAGTAAATTTATAAAATCTGACATTTATGTCAATACTTAGGGCTGAAAATCATATTTTGTGTAGAAACACTGTAAATCTACACAAAATGAATATTGAATGAAAGACTATCAACAGTAGTTGCAGTGCAGCGTAATTATTTTAGAAATAGTAAGTCCATATATTACAAAACACTGAATGACATTTTAAGTTTTCAGATATTTTCAAATATCATTGCAGAAAGGTGTTTTGTAAATGATATTTCACATCATGCAGAAAGAAAGGACTAATAGTATGATGTTAAATGTTTGTTGGCGTATCAATTTCTTGTTTTAGTTTATAATATAAGTATTCTGTCAGTATGGAAACTGCAGTACGTTTTTAACTACTAGCATTTTGTGTTTATAATTGCTATTCATCTAAATGTATGAATTAGTATTTATTTGAGATTGGAATTGTTAATTGTAGTTATAAGTAGATTTTAAGAAAGTGTATGTAATATGTCAATATATTTCGAGTAATTATAATTATTCACTTAATCCTGAAAAGTAGAATAAGAAACTTATCAGGAAAAATAAAGAATTAAAAACAGTATTCACTTAAGGTAAAGAACAAACAAAACTGAATAGTTTAAATTTTAAATTAAAATTAAATTTTGAAATATTAGATCAAAATAGAAAAAAACAATTGAAATATTGGAAATTAACCCATTGAAACGACTAAAAATAACAAATCAGTTGATCACATACCGCTGAACAGCGAGCTGCGAAATATATTCATCCAAGAATAAATATTAAATTGAAAAGAGAAGAAAAGTGTTGAATAAGTTGAAGGTTACAATCCAGATATATTGATATCAAGAAAAATTTGTAAAGTATATTAAATATAAAAGTGAGTAAACTTTAAAAGTATTAAGAAGTAGATTATCCGGAAAGCAGATTTAGAAGTATTTGTTAATCCAGTTAACAAATTTATATGGTGAAGAAATTTCAAACGTCAATCAAGTGATAGAAATATTTCAAGGGAATCAGTTGAAAATAAATTGGAGGTTATAAACAAACGTCAATCCAGAAAAGAAGAAGAAGAAGAAGCCTTGAGAGGTTTAAAAAGTCAGTCAAGTGACATTATATTTCAAGGATCATAATAACCAGTTAGAGGTTACAATATAACATTACTCGAGTCGAAAGAAAGACAAGGTAAAGCTTTACAATATCAGAAATCCATGGTACATATTTATTTTAAATAAAGGCCATATTTATCATTTTAGTTAAGTTAGTTTTTTTATTTAAATTTGTTAATTACATTCCAAGTTCAAGTCTGTTAATAAATTAATACTTTGTTCGTTCAATACTGAGTTTGATTTATTTAGATTGTTATCTTGATCGATGAGCATTTATTGAACCGACTTCGTTGGACCCTGAGTAAGAGTCATTCTATAGATTGTAGATGGTCATGCTAATGGTGTTCTATAGTCTATAATATTAACAGCTTTTAAGAAACTGTTTGGCGCTCAATAAAATCATTTCAATTTACTTTCAAAAAGTAATTTCGAACGTATAAAAAATAAAATAGATATCAGAATATAGAACATTTATGGCTTGTTAACGTGGAGCGATCAGGAAAGCGATTAAATAAATACAACTTGAGAATAGTTTATCATTTCAAGCATACATTTGAAAGATAATAGAACAAATAACTTATTTTGATAGTTTTGACAACAAGGCATTGTCAAATTAAAAACAAATATTAGTTATATGAGGTTAAAGTCAGGTAAGACAACAATGAATCAAGAAGAAACTACACCAGGTACATCCACAGTTCCACAAACACAAGTTGGTGACACAAACACACAACCAGACACAAACATGTTCCAGAAACTCATGGAAATGATGGGTGGAATGAAGGTACAGATGAATCAAAATAACCAAACTTTAAAAGAAGACATTAGTCAAAATAACCAGCGACTGGAAGAAAAAATGGGCAACATAAATACACAAATGGTACAGAACAACCAAACTTTGGAAGCGAACATGGACAAAAATAACCAACGACTAGAAGAAAAAATTGGTAACATAAATACACAGATGGTACATAATAATCAAACTTTAGAAGAAAACATTAACAAAAAAATAGAAGAAAGCAATAAAGAAGTAAGAAATAAGATTGAAAATTTGGAGAGTAAATGGGAGAGAATGGGAGAGACAGTCAACGAAGAAATTGGTATTAAGGTAAATGAGGCAGTAAAAGAAATAAGAGAGGAAGTAGTAACTATGTTTGAAGATGGAATGACTGCAGTAGATAGTAGAATGAAGAAACAGGAGGATAAATATGATAGCAAAATAAAAGAACAGGATAGCAAGATAGAACAGAACACGAAGTTGTTGAAGGATACCACACGTACACAATTAACACAATTACCCACACATACTTACACATGCAACAAAACACCATTTTATTTTTACGGAGATAACCGCATACACCCTAAAATTTTCATTTCACGTTTGAAACAACACATGGAAACACAACACGTAAATGCAAACCTAAAAGCAAACATACAGGACATGTTAAAGGGAGAAGCGGAAATCTGGTATTCAGTTATAATGGACAGATTTGAGACTATAGAGGAATTTGAAGCTCTAGTCTTAAAACAATATTGGAGTGATTACACTCAGTTGAAAATAAGACAAGACTTATTTAATGGTAACTATGTAGAAAATAAAGGTATTTCTAGGGAAAATTATGTACTTAGAAAAGTATACAATATTAGACATCTAGAACCAAAATTCACAGAAAGTGAAATGGTCAGATATTTAGCTAGGCATTTTTCAGGGGATATCCAGAATGTTATTATTACGCAAAGAATTGCAAAGTTAGATGATTTAATTGATTATTTAAGAGAATTAGATGATTATCATCAGAGTTTTGATAGGAAGGCTAGTCAAAATAGGGAGAATAATAGTAGGTATTATAACAAATGGGGTTATGATCAGAATAAGAATGAAAGTGATAGGAGAGAAAGACAAGGTTATGGTCGTCAATATGACAATGATAGAAAGGAACGAGGGGGTTATGAGAAACGTCAATATGACAATGATAGGTATGAAAAGCAGGGTTATGAGAAACGTCAATATGACAATGATAGAAAGGAACGAGGAGGTTATGGTCAATATAAATATGACAATTATAGGAATGAAAAGCAGGGTTTTGAGAAACGTCATTATGATAATGATTGTAGAGAGAGAGGGGGTTATGTTAAAAATAATGAGTCATATGCACAAGTGGCTAATATCAATATTCAAAGGGGAAATAGAGTAGATGAAAACACGCACTCTAATATAAATAAAATAGAAACAGCACAAGTAAATGATAGAAATAGAAATCAGGATTTTTAGATAAACTTGTTTTAAATGTAGGTAATAATTGTAAAAAAATAGGCGACTGTATAGAAAATGATGTTATATTGGGAGACGACATCTTATCAGAAAAAAAGGCAAATATTGTATTAGGAGAAAGAATCCTAAAAGTAGAAGGTGAAAGAATACCTTTCTGTAGTGTTAATGAATTAAATGGCAAATGTGCCGAAATAGTTAATGAATTGAATGGCAAAGGTGCCGAAATAGTTAATGAATTGAATGGCAATGATGCCGAAATAATTAATGTATCAAATGGCATAGAGTCCAATAATGATAATGAATTTTGCGGTGAGCATATAGTGGGAACCACATGTGTTCAAATAAATAATGATAAGAAGCCTGAAACCTTTCTGATAAGTCGTTACTCCAAATATGATAGCATTTTTAAAAATTTGTCTCAAAAATACAAAAATTCAATTGATTATGAACCTACAATAGCAAAGGGCTATGCGCAACAACTTGAAATAGGTAATATTTTAAATGAAAACGAAAATGTTTTAAATTATAATAATGAAGAATCATTATCGGGAAGTTGTCACATGGGGATAAATTATCCATATGATCCAGGATAGATTACTCTTAAGTTATCCAAATGATCCTGAGTAGATCACTTTTAAATTGTAAATAAACTTTGACAGTGTGAATGTCACATCATGTTGTTAAAACTAACAAAATTTTCACATGTCAAAATTCTATTAGTTTAGGGGGTTTTATGCTGTATATCCACACTGTGGAACACTACCCAAGTATCGTGTTTGAAATCATAAATAAAATTCACAAATTTGTATGTATTTCAGAAAATAACCATACTTTACTTTAACGGATCATACAGAAGCAGGAGTATCTGTGGTTTATTTAAATGATTCAAGTTCACTTATTCTCAGCGAGTAGGATGCAGAGAATGAAACTTGATATTGAATACGAACAAAATATTTAAATAAACATAAAATGAAGTTATTTTAGTTTAACAAGTTTATTCTAAATAGTATATAATAAAATATGAACTTATAGAGAATCACAATCTCATTTAAAATGAGTTAGAATGAAATTGGAAAACAAAAAAGTAAATTTATAAAATCTGACATTTATGTCAATACTTAGGGCTGAAAATCATATTTTGTGTAGAAACACTGTAAATCTACACAAAATGAATATTGAATGAAAGACTATCAACAGTAGTTGCAGTGCAGCGTAATTATTTTAGAAATAGTAAGTCCATATATTACAAAACACTGAATGACATTTTAAGTTTTCAGATATTTTCAAATATCATTGCAGAAAGGTGTTTTGTAAATGATATTTCACATCATGCAGAAAGAAAGGACTAATAGTATGATGTTAAATGTTTGTTGGCGTATCAATTTCTTGTTTTAGTTTATAATATAAGTATTCTGTCAGTATGGAAACTGCAGTACGTTTTTAACTACTAGCATTTTGTGTTTATAATTGCTATTCATCTAAATGTATGAATTAGTATTTATTTGAGATTGGAATTGTTAATTGTAGTTATAAGTAGATTTTAAGAAAGTGTATGTAATATGTCAATATATTTCGAGTAATTATAATTATTCACTTAATCCTGAAAAGTAGAATAAGAAACTTATCAGGAAAAATAAAGAATTAAAAACAGTATTCACTTAAGGTAAAGAACAAACAAAACTGAATAGTTTAAATTTTAAATTAAAATTAAATTTTGAAATATTAGATCAAAATAGAAAAAAACAATTGAAATATTGGAAATTAACCCATTGAAACGACTAAAAATAACAAATCAGTTGATCACATACCGCTGAACAGCGAGCTGCGAAATATATTCATCCAAGAATAAATATTAAATTGAAAAGAGAAGAAAAGTGTTGAATAAGTTGAAGGTTATAATCCAGATATATTGATATCAAGACAAATTTGTAAAGTATATTAAATATAAAAGTGAGTAAACTTTAAAAGTATTAAGAAGTAGATTATCCGGAAAGCAGATTTAGAAGTATTTGTTAATCCAGTTAACAAATTTATATGGTGAAGAAATTTCAAACGTCAATCAAGTGATAGAAATATTTCAAGGGAATCAGTTGAAAATAAATTGGAGGTTATAAACAAACGTCAATCCAGAAAAGAAGAAGAAGAAGAAGCCTTGAGAGGTTTAAAAAGTCAGTCAAGTGACATTATATTTCAAGGATCATAATAACCAGTTAGAGGTTACAATATAACATTACTCGAGTCGAAAGAAAGACAAGGTAAAGCTTTACAATATCAGAAATCCATGGTACATATTTATTTTAAATAAAGGCCATATTTATCATTTTAGTTAAGTTAGTTTTTTTATTTAAATTTGTTAATTACATTCCAAGTTCAAGTCTGTTAATAAATTAATACTTTGTTCGTTCAATACTGAGTTTGATTTATTTAGATTGTTATCTTGATCGATGAGCATTTATTGAACCGACTTCGTTGGACCCTGAGTAAGAGTCATTCTATAGATTGTAGATGGTCATGCTAATGGTGTTCTATAGTCTATAATATTAACAGCTTTTAAGAAACTGTTTGGCGCTCAATAAAATCATTTCAATTTACTTTCAAAAAGTAATTTCGAACGTATAAAAAATAAAATAGGTATCAGAATATAGAACAATATATAAATACAAGTAGAACTGTTTTTAGATTTATTAATTTCAACCCCTGAATAGGGGTAATTACTGAACATTTTCAAAATACCAAGAAGAATGCTTCTTTTGGTTTTTGATGACGATTAGGTGGAGACCTGCTAAATCTTTTTACGATTTTTCACAAGCTCGCAATCCGTTACCCAAAAACCGGCGGATTTTGCTGTCACTTTTAAACTTATTAACTCTTATCGAACATATCGAATGATTGTAAAGAAGAACTTTAATGGTCAGAAATCCGTTGCTATGAATTTCAATTCAAAGCGCTTAAGTTTTACTGACCATTATTGTAAGTCTCATGCAAATGGTACATAATTATATTCGTGGAATTCGTCAAGAGTCTAGGAATATCTTGATAAACACAACTTTTGAAACTCATGTTACTAAATTACTGCAAAAGTGTTATGGGAAGCTGAAATCGCTATATGTATTTAAATGTGTCTTACAAACAACTACTAAATGAACATTTTCAGAGTCCTTTATAATATCTTAACTTGAGTATAAAAATCTCATGTATGAACCGTATCTTACTGCTGCAGAACAGCATAGATTGCAGAACTCATGCTTATGTTTCTCTGTAGTGATACCTAGGCGTGATCATATCACTTTTTTTACAAAAAAGTTAATTTGCTTAACTTTCAATATAAATGGCAGCTGCATCTGGTATGTTGCATATTCCATACTGCATATTAATATACTTTTTGATATATTGGCGCTAGTTACAAACAGACATACAGTAACTGAAACCAGAAATGTTTAAAATGTACTGGAATGCCAGTATATTTATCTATACAGGGTAGACCATTAATAATAGGCCATAGTGCACGGGTCAATTCTTTCGTCAAAATTTGCTAAAGGAACTTTTTTATTTTAAGAAAGAATAATTTATGTATTACATCACGTTAGATCATAGATGGCGCCGCAGGACCTGTATATGATGATGAATTTTTTTCATACCTTTTTTGGACGAAACGTTGTGGTACTTCTAACCACAAAATCTCATGAAGCGTCATTTCCACTTATAAAACGTAAACTTGGTAGAACTTGATAACTCCAACCGTTTTCGAGGAAATTGCCGTTAAACATTTGAATAATTTTTTGAAAGACAAATTTAAATTTAATGAAACAAAGTGTATTTATTGGAAAAAGTACAAAATGTAAGGCAATACAAAATCGTAATAATAATAATAATAATAATAATAATAATAATGCTTTTATTGATGAAAGATTACAGTGACAAATAGCTTGTTGACAACGGTATAACATGAATATTCATCAAAAGGCAGAGTTCAAAATTTCTGTTCGAAAACAGAATTTTGCTATTCCACTCAACCAAGAAGTATCAGCACGCATAAGCAGTAACATAATAGTAACTTACAAAAGTCCTGCGTATTGACACTACATAACGTAGCATGATAAATCATACACTATTCACTAACACTAAAATATAAGAAAGTATTAATTATTCAATATAACAGTGCCTAAAAACAAATCTTTTTTTAGTTTTACTTTGAAAGAAGATGCTGGTAACTTTTTATAAGATTCGGGTATCCTGTTGTACAGCCAAGTAATGTAATATGAAAATGAGCCCTTATACAAGGATGTTCTGTGTTGCGGTGCAGTCAACTGTGTCTTAAACCGAATGTTTACATTATGCACGTCCGTGCGATATCGAATTTTATTGTAAAGATAGGCTGGTTTGTGAGAAGTTATAATTTTATGAAAGAGAGTAGCACAATACCAAAATTTTAAAAATCCGCTCAGAAATATTTGAGATTTCAGCCAAAATGCAATGCAACCAAGCTTTTAGAACCATGCGGCTAATAGATAAATAGATTAGTGGGTTTTGGAAACTAAAATGGCACATTTCTGTATACATCTGGTAACCTAATAACATTGGAAAAATCATAGTAGCCATTGAATGTAATAAAACAATATCAGCTGTCAGACAGACTCGTGTAGTTATAGGCAATCTTGAGCTATCAAACATTTAATAATTGTGAGCGCAAAGAACGTTACAATTAAGTTTAGCATAGGTATGTGGAGGTAAACACAATTACATCCACAAGGACATTTGCAATAGAATGCGACATCAGTTCGGTTTTCAGAGTTTTATTTAAATGAACGTAAATATCGGGCCTATAAATAAATAAAAATCAATTCCGTTTGAACAATTAAACTTAAACTAGGTAAGAGTAGGTATCTTTAAAATAATTAATACGATTAAACCATAAATTGACATTTATAGATATTGTTCAAAATGTCCACCATTTTTTTCTCGGCTTTGCATACAGTTGCTTGAATGGCTCTACGCAATTCAGCCGGCGTTATTTCATTAAGAGCCTGTACAACTTTATTTTGCAGCTCTTCACGGGTATTTGAAGAAGTTTTATAAACTTTATTTTTGAGAGTGCCCCATACATAATAGTCGAGGGGTGTTAAGTCAGGTGACCTAGGAGGCCACCTGATATGACCTAGATTTGCGATAAGGCGTTCACCATGCAAGTTGTTTAAATATTCCATCACTCTTCTGGAATTATGTGGGGGAGTACCTTCTTGTTGGAAAAACAGATTTTGTAAATAGGCAAGAGGAAGTAAGTCCAGAAATTCTGCTGTCTGGTTTTGTAAAAAGAATAAATATCGTTCGCCAGTAAGTGTTTCATCAAAAAATATGGGTCCAATTATTCGATCTCCAAGTACTCCAAGCCAACAGTTAAACCCAAATCTTTCCTGAATATTTCCCCGCCCTACCAACCTCGGATTTTCTTGAGCCCAGCACCTAGTATTATTTCTGTTAAACATACCTTGGTTCGTAAATCTACTTTCATCTGAATATAAAATATGAAAAGGAAAACCTGGGTTTTGTTGTACTGCATTTAAGAACCAGTTGCAATATACTAGCCTCCTGTCGTTATCATCTCCATAAAGATGTTGGTGTATTTGGTATTTATAAGACCGAAACTTATGTTTCTTTAAAATTCTGCAAACCGAAGACTGGCTAATGTCGCATTCCATTGACAATTCCCTTGTTGATGTTGTTGGGTGTTCCATCACAAATGCTAATACATCAATTTCTTTGTCCTCACTTACAATAAATGTTTGATGGTCATCTTGTTGATTGGGTTCGTTTCTTAATTCTTGTTCCACTCTGGCAAACAAGTGTTTGCTTGGATGACGTCTGTTGGGATATCGTTGCTGATACAGTTCTGCAGCTGCAGTTGAATTTTTGAGACGCTCTCCATATATCAGTAATATATCGACCTATTCATTTCTACTAAAATTATTCATTTTCTTTAATTTTTACTCAAAGAGATTTCCGCAACGCTTTATTTTGTATCTGTCTGACAGCTGATATTGTTTTATTATATTTAATGGCTACTATGATTTTTCCAATGTTATTAGGTTACCAGATTTACACAGAAATGTGCCATTTTAGTTTCCAAAGCCCACTAATCTATTATCTATTAGCCGCATGTTTCTAAAAGCTTGGTTGCATTGTATTTTAGCTGAAATCTCAAATATTTCTGAGCGGATTTTCAAAATTTTGGTATCATTAGATTCGTATGAAAATGAGGTATTTAAAAATGTTGATGAACGATTAAATTCCCATTTAAAAAAACCGAGTTAGTGGGTAAAAATCACATTTAAAAATTTTAAACGCCTCTAGAGAATTAAGTAATGCAATCATATTGCTCATTTTATTTTTATAGTAATGTAGCACACAAACTAAAATATATTTTGGGCACCACAGCACTCTGGATTCAGAAACAGATTTTTTAATAAAATTTTTAATGTTTATCAAAAAGTAACCAAAATAGATGTATTGTATTCAAAATTTTCTCTAGATTCCAAAAATGTAAAAATATATAGGGTGTTCCATTTAAAAATCGAAAGTTGTGGGCATTTCCGGTCAAACCGGATGTGCACCAAACTTGATTTTTTATTGAAAAGATGGCATTTTAGTCGTGTAATAAGGCCTCCCAATTTCAATTTTCTATTCCAAATATTTTAGGAAATATCGGGGCGAGCGCAATTCGTGACTCACCCGGTATAGTATGTCTAATATCGATTCTCTTCTACAGTACTTATTTCTACCTTAATATTGTTTAGAAGATTTTATAATTAAATTATTAAGGATAATGAAACTTTTCTAATGAATTATGATTATAAAACTTCTTAAAACTACTTCGAATAAGCTGAGCTTATTACAGAAACTGCCAACTAAGTGGGTTAAAAAATACATAAATCTGAGAATGTTGTACACAAATCCGGTAAGCTCTCATTTAAAAATTGGCATCAATAATTCGAATCACTTCATCAATTTCAAGAAGTAATAAATATTCTCATCTGCTGTTAAAAGTTAATCATATTTTACTAGGATGGGTACAGCTTTTAAAATTTCATAAAAACTGCAATAATATTAGTTTCATGTACCAGCGTTATTATATTCTTTTGATACCGTATCGAAAAAGAAAAATGTAAACTATCTACATATTAATAATCAAAACCTTTCAACGAAGTGTATCCACACGTACAAAGTAAAAAAAATAACTTTACTTTGAAGTTGTATATTTTATACACGTGGAATTATATAAATCGCGATCGTGGTTGATATATTATTATTATTGTCCTGTTATCCTAACGTTCCAAAAGTTTCTTTAATTCGAATGGAACAGTCTATATCCAGGCGGAATTTCGTTATACAGCTTCTCGTGAAATTAACCCCAGCAAGATTGTGAGTGTAGATGCTCATTCACTTCGGTCAGAGGCTTATACGAACCCCAACCATAGCAGATGTACCAGAAACAATAATTTAGATTTAATCCACCGTGTAATAGATAATATAGGTAAGAGAAAAAACACGAGACTTGATAAACACAAATACTTAATGGCTATAAGATAAAATTTGATGGTATAGTAACACTGGGACAATAGTGGCACTGGAATGTTTCTGATGGCAAATAGTCATTAATGTATTATAATTGATGAGTCACGAGCCCTGCGAGCTATTGGTGATTTTTCTTGCACAAATTATTAATTACTCAGATTTTGATTTGTGATGTTTCCAAATCTTTTTAAACAATTTCAGTTTATCTACAAGCTTTGTAAATAACTTAGGAGTCTACACAACAACTGATTATAGGGCAATTCACAAAAGATCTTTAAGGTCGAATTCAAGAAGGGTTGCGACCCCTTAAACAATTTACAGTCTACAATCTACAGCCAATTACTTAACTAACAGAAAAATCACTTACTTCAGCTAATCTACAACGGCACAGCAAAATCAAATATTGAGCTTTGATGAAGGAAAAATACAGGGACACGTGTTTCTCAGTCAGTATGAAATAAATAAAATACAAGTAGTAATTATATAATATTTTTCTGTATACTCTCAAATAGTAACATATTTTAAAAGCATTTATTTAGCGTCACTTGTAACAATATAAACAAATCTTGCAATCAAAATTTCGACTAGTTTTAATTGGAGCTAGAGCTTTGAAATATTGCACACATGTAGAATATGATGAACTATGTGACGTTATTCTAAATCCAACATGGCAGACGCCCCAAGGTGGCAAATTACTTTTTTTCCTGAGAACCCCCTTGATATGGGTATCAAATGAAAGGGTTTGACGAGTAGAATACGGCATGTGCAAAACAACATCTGCATAATCTCGTTAGTACAAAATGTGTAGTGTAAGTAACTGTGCAATGGTGTTATAAGACCGCCACAAAGCTTTTAGTTTCCAGGTGTATGAATTTAAATGTAGTGCTTTCGACATTATTATACAGTATGAAACTGAGTCCTGTAAAAGACTTTAATGTAAATGAGAAAAGAATATGGCGCATAAACACCTATCAATGTTTTTTTAAAATGGTACAAATCACTGTTGCAGAACAGTAATGTAACAGTAAGAAAATAGAATTGTACCATTATTTTAAAGGGTCTACCACCATTGCCATACGTGATTTGCCCAAGAAACCAAATCAAATGATATGTATGCTATTATGTAGCTTATTGAAGGAGTAAATAAAATATGTAGGTATTTTCTCGAAATATTTACATTTCGCGGAGTTATCATAAGGTTTCGTAGATTAAGGTTAACCATCTCCAACCTTCCAACCCTTGTGTCTGTGCGTGAAATATTCAAGAAAATTTCCATATAATTAGTTGAATCTTTTGCTTCTTATATTTATGCGACAGGGCGTATATTCGTTGGAAAAAAAAATATAGTTTATAAGAAGAAGAACTATCATTCGTAGAGAAAAACTGTTATTGTCGAATTCTGAGCGACTTTCAAAATGTCCATCAGACTATACTTGTGTCTGTTCGTTTCTTTATTCGTCGCGATTCTTGTAAAATGAAAGTCGGATTATATTGAAATTTGGACAGTCAGTTATTGTCAGTCAAAGAACTAAACTGTTGATAAGGTTCAATATGCTACTGATGAAACTTTCTCCATCAGATGGTATGACGATTAAAATTATAAATATAACAATTATGTTTAAAAGAATAAAGAGTGGACTGTAGAATGTTCAACAACTGTATAGAAAATTGAATAGTCCGGCGAAGAGTTTAATGCTTACATCTAGTTATTATAAAGTGTAGATGTAGGCTACAAAATTAACAGATAAAATTATGAAACTCCTACTGCAAGTTAGTACATTAATATTGTTTTAGTAAATGACATTTATTCAGGATTTATAACTGAGAGATGCCGTGAAACTATTATCCAGGGAATAAAAATAATTCACATAACGTGTTGATAAGAGTGATGTTTTCGTTTTGGTAAACTTTTTGTTTCTGTCAAACAAATACAAAACAATGCGTGACAACAGTAGCAAAGCGAATCGAGAATTAGTTGGTTGGGGGCATATATCGCTTTATCTATTATCATTTTATTTCTAAATTTTATTGAAAAACAAATATTGCAGGATGGATTAATGAATTTGTTATCGAAATTTATATAAAATCTTGATATACATATCAAAACAATTTACGTTATTTATCGTTTTTTTAAGCGTAAGATGAGATTTCATCGACAAATACGCGTATTTGCATGTCAACAAAAATCAGTAATACGTTAATAATGTTTATACCATACTGTCCAATAAATGACTATTTCCCTGTCTCTTCGAAATGCTCAGCCTATAAAACGGTTTCGCCCTTATTCTGGAGCTCATCAGAAAGACACAAAGCCACTCATAAAGATGTTTCATGCAAAACCAAGACAATTTCTATGAATAAGTATGAAATAATTATATTCGACATTAACTGATAAAAACAACAGATTTTCAACTATCTATTAGCTAACTAGCATTGGAACCTATATGCTATATGCATGTTTAAAATACAATCATAAGCAAATAAGTAATAATTCACTCTTAGCTAATAGATAGGTGAAGATCTGTTGTTTTTACCAGTCAATGTCAAATATAATTATATCATACTTATTCATAGAAATTGTTTTGGTATTGCATGAAACATCTTTATGAGTATTGTCTGTAATTGTTTATTTGTGGCATATTCAGATTTTCTTACTTTTTATTGGGTATTTTGCCACTGAAAAATATTTAAAAATTTTAATGAAAAAACCTCTGCGCCAAACGGATCAGACAGAGGTTGGTTCTGGAGTACTTGACTGTTTCAAAAAGTCTCACACCTAAAAATATATAAACTAGAACAATGTTATGAACTAAAAACTGAAAATCAAAGCCATAGGTAGTTAACGTTTCGGAAGAGAATCTACTTCCGTTCTCAAAACTTTTTTGGCCGTCAACCATGACAGTTCTTTGTTTATGTATTTCCATAGTCACGTGAGACATTAAATTATATTTATCTTATTTTTACTTACTTCGTCTCTAAGGATGGGCAACCAACTAGTACAAAAATCTATTGAATAATTAGAAACGCATCTATCTTCGTTTAATAAAATAATCGCGGATTCTTTAAGTTTTCTTTTAGTTCCGTTGCTCTCTTTTTCCAAAATCTTCGCCGAGTCCCATTTAATTCTATGATTATTATCCCACGCGTGTTCACAAATTTTGGATTTTTCAAATTCTCCCCTTTATAAAAACTGTCTTATTAAATAATCAATATCCTGAGAGTTTTGTTGATAGTCAGTTATTGAACATTGGTAGTAGAGAGAATATACTATCACAACCTGAGGTATTTAGGTCAATGGCAGTAATTCCATATATACATGGTTTATCGGATAAATTACGAAAAATTGGGAACAGGTTTTCCGTACGAACGGTTTTTCAAACGGGCTCCACGCTAAGATCGGTTTTATCAAGAACCAAACCTCCAAATATTGTTCAAAGTTCAAAAAATTGTATTTATAGTGTTCCGTGTGAGTGCGGAAAACATTACGTAGGTGAATCATCTAGACCTTTCAACGTAAGGCTTGGTGAACATAGAAATTACGCTAGAAGGGGAGAATTTGGAAAATCCAAAATTTGTGAACACGCGTGGGATAATAATCATAGAATTAAATGGGACTCGGCGAAGATTTTGGAAAAAGAGAGCAACGGAACTAAAAGAAAACTTAAAGAATCCGCGATTATTTTATTAAACGAAGATAGATGCGTTTCTAATTATTCAATAGATTTTTGTACTAGTTGGTTGCCCATCCTTAGAGACGAAGGAAGTAAAAATAAGATAAATATAATTTAATGTCTCACGTGACTATGGAAATACATAAACAAAGAACTGTCATGGTTGACGGCCAAAAAAGTTTTGAGAACGGAAGTAGATTCTCTTCCGAAACGTTAACTACCTATAGCTTTGATTTTCAGTTTTTAGTTCATAACATTGTTCTAGTTTATATATTTTTAGGTGTGAGACTTTTTGAAACAGTCAAGTACTCCAGAACCAACCTCTGTCTGATCCGTTTGGCGCAGAGGTTTTTTCATTAAAATTTTTAAATATTTTTCAGTGGCAAAATACCCAATAAAAAGTAAGAAAATCTTTATAAGTAGCTTTGTGCCTTTCTGATGAGCTCCAGAATAAGGGCGAAAAACGTTTTAAAGGCCACGGTGTCCTTTGTCGGCTTTAACTGCTTTATCGGTATGCTTTATTTGATGGCGGCACTAGTGATGGGCGATATATCGCGAACTGTGATTTAATCACTGATATTAAAAATCACAATAACGACTGTGAATAAAGTTGGATGAAAAGCGTGACGTGATCACGACTTTCCATATATCAATATATTTTTGACGATATAAATATCTTGTTTGCGTCCATATGTATAACACGTAAAACAAACGATTCCGTGACTTAACGATGTTAGGTAGGTACGCGTTTCACAAGATAGATTGATCTAGCGCATCTCATACTATATAGATAGGTATTTATTAACTTATCTTTTTATATCTTTTATTCACTGGCAATTAAAGGCATCAGGGTCGATCGTGTCGGAACATTTCTGTTACAAGAACACCTACTAAAACCATGCGTTAAAATATTTTCTTGATTAAATATACTAGCAATTTTATTGCAAATATTGAACATCCACGTCTCGGCATGGCATATAGGTATAATAAAAATATGTAATTCGACAATTTTGTATTCTTTTTGATTTTTAAAATTGTGAAATGCTTAGCTCCAAAACATGTTTTAGATAATTGTGTTTTTCTTGGAGAGAAATAACCACAACTTCTACATCGAAAATACATCGGCTAACCATAGTACCTAGAAATCATCTTATCTCAAAGGGTTTGCAATTTTATAATCAACTGCGAAGATGAGTATCCTATAGGTATAGAAATTATAGAATGTGCAACAATTGATAAAAAAGTACAGTAAGAGTAAGTTGGCGAAGAGTACAATGGTTATAGCTTGTGTACGTTAGAAGTGCTGCCTTATGCCGTTGACCAAAATTGTAAGGAAGAAGTAGGTAACAAATTTTGCATAAATATTTGAATGGGAGAAATACTTGAATTTTATTAAATCAAATGTTTCCCATTAAATAATAGCAAATAAGAATAACTATATATAAATAAACATTATATTCATTATTTAATTTGTACATTTTTATTAAAATCCGAGGCTTATATTAAAAAGGTTGCAACACTCTTATAAACAATAACCTAGCAAAAATTAAAATCCCTGATTGATAACTAGCAACCTAAAACATAAATAGTTCATTGATGCTTCCGAAATGTTTACATATTTGTATAACTTTGCAAAAATATTCTATTACGAAGTTCAAACAGGCGTCCCACTTAAAACTTTAGTGTTTTATTGGCTTTGTCACCAATCCATGTCAGGTTAGTTGGATAAGCAAATCATAATATCAACATGTATGTATATGTAAATATCATACGTATTATATATCTACGGCTGCACAGATTACCAAAGTAGCGAATTCACCAATTCACCAAAATTAACAATATTTCCTATTATCCTATTCGCCGTATTATGAAAAAAGTCGTGATCACATCACGGTTTAAATTCACTGATATCAGAAATTCAGTCACGATTCACGTTGTGATTGAAAAATCACGATATCGCCCTACTATATCATATACATATTAACTATAGACCATAGATAAAATACAAACTATAGACTGTGAGTTTCGTTCGTAACTTGACGTCAAGGAAAGTCTGTCTCTATCCTTTAAGAGTACTCTGGGTATGGTGCACATGCCTTATAGTGACGCGAGATTGTGACAGGTCAACTGAATATAGAAGGTAAATAGTCACAATCTAATCGGAGAAATTGGCCACTGGTCGGTTACATATAGCGCGCTTCCTTACTCCTTCATCAGATCGTGTCGTCAGAGCGTGCGCGTTAGGTCCCACGTTCTCTGTAGGTAGAGATAGAAAACTATCTCCTTCTCTAGCCTCAATATAGTGGCTTATAGCCTGTCACCAGTATATAGTTAATAGGTATATGTACTATATAGTAGACGTAAGAGATATAGTGCCGCCATCAAAAGCATGCCGATAAAGCAGTTGAAGCAGGGGCGCGTTTAGGTAAATTGGGGCCCTAGGCGCTGTGAGATTTGAGGGCCCCTCGATTAATAAAATATTATGCAAGATTTGAAGGCAAGTATATTTTTACAAATACATATTATCATATTATTTTTTTCCGGCTTTATATGTTAGCATTTCCAAAACAGAATCATAGACTTCATAAAAATGTAAACCATTAGAACGAAGAATTCTTTAGACAAGGTAGGTACAAAAATTCATTTTAGGTCATTGTTCTCATTTTTAACTGAATCTTCATGACCGTAGGGGGTTATGTAGATACTGGTTTAATCTGCATGGTCGTAGGGGACTGTGTGGATGCTAGTTGTTGAATGAGAATTTTCAAATAAGAAATTACAATATTTTCTAATCCTTTGGGACTTTCTGCCACTTGTATTTTTTCTTTTTAACCGGTGCTCGGGGAATATACAAAATATCACAATTAACCAGTATGTTATTCGGGAAATAACTTCTACGCCTGTGACTTTATTATACAAATTCATTTTAGGATTTTAATTTGCGAACATAACCAGAATTCAGATAATCGAAAGAATGCAAAGATCTCATTAATATTTTTACACATAGTTTTTCATTTAGTTCTCATAGATAGTTATTTTTTCTTCTGTTTGTAAAATCCTATAAAGAATATGTTTCAATACAAATAACATTGCTTATATAAAACATGGCAATTTACGTATCTCCAGCGATCACGCTCAATTACGCCTATAGTCTCATTTTATTAGGGAAGGCTCGCTTTACAGTTGTATTTTGCTTATGTGCTCTATGTCAAATAAAAATTCCAATTAAAATTCTTTCCTCTGGATAAGTAGTTTCCGCAAACACAATACTCGAATACCAACACTAGACGCGTGTTTCGCTAACCACGTTAGCATCATCGGGGGATGACTAAACCTGTAATTTTAATTTTTGCATACATGAGAATATTAACAATTATTATGGAGGGCAGTGTATCAATATTTAGATTTCTAAAATGCTTCTTGCAACTGGCATGATTTATTACCACACGTATAGCGCTGTATTCAGTAGTTTAAAAATTCTCAAGCTCTCATTAGAAAGAACCATGCAGTAATTCTGTAAGAAAGATAAATGAGAATTAGCGATATAACACATTTTTAATACATCAATGCTTGCAGCATATCTTAGTTGTTTGATGCAATAACAAACCGGAGCCAATTTTCTACATATTTCTTGGTCAATGAAAATAGCTTTCTGATGTAAAATCTATTCACAATATGTTTCGAATTAATGAAAATAGTTGACTGACTTCACAATTATCATGTACCTTATATAAATTTTATAAATATCATAAAACGAGTAAAGTCTTATTTCGTATCAAACTTAACTAGGACGTGAAAACGTCACATTTTAAATTCGATTTTTTCATACATCCGATTCCGATTCGGAAAACGCTCCTGGGTGTATTGTATATTTACGATCGCTGGAAAGTATATTCAGCTTCTATTCTAAATAAGATGAAATCTCGGCTATAAAATGTACAAATTAAAATAATGAATGTTTAATTAAGTGAAAAGCGTCAGTAGGAAAACAAATAAATAATTAAAGTGGAATTAGAACTGGATTAACACATTTTTTGATTCCTCAAAACCCCATTTAGCTCCTAACTATACAAATTAATTGTGTACCTTGATGCAGTAACTCTATATCTTAATTACTCACTGACGAACAATATTATTTTTGTAATATGAAGACTGTTTAGAACATTTCCAATTATTGAAACTTGACAGCTTCATTTCCGACAGTATTCTAATAAAATTTTTGCTTCAGTTCTCAGGGCGGTAAAACTAGGATGAAGCAATCCTTAAGTGAAACATTGCATAGAAGTAAGTTTTCAGTATTAGAAAAGTAAAAACAAAGTTCTTAAGGCTGCTTGGAACACAAAACACAAGGGATTCAAATTCCCAAAAAAAACCGCTGCCTAAGGAATCACTACTTCCACATCCAGATTATTCGTCCAAGTCACTTTAAAGGAAATATCTTGACTATATTTGCACTCTAGTATGTGGAAATTATTGGTCATAGAATTTTAATAATATTTGGGGTAGATGTCATAGAAAAGTTTGAGGAGTTGGTTTCTACCATATACGTTAATAATGAAGTTTCTAGTTTACCGTACTTATTTTCCACCATTTACAACCTACCACCTCAATGGAGTCATCTCAATCAGATGTCCCTACAATACATACGTGTACTAACTTTCAAGTGAATATCTCAATTTGATGTTATCAATCCCATTAATAATGAAGCGGAGGTGGTAGAGTTTGAAAAATATTAGAAAGAAATCTGAGGCCCTGGTTTCTAGTATATACACCGAATCCCAAATTTCTGTAGTCTTACCAGCTTGCTTTACTTATTTTCCCCTATTTGCCCCTATTTAACCCCCAACCCTTCAACGGCATCATCTCAAATTATGATCTAGTTTCAGACGTCGTTATAATACATACGTGTACCAAATTTCAAATGAATATCTCAATTTTATTTTATCAACCCTTTTCATATTGGAGTAGGGGTGGTTGGGTTGAAAAATATTATAAGGAAATCTGACGCTGTGGCTTCTAGTACCGAATTTCAAGTTTCTGTAGTCTTACCAACGTTTTACTTATATTCCTCTATTTACCCCAAATTAACCCCCAACCCTTCAACGGAATCATCTCAAAATATAAACTAATTCCAGACGTCGTTATAATACATACGTGTACGAAATTTCAAATGAATATCTCAACTTTATTTTGTCAACCCCATTAATGGGGTAGGGGTGGTGGGGGGGTTGAAAAATATTATAAAAAAATCTGAGGCCTTAACTTCTTGTACATACACCGAATTTCAAGTTTCTGTACTCATACCAGCTTGCTTTACTTATTTCCCCCTATTAACCCCTAAATAACCCCCAACCCTTCAACGGAATCATCTCAAAGTATAATCTAGTTCCAGATGTCGTTATAATTCATACGTGTACCAAATTTCAAATGAATATCTCGATTTTATTTTATCAACCCTTTTAATAATGAAGTAGGGGTGGTGGGGGTTGAAAAATATTATAAATAATCTGAGACCTTGGCTTCTAGTACATACACCGAATTTCAAGTTTCTGTAGTCTTACCAGCTTGCTTTATTTATTTTCCCCTATTTACCCCTATTTAACCCCCAACCCTTCAACGGAATTATCTCAAAATATAATCTAGTTCCAGATGTCGTTATAATACATACGTGTAGAAAATTTCAAATGAATATCTCAATTTTATTTTATCAACCCTTTTCAAATTGGAGTAGGGGGTGGGGGTTGAAAAATATTATTAAAAAATCTGACGCTTTGGCTTCTAGTACATACACGGAATTTCAAGTTTCTGTACTCTTACCAACTTGTTTTACTTATATTCCTCTATTTACCCCAAATTAACCCCCAACCCTTCAACGGAATCATCCCAAAATATAATCTAATTCTAGATATCGTTATAATACATACGTGTACGAAATTTCAAATGAGATCTCAACTTTATTTTATCAATCCCTTTAATGGGGTAGGGGTGGTGGGGGGTTGAAAAATATTATAAAAAAATCTGAGACCTTGACTTCTAGTACATACACCGAATTTCAAGTTTCTGTACTCTTACAAGCTTGCTTTACTTATTTCCCCCTATTTACCCCTATTTAACCCCCAACCCTTCACCGGATTTCCTCAAAAAACAATCCAGTTCCAGATCTCGTTATAATATATACGTGTACAAAATTTCAGGTCAATATCTTAAACCGTTCCGGAGAAAGCGTGCGGACAAAAAAAAAGTTACAGACAGACAGACAGACAGACCGACAGACAGACAGAAATTTTTTTTTCGCTCAAATTTAAAATCTCGACGTTTCATGACATTCTAAACCTATTTCACGAATAAAAATTTTTGAAAATTTTTTTGCGATTACTATACTTCCAATCCACTACGTGGATGTGGAAGTAATTGTATTTTAGACATAACACGCAAAATTAAAAAAAAATGCTGAAGTGAATATTGAAAAGCACAAATTGTACACAAATAAAGTCGTTATGTAAAATTTCAGACATGCAACCGTTTCACGTAAAAAAAACTAAGAGTGTTAAAGATTAGATTTAGGAAGGAGAAGCTTGCAGATTGGTCTTGACCACCGCGAACCCCATGGATCTCTTGTGGTGTTCCTGCTTGTTTTAATTAGAGCTCCTTATCCAGCTTTGTCCCTTGTTTCAGACTCCACAGCCATGATAAAGGCCCCTTAGTATAGCGATCAGCTCTTGGTTTTTCCTCACCAAGTAGTCTAGCAAGGACTTCACAATGACACAATACATGGACCGCAGTTTCCTCTGCCTCCTGGCAGATGTTGCATCATCTGCCAGACCTATTAGACTCAAATGTCTATTAAGTCGGCAGTGTTCGCTTAGAAGACCCACGATTATTCTAATGGCCTTTCTATTTTGGCATAATAGGTCGTCCGTAAATTTGGCCGATCGTTCTTTAATGAACTCTTTGGCCTGTCTCTGTCGTGGCAAACTTTTCCATCATTCGAGAGATTCAGTTTGCATCCATTTATCAACTGGTGCTCATATACATGGCTTAGCCACACCGCAAAAGGGTTCGGGACCTATTAGGGCTTTAGATGCGCCTTATCTGCCCAGATTATCAGCATTTTCATTTCTCTTGTATCTGTTGTGTCCTAGTATCCATGCCAAGGTCAGTTTATTTTCGCTTCCTAGGTCTATAAGGTCTTTTATGTAGTCCCACATAAGTCCCGATTTGACTTGTATGGAACCAATTGCTTTTAGCACAGTCTGACTATCGGAAAACTGGTTAACAGTTACGTTATAATTTCCTTTTCCCATAAATCCCAGCTTCGACTCCCTGTTCTGCCTTAGAGCCATTTGTATACCAGACTGTTTGTGCCGGTATTGGGGGACTGTTTATCCAGTCTTCCATGTCTGGTATTTTAATTTCGAAATTTTTATTGAAGTTATACTTTGGAACTATAATATCCGTGAGCATATCTAGAATGGGATCGGCCTTCAACTCTAAGTATAACTTCTGGTGCTCTCTCCCATGCTACTGGCTTATTGGTGTATAGCGTTGCATTAGCCTGTGTATCATTCAATGAGCGTCTCCGTGGACAAATATGTGTAGAGGTGGTAAGTCTAGGGGGACTTCCAATGCAGCCGTTGCGATGAAGCGATTTTTATAACCCCCGTGACGCACAGGCAAGCAGGTAATTGTATGCCACTTAACAGCCTCACCGCTTTCAACTGCACTGTCTTAGTCTACCCTACTACTGATCCGTAGGTTAGGTATCAAGGGTCTTACTACCCTAGTATATATCCATAAGGTCATTTTTTCCATTTATCTGCCTGCACCTCCGAGGGCTATTGTTGCTTACATAAGACATACAATGTCCGGAGGTTCATTGAGACATTTGAAAATTTATTGGTAGTTAAATTATAATAATTTAACCCCTTTGATTTATTTTTTAAATAGTTTATTTAAAACGCTGTAATTTGGAAACGAATAAAAATCGGAATATATAAACAATTTCAGTTTTGAGAAAAAACAATCCTTTTACAAATTTAGATATAGATGGCTGGCGATGCAAAGAAATTTTTCGATTCCAGAAGCCTTGAAAAGAGGTACACTTGGTGGGATATTACATTCTAAGCAAGTTTTATAACACAAACAATTTTCAAAAAATCACTAATTTTCAAGCTACCTATTTGAAATTCAATTTGATTTTTATAAATTATTTCAACATATTTCTATGTTTCAAGGTCACTACAGTATTTTTCAACTATTTCTGAAAAGAACTTTGTTTGTGTACACTATTTTCCTGCGGGAAATCTCAAATGCTACAATTGATAAGAATTATATATATGCTCTTTAGTGTGTATCTTTACGATTTGCTTGGCTTTTGAATGTTTCAAACATTATTTCCATAATATTTTGTGGAGTTTGACGATTTTCAGGAATTAACAAAATGTTTGTTATCGATTGTGGTTTTTGGAAGTAACGTTCCACGTAACCTACTATTTAGCATTACTGCCCTTCCCTGGTTCAACAGAGGCATAAATAATAGTGTTGCTTTTTCAGGAAACTCGATACAACACAGAGGAACATCATAAAGTTATTTCTCGGGCTCGTGGTAAGTAGAACATTTCAATCTAAACATAACATATGTGGTTATTCAACAATATGTAAATTCTAATAAGCGGAATATTTGTAAATTTAATCCATATAAATATCCATAACTGATTACCTCTAAAAGAGCTTACATTATTCAATATTTGATGAAATTCCCAATAATTCTTTAAAATATAGATTACAAATTCTAAAACTAACCTATAAAATTATTAATTCCATGTTAGTAAATAAATGAAATGGATTACTTTATTAAGTATAGTAACGTGTAAAAGTCGCAATTGAATATATACTTCACTAATATTAAGTACACAATCGATATTGTTTATAAATATAATTAAAAGTAAATGCAGCTTCCCGTAACTGTAAAAACTGTATAAAATAGAATCAAATAAATATGTTACCAGAAAATATTAGCAATTGTTTTAACTTTTACAAAACACTTATCACAGATAAGTATTAAACATATATCATTCTTATAGAATTAGAGAAATAAAATATGCCAATTACGCACAGTAAAACTTTCACTATAACATTATTTTTAATTTAAATTATTCTGTTCCATAAAATCAATTTTATTTATTTTATTTATTTATTTATTTTTATTTTATTTTATTTTATTTTATGAATACAGCTGCCCAGACAGATGTGCATCCAATTACAGGGCAGGAAATATACAAATAAGTATGTATACAGTACAGAGCAAAAACTTAAAACTAAATATTTTACATTGAATAATAACTATCAAATCAAAAATGGAAAATGCATGCATGCATGTCAGCTGATACTTTAACTAAACGGTGATATAGTAGGAACAAAAGGTTAATTTAAAAGTGATTTAAAATATATTGCTATATATTATTAGTACCACCATTAAAAATATCAAGGTTTAACTGATAGCTTAAATAGTTAGAGCAAATATTGTGAATAGGAGAGGATTTTAGTACATTTGTCCTTGGCGTAGCTAAGTATAATAGGGCGTATGAACGAGCCTGAAAAGATGGAACATTGAAATGTATGGAACTGAGAATATCGGGGCAGTCTATCCGACTTGTTAATAGTTTCTATAGGAACAAAACAGAAAAATAGACTCTACGTGTCGCTAAGTCATTTAGATTAAATCTGGTGTAGCAAGCAGTTCACTTACTCATCAAGGAGGATGAGACTCAGGTCGACAGAAAAAGAAGAAAAGAAATAACAACAAAAAAACAAGAGATTTTTGATATTGTCATATACATATATAAAAATGTAATCTTATTTTTTACCTCAAAATATTAACGACATAAAGTAATTACCACTTTAACTATTGAACCCCTTGACAGTGACAACTGATCAAGGGGTTCAATTTGAATTTAAACTTTTTAATGAATTTTCTAAATTTTTGGGATTTCATAGAATTCGTACCACTACATATCATCTTTCTTCTAACGGTATGATAGAAAGATTCAATCGTACTCTTAAAACAGTTTTAAGAGCTAAGGCTACCACACCGCATTGGGTGAATGAACTTCCTATCATACTGTTGGCTTTACGAACGACCCCCAAAGACGATTTGCAGTGTTGTTCTGCTGAACTAGTTTTTGGTCAAACTTTGCGATTACCGGGTGAATTATGGAGCATTAAACCACCAACTGGAGGGAGAAAATATAACATCACAGGCACATACCAATGCGTCGAAAACCCTACGAAAACAAGTAGCTGACTATATCGAAAATCACTTAGACCATTTCATGCCATTCATGCAGGCATTCATCCATGAACTAGCACCCCCGTTACAATAGATACAACTCTAATACGGGAAAAATAAATGCATTCATTCGAGATCTGAGAAGAGAAGGTTTTTGGGGGGGGAGGGGGTAGGAAACAATTGCAGTAACAACAAATATGAAAAACAGGACAATAATAGTACATCAAGAAGAAGGAGAGCATATAATCTTCCATCCTACTAACCAACAGGGAAGAGAGAACACACCACTAGAGATAGTATATAGGAAGCACTGAAACGAAAGAAATCACTACGATAGCGCGATTATTGCACAAGAAAAACATGAAGCAGAACAACCAGAAGAAACATACGCTCGAACTGGGGCTATAACACCCCGCCCAGAATTAGAGGAAGCAACGCACATAAACATGTACCAAATATCACAAAGAACAGAGGAAGCCAACAGTCAAGAATTACAACACGATGACATCATTCTGGCGACATGGAATGTCAGAGGATGCATAACGAGAGAGAAAAGAGAAAAAATCGATGAGGTTCTTATGATGGAACACATACACGTTGCATGCATACAAGAGACACACACGATAGACGGAACTGCAGTTACTCAAAACTACAAATGACATCTAAGTGGAGGGGACAAAGAAAAAACCAGCAGAGGAGTCGCATGGGCAATAAGACGGAACACCCCTATCCAGATAAAGACAAGAAAAGTAAACGAAAACATAACCATGGCAGACTTACAAATTGGAAAGGAAAACATATGCATACTAGGAGTACATGTGCCCACCGACAAACGGGCAGGACGAGTATTCAGGCAGATTACCCAAGAGACTAGAAGAAATAGGAATAGAAAAATGAACACAATAATACTAGGAGACTTCAACGCGCATATAGGAAAGGACGACCAAACACATGAAGACAAGAATATCATAGGAAAAACCTTACTTCACACATGGACAAACGATAATGGAAGCTTGCTAAAAAACTTGACACATCTGTTAGATCTAACAGTTAGAAACACATGGAGCAAGAACCTAATCTGCCTTAATACCTGGAATAAAGGAAACATCAACCCTCAAATAGACCATATCCTAGTGGATAGAAAAATAAGGGACAGGGTCAAAAATATGAAGGCAATACAAGCAACAAACGTCAAAACAGATCACAAAATATTATATGGAACACTAGTAATAAAGAAACAAGAAGAAAAAAAGAAAAAAAAGATACAACAAAACAGCAAATGACACATGGAACATCTCACTGCTACAAAACAAAGGAATAAAATAGAAATACCAGGAGGAGATAGAAAAACAGTTAACAGGAAAGGAACTAAATTGGTCAACAATGGGTTTAAAAATCAAAATAGCGGCGAGGAAAACGTTGAAAAGGAACAAATCCACTATGAGCCCAAAAAGAAAAGACACGAAAAGAAATTACGAAAAACTAAAGAAAATAAAGGCCACAGGAAAACAATATACACCAAACATAGACAAAAAGATAATAGAAGCGAGGAAAGAAAGAAGAGACACAGAGAGGAGGCACGAACAGAAAAAAAAATGCAGGGAATTCTTCGAAAACATAGAATCCACTCCAGCAGGACAGAGATTAAACCAAACCTTTAGACACCCCAAAACATACAGGAGAAACAACAATACGCAGTCAAGAAAATACATACCACTGCAGCATTGGGTCAGGAAACTAGAAGAAGGAAACGCAGAGAGAAGTCAAATAGAACCAATACAAGAAATGGACCACTGGCCTCTGGGAAAGCCACCGTCAAAAGACGAACTACTAGAAATAATGGCCAGAGCTAAAAGAAACACGGCCCCGGGAATAGATAAAATAAATAACGAACTAGTATACTATGGACCGGACAACATAAAACAGCTAATCCTAGAAATAATCACCAACGCATGGACGGAAACCACACCCCTGCCTGAGGAATGGAATACAACCATACAGATACCGCTCCCTAAAATCACATCACCACAAAACGTGGACGATTACAGAAGAATAACACTCAGCAGTGTAGGGTATAAATACTACGCACAATTCCTCCTCAGAGAAATGGAAAAATACATCGGCGAACTACCAGATTATCAAACGGCATTTATCAAGGGTAGATCGACAGACGACCACATGTACACCACCAGACGGATCCTGGAAGAAAAGTGGAAAGAAGGAACAAAACTATATATAGTCTCAATTGACCTCCAAAAGGCATTTGATACTATAAGACATGAGGCTATAGTCAACACTTTGCGGGAGTACCGCAATACTTAATAAACAGAATAATAAAAGCATGCCTACACGAAAACACTGCAATACGATGGTTTGGACAGACGACGGAATCAAAAATGAAGAATATAGGAGTCAAACAAGGATGTCCCCTATCCCCCCGACTATTCACCACAGTCCTGGACCAAGTCAAAACAGCCTACAGAGTCACAAGAGCTCTACTACCCTTCATTGAGGACAACAAACCACCATGGTGCCTAACCAAAAAGGTATACACGACCATCATAATGCCTACTACGATGATATATGGAGTCAAAAACGCAGCAACGATAAAGGCCAACCGAAGAAGCCTGAGAAGAGCTGAAAGGGACATTATCCAACTGCTAGCAAAAACAGGAAAACCACAAAAACGACAGAAAACGTCAACATTACTAGAGGGAAGAACAATAATCAAAAGAATAGAATCAGACGCAATGAAATACTGGAGACATGTCCAAAGACGGGACACGACACACCTACTGAAGAAAGCGCTGCGAATGAACAGCAACAAACTGAAAATAGGGAGGCCATGCTACACATGGATTACAACAATCGAGAGAATTATGAATAAGCTAGGAAAGGATTATACACACTGGGAAAAGTTGGCACAACAAAAAATGGAATACAATAAAGAAATATCAAGGATATACACACTGCCAGACTCAGAAACAGAAGAAACAGAAAACTCAGAAGTAGAATAGGAGAGAAGATGATCACAGACAGAAACTAAGAAGAAGCATATCACAAAAACCTGAAAGTAAAAAGAAGCACGAAAACCTAAAAGAAGCATCTCACAAGCGCCTACACTTTCCATCCGATGAAGACAGAAGGAAAACAAGAAGAAACATCTCACAAACACCTACACGCTCCATCCTATACTCCTACCCCATGCGTCATGCGGCTCTCGCTGCTGACAACAAGCATGTCCAATGTCCAATCCAGCGTATGCAGCTGGTCCGGCGGTATATAAAAGCACTGGGGGTTTGTTCTGGCACACGGTGGGATGATCGGTGGGCGATCGGGCTGCGTGGTGGAACAAATCTCCCTGCACCGGAATTGGCAGCAATGCCCACCTTACGCTGGCAAATCAATCAATCAATCAATCAAATCATATACTTGTCCGGATATTCCTTACTTTATTACCAAATTACGTACTTCTTTTGATAATTTAACGTTCAATCCACCCTTCCATCATGTTAATTACAAATCATTTGTCAGTTCGGACATTTTGACTTGTAGTTTTGTTTTCGTTCGGAAAGAACGTTTTAAAAAGTCTTTCCTCTCCGCTGTACGATGGACCATTTAGAGTTTTGTCCCGTACAGACAAGTTAATTACTTTTGTTAAAGGTACTACACCCGTCACGGTAAATATCGATGGGGTTAAGCCGGCATATTTGCTGACAGATAAATGCGATGTCACTATGACACCGGTTAAGAAAGTTCGTTTTGCCATCGATGAATTGAGTAACTGACTGTTCTTTTTCTTGGGGGGGGGGAGTAATGTGGCAAGCAGTTCACTTACTCATCAAGCAGGATGAGATTCAGGTCGACAGAAAAAAGAAGAAAAGAAATAACAACAAAAAAACAAGAGATTTTTGATATTGTCATATACATACATAAAAATGTAATCTTATTTTTGACCTCAAAATATTAACAACATAAAGTAATTACCACTTTAACTATTGTGTTTAATTATGTGGAACGCCCACATCTGGCTAATAAGTCAGATTGTGGCATGCCTCTGGGTGGATAAATTCCGTCAGCTTTGAGGGAATTTGACGTGCCTTCTGTGCACCCATTTCAAATTAAGAATATGAATACTGTATTGTGGATTCCAGACAATACCACCGTATTCCAGTTTTGGGCGTTCAAAAGCATTAAATAGGAGAGAAAGTGTGGAAATAACTTTAAAGTGCCTTGAGTTTCGCATAATAAAGCCTAGATTTCTGTAGGCATTAGCAATTGTGTGATCAATGTGGGCAGTAAAAGTTAATCTTGAGTCAAAGATGACTCCAAGATGTGTTTATTTTTGTGAGGTTGTGTTGCAATCGATGGCAGTCTTCTTCGGAGTTAATAGATACAAACAGTTTAAGATCATCGGCGTATAGGAGGACATTACTTTGTATATCTTGGCAAATGTCATTGATGAAAATTATAAATAACAATGGCCCCAAAACAGAGCCCCGTGGAACTCCTGATGTCACTGACACTTCAGTAGATGAAAACCCACGATACTTCACATTTATTGTTCTGTTACCAAGATATGACTCGAAGAAACTCAGAAAGTCGAGACTTAAACAAAAATCTGATAGCTTCTGCAGTAAGAGCCCATGATCCAGTCTGACAAATGTTTTAGAGAGGTCTGCATAAATTACATCCGCTTGGCCTCCATGATCCAGTGTGTTTGCGATAAAGTGTGTAACTCTTACTAAGTTGGTAATCGTAGATCTACCTAGCAAGAACCCATGTTGACTATAGGAGAATTGAGATTTAACATGAAAAGAGATTATATCGTATAGGACAATTTCAAGAAGTTTGACAAAATTACAGAGGATAACTATAGGTCTGTAATTTTCATAGTCTTATCGCCTTTTTTGAAAGCAGGACAAATTGATTGAGTCCATAATTGGGGAAATGTAGTAGTTTGCAGTGCTAGATTAAACATGATAGAAAGTGGCAGTGCAAAAATAGAGGCACAATCTCTTAATAAGAAAGCTGGTATATCATCTGGACCCGTCGAAAGTTTATTTTTGAATTTTTTTAGTGCTTTTTAAACATCATTTTCGGTAATGGTTGGACTATTAAGTTGGGATACATTGCCCGTAGTTTCTTGTTGGGTTATGTTATACATGGATGATGTGATAAAGGATGATTGAAAATATTGGGCAAATGTATCGACAATGCTCTGAGTATCATTTAAGGAATTATTGTTGTAACACATCGAATTCGGTATGCTAGTTGTATTTCTCATAGTATTTAGAAAAGACCAGAAGATGCTCGGGTTAGTTTTAATGTGTGTTTCTGTGCTTTGAACATATACTTTGTGTGCAAGTTTAATGTCCCTTTTTATTTGGGAACGCAGTGCTTTGAATTGATTAAGGTAGTGAACCTCATTATTATCCTTATATAACTTCCATAGACGGGATTTCAGTTTAACAAAACAAAACAAAAAGTACTTACCAAAATAACAGTTAGAACAAACTTTAGAACATCCACAGACACGTGTTTCGTCATGTAGTAATAGAGTATGAGAGTACAGAAACTTAGGCCTCAGATTTATTTTATAAAAAATTTTAGCCCTTACACCACCCCCACTCCATTATTAAAGGTGCCGATAAAATTATATAGAGATATTCACTTGAAATTTGGTGCACGTATGTATTATAATGACTTCTGTTGAGATGATTCCGTTAAGGGGGTGGGGGCGGGGGAAAGCAGAGGTAAGAAAACGATTAAAGCAAGTTGGTATGAGTACAGAAACTTGAGACTTGGTGTATACACCAAGGCCACAGATTTTTTTATAATATTTTCACTATTAATATGACATTACAGAAAACATGAACGTAATTTTATTAAGATATGTAGATTCATTTAAGTGTTAACAAAATACATTTTAATTCTGTGCTATCCGAAATGAGAATTTTGCTAGGTACTTATATACCAATGTGGAGTTGACATACTTGAAGATTAATATAATTTCTAAACAAGCTTTCTGTACCAGAATCATAAATCTACTTAGCAATTCGCAGGTTTTAAATTTAATATAAAGAAATATAAGAGATGTAAAGAAAATATAATCTGGAAATTTTTAAACAAACAAGGACAATGCAAACAGGAATCTTATCTTTCTGGGACACAACCAAAGGGAGAGCTAGTGTTTTCTCTCGTGTCTTGCTTTACATCAACAGAGTGGAAAATTTGACAATATTTGGATAATTGGGGCTCCAGTATTTAATACTGACAACGGCAAGGGATTTGAGAGTTTACGTCCGTGAAATTCTAAAATTTTAGCACCGAAAGTTGCCAATAATACACCTATGAACGAGTAGCAGTTGCACTCATGCGTGGCCGACTCCGAATTACAAATTAATTAAAACGTTTACTCGAATAGGGCTAAATTAATGTTTACCTTTTACGTGGTGTTACTGTGATTAAGTACACAGGCAATATTTTTTGTTTACATTATGTAAATAGGTATTGGCATTCTTTAACGCCCTACTGCAATACTTACTTGTGTCTCGTACTCGTATTTCGATACGAAAATCTAGCAACGTCAAGTGTGATTAGTACTAGGACGGGTGAACTAGTCCAGGAAAATATAGCATTCTCGTTTCATTGTGCAACGGCTTGTATGTCAGCACATATGTAGAAGGTATGCAAGTTTAGGCGGGGGTTACATAGTGGATATACCATCCTTCGGAGGGGATGTAAAGCAGTCGATCTCTTGTCTATTAAATGTTAGGCAAGTAAAAGATCCCTACTCTTCGATAGAGAAGAGGTTCGGCAAAATTTCGAGGTTGGGGGTAGTTCATTTCCTATAGACCTAAGTAGCGAAAATAGGCCGACGTTAAATAATTGAGAAAAAAAAACATTTTAGAGTAAAACTGATGTACGACACAATGGCGAGGCTAGGCGTCGGCCGGCGTCGAGAAGACGAAATAGAAGAATATGAATCTAGGTATCAAAATTTATCAAATTCAGAAGTTAAAAAAAACGGCGCTAGGCGTCGGTCGGCGTAGAGACGTAAAAATGTAAGAACATGAATCCAAATTCATCTAATATACAAGTTTAACGTTAGGCGTCGATCGGCGTCGAGATGTATAACCGCAAGAATATGAATCCAGGTATCAAAATTTAACAAATATACTAGTTTCACAAAAACGACGTTAAGAGTCGGTCGGCGTCGAGACGTAAAAATGCAAGAATATGAAATTAGATATCTAAATTTATCAAATACAAGTTTCACAGAAACGACGCAAGGCGTCGATCGGCGTCGGGTAGTTAGGATACAAGAATATGAATCCAGGTATCAAAATTTATCAAATACTGCAAGATTTACAAAATCGACGCTAGGCGTCGGTCGGCGTCGAGACGTAAAAATGCAAGAATATGATTCTAGGTATCCAAAAAAATAGCCGAATTTTCAAGCGTTGCACAAATCGCTACTGAACCCCCGTATTACCGTTAAGTTTTCGATTTTTAATGTTAAATATTTACCCCTATTGAACCCCCAATCCTCCAACGGAATTATCCCATGATATAATCTAGTTCCTAATGTCATTATAATATATACGTATACCAAATTTCAAGTGAATATCTCAATTTTATTTTATCAACCCCTTTAACAATGGAGTGGGGGGTGGGAGGTGGTGAGAGGTTTGAAAATATTATTAAAAATTTTGAGGCTTTGGCTTCGAGTACATACAGCAAATTTCAAGTTTTTGTACTCTTATGAGCTTGCTTTACTTATTTCCCCATATTTACCCCTATTCACCCCCCCAACCCTTCACCGGATGTGTTAAAAAAACTACGTGGATGTGGAAGTAATTACGGTGATCTACAATATAGGGCAGTCACCATTTTTGTTTTTTTTTTTAATGTTCCAATATTGGATCAGATACGTTCATCAGAAGAATAGATATTTAAATTATAGCAATCGGAGGGTAAACTAGACTCATTCACGAGTATTTAAAAAAAGTATATTCCAATCGGTCAAGAATATGCTGTGCGTCAAATGGACTTTTGTCCAAAAAAGTTGTAAATTTCCCACTGTGATGTCGATCTGACTGTATAACTTTTTCTGTCAGCACGTTTTCTCTGGAACGGTTTAAGATATTGACTTGAAATTTCATACACGTATGTACTATAACCCGTCTGGAACTGTATGGTTTTTTTTAACTTATCCGTTGAAGGTTTGGGGGGGTAAATAGGGGAAAATAGGTAAAGCAAATTGCTGAGAGTACAAAAATTTAGGATTTGGTGTATCAGCCAAGGCCTCAGATTATTGTATAATATTTTTTAACCTCTACACCACCCCTACTCCATTATTAAAAGGGTTGACAAAATAAAATTGAGATATTCACTTGAAATTTGGTACAAGTATATATTATAACGACGTCTGTGATTAGATTACATTTTGAGGTGATTCCGTTGAAGGGTTGGGGGTTAAATAGGGTTAAATAGCGATAAATATGCTTATTTAAGAACCTTAGCAGCAGTTTGCTCGTAAGCTATGAAAAAGATATTTCACTGCGGTTTTTGAAATATTCGTCAAAAATATAAGTCCAAGAAAAGTAGTAGCTGTGGATATCAGCTTGTGGGTAATTGGTTGCTAATCCATTTTAAGTAAAAACATATAGGGTATCCCTAGGTTCGACTTTGAGATGCGTGAACACTAGTTAGTTGACTAACATTCAAAGTGAAACAATGAACTTATGAAAGTGCGTTTTCTGTAGATTTTACTCTGACTTCTGTAAATGCATTTTTCTCGCAAAAAGCGCAATAACGTGGCAACACCGCAGTATAAATCCAGTATGACATATGGCTTGAAGTGGGTCCAATTTTGTAATAAAAATTTTAAATATAATAATAGATCAGATATATGTTATGAAAAATAAACATTAATAAAATAATTGGGTACATTACTAATTATTAACATCAAAATAATCATAAAAAAATATATATATTTTTTTTTAATTAAAAATATAAATTATAAATGGTTATATTTGTATAGCGCATTTAAAATATCGAATCATTGACCGACAATAATCGATAACATTCTCGTCGCATAATTTTATTCTGACCAGACATCCGCTAAAAAGTAGACATAAGTTTGCATACTTCCAACATATGTACCTACAGTATTATTTTATACCCGTTTCCATATTGAAACAACACATATACCTATTCTTTACTATAATAGACAATAAGACTTTTCCAAACTGTTTGCATACATTTCGTTCCCAATAATATTAGTAATAAAAACATTGATATATTTGCGAAACTATTTAAAAAGTTGTGAGCTACAAATTAGAAACATGTTTCTCTTTATTTTCGAACCTAGCAAAGAAACGCGCAGTGCCACCAAAATAAAAACACGTACTACACTACCATAAGAATTTGTGTATGCGTCGATATTACCTTGGTTTTGCATCGCTATGAGTGGCTTTGTGCCTTTATGATGAGCTCAGAATAAGGGCGAAAAACGTTTCAAAGGCTAAGCATTTCCAAGAAACTGAATTAGAGATTTTGTGAAAATGTAATCCATTAGAATGAAACAATTTTAAGACAAGGTAGGTAAATAAATTTCATTTTAGGCCTTTGTTCTCGTTTTTAACTGAATCTTCATACCGTAGGAGGTCATGTAGATACTAGTTTAATCTGCTTGGCCGGGGACTATGTTGGATGCTAGTGTTATAATGAGAATGTCAAATAAGAAATTGGAAAAATTTATTTTAGGATTTTTGATTTGCTAGCATAATCAGAAGTCAGGTTATCGAAATAATGCAAATATTTCATTAATATTTTTTACATATTTAGTTCTCACAGATAGTTTTTTTTCGCTGTTTGCAAAATCCTATAAAGAATATGTTTCATTACTATAAGCAAACAAATAATTCACTTTTAAGCTAGTGTTTGGTTTATAAGTTTTTCTAGTTTCAAAAATTTTATTACACTAACAGATTTATAACAATATATTTTTTATAAATATGAGACCCTTATATTTGAGTTTTGTCACATGCTCTTGTTTATAAATTAGAATAAATGAAATAACTAATAATTAGTTGCTTTTTATGTGTATGAGTTCTTTCGTGTTTAAGTTAATAAGTAAATATAAATAAATATTCATTGCATTTCTGATGCTGAACCCTCCTTTATTGGCACCTAAAAACAATTGAGATAGGGTTTGAGATTTTTATTTATCGCTGTTTTCAGTCAAACCAACTTTACTAAAACCTAAGGAGAATCAAATTTTGAAAAGTTTACTGATTACAAAGACAGACACTTTTGTCTGAAAATTTTAAATGATTAGTGCCTTTGTGGCACCTTGAGATATTTATTGAATAAATAAAAAGAAGTAGTTTGTACTCACATGATGATACAACTTTTGCAGAGTCAAGCTTTTCGATATTGCAAAAAAAAAAATTTCACTCCACCCTAAGACGTACAGACTTTGAGTGGGTTTGTGCGAAATGTGTATTATCAGTTTCCATTAACGTAATGTACGAGTACGTATTATTGTATTATATTGAAATTGTAGTGGTTTGTGAAGTGTGAATTTCATTAATAAATGAAATATGTTAAGAAGAGAAACGTGGGTAATAGTAAAATGTTTTAAAGAATAGTTTTACTGGTTTCTGTCGCACTGGTGTTATTCACGAGTAGGCAAATGAAATTTGCCACGAAGTGCAAAGCTATAAAATAACCGTAATTTCTGATATGCTCTGCAAATTTACTACCACTGCAATTCAGAACGCGTTCATTTTAATAAACCCTACATATTCGTATTCATATTGCGTAAATTATTTAGAATGTATTCAACAAAGTTTATAATGTGCATAGAGTATATCTGATAGTATAAGCCGCTCCATCATGCTGACTCTATACAAGCTAGATTGGAACACCCCCTAACACCTGCTCCACTAGCTGGTTAGCAGAGCCGGAATTACAAACAATATGGCTTTAGTTATGCTCCAAAAATATTAATCTAAGTATGGCGCTTTTTTGCTAAATGTGAAGAAGTGGATAAAATATAGACTTTAATCTCGCCATTGAAAATGAACAGTTAATAATTAGTGATTGCTCTTTGACCATTAATTCAGGATTTGTATATTAGGCAGATGGCAACTGTCAAATATTATTTTTCAGTTTTCTACAAAAAATTAAATAAATCTATTACTTGACATTTATTTCCATATGTATTGATAACTAGCAAATATACTCGTCCGCGAATAGACCGAAAGAAATAATATGATTATTAAAATATGTGACAAAAGTATTGTCACGTGTTTCCACCCCTTAGGAAACCACCCTTCAAAATTTGTGGGTTCCAAACATTATAACAAAGGATAAACACTTTATTGAATAATTTGCTGTACTAAACTTCACATTACTTTTATTAAATAAAATACACTTTTGTTGACCAAAATAACCTTCAACAATGTTTACTACTTGATATTTCCATTTTGTATTTACTTCGGATCTCTAACCTCACTTGTAATTAAAGACTTCCGCATATTTGCATTAATTACTCTAAAAATGCATCTAGATCCATCTAGAAATCTTCCAGTAAATTCTTGAACATTGTAGAAAATTCGATCCCTATCTATAAGCTTCTAGAAAACATATGAATACTGTCTTAGGGATGGCGTGTATGAACCCAGTTGTGAATACAACGCAGTTATCTTTGCTATTTTTCCTTCACCACTCATTAGCTTTCAGCTCCAGCCCCAAGGTGGGGCCAAGCGCCCCCTCCTTAAGCCTGATCATCCCGGTTAGGCAATTCAGAATCATTAATGTATTTCGCCAGTCTATTCAATTGCACGATTTTCATCTTGGACATTATGTTGTGTTGAATCGGATAGATGACATCATTAATTCGGGCAATAACAGTATACTACACATCCCAAGGTGGTTGAAATTTCGGTGACTTTCATTTCTTTTGCTGTGGATTGTACGGCCAAACCAGATCTTCTACCTTGAACCCTTCTGAACTACCCTTACAGTCATATTGAGCCTTCGGTCACTGGCTATATTGGTTTTGTCTCTAACCAGGTCATGAAAATTTGTTAGCCGTTCACTCATTTCATCCACGTAGCTGTTCTCCGCTTGGTGTTCCAAACACGGCAGTATGATATCATGTCCAAATACTACACTGACCGACGACACCTGTTTCGTATACTCGTGAATTGCAGCTCAGTATGCCATGAGGAAAAATGGTGTATGAAGATCCCAGTCACGTTGATTCTTATGAACTACTTTAGAGATATGTTCTTTCGTGATCTTGTAATGTTGCTCCACCATGCCATCTGACTGCGGGTGAAGGGTTGTAGTCCGTGTTTCGTGTATTCCCAATAACTTGTAGATTTACTGAAGCACCCGCGACTCAAAGTTTCTCCCTTGATATGAATGCAGCTCCAGGGGTACACCAAACTGACATACCGAACTATCAACTAAGGCGTTGGCGGCAGTGACCGCTTCCTGGTTCGGAATGGCTTCCGGCCACTTACGAAAATAGTCTATGGCCACCAGTACTTGTTATCATCCTTGGTTACTGGAAATGGTTCGGCTATATTGATCGCAATCCTCTCCTTATGTAATATGATTGATGCTTTTTATCTTATTAAACTTATTAGCATTCCGGATTCTCTGTTCAGCTAGAGCTCTCTGATATACTACTTGAAGATCAATTGATTATACCATGATATCAAAAATTATTTACGTCAAAGAAAGTCAGTCATTGAATTAGAAACTGCTTCCATAGCTTATGCTATGCTCGTGTAACGATTATATGAGTTCTTCAAGTTACGTACCATAACTAACATCTGCAATAATATGCACATATGTTTTTAGTTCTAAATAATAAAAAACTAAAGAAAAAAAGAAACTGTTGAAATTTTCCCGCCATGTTCAAGTTTTTACACTTCTTCATGTTAGGAAAATTCTGGAGCATTAACGGCACATTCTTTAACAATTATTTGTTCCAGTTCATTCACATTAAGTGTAGACGTCCTGAAAATCCTATTTAATAATAAAGTAGTACATAACGGTCATATAAGGTGACCTTGCTGGAAACTCAACTTGTATATGTAGACTTATCGGTCGGATATAAAACAATTCGCGAAGAAAAGCTATATTTTCTCTTGCCACATGCGCTGTCGCTCCAGCCTGCTGAGAATAAAAATACTGAAGTTCATCATCGTGCAGTTGTTGAACAGATACCGACAGAATGAATGATGTTTCTGTACCTTTCACCATTGTGGGGAAATTGAAGAAAACGGGCCCAGTTATTTTCCTGCGAGAAACCGCTATCTAGATACCAACTTTTGAGGATGTCATGGAGATTTGACATAAATATGTGGATTATCAGTGCTACACATTCACATATGTTGAGAATTGATGTACCTCGAAGGATGAAACGCTTTATAAGAACAAAGTGTCTAATTTAGCAGATCGTCATTCAATAAATTATCGGTAAAAGAGGTTGATGTGGTTGCATCAAATATGAATGCATAACCAAGTCCTTCTTTACAATCAGAAAGCCCAGTTTTCTGAAAAAGAAGTTTCGAAAATTTTACTAGATGTTTTAATTAAAACAGTAAACACAATTCAAGCAAGCATTAATAGAAAACTAAGTCAGACTAAGGGGACAATTTGGGTAAATTTTAGATAATTTAGTTTTAATTTTGTAGTAACTGTAGTCGTGTAGTATTAACTTAAGATTAATAGACCTATTTCTATGATTGCTTGGTTAGGAGCATACTCGGCTTGCATTCATGCTATTTGGGTCCAATTCCCGACTATGGCACTGAGATTCTTTGAAAGAAAAAAAAAATCCCAATATACTTGAATATTGGGTTTGTTTTTTATCTCTAAATGTGTAGCTCTTCCCACCCAAGGCTCCTTTAGAGATAAAGGGGTAATGCCTGTGATGTTATGAATTATTTGATAATTTCACTCTTTCGACTCTTTTTTCTCCAGGCTAGAGGCAAGGCAAGTATTTAGGTGCCTAGTGTTTCTTGCATCTGCAAGTCCTTTTTTCGACAAATGGTGAGTTTACTCATAGTCACAGAATCGATTCTAGTTCTCAACCCAAATGTAACCTTATTTTACAAGAAATTTGGCGATGAAGTGGAGTTAAAATCTTTCGTGGGAAAATACAACATGGAAATTATTTCTTCATGCACAAAAACACTGAACATCACACTTATGCATGTTCCGTAAATTAAGTAGACATCATCGGGAGAAAATTAAACTGTAAGCCGTGACACAATTTGAGAAATTACGTTACCTTTACATATGTGATGATATGATTCTTCAAACTTACAAATCAATATTTGAATTAGGACTCTTGTCATTTCTAAGCTTTGAAAAGCACTTTTCTACAATATTTGCTATATATTCATTAGAAACGGCTTAGAGCATATAGATACTGTAATCTTTTAGCAGCTTCAATAACAACATCTGAGATCCGTTGCGTGCATTCCGAATCCTTGAGGCCGGTTCGATTCTGTTGAAAACTGGCATTCAATTGAAGTCATATCCTTATTGTTATAGTTAACCTGTGCACACAATGTTTTAACGAGAGGGCGTAAAATCACTGGCTTAGTGGCAGTGGCATCACTTAAACAATTTGCAAAATTAATTCTATTATACAGACATAATTAACTACCTGTCTACTTGAGAATTAAACGAGTATATTTATCTTAGTCACTCAATCTAAATAATCTGATTTCTAACATGACATTTAATTTCATGTCCTCCAGTATACGTGTAATTATTGAACCGAAAATCGTCTTTGTTTAAATAACCGCATAAGTAGTATTCAAATATTCATTCTTCTAAATATACATAGACAATGAAAATATTATTATCATCTACCCCATTGAATAATAATAATAATAATAATAATAATAATAATAATAATAATAATAATAATAATACTGCTGCCGTTATCTGTTGAACTCCGCCAAACTCGCGGGTGCCATTGTGGACCACCCAGCAACCGGAGGCATAAGGTCACTCATCTATTCTATATGGATGACCTCAAACTGTATGCCTCCGGAGAGCACGACCTTCAGAATGCTCTAAGGGTGGTCGAGGAGTACACGCGGGCCATTGGCATGGAGTTCGGGTTGGACAAGTGTGCGGTCGTCCATCTCAAGAGACGACGATGTGGGGACTTTGCTGAAGACGCACAACTCGCAGACGGAAGCATCCTAAGACATCTGGATGCCGGAGAGACCTACACATACCTGGGTGTGCAACAACATCACATCCAGGATGTGCAGCAAGTTAAAGAATCTCTCCGCGGCAAGTACAGACGTCTACTCCGAAAGATTTGGTCATCAGAACTTTCGGAGAAAAACAAGGTGTCTGCGACTAATATGCTTGCCGTTCCTGTCCTGCTCTACTCCTTTGGGGTAGTCAAATGGACTGTAGATGCGCTGCGCCAATTAGATAGAAGTAACCGCAAGATGATGAATATCAATAGGAGTATTCATCCTAGATCGTCCGTTCCTCGTGTGCACCTCTCACGTCAACGGGGGGGTCGAGGACTTTTGGGTCTGGAGTGTCTGCATGGCAGAGTAGCACTAAGTATGGCATGCAACATCCTAAGGAGCTCAGACCCGCTTCTGCAATTAGTGAGAGATCATGAAAATGCAGGAGTAGGTGCAGGACTGTTTAAGGCGGCAAAACGAGCCGCAGATGAACTTGGTCTCATATTCGACAACAGACGAGGAGGCCGGCGCGGTGCTGACCCAGAGTCAGTCACTGAACTGCAGCCACCTAGCCTGAAGGCCCAAATAAAAGCTGCCGAACAGGAACGTCTGTTTAGGCAGCATACCGATAAACCCATGCACGGGGTGTTCTACAAGAACCTAGACACACTGGATTTATCGACAAAGCTGATATTCGCCTTTTTAAGGTCAGCCGTCTAAAGTCGGAGACCTAGGGATTTATTGTGGCTTGTCAAGACGGTGTAATTACCACGCTGGTCTACCGAAGCCGCGTAATGGGTGTAGAGGTTCCTGATATAAACTGCAGGACCTGCCGGCAGGTGCCGGAATCGCTCATGCATTTACTTTCCGCATGTCCGTTGTATGCGATATCGGCCTACATCCATCACCATAACGCGGCGTTGCGGGTGCTGTACTATCATCTATGGCACTCGTACGGGATAGACCAGACACCAATGCTGCCTTACGTCCCCGGAGACATCGAGTCCGTTGTCGAAAACGAGAGGTGTCGAATTTATTGGAACTACTCGTTTCCGACAGTCAGGCTAATTCAAGCCAACAAGCCTGGCATAGTTCTCCTCGACCATCAACTCAAGGTGATGTTTGTAATCGAGTTCTCGGCACTTGCCGAGCCAAACATCGCTTTGAAAGAGGAGGAAAAGCAGACCAAATACCGTGATACGAGCTCCAAGTGCTATACCCAGACTAGACTACTCGGTCAAGATGGTAGTCCTAATAATCGGTGTACTCGGTGGTATGAAGCCTACGCTACTCTCGCAACTAAAGATCATACCGGTCTGCCAGTAATCAGCCGAATGGCTGGCAGGCCAAATGCAGAAGGCGGTTACCTTGGGGTGCCCTCGCCTACTTAGGGCACACGATTCTGGTATTTAGAGTCACTGATCTCACAGGTTGTGGGGAGTGGCTGTAATTATGGCCGGCGCGGCTGCCGTGTGGTATCGGTTGGAAAACACAAAAGCCCTGTCCGGCAACGGTTTAACCGAAAAATAGTAATAATATTAATAGGCACATATAACTATTCTGTCTGTTCAAGCAAAACAGCTTTCATATACCTTTTGAATTTTGCGACACTGAATGACTTGGCATGAAAAGAAACCTGAATATATAATATATAAATACTAAATTTGCGACAACTTATTGCGAGAGCAAGATATTAATACGTGTCTATGCACCTTTATTTCGTAGACTATTGTAAGGTTATCGACAATTTGGAATGAAAGTGTAGGCTGTATTATTGGATATGGATATACCCAAACAGCTTGTCTTTATTATTCGTCGACTGCATGAAGAAAATTCTGCTTTGGTGAAATTGAACAACACTAACTCCGACAAACATAAAGTTGGCAAAGGCATCAGACAAGGCTATACTGTTTCACCAATCCTCTTTAACGTGTATAGTGACGTATAGGGTAGAGTAGACTTATTAATAATTCCACCTTCGTTAAAGCAATTGAGAATAAGCTCATATACCTACTGGACAGGCTTCAGAAAATAAGCTCTAATTATGGTTTAAGTGTAAATTACAGTAAAATGAAAATTATGACTAGACCGAGCAAATCACTTTGAAGATAAGTGACTATGAGGTAGTAAACAAGGTGGTATACCCCGGGAGCCTTTGTAGACAATACTGGAAAATATGAATATGGGATTCGATGAAGAGTAGAAATCGGCAACTTGCCAATTGAGCAAAATTTGCCGTCACAGAAATATCACGGAAATGACTCTCCAGCACCTTACTGTCCTTAATCCTCTAATTTTTTCGCCATATCAACCGAAGAGAGGACAATATACAGTTGACGTAGTAAAAACCAGATGATAAGTGGTGTATAGGATGTAAACCAAAACGGTCGGCTGTTGTTGGTGAGGCTGTGTACAACAAGCACAACTCGACAAATGGAATGATGCCATCAGACGTATCATGCAGCGAACGAAAGCCAACTAGCATAATTTGTGGATCAAAGAGCATCTTGCAAGGTGTTGTGAAGAAGAAGGCGTATGATATTATGTCAAGTAATCTGTAGAACAAACAATTAATTGTCCCTCACATTTTTTAGCATTGAACGAAGATTGATTATCTGCCATCGTTCAATTCTTTTATGGTACTCGCATACATGTAAATGAGTATGGATTTAACTTATTGTATATTCAATAAATATGTAACATTTAATATTCAACAATCCTATTTTCAGTGGTATTCCAATTATTCAGTGTATAATTCTGTTATGCTTGATGACCAATTAATTATTTAGGTTGAAATAAAATACTCAAATCAAATGATGGATTTCTACTGAATTTCTACTACAATTATCAGTTTCGAATAATTGCTTTATTGTACATGTATGTTTGGAATTTGCGTGAAAATGCATTGTTTAATATATATTTTTTCTAAGGTGAATTATTTTTGTTTTAGCGAAATCAAATATATTACAACGAAACTAAAATGTTTATCAGCTGATAATACCATGAAAATAAACGTATAATTAAAAAAAAAATGAAATATACGCTTTTAAACACAAACTGAAACTGTTAAAAATGTACAAAAAAATAATGTTAATGATAACAATAATTATGTAAATAAATATAAAAGTGTATTTTAGGTATAATATAGTCTATTATCATAAGGCTCAAAAACGACCGCTTGCATCGATGTCTTGCCAAGTTTTAAATCGCTTTATTTTGTAAAAATATAAGCCAACGGGATCACCAAATGCCTTGTTGACATTTCTGAAAATGGATTTTTCTCCAGTAATCCACAATTCGAGATGGCTAGTCGCTATTCGAGATGGCAACCCGCCTAGTCGGCGGGTTTTAAAAAAAATCGTATCTTTGGTAATATTTGACCAATTTTCAATTTCAAAAAAATTGAATGCTTACAAAAAAACATAATTTACGAAAAAAATACTGGAGTTAAAAATATTTAATACGTAATGAAATATTCCCAAAAAAACTAAAATTTTTATTTTTCAATTTTATTTATTATTTTCTATCTTGAAAACAACAGGCCATATGGAATAAAATTTCAAATAAAAAATGTGCAGAATTTTATGCTGAATCCAGCGATATACAAATTCATAGGTATTGGTGGAAAAATAACCCTAAAAATTGCAAGAATATGACGTGCTCCATTGAGTCGACCCATTTCAATTAGTATAGGCATATACGTTTTTCTTGAATAACGCGTGTTACGATCTGTTATTATTTATACTCATTTTTTTATATAATTGTTGTACATTCTATAGAACACTCTTTGCATCTTTATCTTAAATAATATTAGTTTTAGACATTTAATCTAATCACAAAATATTAAAAATAAGTATTTTAAAATTTAAGTAATTTACAACTTTTTATTTATTGTTCGATTTTGTTCAAATGCAATAGGATTCTTCCTCTAGCTAACAGAAACTTCCTGCCCAATTTTTAATACGGACTTTTCGTTCTTAACTTATTGTGCCTATAAGAAACTGACGGACAGACATACGGACGGACGGACGAACATTTTGAAAGTTGTTCAGAATTCGCCAACACAGTGATATGAAATTTTTTCCTCTATGAGCGATATTATTGGTTTTAGAAATGTGCCGATCAAATGCAATATACTCTTCGTTTTGGAGTCTCGAAGAGTATAATAAAGAAACACAATTCTAGTACATGTTTTGTGTGTCAAAAACCCGTTGTAAAAAGTCATGCAAGGACATGCTAGCAACTAAAGACTGGTTGTATAAGATTTAATCTTAGACCAGGAGTCTTTTGTTGCTAACATATGGGACAGGAAAGGAAGACTCGTTAAAAACAGCATAAATACAAAAAGATGTCAACAATACTCTGGCGCATCTTATCGTGTCTTAAATGGATTACTAATAAAAAATATTTTCCGTAAAGATTTTTTATTCAACATAAAAACCAAAAAGAAACTGACTGAATACCTCGCCAAGATAGTTCGGAATTGTGAACAGTCCGTATACAAATGTGTTTGTGCTTCTGGTTAGTTTTTATGAGCAATTACCAAAGAAAGGCGTAATGGTAACCAGTCGAGGAAAAACTGAAAAAGAAATAGATATTGGAAAAGTCGTCAAATCATTAAGTATCGGACACATGCATCATAAATTTTTTCCACGCCTTTGCTGGGACAAATATAACCGTCAGATTCTCAAGTATTAGCAATGAATTTTGCATTAAAGTATTTTAGAATCTGTAGGAATCATCAGCAATACTGAAATCACTTGCATTGTTGGGAACTGTGAATACAACTACCATATAACTTGAAGATAATTTTCACGAATTAGTACGTTTGCTCTATAAAAATGAATTAATAATTGATTTCCACCAAAAATCAATAAGGAGATAACCTACCACCCACAGTTGACGGATTTGGGGTTGATCGTTATTTTATTTTAGGGTCTTTTATATTGCAACAGTATGGAGAAGTGCGAATGAAAATATCCAAAATTTGCTATTCTCTGCGAGTGGAGAAGAAATCACGAATATTTAAAAGCAGTCTCCATGCTTAACCCACACGCCTCAAAAGCTGTAAAATTAACCTTGACAAATCTAGCTGCAAGAAGGCGAACAATGATATGTTCCTGAAATAAAATCGAGTAATTTGCTCAGAAGCCTGCCAGTGTTCTGCAGGAAACTTCGTTTGTGCAAATACCCCAGATTTAGTAACTTCATCGATTATGGAAGAATATGAAGATAAATCATGTAAATTGTAGTATTTTTACTTTAACATATGGCAAATAACCAAAAATATTTTTTAGAAGATGCAGTTAACTTAAGAATTATTTTAAGTCGAAGAAGACAATTAAGGACGCAATTCAGCCCGTTAGATTATATAATATTATGTCATACTATTACTTTATGAAGTTATATTAGTAACAAGAACACATTTATTTAATCCAACGTTTTAAAAAGCTGTAATTCTTTGTCACTAAAATATTTAAAACATTTCTGACATGGCTTGAATGCAATTTTTAACTTAGAGAAGCTATTTTATCGTATAAGTATCCCATTAATTAACTGTGTGCCCAACCAAACTCACCTTGCGCACCGCAATATTCTCCCACAATATCCGTAGCGTGCCATGATTTTTAAATTTTAGAGCATTATTGTTTAACCAATACTCAATAAACTATATATCATTGCATTCAGCATTAAATTCTACACATTTTTTATTTAAACTATTTTTCCATATAACTTGTTTTCAACTAAAAAATATTTAAAATAGTTAGAAAACTAAAAATTTACTTCTTTTGCAAAATTTTTAGTTAGATATTAAGTATTCTTAGATCTTGTATTTTTTATAGTAAAACATATAGTATTGCCTTCTTTTCAAATAAAAGATCGGACAACTACGACGTGAGATACGAATTTTTTTCAAGTCGCCCTATCCGCCATCTTGATATGTATATTACTGGAAAAAAATCCATTTTCAGAAATGCCAACACGCCATTCGGTGATCTTGTAGACCTAAGTAATCATAAATTAAAGAGTTGTCAAACTTGACAGGACATCGACGCGAGCAGGCCCTATGATACTACACTAATATTGAGCACCCCACGGGACTACGTTTATTAACATAATTATTGTTATTGTCGTTGTTGTTGTTAACATTATATTCTTGTTTTTAATATTTTTTTTTTAATTAGTTATTTATTTTCTTATTTGTAGAATAGTTATTTTGTTCGATAAAACTTCTTTTCTATAAATGACAAAGCGTATTCGTCATCCTGAAGCCGCAATTTTGAATTCTCTAATTTTGATTCAATCATTATAATCTGGGACCTCGAAGAACCCCAGATACCGATTTTCATACGAATCAGAAAATAAAGTATAAAACTTATCCGTTATTTTGTCGCCGCTATTTTGAATTGTTAAATTTAGACCAGGTAATTTTAATCTGCAACCTCGATAACCCTCAGATACCGATTTCACAACCCCATAAAAAAAGAAAATCAGACCATCGAACCATGTGTCCCTACATACTTTCGATAGCTGAATCCGAATCCGAGGTAAAAAAAATCATACACCCCCAAAATCATGAGCTAGAGCCAAAAAACACCCCTGGAATGGGTAAAACGAAGAATAAGCTACAAGAATAGCTGTTACATCTTAATCAATCGAATTATACAAATTAAGGTTAAACAGCAGAGTACATACAGTAGATATGAAACATATACCCAGGGAGCCGCAAAAACTACCCCCATACATAAAAAGGTTGATCCAAAACAGCAATGACTGCTGAAAAAGCTCGGAATATCTGTTTTGCTAAAGTGGTAATAAACTGCATCAGGTCCGACGTAATCTTCCTAAACTATCCCCATAGGGTTGAGAACAACCACCCCTAAGTTTAAAGGACACGAGAAAAACTATAAAAACGTTCAGTCCAACTGGATTCCTATTTTCATGGATGCTGTGACTGGCTAGAACTTACGCACCATCAACTTTCAGGGGGTGAAAACCACCCCCATTCAAGATTTAACTTGAAAAAGACTGCAGTGACCCTCGAAAAAGCTCGAAACTCCGGAGGTTTGCAAAGGTGAGAAGAGTCTGCAGTTGTTTAGGAATGCATATATTTTATTAATGTTTTTCTTTACAGTTTTTACAGATAGTTTTTCTTTTTAGTTCTCATATATAGTTTTTTCTGATGTTTTAAAAATGGCAGTTGTTTAAGCAATAAGAAAAACATGAATGTATCAACAAAAACTGGAATGTGAATAATTAAAAATCAATTAAGGAAATGAATATATTACTAGCAAAAATACTCGTAATTATTTCAAACTCTTACTAAAGACTTATCATAGATAAGTACAAAAACATATATCTTTCTAAACAAAATACTATGCTGGCTATATGCCACGAACACCATTGATTTAAAAGAAAGAAATATGCACATTACGTACAGGTAACTGTCACAATAATGTTAATTTTGATTAACATTATTGTGAAAAGTAATAATGGAGAAAAACAGCTTTTTATTTATATTTGCAGCCGTAGCAGTACAGTACAGTAGCAGGACCTTAGTAAAATTTTGATCTAAAATTATGATAGAACCGTTTGTATAAAACATGATAGTTTACATGGCCCTAGCGAGCGCCCTATTTGACGGATATATTCCAAATTTAATGGAAAGTATTCTGCCATACTGTTTTACATACATGCTAATTTTGAAACAAAAATATTTAGTTTAAAATAAGTTATTGTGGTTGCAAAAAACGATCTACATAGACATTTTTGTCATATATCTGAGCTCGGCCTCCTATGAAACGGATTTCTGTACAAATACTTTCTTTCTACCTTGATTTAAAAGAGAATGTGTCCGGTTGTAATATACAGACATTATTAAATCAAATAGGTATAATAATAAGGTTTATATACAGCTCTTGTTAGTGGATCCATGGTTAAAAAATTACCTACATTATCGATGTATAAGAGAAACGCCACTGTTTAAAACTTAGATCCTATTTCGCTCTCGCTATAAAACAAGGCGTTTGAGCTGGAATTTATTATCGTAGTAGAAATGCTTATATTCATCCAGTGATTTGTTCGCAGGTCCCAAGAATGGTTCAGATACGTGCAGAATTCAACGGAATCGAAGATGCGATTCTTAAATAGGCATTGTGCCCCCCGTCAGCTTCACAATATGACAGCTACGCAAGCAACTTTCCTTTTTTGCACTCTATTGCAGGCCATTTTTACAGAAGGTAAAACTCATAACTATTTCCTTTTAGATTAAATATATTGACATCTGGACGATTTTATTTTGTACAAGGTGACCCAAGCGGGCAGCTGCAAATTTTGTTATACCCAACATTCTTTATTTTCGCCGCAAATTAACAACATTAAATTTATTTATTAAAATGGGACAATCCCGCAGTCAACATGCAAGTAAACAGGTTTTCTTAATTCTACTTCCACATCCACGTAGTGGATTGGAAGTATAGTAATCGTAAAAAAATCAATTTCTTTTCTTGAAATCCGTTCAGAATGAATGGTCTGTATGCCTGTCGGTCTGTCTGTCTGTTTGTCTGTAATTTCTAATAGGTCGGTTGAAAACAAATATACACCATTAAATCACAAACATGGAAAACATTATCAAATAATTAACAAAGCCACACAAAAAAGAATATCTTTCTGGCCTGGGGGTCTGACCATGTTCTTATATGGTTTTGGGGTCGCTGAATCCGAATCCGAAGAATCCATATAAATAGCTGTAACTCTTTCTATACAAAAATGATCTCATCTTTTTGGTACCAAATCGAGTGCAAATTAAATTTCTAATCCGATGATGTGGAGCACGATATTTTTTCGGCGCTTTTTAAGTGAGATATCGGCCACCAAAGTGAGAGGTCCGAGGATTTCGGTCCCAGCTTCGAGGGCCATTTTTGCCAAACGCTAACACAAATCTGAAAAAATTCAGGGATCCGTAGAAAGAAATTGATTCGCCTAAATCGGAGTAGGTGCGTGTCTTGGGTTTCGAGATATGTCCGCGTGAAGAGACCGGAAGGTGAAAATCAAATTTTCTTACCGCTTTCCGAGGTCATATCTCGAAAATGAAACGAGATACAGAGCTACGGTTTTGCTATTCGATTTCTCTCGCCTTCCTACATGCCTCTGAATTCTTTAAATGCTTTACCTTAGAAACTTTGCCAGAGAATAAAAGTGCCGGCATCTGAAGAAATTCGAAAGTATGTAGGAAGGGGAGAGAAATCGCAGCTCTGTATCTCGATTCGTTTCCGAGATATAGCCTCGGGAAGAGGTAAAAAAAAAATCGATTTTCACCTTCCGGTGACTTCAAACCCTCGGAAATTTCACTTAAAAAGCGCCGTAAAAATATCGTGCCCTACACCATACGATTGAAAATTTAATTTGCAGTCGATCTAGTACCAAAAAGAGGGGGGTCATTTTTGTTTAGAAAAAGTTAAAGCGATTTATGTGAAGAGATGTCGAAAACGCTTGAATTATCAGTTTTTTGAGGTTATGTCAAAATTCTGTAGCGATGGGCTTAAATAGACCCCGGATTTAGTTACAGCGACCCCAAGAACTTATAGAAAACACGATAAGACCCCCAGGCCACAAAGAATTTTTTTGTGTGTGGATGTGTAATGGAAGACAATAAAGAAATCTGCAAATTATAATCTTGTCTGGTGTTTGGTGGTGCCAACTTTTATCCGCTAATTATTTTTTAATACAGTAATAGATATAATACAGTAATAGATTCTACTGGCCTATATTTAATAAATTAGCTCTAAAACACCTTTTCCAAAGGGTCTAGCAGGACCCATGATGGAATTGCCTCCAATAGGTCCTATATACGCTATAACGTTGTCTATGCCATAATGTAGATCAGGTTATTAGTAAGTGATATATAGAGATATTCCGCATCCATCGTGATGTAACTTGGAAATAATTAAAATAAAAACTTCTTTTCTAATCGGCATATTTACTAAACTACTAAAGGTAGAGAAATAATATTAAAGGCAGGGAAATAAAACTGAAACACTCTGCGACCGAACATTGAGCTATAGTCCAAGTGGCAGGTACAACTTCTTCAACGATAAGTAGGATGGTAGTACTTTCCTAATGTGAATGAAGTTGGTCGGCCTGCTCTAGATGTTTGTGTTTCAGAGCTGTGGCTATTAAAGGATGCTTATTGTTGCAAAAACTAACCATAAGTAGGATGGCTGAATTTAGTTCTATGGATTGTAGAGTCTATACCTGTGTCGGTCTGCTCGCATTAGATGGCGCTTGAAAAACGTATTACAAAAACACATTGTAAAAAATGAACGCTAAGTAAGCTGGCTGGATTTACGCCTGTATGTTATAGAGTACCTCCTTGATTTGAATGGTGGTGGTATGCTTGCTCTAGATGGTTGCATTTCAGAAATATGACGCCTAAGGGACGCATTATGGTTGCAAAAAGTGAACGACAACTAAGATGAATGAATTTAAGTCTATCGATTGCAAGGTAATTCCCCGATATGAATGGTGTTGGTCGAATTGCGTTAGGTGATTACATTTCGGATTCGTGGCACCCAAAAGATCCGATATGATTTCAAGAGTGAGGGCGAAGTAAGTTGGCTGAATATAGTACAGTACAGAAATATGAGGTCTATACATGTCAATTATATATAAACTGAACAAATGCCCGGCCACATTTAGTGGCTATGGTGAACGCGTTAGCGTTGCAAGAAATGGACAAGAAGCAAGTTAAAAATTTCTGTAATATTAAAATACTAAGTCATATTAGTGTAGTAGAGTCATTCTTCTGCTTTTATTTTTGGGACATCCTGCCACATGTATTTTTATTTCTAGCTCACGTCCGAGGAATCTGCAAAATAATATAATTAACCAGTATATTACTGAGAAATAAGCTCTATGAATTTTTCAGTAGTAGCAAAACTGAACAAATCGTTGATTGCGTCTTATAGTCATTACCGGTCAAATATGAATCAGTTTGATTGTACTGGATGTTATTAAAAAGAAAATATTTAGATGCAGGCAGATCAACGCTATTCACATCAAGCAAGTACTCTAAACCTATAGTGTAAACCTAAAGAAACGCACAAAATTCATATCTTTGGTATGTGTCATTTGTCAAAACAATCTTCGAATAGGTCGATTTTAGTTTTGTAAATGCTACATTTTGTCACTATATCAAAATTTATGACGTCATTGGTTTTTGAGTTATGACGTCATCATACATTTTTTTTATGGAAACAGACATTTTTGTTTATTGTTTTTGGTGGTATATTCCTTTAGCTTTCTGGTGATATGAAAAACATTGATATTACCTAAGCCATTCTTTTGGAAAAAAAGATTTTTATTGGTTTCTACCTTACGTAAGCAATTGTGAGAAAAAAAATCATCTCCATTACTCAAATTGCGACCCTCCAACCATTTGGCATTGACCCAAACAGGTGTAGGCACTTTGCACGCTGTTCTGAACCATCTCATGGGCAATTCGTCTCATCTCCAAGCTAATTCTGTCTTTCAATTCTTCTATGGTATCCGGTCTGTTAAAATACACCCTTGATTTTAAGTAATCCTAAAGAAATAAGTCTGAGGGGGTTAAATCCGGCGATCGCGGGGCCACTCAATCGGACCTCGACGACCTATCCACCTTCCAGTAAAAGCGTTATCTAAAAACTGACGCACTGCTATCCCAAAATGAGGTGGGGCCCCGTCTTGCTGAAACCAGACGTTTTCAGCAGGAATATCTACATCTTCATTGTTCGGAAACATAACTGCTAAGGCTGGCACTAACTCAACTCGCAAAAACTCTAAATATCTTGCGGCCGTAAGATTTTCTTCAAAAAGAACAGGTCCCAATAAACGATCATCAATCATGCCTTCCCACACGTTTACTTCACCTCGTCGCTGTGTATGGGATTTTTGAGTCCAATGAGGATTTTCACGTGACCGATACCTACAGTTAAGTCGATGTACAGTCCCCTTTAAAGAAAATGTAGCTTCATCAGAAAAAATTATGTTCTTTAAAAATTTTGGGGTTTTCATTGCACAAGGTCATCAACTGTTCACAAAACCGTAAGCGCCGATCTTGATCGTCCTGGTTCAATTCGTTTATCAATTGCACTTTGTATGGATTGTATTTTTCTTTTTTTCAATAGACATACAACAGAAGTTTGACTCACGTTATGATTTAAGGCCAGCTGCCTTGTCCAAACATGGTGGTTTTCCTCACTTCCTAGGCGACCAGAGGTCAGCTACATTGCCAGATTCATCATATCTAGCCACCAATCTACTTACAGTTGATCTAGAAATTTGCTTTTCGGGATGAGCTCTCAGCCTATTACCGTATCCAACCATCATCAAAAGTTCTACACGTTCTCTTTCACTTAAGCGTGGCATTGCATTCACTAGTTTTACACTGTCTCAGAAGTGTGACAAAATTGAGGTTCCATACGTGCTAGAAATAAAATATACTTTACACAAAAAGGCCTGCATCTCTCTGTTGTTAAGGTGATTGTTTTTTAATTATTTTCTTTGTTTTGTTTTTATGTCAAATGTTTTCATGCCAGTTAAAACAAAAATGTAGGCAACAGGATTTATCAGTCCATAAAAAAGTGGAACATTACTCGTGAATTTGCGAAAGGTAGCTATTTTTACATAAAATGTAATTTTTCCAAAAGAATGGCTCATGTAATATCATTTTTTTTTATATCACCAGAATGGAATATACCACCAGAAACAGTAAATAAAAATGTCCATTTCCATTAAAAAATATTTATGATGGCGTCATAACTCAAAAACCAATGACGTCATAAATTTTGGTATAGTGACAAAACGTAGCATTTAGAAAACTAAAATCGACCTGTTCGAGGATTTTTTAGAAAAATGACACATACCAAAGACATGAATTTTGTGCGTTTCTTTAGGTTCACACTGTATAGCTATAGATTTGGCCATTCTAATTATCATTCAGCCGCCATATCTCTGAAACGCAACCGCCTAGTGCAGACAGATCAACACTATTCACATCGGGAAAGTAGTATATAACATATAGACGTAAATTTAGCCATCGTACTTACTTATAGTTCAATCTTGCTATCATAATACGTCTTTTGGTCACCATATCTCTGAAAGAGAGACGCAACTATCTTGCACAGACAGACCAGCTCATTTATATTAAAGAAGTACTCTACAATCTATAGACCTGAATTTAGCCGTCCTACCATATCTCTGAAACGCAACCATCTATAAGGTCTATAGACTTAAATTCAGCCGTCCTACTTATCCCTACAGAAATCGCCCCTGCCTCTCCTTCTAATAACCCTAAGGTCTCCTCGAGATTTTATAGAAATATCCTTGAGATTTCCTCGGATTTCCTTCTGGATGTAAAATCAGATTTCTTTACCCCTCGTTGCTGGATATTCAACATTTAAAAAAATGGAATCAAATTAACTTTGTGGCATTCTAGAAATTTGTTAACATTTATATAAATATCCGAACAGTATTTCAGAAATTACCAAATTATTTTTAAGTTTGAATTAGCTGACATATGTAAGGCTATAAAATACAAAAGATACAAAAGTCTTTCCTTTAGGAAATAAATTATACTACAGTCTAAAATATAGATAAATTGAAATATATTAAATAATTCATTTGTCAGTTGTTCGCTTTTTTAGATTGATTTTTTATTAAAAATGGAAACCAATTTTTCCTTTATAGGCTATATTTTAGTATGATATTTCTATAAAATTTGAAGCTAATAAATTGATTCTATCGCAAGATATTGTGTCTACGATATAAAGCATTTTTCAAAGTCGTGTCAGAAATATCTAAAACGGATTTGTATACAAGATTTTATTCCTCTGAATCAATTGAAGTTTAAGTTCTATATAGCATTCTTATATCCAGAATAAATTGACGTTACAGAGACATCTCTGGAATGCCTTCATATTACTGCATTTTAAACTAAATTACTTTGAAAAAAATAATCGGGCGTTAACAATATTTTGTTGAATAAAGAAAAAATCAAATTAGTTATATAACTAACAAAATGTTATTATAAATAATGGCAATGGTTTCAAATTCAACGTTTGGTTTTTCTACTGTATAGAATATTAAATGCTAATGATAGAATTCATAATTACCCCACCAGAAGTGTGCAAAAAATACATAAATTAAGGAACATTTTTCTTTATCGAAAGAACAAATATTATTTGAAAATTAGAATAATATAATAATAACATAATTATTCAACATGCGGGAACTACGAACTTCCATATATTTTTCTGTTCTTCCATCTAAATTTGTCAAAGGTAGAAGTAATAATTTCATGAGTAATGTTTGCTCTTTTTTAGAGTTCCGTAGAATCTCTATAATTTCGACTCCATCTATCCGTCTGTATGTCACAAGTGGTTTTTCTCAGAAAGCATTGAACCTAGATAGCTGAAATTTTGTACAGTTATGGATTGTTACAACTGCTACATAGAAATGAAATTGAAAATATTCAGAAAAATTTTTTTGGGCACTTCCACGATATGTATATCTGGGGTAAAATTCCTTTTTCACGCACCGCATTGTCATTTAGCAGGTGTTTCCATTCAAAGTGGGTCAGACCTTTATGACCGTACAAATCAAATGGGCATATTTCAATTCTAAAACGTCTACAGAACCCTATTGTGTAGCCAACACGCTATTGACAGTTTTTTTAATTATAGCAAATCAAGTTAATCATCCAAATCATCTTCATAAACTGATTGTTTAACAATACACAAAAAGTAATTCTGCAGTGTAAGATCAGGTCAACGTGCCGATCAGCCAATTGGTCCAAAAGACTCAATCCACATATTAGGGAAGTATACAGGGTGTAATTAGTTTCATGTCATTAATAAAACTGGTAATAGGGACCGACCAGACAAACAAAAACCTATATGACTTTATTCTCTAAGGGCACTTTGAAAAAAACTGACCTAGGTTTAAAAATTTAATGTTAAGGTAGGAAACATTTGAGAACCATTGTTTTTCAGGGTCAATAGATGTTATAGTTCCGAATATGAGAAATAATAAAAAACTGTAATAACCGACTTGTGTTCCCACCGGAAGAAGTGCCGCACTTTGATGGGATTACTTGTACCGAAACTTTTATACCACTAATTATGAAAATGTAAATAATTCCTTCTCTTTCGGCACAACGCAAGCAGAGCATGGCCGCAGGGGTTTATATAGGATTTGGTTACATGTGTTTTTTAATTTGGAACAAAGTTATTGTAGCTTTTATTGTCCGTTATAAGAATTTATAAAATTCAAAAGTGGTTCATTAACATTTGTGACATTGTGTTAAAAGCTTAAAAAATTAGTAATTATTTTATGAAATTGGAAAACGAACAGTTAGACGTCCGAGATACGATAACAGAAAATAGTTGTGTATTTTAAGTTAGGAAAAAATCTGATTTTTTTAACGAATTGAGCGCATAATTTTTCCCAATCGGGTATCGAAAACTGAAGTTTTCACAAAAATTTTCGAAATGACCTCCATCTCCACGTATACACATTTCGGCACGTCGAACTAAGGACATACACATTTGGTAAATTAGGATAATTTTTTATGGCTTTTATGCACATTAAAATACGTTGTTGCAATTGTTCGAAAGTGTCAATTAGATCACGGTAAATCAGAGATTTAAAATGCCCCCAAGAATAAAACTCCATCGGATTTAATTCGGGCGATCTAGCAGGCTATGGTACTGGTCCGCCACGTCCAATCCATCATCGAGAAAAATTTCTGTTCAAAAAATTTCGAACAGCCTGTATGATGGAGCGCCAGTTCATTTTAGACATCGCCATTTAATCTAGCGGGTAATTGCATAGGTCCAATTATTTCATTACCGCAAATGCTTGCCCACAAATTAACGCTGCACCGTCGTTGAAAAATGCGCCCTTCTTATTACATGTGAATTTTCGTCTGTCCAATAGTGCATATTTTTAAAATTAAACACTACATTTCTGAAAAAACACGACTCAGCGGAGAAACAGAGAACTTTTAAAAAATCCTCATTTGCCGCGTGTTTTCTTAAAATCCATGTACAAAATTGCATTCGCCCTGCAAAATCTTGAGGTTCTAGTGATTGGACACGTTGAAAGTGATAGGGATGTAAGTTCTCTTTTTTTTTTTTTTTTTTTACTCCCACATGGTTCGCGATATCGCGGGCACTTAAAGTTGGATCCTATTCTACAAGTTTCAAAATTTGAACCCCTGCTTCAACTATCTTTTCTTCGCGTTGTGGACCTCGTTCTCTTTCATGTCCATCGAGACGACCTGTTTCTCGAAGACGCGGTCAATACTAACAAATGTACGAGCACAAGGATGACGACGATTAGGGAACTTTAAACGATAAGGCTCTTCCGCACCAGCTGCATTTCCACCACTTTCTCCATACACCAAGTGCATATCCGCGAGCTCTGGATAAGTGTAATCTCCCGTAATGTCCAAAATCTGCGTTTTAAAACACCACACTAAACTGTGAATTAACGTTATCAATAAAGAAAACAACAAGAAAAACTTGGTCCAAAATCCAAAAAGTAACACAAAAAGCACGAACGAGAAGTAGTGTCTTACCTAACCAAGTACTAACGACTTGAACGATAAGTCAGTAAAATAAATCTTAACTTAAGCGGCACAAAATTTAAAAAGAGGAAAGCAGCAGACAAAACCAAGGAACGGGTAGGTCCCGTCGTGTGTACGTTTGTCTACCATGTAAGGACACAAACTGAAATTATTACTTGAGAATATTACAAGGGAGAGTTTAGCACGCGTAACAAGATAATTTGGCCGCGAGGAAGCAAAAAACATGGCGGTGTCCTCTGTCGGCATGCTTCTCGATGAGCCCCGTCGCAGCCAAATTATCTCTTAGGCTCACCATGCTTATTTGCACGAATGTCAGAGTATCATGTGCGACAAGACGCGAGGCAATAAATTCTACCTCAATATGCCAGCAGTTCTCAAATTATGTTATTAAGTATTTTGGAAATTTTTGTTATACAAGGCTTTTTGATTGTCTTGTCATTCCCAGTTTTTTTTAATGACATGAAACTAATTACACCCTGTATGTAGATAGTAAATTTACTGTAATTAAAAAATTGCATTTTTTTCTCACTTGCGGAACTTTTACTTCCCTCGCATACCGAAGGGAAGTATTGTATTCGAGAAAAAATCACCCTCCGAGATTTTTTCGGATTCTGACGTTTCAGAACACGTAGATTCCGAAAATATAGGTTTTTCAATTCCGTCAGTCTGTCTGTCTGTCTGTCTGTCTGTCTGTCTGTTGGTGCATTAACTAAAAAACTACTTGACGGAGAGCAGTCAAATTTGGTAGGTAGTTAACTCTACTGTCAGCGAAGAACTGGTAGAATTTTTACTGAAAAATATACAGGATGGACCGTCTAAACGGAATAAATAGTGAAAAAACATTTTTTTTGGTCAAATTTAAAATTTCCACGTTTCATGGCATTCTAAACCTATTTAAAACAAAAAAAAATGTTGAAAATTTTTTACCAACATTTTTGAACAATTTTTACCACCAAAATAGATAAATTTTTTTTTTCTCAAAATTTCCACGTTTCATAGCGTTCTAAATCTATTTAAAGAAAATTAAAAAAAAAATTAAAAATTTTTGAAAAAATTTTACCACAAATGGATGGAATTTTTTTTTCCGATTTAAAATTTCCACGTTTCCATGGCATTCCAAATTTATTAAAACAAATTTAAAAATGTTTTAGAAAAATAAAAAAAAAATGAAAACATGTTTTAGTAATCTATTTATCACCATTATAGACGAAATATTTTTTGGCTCAAATTTAAAATTTCCACGTTTCATAACATTCTGAACCTATTTCGGAAAAAAAAATTTGCAACATATTTTCACCAATTTGGAAAAAAATTTAACACTAGAATAGACAGAAAACATTTTTGAAAATTTGTTCTATATTTTAATCACCACTATACTTCCACTCCATTACGTGAATGTGGGATTGAAAATGTGAGAGATGGCAATAATATCTGGCATATCCTCTTATATACTTTTATTGAATAATGGCATCCCAAGAAATAATTGAGTCATGGTGGACATTTATAAAGGTATTTGAGCAAGCCTTCCATATTTGGCACCTGTTATTTAGTATATTGAACTTTTGCTGTTGGATGAACACTCTGTAATTTTTTTGAGCAAAAGTTATCAGGTTTTCTTTGTAATAATACCAATAATTATATTCCGATTATTATTCCCAATGTCATTTCGTAATTAATAATTTTTTTGAGTGACTGTCATGCACAAATAACGAGGGAAGTTCTGTGTAAATAACTTTACCGATTTTTTCTATTTCAGATAGCAATAAGCTATTTCAAATTCAAGTATTTGTAAATCCTTTTTGATCATATACATGATATAAAACAGGTCATTTAATCACTATTTAAACCGTGACTACATAATATAAAGGCTTATACTTATAGTCAAATATAGTTTTAAGACAAAAACAATAAGACTTATAAGTTTATAATAATTTGTTGTTAGACCTAACATACGACACCTTAAATCCAAAAAAAACTGGGATACAGAATAGTAGCTTATATCTGATAAGAACAAATTTACTTTCTTCTGAACAAATACTCTCATTCTTGATATTTTATATCGTTAGAGCAGACGGTATGGCCGCATAAGAATCGAATATATTTTGCATTTATTTTTCTGGAATTAGTTTAGCAGACACTACCGATTATTAAAAACCTGGTCTGGCATTGTTTGAAATAATTATGTTTATAACAAAACCGATTTCCAACAAGAAATGTTTACATTCAAAGCACAAGAGACTGGGTTTTTGTCTTCTTTTGTAATTGTTCAATTATTTTTAATATAGAAAATTTCTTATTGTAATAAATCTATTTCTAATCTTAATGTACCTTGCATTGCTTTTAAAAGCTCTCTTAACAAATCAAAAAAAAGAACTTCGTTTCATCACCAATTTCGAATTAGAAAATAGAAGTTATTTTCTAGCACAATCTATTTTTTTCTTTAGTTTCCTTTCGCAAAAACGAAAAGTATATTGTATTTGCTGGGCACTTTTCTAGAACCATAAATATCATTCCGATTGCCGATATTGCGCAAATATCGAGAAAACTGCACATACTGTCGAGGGGACTGTCTTGTCTGCTTACTAGACTGCCGCGAATGTTGTATTGACTGCTGCTACTGACATTTACATTACTGCGCCTTAAACACAGTTACCTAGGGATCATAAATAATAAGTCGAATAATCTATCATTAGAATGACACAACATCTGTATTAAATGGTTACTAAAAATTGTGAAATATCTATAAAATTCAGTCGTTGTTCGGTTAACAGAACCTTAGAGCAGTTATTTTAGGCCAAAAATAAATTAAAAGTGATGTTGCTCTTAGCACGCCGATTTGTTTTGTACAAATAGTACACGCTATAGGAAAAATGTAATGTAGTGTAATGCAATTCACCGGCAGCTAAATTTGTTATTGTAAAATTACCGCAAAATTCATCATTATTTATAAATAAGCCTATTTCTTTATAACTTCAACTCAAAGTTGCATAACTACATGAATTGAATTCTTCAGTTAGATTTTTCAACATTTTTTTCCATACACTGTAAGGGTTACTAAATAGCCTCCCGGTGTTCGCTTTATCATAAGTGCAAAATTTTGCAAAATATGACGTTTTGCAAAGAAAATTTAATTTGTTTACGAATTTGGACGAAGGCACTTTTTTAACATAGTTTTTGAGAGAAATTACATAGTTTGGTTAGTAGGTAGGTACTACCCATTCTTATTCAAAAAATATTTTGTTTAGTAAATTAACATTATTTATTTATAAAAAATAAAATTTATGCAAGCAACAAAAATTGCAATAACCTTTTTAATTATGCCAATTTTAATGAAGTTCAAACGGCATTAGATTTGTCGGAAAAAACATACGTTGATTTCACCTTCTTTGGGCTAGTTTAAGCCGATATATCAACGATTTTAGTTTTGGCACTGCCGAGACTTTTGTAATTAACATTTTCGAAAAATTCGAAATGGAGGCTATATGTCAGACTCTTTACTATCGGAAGTTACATTTTTCATATATTTTCGTACGTATCGTACACTGAGAAATAACAGTTAAATAAAAAACCGAACTAAAAAGTTAAAAATAATTTTAAATCATTTACAGAAAGATTTATTTCATGGCAAAAGAAGCGTGGGGTGCTTATTACTATATTTTTTTTATACTAACTCTACTTTTACAAATAGCTACCAATGAAATATTTATACCAGTTGATATCAAGCACCTCACGCTTCTTTTATGATGAAGTAACTTTTTTGTTAATAATTAAACAATATTTTTACTTTTTAGTTTGCTATTAAAGTGTTTTTTAAACTATTATTTATTTTTGTATTTTTTAATTTTAAAACGAACTTACATGTAATAGTAACCAGAAGACGGAATTATTTGGTGCTTGATCCGCCATTTTGACGCCACCATTTTGAACTGTTAAATTTGGACCTGATAATTCTAATCTGCAACCTCGATTACCCACAGATGGTGATTTTCAGTCGAATCCGACGATGATTGATAAAACCTACCCGCCATGTTGATGCTGCCATATTGAATTTTTAAGTTTGATGATTTATTTGTTTTCTACTTGTCAAGCCCTTTCCTTTGAACCCGTATCAAGGGGGTTGTAAAGAAAATGATAATCCGTCATCTTTGGGCGGCGGCAGTTTTGAACATATTATAAATTGAGTGTACTATATTGTATTGTCATCGGAGCTACACACAATTGCCAAGTTTCATGATGATACAACAATTAGAAGTGGGTGAAAATTACGTTGAAAAATTTCGTTACATTGATATACAGTGTGAACCTAAAGAAACGCACAAAATTCATATTTTTGGTATGTGTCATTTGTCAAAAAAATCCTCGAACAGGTCGATTTTAGTTTTGTAAATGCTACATTTTGTCATCAAAATTTATGACGTCATTGGTTTTGAATTATGACGTCATCATATATTTTTTTAATGGAAACAGACATTTTGGCTTACTGTTTTTGGTGATATATTCCTTTAGCTTTCTGGTGATATATAAAAAGTTGATATTACCTAAGCCATTCTTTTGGAAATAAACTATTTTTATTGATTGAAACCTTGCATAAGTAATTGTGAGAAAAAATCATCTCCATTGCTCAAATTGTGACCCTCCAACCATTTGGCATCGACAAAGACGGGTGTAGACACTTTGCACGCTGTTCTGAATCATCTCATGGGCAATTCGTCTCATCTCCAAGCCAATTCTGTCTTTAAATTCTTCTATGGTATCCGGTCCGTTAAAATACACCCTTGACTTTAAGTAACCTCAAGGAAAAAAGTCTAAGGGAGTTAAATCCAGTGAACGCGGGGGCCACTCAATCGGACCTCGACGACCTATCCACCTTCCAGTAAAAGTGTCATCTAAAAACTGACGCACTGCTATCCCAAAATGAGGTGCGGCCCCATCTTGCTGAAACGAGAGGTTTTCAGTAGGAATATCTTCATCTTCATTGTTCGGAAACATGACTGCTAAGGCTGGCACTAACTCAACTCGCAAAAACTGTAAATATCTTGCGGCCGTAAGATTTTCTTAAAAAAAAGGTCAAATAAACGATCACCAATCATACCTGCCCACACGTTTACTTTGCCTCGTCGCTGTGTATGGGCTTCTTGAGTCCAATGAGGATTTTCGCATGTCAAATACCTACAGTTATGCCGATGTACAATCCCCTTTAAAGAAAAGGTATCTTCATCAGAAATAACAATGTTCTTTAAAAAATTTGGGTTTTCATCGCACAAGGTCATCAACTGTTTACAAAACTGTAAGCGCCGATCTGGATCGTCCTCATTCAATTCGTGGATTAATTGCACTTTCTATGGATGGTATTTTTGTTTTTTTCAATAGACGTACAACAGAAGTTTGATTCACGTTATGATTTAAAGCCAGCTGCCTTGTCGAAAGATGGTGGTTTTCCTCACTTTCTAGAAGAATATCTAATTTGGTTTCGTTACTTGTGCTAGAGCAACCAGATCGAGGGAGGTCAGCTACACTGCCAGATTCATCATATCTAGCCACCAATCTACTTACAGTGGATCCAGAAATTTGCATTTCGGGATACTTGGCATTGAAAACATCACATGCTTCCTCATGAGTTCTCAGCCTATCACCATATCCAACCACCATCAAAAGTTCTACGCGTTCTCTTTCACTTAAACGTGGCATTGCATCCACCAGTTGTACACTGTCTCAGAAGTGTCACAAAACTGAGATTCCACACGTGCCAGGAGTAAAAAAGTTATCGATACTTTACACAAAAAGGCCTGTATCTCTCTGTTGTTAAGGTGATTGTTTTTTTTTATTATTTTCTTTGTTTTGTGTTTATATCAAATGTTTTCATTCTATTTAAAAGAAAAATGTAGGCAACAAGATTTATCAGTCCATAAGAAAGTTGAACATTACTCGTGAATTTGCGAAATGTAAGCTATTTTTACATAAAATGTCATTTTTCCAAAAGAATGGCTCAGGTAATATATTTTTTTTTATATCACTAGAAAGCTAAAGGAATATACCACCAAAAACAGTAAATAAAAATGTCTATTTCCATTAAAAAGAATTATGGTGGTGTCATGACTCAAAAACCAATGACGTCATAAATTTTGGTATTGTGACAAAATGTAGCATTTACCAAACTAAAATCGACCTGTTCGAGGATTTTTTTGGAAAAATGACACATACCAAAGATATGAATTTTGTGCGATTCTTTGAGTTTACACTGTATACAGGTGAAGCTAATAAAAGCGTGTTAAAAAGAATTATTATGCTCATACGCATTGGAGAACATGCGTACTTTGTACGAGCAGTCGTGGTTGTTCATAATAATTCTTTTTTCAGTGTAATACGTACGAAAATATATATAAAATGTAACTTCAGATAGTAAAGAGTCTGGCATATAACATCCATTTCGAATGTTTCGAAAATGTTAATTATAAAAGTCTCAACAGTGCCAAAACTAAAATCGTTGATATCTCGGCTTAAAATGGTCCAAGGAGGGTCCACACACGGTGAAATCAACGTACTTTTCCCTACAAATCTAATGCCGTTTGAATCTCATTAAAATTTGCATATTTAAAAAAATTATTGTAATTTTTGTTACTTGCAAATTTTATTTTTCATAAATATATAATATTGCTTTATTCAAAAAAAATTCTTTCTGACAAAAATAGGTAGTACTATCCAAATCATGTAGTTTCTCGCAAAAATCATGATAGAAAATTGCTTTGGTTGAAAGTTATAAGCAAATTAATTCTTTTTTGCAAAACGTCATATTTTGCAAAATTTTACACTTATGACCAAACGGACAAGGGGTTATCCATTGAAGTGTATGCAAAAAAAATTTGAGCAATCTACCTCAAGAGTTCGTGTAGTTATGCAACTTTGAATATGGAAATTTTCAAAAATTCCCCAGGTTTTGCTATGTAAAAATAGTATTTAACATTCAAGCATATTGGAAACAATTTCCGTTAAAAATACATGTATTCCCGAATAAAATGAGCTTTGGAAAATTTAAATCGGACGATTAGAACGGAAGTTACAAATAAAAATGCTTATAAACAATTATGAATTTTACTGTAATTTTGCAGTAACAAATTTAGCGGCATGTGAATTACATCAGGAGTATTTTTTCCGTAATGTAGCTATTTTTTTTTATTGTTTTTTCAAAAATAAATCGGCGTGCTAAGAGTAACAACACTTTTATAAATTAAAGTCACCGGTCTATTATTAATATCGATTCTGAGGTCGGTTAAGAATTCGTTCGATTTTGCAATTTGTTCGTTTTTACACCAACATCAAAATCACCCTTTTTAGTGGTCCCCATTTCTTATAAATCAGCAAAAGTTACTCAATTAAGCCAGCCCTACAAGATTTGTCAGTTTGAATCTTTAACTTTTGACGTCAGATTAAGTATCAGCTACATCGAAAATAACTAATTAGTAGTTTAAGCGCAATTGAAGCTGAGGCACATTCACCGGATTGTAAATATTAAACAATTTTTTCTAATTTTTGCTCACCTTATAATTTGATGACACTAAAATGAGATCGATACCGAGTAATATTCTACAGTTTTCAAAACACTTAAAAACGTACATTCCCACACAGCACAAGGCTGTCCGAGGGACATACCATGGCAAAGACCATTTAGGATTTGGTCTTGCCTATGGACGTCCAAATATCCCAATATGAATGCTTTTCGGCATTCTTTTGGTCATCTCAATGTCACAACTTGGTATCGGATAAAGGTAATACGACGGACGTCCTGAAGGATGTCTGAAGCTTATACTAGGGACATACTAGGATATCCCGGGATATTTCGGGACGTCGTAAGTACTACGAATGGGCATTCACAGGGACATGAGAGGATGTACAAAGTACACACCGAAACGTCCCAGAACATCCTAATATTATATTTTCCTATGTTTCCAAAGACCATTTAGGACTTGGGCTTGCCTATGGACGTCCCAATATCCTAATATGTCTCCGTTTCGGCATTCATTTGGTCATCCCAATGTCACAACTTGATATCGGATAAAGGCAATACGACGGTCGTCCTGAAGAATGTCTGAAGCTTATAACTAGGGACATACCGGGATATCCCGGGATATTTCGGGACGTCGTAAGTACTACGAATGGGCATTCACAGGGACATGAGAGGATGTACAAAGTACACACCGAAACGTCCCAGAACATCCTAATATTATATTTTCTTATGTTTCGATATATTAACCAACGCTAAAGAAACCACATTTTCAAACTGAATTATATAAAAACATATTTTTTATCACGTAATGCATTCCTACTTCTCTACTCTCTTCTTTGCCTCGCTCTTCTTTTTGTTCTTCTCAGATTATTTTCAAAACTTCTCTGCTTCGTATTTCATAATATTATTCATGGTTGCATCTAAACATTTACTTATTATTTGAGTCAGCATTGTCAACAAAAATTTAGTCTATATGAAAACTGGGTAAGATAAAGATAATAACAAATATCGAGGGATACAGGTTTGAATTGAAGCACTAATAACACTAATACTTTGTCGAATTATAAATTGAAATCCTGTATTACGACTTTATATCTGTCTTCCATACACATTACATATGGCTGTGGCTGCGAAGCCATTAACATAACACCATTAACATAACACCATTCATAAACCAATAACCGTTTTGTGCAATTTACTCAAAAGAAGAAAACAATATATGATTTGCAAATTAACTGAAAATTTTTCCACGCATGTCCTGTCTGATACATATAAGAATGTAATGAAAGTTTCAAACAATTATCTTAAACCAAAATTATTTTTACTTACCTATTTTCATGCGCAGTTCATCGTCAAACTTCACAACACTACCACCTGGTTCGTATTCTCTCTCCAAGCTGGCTTCGCAACATTCAATTCTTGGGCCAAATAAGTTTCATTTTGTAAGTTTGTTGGTCGTTGAAAATAAGGGAGCCATAATTTTTGTTTAATACTGTAAGTTTTCTATAAAGTTTCCTCTCTTTAGTTTCCTTTGGCATCCTGAAAGTTTTGTATTTGTGTTTGTATTAAATTTGGGCAACTTCGAGCACGAAGTAATTAAATCTTCATTCAGATAGCTTCTCATATTACGAAGTGTTATAGGTTATGTTATGTTTTTACATGGCTTGTACTTGCTTTCTATAGTGTTGAACAAGAAAGTCTCAACATTGAATTAACCAGATAAAACACAATTAAAAGTGTTATAAATATTTTCTACAACCATTAATAATTTATATTATTTCATGTCATGTAGATAAATTAACTGATATTCCAAGCTTGTTTTTAATTTGCACTAAAGAATGCCATATATACAATAGAAAGTTTTTGATATTTGATATGGCCGCCGGATATCGTAATGGGGCCTTATTTGAATGTATTAAAGAAAAACATTAGGTCACAGTTTAAGGACAATTAGAGCCTTTCATTGGACGTCCGTTTTAATCCCGATGTCAATCACAGTTAATGTCAAAATGAAACCAGTCCAGGATATCCACCTGGCCTCCTTTTGAAGGATATCCTGGGACATCCTAAATGGGACGTCCATTTCGCTATCTACTTTACGTACTGGGATATCCAGGTATTTCAATTTGACATCCCATATCCCGATTGTGTTGTGTGGGTACGGATCGAGTTGAGAACCTCCTCCTCCTTTTTAAATTGTCTAAAGTCGGCTAAGAATCAGGCTGTAAAACGAAAGATACGAACGACATATTGCTAAATACACCGGCATTACTGATCAGATTGTCGTAACTGTCTCTTGATTGCAGTGACTGCCGAGAGAATGCCTAAAAGTTGTGCAGCGACTGCTGATGGTAGTTGGCCCTTCATATCTTTCATAGAGAGATATATTTCATATCATTGCATTAGTTATCAAAATATACATCTACATGTCTGGCCGACCACCATGTTGTTTCCAAAAGCGATAACTTAAGAAGGAACAGTTAAATAAAATAGTAATTTGAATATCAATAGAATAAGATGCAGGGACGTTTTCTGCAATGACTAGAACGGCGGTTGGATTTATGTCAATAGCTTGTAGAGTACTTCTCGATAAGAATGGCGTTGGTCTGCTTGCGCTAAATTATTGCATTTCAGAGATATGACGCTCAAAAGAGCGTTGCAAAAAATGAACGATAACTAGTATGGCTGAATTCACATGTATAATTAGATTGTAGATATTCCATGATGTGAATGGTGTTGGTCTGATTACGCTAGGTTGTTGCGTATTATAGTTGCAAGAAATTACCGATAAATAGGATGGCTGAAATAGTAACGAAGTATGAGATCTACATTGAATTATATAAAAATTGAAGAATTGTATAAAATGTTGTGAATGGCATTGGCGTCTGCGGCGTCGCGACGCCTCACAGTGGGGCCAAACCGAACTTTTTCAGACCAATTAACTTTCTGAAGGCACTTTATGGCCAAGCGAGCTGATTCTTTTTTTTCAAATACTCAACCAAATTCCTAATCGATCCCTCCAGACGGAATTTTAATTTTCATTAATTTTGACGGTTAGAAGGCGTCTACCTGCTATCAAAATACAAAATTTGTGTATTTTTCGAACAATGGTATCTGAGTTAGGAACAAAAACCTTATTTAGGGGCTCATGAGAATTATGATCAAGAATTCAATGCCAGTATAAAATAATGCATCCTAATGCAACCTTGACACTTGGCAGCTGTCAGTCTGCTGTCAGGTGTACTGCCAAATTAAAAGATTTTTGAATTTCTCCCAAGAAGTGGCCGTTTGGCCAGGTACGATGGTTCAGGATATTTTATTCAGAAGAAATGAGTGAGAGAAAAATGAAAAACTCCCGAAAACGGGCAGATATCTAGGTTTGGGTGAATAAGACGTTGGAAATTTTGTTATTTGCTTTGTTGTTAAAATCAAAACATTGATGTTGAAAATAACTCAGTGTTATTGTTGACATTCTCCCCGTTTTACCTACTTCCACATATCATTTTCCTTGATGCGTAACCACATGGTGTAAGCATACAAGTATTCTACAAGTCAGCCATCCTTCTTATCATTCATTTTTTGCAACTATAATGCGCTTTCTAGGCGCCATATCTCTGGAAAGCAACCACTTAGAGCAGGTAGATGAACACCATGCACATAGGAGAAGTACTCTACAAAATAGACATAAATTCAGCCGCTTTACTGATCGTTAAAAATATCGCCCTTGCCTCTTAAACTAGAGGAAGAATCCTATTCTTTAAAAAAAAATAGTAAACATAAAAGTTATTAACCATGAATTTAAAAAACACGAAAACATGGTAAATAGTTCCCTCTTGTATTTCTTCTTCTATTTTTTATAAGAAAGTTGTTAGGAAGACCACGATGTCAAACAACTAAAGTGTGTAATATGTAGGATCAAAATATTCAGTTAGGTTAACAATCGGAAGCATGCCATTCATTCCGCTTTAATTTGTGGTTTATCTGTACAATCACTTAACAAATGTATCGATAATAAATCTATTCTATACCATAACCAACACCGATTCTATCAAGTTTGCCAACAGTACACGGTTGCTGCTATGCCAATCTAATAAGAGTTGAACGTGTCCGGTATAGGAAATGCTGGCATATATATTGGTAAACCAACCGACACAGATTAGTAAGTTGTTCATGTCATTAGTAAATATAATTCCCTTTGTGTTTGCTTTGTTTATCACAAATAAACTAAATTACAGTACACTGAACCATGTTAGCCGATATGTTATTCTCTGCCATAATATATCGCAATTAACCGAGGATGATCAACACAATATACAATTGTTAGCTATAACACGTTTGTATAAGCAATTAGATCTGGAATGTGAACTGTTCAACAAATTATTTCTCGTGTGTGGAAGAATAGTAACTTTAGTCATTATGATTTGTCGATAAATCGCTTTTTTCTAGAAAGCAAACCATACGCAGGAACCTTTCTCTTTTAAATGAATTAAAATAACAAATTAAAATATTTCCTCCAACGCAAGACTTCTAAATGTGTCTTCTTTTATTACGTGAATCAAATTTAGATCTGGGGAGATCACCGACAAAAAGTAATCGATTTGTTGTTACCTGTGATGGGAAAGGAGAAAGTACATAATGTTAAAGGCATTTATCGATCTTAGCGCAGTTGTCAGAGACCGATTTTGATGAAAAGTTAGAATTAATTGTTACCTCGCTAATTATTTCATGAAAGGCTAGTAGAAAATGACTCAAAAAAGTTTACAGAAAATTTTGCCCCCGAACCCTTCTAAAAAACCCTCTGAAACGGAAAAATCTAGTTTTTTGATAATGTCTTGAAAAATAATGAAAAAAAAACGGATGGCACCACGTGTATTGTAGCCCCGAGGAAAAAATAATTTAAAAAACACCCCCTCGAAAAAATAACGAAAATTACATAACTCAAATTTTTTTTATATGTTAATGGGTAAAATATGACAGGTATCAATAAAATAAACAGTTTTATGAAAGAAATGAAAAGTTTTCGAAATTTGATCCGCAACTATCCCCAAAAACTACCCTCTGAAACGAAAGAATCCAGATTTTTGCTCATAATTTTGACCTTTATAAAACCTTAAATACTCTAAATACATACAAATATGTATATACAAATAAAAAATTACCGGTTACTAAAAACACAAATTCATTAAATGAGCTAGAAATTCGAATTCGATAATTATAATAAATTTTCGTCCTCATCGAGACGCAGTCCGGTAGCGCTGCTTCTTTTTTTATAATCACTAAAATATTTTTAAAATTTTTCTTAAACAACTAGAGTCTTTATAATTATAATACTATTTTTCATCAAAATGTTTTTCAAACTTCAATTAAAAATAAATTGTCACTGATTCTTTAATGTCACTAATTTTATTATCCAAACTTATTAACATTTTTAACATTTATTACACTATTAAACTATTAATGTATAAAAGTAAGACGCAAAATAATAAATAACACGTAAAGCATTAATTTATAATTATTCGATGATTTTTATTTAAAAAACCTACCACTATCAAAATTAATTTATTTTATAAACAACTCCGATTTATGTTTATATACAGCATATAAACAACAATGTGCTCCAAAGTACTCTTGAAGGGTATAGTAATGCAGAGAAACCGCACGTGTTTTAGAAAAATCAAGCGTCGGTATAAGCGCGCTTTACCGGCTCTTGAATGTAAACTTATGCGACTTGGATTTCGTCAATTTTGCTTCATTTCAAGTATCATTGACTTGAAACCTGGACATCAAACGATGAAATAAATATTTGGAAAGACTTTTATCATATGTTAAAATATTTTTGTTTTTTAGCTACAACTTATACGGAGCACATATAGAAAAAAGTACGTTTTTTCCAAGAAATATTTTCGTACTCACATTAAAAATGAAACAAAAATATATCCGAAAATAAAGTGATATTTGCTTAATAAATATGTCCTACTTTTCAATTTACAATTTTTTTCTTTTACCTACAAGACTTTTTTGACCATTTCAGACAAGTTTTCAAGTGAAAATTTCCTAACCCTAAAAAATAAAAAAAGTACCAATGATTTAAAAGTTATTTTTTTTCCTGGATACTTTAGAGTATGGAAATTAATCTTAGACTGAAGTTTGAGGTAAAAACCAGCTATATCTACAAGGATTGTTTTAAAACAGTATTTTGACATTACAGAATTTATTATTGCACCTTTAACCCACTTAATAAATGCTTCCATGAAATCTGGAGTGTTTCCAAAACCATTTAAGGAAGCACTTATAACACCTTTGTTCAAGTCTGGAGATAAAACTGAACTATCAAATTACAGGCCAATCTCCCTATTGAGTAATATATCTAAAATATATGAAAAAATATTGAAAACGAGAATAGTATCTTATCTAAAGAAATACAACATCTTGTCGGAAAATCAATATGGTTTCAAAGAGGTTACGTCAACTGAGGATGCAATGGCTGACTTGATCTCAGCAATATATAAATCATTGGATGAAAAGAAAAAAATCACTTTGCATATTCGTTGACTTAGCCAAAGCATTTGATACAGTTTGCCATACTAAACTCTTAAAAATGCTTGAAACTATTGGTTTTCGGGACATATCATTGAAACTTATGACAAGTTATTTAATAGGTAGAGTACAACGGGTAAAAGTTAATAATATTATAAGTTCTGAAAAAACAGTACAGTATGGAGTGCCACAAGGAACGGTACTAGGCCCTATACTTTTTAATATCTACATAAATGAGTTATTTAAAATACCCTCAGTGGGAAAGATCATAAGTTTCGCGGACGACACTGCGGTGTTCTATAAAGCCGAGAGTTGGTCAGAGTTAAAGCGAGTAGTAGAGCATGATTTTTTAAACATAATACAGTTTTTTAATAATCAGCTATTAACTACCAATTTTTCAAAAACACAGTTTTTACCATTTAGCTGTTATAATAATGCTCTCCCAAATTATAATACACTACAATTTAAATCGAGCCAAAGCATAATAAAAATAGAAATAGCCGATAAAGTGAAGTACCTAGGCATATTTATTGACAAGCATCTAAGATGGAACTATCAAATTGAATTTCTTGTTAAAAAACTTAGAAGTATGTTAGGTAGATTCAAATATTATCGAGATATATTTGAAATACAACACCTGAGAATATTATATTATGCGTTCGTACAATCCCACATCAATTACGGAATTATAGCATGGGGTGGAGTAACAAATAATTACTTGAAAAAATTGGAATGCTTGCAAAAGTGGATTATTAAAATCATATATAGGAAGGATTATCGTTACTCAACAGATAAACTTTTTAGTAAAACGCTTTTATTAGATGCAAGGCAATTATTCCTTCAAAATTTGCTTATACGACAATTTAAACATAAAGGGGCTTTGACACAGATTACACATCCGCATGACACCAGATATAAAAGTAAATACGTTGTAGTTCCCAAAGCTGAAAAAACTATAGGTCAAAGATGTTACACCTACCTTAGTCCCATCATTTTCGCTGAAACTCCATCATTCTTTAATAAAATAAACTCTATTGGATTGCTAAAAAAAGAAATCAAAAAATGGCTAGATGCCACACCAAGATTAAAAATACATCAATTAATAGATAGAAAAAATGCTTACTAAATAAAAACAAAATAGAAACACTATATTTTCTGCCTGTCCATCACTCCTACGGTTTGTTCTTGTGCAAATATTTCCAATATTAGTTTCGTTCCTATTTCTAAGTTTTGAACGTTCATATAAACAATTAAATTGAATTATTTATTAATTATATTTATACTAAGTCTTTAATTAAGCTGTTCGTAGATTTTAGATATATTATTTAGATTTATTATTTAATTATATCAACAGTACGATGTTAATTTTAGATCAAAATTCATCACGGGCTCATTTACAAGGTCACTTTCGTGAGCCCTTACTTTGGTTATTTACCCCTAAAATTATTATTGAAACATATTTTTGTTACACCTGTCATTTACATGTGTAAGAAATAGATATATTGTCATTGTTAAGTATTAACTGTATTATCTATCATATGTATCATTTGGGAGATACATTTTATTATTATTATTATTTATTATTTAATATTTATGTTTTAATATATAGTGGAAAAAATGATAAAGCTTAAATTTCACGTGCATTTATAAGAAATAGAAATTATAGAAATTAAAAGTAAGTATACCATTGGAAAGCTGAATTCTTCTTTAAAATGCTACCTTTTTTTCTTTTTCGTTTTTAATGGGTACAAATTGTCTTAATTATGTAGCGGCGGTCGAGAAATGCTTCATTTCCCTGTGCAAGGCGCTTTAGAGAACTGTAATAATTTCTCATGCTAAAGGAAAAATTTATTAAAAAAAACTTATATATTATTTTTTTGTAAAATTTCTTCCTATTCTTATTCTTTTTATTCACAACGCCTTTGTTTTGTGATTCATCTAATGTTATACTTGCAGTTGGCTACCTTTGCTGTACAGAATGTCCGACAGCATCATGCCATCTATCGCGGCTACATGTTAGGTGCACGGCCCCACCAAATCTCTTTCTCATTAGCTCTTCAATGACATCAGCATAACGTTGCTCGTCCTCTTTGCCTCCTGCCATCTAGTTTTCCTGGACAAATGTCGTTTCATATTGTTCTCTCTCCGGATGATGTGGCATTCGAGAATGTACGATGTTGGGGGGTCGCTTCAAGAATAGAGCCGCTCCCTAGACTGCCTAGCCAACTCGCAGCAAATCTCTCAAATCCACATTTCGAAAGCATCAATATGCCATCTGTCTGCCTCCCTAATAGAAATTGCTTTACTGAGGTCGTTTGCCTAACAGGCAACCACGACAGATGGTTAATGTTGTCAGACGTACTATACACCAAACACTGGTGACAGAATAATTCATGAGAAACAAACCGTCTAAGACGCTGCGATTAAGAGTTAGAAAATATATATAAATCCATTCCCTTAGTGTTTGGAAAAATTAATTAAAGTATGGATCGTGCTCATGGTGGTTAAATTCAAGATCCAAGTAGTTAACGGAATTAACTATGTTAAATATTTCACCGAGTAATGTGCCGAAACTATAAAACGGAGATAATCTAAAACAGAGATCACACAAAAATAAATGTTTTATCTGTTGCTATATAAATTGATTGCTGGGAATAAATTTAATCTTCCAGACTGAATTTATTTACTCTGCTGACTTCGTCTAATTTATATCTTAATTCTGTCTTCTTGAACCACGCGAGACAATGAATTCTTTCGATTTCAAACTATAAATTAACTTACTGAATCAGCAAATGCAGTTTAGAATTAAGGTTTTTTTATTACTATTGCTTTAAAGCTTATTTACAAATAAAAACATTTTCTATTCATTCGCTGAGGGGAAAGAAAAGTAGAATACTCCTATAATTACCATTTTAAAGCATATCTTAGGGAACATATTAATAAAAAATGGTTCATCAATTTCAATTTAATGCAAAACTCTCTTCATCATGACTTGAGTGCATCAAATTTCCAGATATATCCTACGTAAATTATGACCGTGAGATATTGGTGTCTTCATTTCCTAGCACCAAAGATTTTGGAAACGAAACACATTGCAAGGCTATTTATATTGGGACACCTGCATCATATGCTTAAATCACCTTTAGCTCTGACATACATACAAATGTACTGAAGAACGGTAAAATTGTGGAGTTGCAAGAATTCGTGTGAACCTTCTTAGATATCAAAGAAGAATTCTAATCCAATATTCGATTCGCTGTCTTAAGCAGTTGTTGATCGCAAGGTGGATCTCGCCATAATTAGATCAAAATCATTCATGCTGAGTACCCGCGAATATGATATCACGGTTCATAACTAAATGGTTACAGCCATTGTGAGCCGAGGGAGTGTGCAGGGAAGATTACTGTCCTCACTATTACGGAGTTTCATGTTGAATGAGTTACTGATCGACTTGAACGAAGCGGGATTCTATGCAAAAGCATGGTGTAATAGACACGAGTCCTATGCAAATGATTTTCAGCTCCCTTTTAGGAGTACATGCTTGTGACTCTCCTGTACAGTGAGGTATTTGGGGCTAAGTCTAGATTACAGATTGTCGTAAAAGGACCAGGTGAAAGTTCAAAAAGGAAAGCCTGCGCACCTTCGGTTTCAAGTGAGACTACTGCCTTAACGAATAGTGTTCTGTTAAAATCATTAATAACATGTAATGTGGCCCTGGTGTGGTGATTCTCCCAGGAATACTCCACAATTAAATCCCGCCTATATCTAGGAATAATGTATTCATTTCTTATTAAAGTACATAACAGGTTAAAAATCAACACAATGGGAGTAATCAGCGCTATGCAAACGATTACAATGTACGATACCCTTGAACTCACTTCCTTGCATGTTAAAGCGGAATTGGAAGTGAGAAAACCAGTAAATAGACGACTCAAGAAATAAATCTAAACTGCGACGGTCCAAGGGTTTGGGCACCACATCATCAGCGGATGACCGGTGTCTCCCCGTCTATAGGTTCATTCTATAGATAACTGTATTCCCTAGTTGAAGTAACAGAAGACTGTACTCAGATGGATGGAAGACTTAGGAGGGAACCGGTGCTAGTATGGATGTAACTCAGGGGCGCCATTTAGCAAGTACTTCAGGTGCATGATCCTATTATGTGGTAATTTTAGAAGACAGTTCATATAAAAATCGCTCACATAGATATGAGTACTCGGGCTTAGTGACTTGGAGGCAATCAAGTAGCAGAGCGTTTAGCAGGGGGAAGAGTTAAAACTCTTTTCTCCGGCCCCGACGCAGCTTTAAGCCTACTAATAGGGAAATTGAAGGATGACTTTAATTGTCAGGTGTATAGATGGAGAATGAAACCGTATACAAATTCGATGCCACTGGGGACGACAAGTTCTAGAAAGGTCACTTTTACAATCACGGTATAAATTAAATTTTCCCTTTGTATATTATATATCGTTTTTTTTCTTTCCACTATTCCGTGAAATTTGTGCTATCAGGCGTCAGACGGTAATGCATTTTATTGAAAATACCAGCGGACATTTCAAAATTTCACTAAAGTTGTAATTAAAAATCGACTTGCACCTTCTTCATATGGTGCAAATGTAAAATGTATGTTAAATATTTCTTAATAAATAAACAAATTCCCAGGCTGAACTATTATTAACTAGGAAATTTTGTCAGCAACAATGCGGATATAATCTACAATTCGATCTGTTATACATTCCAGCTTGATCCCTAACATTCCTTTTCGCTATAATTCCAAAGGCAATGACTTAATATATTATGCTAGAGCTTTTATATTCTAATAGCGATTCAAATTTGAACCTTAAGTAAATGTAAGTAATAAAATAATTTATATAATATCTAACAAGTATAACCTTTTCGATACTACGAATGTAGAAATAAAATTTTAACTTAATAAGAATTTCCTCACTAGCTATATGAAATGTGAGGCACAATGATCTTTCAAACAAAACAAATTGAAAAGAGATGAGCTTTGTTTCTGACAAAAGGGAATTTCCGCCGTGTCGAAAGTTATGTGAAAGCTGATAATTTGAATATAGTGGAAGCCATGAAAAACTCTAATTATTTAACTTTTAATTTTGTCTACGTAGAGTTTTTTATTTGCTGCACACAAGAACGTAATAGTGTTCAAGTAATAAAAGGAAAAAATTTAATTACAAAATCAAATATAAATCATAATTAAACTATTAGGACTATTCATAAGAAGATTTCTTTAGAATAAGAGTATTTCCTGTTAGGAAAATTATCAATCCATAAGAGTTCTTGCAAAATAAAATTAATACAATAACAGAGCCGTATGTGTATGTGCTAAGTGTAGTATATATGATCTTAATTGGGACAGCATAAAAACGAAAACTCGGAGTAAAGTCGGCATCTCCTTTATGGGACATAGGCGGCAGCGGTAGAAATGTAAAAATGCTTTAAGTAGGTACTAAATAATTATTTTTTAATTGTTAAAGAAAGGGATTTCTATAATACCTTTATTCAATAGAAGTGGTTAATGAAAAAATATGTTTATCACATTTGATAAGTCACATAAGTGACATATTAAGGCTACGTCTATTGTCTAGTGACCTACCTCTCGTTCTATCTTCTAGCGGCAAAGTTGGGTAATATTAGGCGCGAGTTGTATGGACGGTATATAATCCTTTCGAAGGGGCGTAAAGCAGCGACTGTCTTATTTATTGAATTTTAATTGGTCTCAGTAGCGGAAATAGGTCGACGTTAAATAAACAAATTTCAAAAAAGCTTTGCCCATAAACTTTAAATAAACAATATTTCATTCGTCACTATCCGACTTTTTAGAACTTGAATCGGTATTTACAATAATAATAATTGGATTAATAGCTGGTAATATAGAATATTCATTTTCCTTTTTTATCACATGAGATACACACTTCCTCCATATATCGCTTTTGTCTATTTCGTCTACTATTATCTATATATTCTTTAAGGTAGACTCACTTAATTGCGGGGATTGATTATATTGACGTAATCTTGTCTTTACATTAGCCCACACCATTACAATGGGGTTGAAAACGCAATAATATGGAGGCAGACGTAAAATAGTGTGATCGTGTGCTTCAATAATTTTTTCAACGGCATATTCCTTTTTAAAATTTTGCTTTTCAATCAGTTCTAATAAAGTCTTTTTCGTGTTTTTTCTGGTATTTCCAAGCCTTTACCTTTCATAAATTCAATGATATCGCCTTTTCTTGTGTTGGTGTTCGGAATTTTTGTGTGTTGCCGCGAATGGTATGACGAATTGTCCATAATAATTACAGAATTTGGTGGGATATTTTGTAACAGCTGTTCCTTTGCCCACTTCCCAAATAATTGGGCTGTCATATCCTCTCGGTAGTCGGCAGAGGATTTCTTGATATTTTTAGCAGACAACAACAACGCATTTGGAATAAACCCAATTTTACTTCCAGCATGTAGAATTATAATCCTTTTTCCCTTAGAACATGGAGCACTTAAATTACACTTTTTCGTGTTATCTACCCAACCGTATTGAACTACATCATGGGTGTCAAACCATGTTTCGTCAAGATAAATTATGTCTTTATTAGCATCTCGATATTCTTTTATTTTACGCAGGTATTCGTGTCGATGATCAACGATAGTGCTGATTCCATAACTGCCCTTCGTTTGTCCAATTTTTTGTACCTGAAACCGCAATCGAGCAAAACGTTTCGCAAAGTATCTAATGATTTATATTTATAATCTGGATAGTCGCGTAACTTATCCCTAATCATTTCTTATGTGGGCACCTTCTGTTCATTGTAAAAGGCATACATAAATCGACGAATGACATCTTTGAACGCGTTGTCAAGTTTATAAAGTTTTTCTTCTCCGTTTAATAGAATGACATCCCCGGCTTTAATAACCCTATAAATTGTAGTACGGCTGAATTTGGTTAATTCACAAATCCTCTTCACAATTTGATTATATGAAGAATCAATATTATATATAAGGCGAAAGAATTTTAAACACTAGTAAATATTCAAAATAACCCTTTGAGTTTGAACGTGTAAGTCTTTATTTTCAAATTCCCCTTGTATAGGCTCTATATCAGAATCGTCCGTTTCGTTATCACTACTATCGAAAGGCCTCCAAAATGCCATTTTAAACAATTAATTGCAAGAAATCACTCAAACACAATAATAAAACTAACAATTTCTTCAAATATTTACTAGAATTAAGTAATTTATAACGCTGCCTGGTTGTACTGCACTGCCTCGTACAGATCGTACGATACAAATAGTTCATACGTATTTTTTGTTATATGTATTATGGCATGCAAAAATTCTGAACAAGGTTGGTGTTGACAAATCAAATTCGCTAAGCATCTAATCAAACGTATATTTCTATGTGACAGGTGGATCAAGTTCACGTGGACTGTAGACGAGGAGTGGTGAATATAAATCTGTAAAATTCTGTGCTCTCTCATTTAATGTAAAGGAATATATTGTGACAATATCCCGTACGATCCTCTAATTCCGTGCTGTTCTAATTGAGTTCGTAAATACTATACTCACCAACAAGTGCTGCCCTGCCTGTGTAGTGAGTGGGAAGAATGGCCCTTCTGAAGATCAAAGTGCAATAATGATTAACACATTAGAAGTCCTGGGGAAGACCACGTCAGCAGACACATATGATAGTGGTAATGATCTTACATTTTCTTAGAGAATTGGAAAGAACAAAGTATTTTCACAGAAAGTGTAGGTTTTCTCCTTGATGATTATGTTAAATACATGCAAAATATTATTTTCCTCTTTCACAGTTTTTGGTTAAAAGTGGCTTTCTTCTTTGACAATTGTGTTAACTATTATCATTATCTTCTTTCCCCTTTCTTTCATTAATTATTTCTTAGTGTGTCCAATTACTGTCCATCTATATATTTCTCATTAAAAGTATATCCTATATTCTTTCGTTGAAAGTAACGTCAAATACCTACCACATATTATTCTCCTCCGTCAAATAGTTTAGTAGATATACAGTCACAGATAACAAATCGATTACCAAAATTCCAGAATTTGGTGATCTTAATTTTCGTGATATAAACATCCTCGGTCGAATCTTGACGGATGGTTCAATCTTATTTAATCTCGTAGTCCAATCTATAGGCACGTAGAATAATTAATTAGGAAATAATTGAATGCAGTTCAACAGGATCAGAGCATATTCATCATCTAATGATAGCAAAGAACAATGTTAAAAATCACTGAATTTTTCCCGTATCATGAAAGTTAATCTATAGTATAAAATAGTTGTTTTGGCCTCCAAACAATAGAAAAAAATACATTATTAGCCGAAAGCAGCCAGGAACATTCTTATGTACAGGTTGCTTATTTTTATCATATCATATTCTCGAGGATATCTCACTTAATCAAGCAAAGAAAATTGTTTATACGAAAGTTGGCTCAGTGGCGCAGTGCTAAGGTGTTCGGCATTCAACAACGGAGTCCCGGCTTCAAATTCTGGCCAGGATATGGATGTTTAGTGGCGTTTTTAGGGTTTTATTGATATGGTAGCAATGGGTTAGACCGCTACTCGCTGTTATTTCGCTTGAGTTCGAGTCTTGGCTACGATTGATGGCAATAACGCAGGGAATGGTTGTTGTGTTGATGTCTATGTGTATGTGTCCTGGTTGAGTGGTGGAATAGCGAAAGCTAAACTCCACCAGGACGTTAATATAAATAAGATGATTAAAAAAAAACAATATTTACGAGTTACAGAATGGTTTAAGGATACTTGAAATCTCTGCCCTACTTTAATATCAAAAGAGCAGAATAAGTCTATGACGCATATCTCCGCTATTTGTAGGCCTACGAGAGAACTTCAAAGACGATTATTTTTGCAAATTAGAGTCTTATTTATTTATTTATTTATTTACACGACTCAACAGGATGAATGTCCCAATTACAGAGTCGGAATACTAATAATAAATATTGTGCTATAATAGAAGTAGGTATTATAAATTATGTCCATATATGCACTTTAAATCTTTAATTCTATAATAAAATCCTTAATTCTGCAATAAAATCCTTAGTTCTACAATAACAGAAGTATTACAAATTATGTTCATATACCGGGTGGCCACGAGTCAATGTACGCCCCCAATATTTTGGTTGTTTTTGTATTTAAAAATTTGGTTTTTGGTACACATAAATTAGACAATAATATGCTACTTTTAGAATAAAAGGAATGAAAATATCACTTCCGGTTGAACCGGAAGTGACATCAACTTTTTTTTCTTAAATGGAATGACTATATTTTTTTGATGGTTTCTCACTAAGCATAAATTTCTAAGTGCAGCAGTTTTTTCAGATGTAAATAATTCCAAAAATAAGTGAGATATGAACAATTTTTAAATTTTTTCAAAATGGCCGCGTCAGATGAATGCGATGTAAGAAAATTACTAAGTAGGCTATGGAGATTATTAACAAGGTTGTAGACTTGTCTGTAAAGAAGAAAACAGTTGTTTGAATTACCGATAGGTACCACTATTTTTAGTTTTTTTTTCAAAAAAACGGAATTTCATTTTTATTTTCATTTCCGTAGGGGTCCTATGGATTTTTTTTTAATGGAACTGTGCTATTTCTTTTATTAATCAGAAATAATGATTCATAAACTATAACTTTTTCACCATTAATCATTTCTTAACGATATCCTTCGTAATAAAGTATTTTTAAAAAATAAGCGCCAACAAATCATTTTAATTTAAATCCAAAATTGCAGATAGCCATGGAAATGACAGACATTCGCAACAATTGAATCAGTCTTGACTTACTCACTAATTTTCTGAAGCAAGTGTATTAAAGTTGTTATAAACAAGAAAATTAATATAAAATGGCTGAAAATTATTCAGGAGATGAAAAAGTTGACATAATCATTATTTATGGAGAGACTCGACGTAATGCAACTAGAGCACAAAGTTTGTATGGATGGAGATATCCAGAAAGAAGACAACCTCCGAGAAACTATTTCGCCCGGTTGCAGCAACAATTTAGAACTGAACCTAATGTAGAAATTGAAGAAAGATTTATTGTGGATGAAGAAACGGAAATTAATGTATTAGCTTTAGTGCATGTTGACCCAAACATTTCGATAAGACAAATGGAATATGAATTACCAGTGTCCAAAGAATCAGCCAGAAAAAATTTAAAGAAACACGGCTATCGTTCTTATAAATATCAATTGCATCAATTTTTGTATGAGAATGATTATAAACTAAGAATAACCTTTTGTAATTGGTTACAGTTACGCCAATTAAGAAATGAGATTTTTGTCAAAAATATTTTGTTCACTGATGAATCGAGATTTACAAACCTTGGGTTATTTAATCGAAACAACACTCGATATTGGGCAATTGATAATCTTCATATTATGAGACAGGGGCGGTTTCAGGAGCAGTTTGGCTTTAATGTTTGGTTAGGCGTACTGGGCGACCTTATAATAGGTCCAATAATTTTTAACGAAACTCTAACTGGACCAAAATATCAAGAATTTCTCCAAAATATAATAGTTCCACAGATTAATCAAATTCCCAATACCAATATTGACAAGGTTTACTTCCAACAACACAATGCTATTATCGTTAGGGATTACTTAAATCAATTATTTCTAGATCGTTAGATTGGGACCCATCGTCCAATCAGATGGCCTGCAAGGTCGCCTGACTTAACCCCGCTCGATTTTTTATTTGGGCAAATTTGAAAAATAGAGTCTATATGACTGCTCCAACCACAAGGCAAGATCTGGAAGAAAGAGTTCGACACGAAATTGCACAAATAACACCTCAACAATTACAGAATGTTAGACGTGCAACGATAAGTCGCGCTACTCTGTGTATTAATCATAACTGTGAACAGTTTGAGCAATTTTTATAATGGTTTATTATAATTTAGGTTTTAAATAGTTTTATTATTCTTGGTAATTTATTCATGGCTGTAACGTTATACCTATTAAAATTATTCCTTGTTTAATTTGTGTTTGTGTGAAACCATAAAAAAATAGTCATTCCATTTAAGAAAAAAAAGTTGATGTCACTTCCGGTTCAACCGGAAGTGATATTTTCATTCCTGTTAGTCTAAAAGTAGCCTATTATTGTCCAATTTATTTGTACCAAATACCAAATTTTTAAATACGAAAACAACCAAAATATTGGGGGCGTACATTGACTCGTGACCACCCGGTATATTCTTTAGATCCTTAATTCTACAATGAAAAATATCAATATTATTCTGTATATATTTGTAATTCCTGCATATGACATTGATAGGTGAACACATTAATAGATTGGTGCGTGAAGCTTTGATATGAAATATTTGCTGGAGTCGAGTTGATTTAGAAGGAACTCGTAGGTCAATGAGTTTTAATAAATCAGAGCAGTCGAGTTCATTGTTTAATATTATAGACAGAGTTACAATTCCCTGTAATTCTCGGCGAGTTTGAAGTGAGTGAAGTGGGAATCTATTTAACTAAATATTATTACTAATTCCAACAAGTGGATAAGTCTTGTCCTCGGTGTAGCTTAGGTATTTAATTTTTTTTTTAATATTCTCCAGTTTATTAATATGAACGATATAGTAGGGACTCCAGATTACGTCAGCATACAATTTAATTCTGACAAACGAGTTAAATTGAAGCTTCATAGTTTCAACATTCTTGAAATCTTTGGAGTTTCTAATTATGAATCCCAATGATTTAAAAGCTGAATATGCGATGCTATTTGTGTGATAAATAAAAGTCATATTGCTATCAAAAGTAACACCTAGATCCTTAAATCAATCAACTCTTTGTATGACGCTGTCGTTTATTTTATACTCATTAATGAAAATTTTATGCCCACGTGAGTTGGTAACAACATTACATTTTTCAACATTTAGAAATAGTTTATTTTTATTGCACCAGTTATCAATATTTTCCAAATCTGACTTGGGAAATTCTATATCTTCATTGCAGCTAACGCTGTAGTAAACTTTTAGGTTATCGGCATAGAGTAGATGTGGGCAGTTGGGCACTGTAAGTTTATAACTATGTCATTGATAAAGACATTGAATAAAAATGGACCAAGGACTAACCCTTGAGGGACTCCTGATTCGGCATTAAATTCGACATACTTGTGTCCACGGTAATACACATATTGTAATCTATTGCTTAAATATGAGGTAAAGAATGAAACAAACTCATACGATAATCCATGGTCAAGCCTGTCAAACGCTTTGGAGAAATCTGTGTAAATAACGTCGACTTGACCACGTCCATCCAAGACTTCACAAAGATGCCGAGTCAAGCACAATAAATTTGAAGTCGTAGACCTACCTGGCATGAACCCATGTTGATGGCTTGATGTTTAATTACTTCCACATCTACATAGTGGATTGGAAGTATAGTAATCGCAAAAAAATTTTCAAAAATTTTTATTCGTGAAATAGGTTTAGAATGTCGTGAAACGTCCAGATTTTAAATTTGAGAGAAAAAAAAAAATCTGTCTCTCGGTCTGTCTGTCTGTAACTTTTTTTTTTTCCGCACGTTTTCATCGGAACGGTTTAAGATATTGACTTGAAATTTTGTACACGTATATATTATAACGAGATCTAGAACTGGATTGTTTTTTGGGGACATCCGGTGAAGGGTTGGGGGTTAAATAGGGGTAAATAGGGGAGAATAGGTAAAGCAAGCTTGTAAGAGTACAGAAACTTGAAATCCGGTGTATGTACTAGCAGTTAAGGCCTCAGATTTTTTATAATATTTTTCAACTTTCAATTTTTTTTAAACTTACTTTGATGAAGAATCTGGATGTGGAAGTAGTGATTCCTTAGGCAGCGGTTTTTTCTATGTTAGGGAAAATATAGTCGTAGAGAATGAATTCGAATAGTTTAGAGAAATTATTAATTATGGTAATTGGCCTGTAGTTTTATGTCTTCTTTGGAATTTCTTTTGTGTACAGGGCATGTTTTAGATATATTCCATGGGCTGGGAAAAATACCATTATTTAAGGATACATTAAATACATATGATAAGGGACCGGCCAATATTGAGACGCAATCTTTAATGAAAAAAGCTGGTATTCCATCTGGACCTGCTGTAAATTTTGGCTTTAATTTTTTGCACCCTTTAATAACTTCTGCCTCTGAGATTGTAGGTATGGATATATTTTGCATGTCCACAGGTTCACTTTCGCCACCCATATTAACATTATTAGTTGATGCAGAGTATGCTGATTTGAAATATTCTGAGAATGTATTTAGTATATTTTAGTACATTAATTTTAATTGTTTTGATTTATCGTATCGTTTACAAGGTTTACAAGAATACTCTGTTTAATAAGACAGTTTCCCGCCAATTTCGTATATGTATAAATATTTTTTAACACCCAAAGTAGTACATTACTAATTTGAAAAATACACTTTGTGTAATGGTGGTCTATGGCCATAATAAATTCTTCATCTGGTAAACATGCCAATATGCCTTTGGTGTACAGATACCTGCGAGTAAAGGTCTGGAGGCCAACTGACTTTATCAGGAACATTTTCCTAACGGAGTTCTTCCAAATAGGAAGATATCAGTTTTGTCCCTTATCACTAAAATCAAGGGTTGCTTTATTCATGACAAATAGAAGCATTTTTTTTTAGAAAATTATCTGAAGAATGTTGTCATCACAGCTTTTTTCCCAAATTTCGAAGTAAACAGCATTCGGGATTTTCCAACCCTGGTTTCCTAGACAAGAATGGCAAAAATGCCTACTAACTATCTATACTGTCCATTTATTACTATTGATAAAGCAGTTTAGAAGTTATCAATAAAAAGCCTGTTCAAAATTTAACCTTTAGGGATGAATAGCTCCGAAAGCCTTAAAAAAAATAACGAATACAAATTATATTTAATTGAAATAAATGAGTGTCATATATCCACAACTAAATACATGTTTTACAGGGAGAAGAATACTCTGCTTAATAAGACAGTTTCCCTCCAATTTCGTATATGTGTACATATTTTTTAACACCCAAAATAGTACATCTCGAAATCCAGCGATTCTGAGAAAATTAGATATTACCTCGTTAATAGACTATATTTTGCTAAGAAACTCCTTAGAAGTATTCTCGAAGATAAACGAAGTAATGCTTAATAATTAATGAAAAATGAACATTGTTTCTTCAGAAAACATTCAAATTTACTAATTTAAAAAATGCGTTTTGTGTAATGATAGTTTCTTGCCATAAAAAATTCTTCATCTGGTAAACACGCCAATATGCCTTTAGTGTACAGACCACCCGCGAGTAAAAGTCTGGAAGCCAACTGACTTTATCAGGAACACTTTCCTAACGGAGTTCTTCCAAATAGGAAGATATCAGTTTTGTCCCTTATCACTAAAATCAATTTTTCTCGAAAATGGGCTGCTTTGTTCATGACGAATAGAAGCATTTTTTTAAGAAAATTATCTAAAGAATTTAAGAATGTTGTCATCACAACATTTTTTCCAAATTTCGAAGTAAACAGCATTCGGTATTTTCCACCCCTGGTTTCCTAGACAAGAATGGCAAAGATACCTACTAACTACCTATACTGTCCTTTTATTACTATTGATAAAGCAGTTTAGAAGTTACCAGTAAAAAACCTGTTCAAAATATAACCTTTAGGGATGAATAGAAATAAATAAGTGTCATATATCCACAACTAAATACATATTTTAGCTTAATAAGTACTAAAGAAGTATATTTTGAATGAACAATGTTTGTTTTAAGGTAACCAGATAAAGTATTGGTCGACCAGTGTCAATGCAATAAAGAAAATGTCAGTTAATCAAACAATTTGAATTTTCATCGGTGACCAGTGATGCAAAATTTCAAATTTCATTTTGAAAGTTTCAGTTTCAATTTGAAACTTCTGAAGGTGTCAACGTACCCTCATAAATTTCTGAAATATCTGAATATCATGAAAGTTCCAGCTGCGAAATCTGATTTACATCACATCAAACGAAATTTCGCACGTTTTTTTTAAAACTTTTTTTTAATCAATGATGATTAACCTCTGGTTTTGACATTTATTTTAGAGGTTAGGTTAGCTTTTCATTGCTTTCGTTCCTTTCTAGGTTCCTAGGTTTTATTATTTTTGCATATATAATAAGAATAAGAATCAATAAGAAACGCTTATTTTGAATTGATTAATGACATTGTAATGGTAATGTATTGTGTTAGAATTTGAATTTTAATCTGAATTTACCGGGCACCATATTCTTGAATCAGGGAGTGGAAGATGCGAATGTTTTATCTCTTTTCACCTCGCTACGTTTCCTTTTTTTCCTTTCTCCCGAAATGACCATTTTCTCCAATGTAGAATAAGGGTCCAGGAGATTTTGAAAATATATTGACAAATTATCTACTTGTGTATTTTGAATAATGTATTATTATTTTTACTTTTCACGAATATAATTCTAAGTTCTAATCTTATCAAGGAGAAAAAAAATATTATTTTTGTATTAAAAAGAAACATTGAAAAGTAAAAATTATGAGACTAGTTCCAAAGTGGGATTTATGTGTCATTAACCCCCGGAAATTAAAAAAATTACGAATGTTATACAGTACTTAAGTTTCATATCATTTCATGAAAATGTTTTAATAAAATTTCACTTAAGATTCATAATATTAGGGAAATATTCAACTAAGTTTCATAAAATGAAAGTTTCTATGAAATTTCAAGAAAGTTTCATGATACTTAATATTTAATTTTATATCTTAGAAATTTTATAAATTTCTGATGAATTTCGAAACTTTCACAAAAATGTCATTGAAATTTCACTAATTTTAAGTTTTGCATCTCTTAACGTTATACAGAACAGTAAGGTTTCATCATTTCGTGAAATATTTCAAAGAAATTTTACTTAACTTTCATAATATTAGGGAACTATTTAATTACATTTCATAAAACGAAAGTTTCTGAAATTTCACGAAAGTTTCATGATGCTTAATGTTTAATTTTATATTTCAGAAATTTCATAAGTTTCAGATGAATTTCGAAACTTTCAGAAAAATGTCATTGAATATTTCACAAATTTTAATTTTCATGAAATTTTGCATCACTGTCGGCAACTATTGTATATAATTAAGTACGTTGTTCTGGCTTTTTTTAAATTGCGCTTGGTGCAGTTAAAATAAAAGTTTCCTTCAGCATCGCAAACTCTTTCCATGTATATTGTGGATCGTTAAAATTTGGATGCTACTATATTTTTTATGCCTCGCAGGAAACATTAATCACGTTTTGCTTTAACGCTGTTATAAAAGACAGTTTGTCCAAAATATGAACATAAGCAAACACGCTGTATGACTGATATGGACTGTAATTTCAGTGGCAATGATTCCACAGTATCTGTGGAATAATTCCAGCCACATATCTCTAGATTTTCAATAATAAACCAACCACATAGCGCATACAGGGTGTCTCTGGATGGGGTTACCTATACCACGAATTCATTTTTTATTTTTGTTTTATTTATTTATTTTCAGTTTATAAAAAATTACAAATGTTATAATTTCAATATTATAATTTACAATAAATAACTGATTTAACGGGCACCTAGATGTTGAAATATCTGTATGTGCCTTCAGTGACTATATTATTATACTCTTCGTAAATACAAAACGAAGAGTATATTGCATTCGATCGGCATATTTCTAAAACCGGCAATATTGCTCGTAGAGAAAAAAATTTCATATCACTGTGTTGGTGACCGAATTCTGAACAGCTTTCAAAATGTCCGTCCGTCCGTCCGTCTGCCCGTCTGTCTATCCGTCTGTCTGCCCGTCTGTCTGTTCGTCTGTCTGCCCGTCTGTCTGTATTTCCTCTGTCTGTCCGTCCGTCACGTTTCTTGTAAGCACGATAACTTAAGAACGAAAAGCTCGATTGTATTGAAATTTGGACAGTAACTTAGTGTTAGCTAGAGGAAGAACCCTAGTTTTTGAGCAAAATCGATGGATAAATAAAAAAGTTATAAACTAAAAATGTCTAAAACTAATATTATTTACAAAAAAACTGTGAAGAGTATCCTATAGAATGTGCAACAAATATATAAAAAGTGCAGTAAATCGGCGAAGAGTAGCGGTTAGCTTGTTTATATTAATTTTGCGTGGAAGTTAATACATTTTCTAAACTAAATCTATATTAAATCTATACTAAAAACGACAAGAAAGGGAATTGTAATCTTTGAAATTGAAACTATAATACTTATAAGTATGTATTTATGTCATATATCATAAGCCTGAGAAAATATTCATAGTTTTATATAATGACTGCTTTACTTTTATTGTTGAAATTTTTCTTATTTTATATTTATTTTATATCCGTTGATAATAAGTTGTAAAATTTAGAGGCCAAGTAATCCATAAATTTTAGGTTTATAGTCTTTCTTTTGGTATAATTATTTGCCTATTTTCATTTGCTCTAGTCAGATATTGATGGCTAACATAATTTTGAAGTTTCTCTGTTTTATGAATGTATGAACAAACTAATTGTATATACAGTGTATTTATATTACAGAGCATGCTCGTGGGGTATAATTTATTTTTATTGTAGAATATTTTTACGATTGAGTTCTGTATAACAGTTAGTGGTTGTAGCGCCCTTTTATTTGTCCCGCCCTATGCAATTAATCCATATATTATTAGCGATTCCACTAAGAATTTGTATACTAGTGTGAGCAATCTTATATTTAAGAATTCTTTTAATATGTAGAGTAGAGAGTATGCGAAGATATACTACAGAAATGATTCTGTGAAGTATGATTTTAATATGTAGAATTTATGAATCGGTTTCCGTATTTTCTATTTTTTTTGTTAAATAATCAATATGTTCAGACCATTTTAGGTGTTTATCTATAATGACTACTAAGTATTCTATATTCTCTACTTCTTTGATTTCGTAACTTTTACTGTCGTTTATTGCTATATTAATAAATTCTGGTCTATTTGCTTTTGTTAAAGAGAATGCAATATATTTAGTTTTTTTAACATTAAGAGATAGTTTGAAAGAGTCTAGCCAATTTGATACTATTTTGCAGCCTTGTATTGCTTTTTCCTTGGTTTCTTCCCAGGTATTACCCGTGAAAATAAGTGCAGTGTCATCTGCGTTGCCATTAATTTAAATACTCAACAGTGAGTTTTTATATATGTAATAAATAGTATTGGTCCTAATATAGTATCTTGGGGTACACCGACTTTTATTTTTTGAGGATTGCTAAGAGTATTGTTTAATTTTAGAACTTGGTCACGATCACTTAAATAGTTTAAAAGAATATCTAGTACCAAACCTCGAACACCATAATGTGATAAAACGTCAAGAAGTTCTTGGTGGGGCACTGTATCAAATGCCTTTGCCTGGTCAGTAAACATTGCTATGCTCTTTTTTACCATTATTTAGGCTATTTGTAATCTCAAAGGTGAGGAAATACATGGCGTCGGCGGTGCTTACATTTTCAGTAAATATAAATTGATTGTTATCTAGAATGTTATTACTCTTGAAAATATGTATTAGTCTGTCTTTGAGACACTTCTCTAGAATTTTTTCAAGATTATTTATGAAGCTAGTATTATTTAAAATATTTAGGGCTTTATTACACTAGGCCGCCAGGCGGCGCAACCGGCTGCGACACCGGTGGCTCAGTTGGTGACTCGTGCGGGCAACTGGTGGCGCAGCCAACAACTCGTTGTTAGGTCCTACGGTAGTTCCCAGCGAGCAGTCTGTTTTTTCTGTTTTCCTCGCACTCTGCACACTGTTTTATTTACGCGAATTGTGTAAATCAGTATGTCTTGTGAACTGCAAATTGTCACTGCGGAAAGCAGCGGAAGTGAAAGTGTAGACAAGACAAAAAAAGGGAAAAGCAAGAACCATGAAGAAGCCCTGAAAGAGTGCCAGAAGTTATTGGACACAAAAGTGTATACCGAAGATCTCATTTGTGCAGTTGAACAACAATCCGCAATTTGGGACGCTAGTTCTGAAGCTTACAGTAATAAGCAAGTAAAACTAAAGTACAAGGAGGAGCATATATGTATACTTGTTGTCCGACATGTTCTATCATCACTCACAGACCGTGTGGTGGCCAAACCGAGTGGTGGCCGGACTGGTTGCGCCGCCTGGTCGCCCAGTGTAATAGGCTCGGTATGATGGAGTGCCCCACCACGACTCTCCGCCACCCGTGGCTGCCGACGTGGTCGCGGTGCACGGCAGCCGGTCAGCCGCCAGTTTGTGGCGACGCCACCGGCTGCCCTAATCTAAAAGGCTCCATAACAATCAATGCCCAATGACAAGCAGCGTCACCTGTGTCGCAGCCGGTTGCGCCGCCTGGCGGCCTAGTGTAATAAAGCCCTTAGGCACATGACTCGTTTTAAAGATTAAGTTGATAATATGCGTTATGGGCTGAGTGATTTTATTGTGTGCCAATTTAATGATTTTTGTTGAGATGCCATCTATGCCAGGGGCACTGTCTTTGTTTAGAGAAAAAAATGTGGTTTGTAATTTCATTTTCGGTGGCAGATCTTAGAAACATAGAAGCTGTACAATAATTATTTAGGTTAAAAGGATTATGGGGCATGTCTATTTTCTTTTCCATCTCAGAAACAATGCATATAAAATAAATATTACATAATATGCGTTATGGGCTGACTGATTTTAATGTGTGCCAATTTAATGATTTTTGTTGAGATACCATCTATACCAGGGGCACTGTCTTTTTTAGAGAAAAAATGTGGTTTATAATTTCATTTTTGGTGGCAGGTCTTAGAAACATAGAAGCTGTAGTTCATGCACCGAATATCAAGTTTCTGTACTCTTACCAGCTTGCTTTATTTATTTTCCCCTATTTACCCCTAATGTAACCCCAACCCTTCAACGGAATAATTCCAAAATATAATCTAGTGCCTGATGTCAATATGATATATACGTATACCAAATTTCAAGTGAATATCTAAGTTTTTTTATCAACCCTTTTAATAATGGAATGGGGGTGGTAGTGTGGGGATGGGAAATATTATAAAAAAATTTTAGGCCGTGGCTTCTAGTACATTCACCAAATTTCAAATTTCTATACTCTCATCAGCTTGCTTTACTTATTTACCCCTATTTACCTCTATTTACCCTATATATAGCCCCCAGCCCTTTACCAGATATGTTCAAAAAACAATCCAGTTCCAGATCTCGTTACAATATATTTGTGTACAAAATTTCAAGTCAATATCTTAATCCGTTCCTGAGAAAACGTGCGGACAAAGAAAAGTTACAGACAGACCGACAGACAGACAGATCGACAGACAGACAGAAACAATGTTTTCCCTCTAATTTAAAATCTCGACGTTCTAAACCTATTTCAAGAAAAAAAAAATTGAAATTTTTTTTACGATTACTATACTTCCAATCCACTACGTGGATGTGGAAGTAAAATAAATAATGTACTTTCGTATTAAATCAGAAGTTGAAACAAATTTATTTTACTACTATCTAAACCACTCTTTTTTACTATGAAAGATTTCTTATTACCTAAAATTAGTTTAAAAATAGTTATGGTATTTTTGTTACTTAAATAAATTATATTCAAGTCTAGACATTTAGAAGTTCGGTGATTATTCCAAAATTGTTTGTATTACAAAATGCAATGTTCCATCACATGCGTCACTTTTCAGATTCCTGTCATAGAAAAATTTCTTTCTGGCGTCGCGCGTCACGGCCCCACATACGTCATCGTCATTGGCAACATTTGAAAACCAAAAAGTGACCAATAACGATGCTTCACTTTTCCTATCACGGAAACTACCCGTGGAGTTTTAAGTGAATCACCCACTTAGTCGAGTCGCTGTATCGAAATTTATAAAAAACCCAAAAAATGTTCAATACTTTACCGATTTTTTTTGAAACTTTGGAGATATCTTCTTGGACCCATAACTCGAAAAGTTAAGAGTTTTTTTTGTCTGTCGAACCTCCGACATTGTTAAATAAACAAATTAAGTTAACAATTGAATAACTTCCTGAATAATTATTCAAAGTGGCTGAATTTTTTTAGGGGGGTTTTGGGGGTCGCTGATTACATATATAAATTTAACAATTCATAAAAATTATTTGTTTATTAACAAAAAATTTATTGAGATACAAAAATCCGCATGCATTTCCAAATAAACGATGATTTTTACGAAGTATAGTATATTATCATAGGCATATATTTATGTAAATCTTATAGATACATTGTATGTAGGTATACAACAAAGTTAGAATTCCACATATACCACATATTCTGGAAAATATATAACAATGTTTTCGTTAGAAAAGTGAACTTAAATAATTAAAGAACTCAACGTGATTTTGGACTATAACATCAACAAATGATAAAAATCGGTTAGAAACTAAGAATACTCAAAGGTGCGTTTATTAGAAACATTTTGTTTTTTGTTTCACTCAAAAAATCGAATCCGTTTTCCAGAAATAAAAAAAAACGAAGCGGTTTTCCAGCTGTACGCTGGTAGATGGGTGCTTATGAGGGGTCGCATTTGAAAACAATTAAACGTATTGGCTTCAAACAAAAAATACTCGAAAAGTATGTTTATTGGCTTCATTTTGCATTTTATTTCATTAAAAAAATCGTTTTCTAGATATTGAAAAGGAACAGACCAATTTTTCGACCTCATGCCGGTGGGATAGATGGTTGTGAGGGGTCACATTTGAAAAAAATTGTAGATATCGACTTCAAACAAAAAACAGTCGAAAGATACGTTTATTAGCTTAACTTTGCATTTTATTTCATTCAAAAATTCTGAACCGTTTTCCAGAAATTCGAAAAAAACGGAGCGATTTTCCGACCACACGCTGGTGTGATAGGCGCTTGTGAGGGGTCACATTTGAAAACAATTGTAGATATCGACTTCAAACAAAAATCGGTCGAAAGGTACGTTTATTAGCTTAACGTTGCATTTTATTTCATTCAAATATTCTGAACCGTTTTCCAGAAATTAAAAAAAAAACGGAGCGATTTTCCGACCACACGCTGGTGTGATAGGTGCTTGTGAGGGGTCGCATTTGAGAACAATTATAGATATCGATTTCAAACAAAAATCAGTCGAAAGGTATGTTTATTGGCTTAACTTTGCATTTTATTCCATTCAAAAATTTTAAACCGTTTGCCAGAAATACAAAAAAAAAACGAGCAATTCTCCGACCGTAAGCTCGCGGAGTAGATGCTTATTAGTAACGGCCTTTGAATACAATGACTGATTTGAACTCCAAACCAATAACATTTAAAATGTATGTCAAGCATGGTCATATTTAACATTTTGTTATATTAAAAAATTCGGTTTCTCTGAGAGTTATCATTTTTGTAGAATGACAGATTTACAAAAATATTTAAAATAATAGATGATATTTCGGCCATTTTGAATCCGCCATTTTCAATTCTGACTTTTCTATGTTAAATTAATAATTCGCGACCTAAGAAGCTTTTCTGGAAATTTTCCGATACAATTATGAATATTCACAGAGAATATTCCAATTAGTGTCACAACCGCCATTTTGATTTTGAACTGTTTGATATCAAATTCGTAATCAGCGACCTCTGAAACCCCCCCAAAAATGTTTGAGCCATTTTCAGGTATTTTTCTGGCAGTTATTCAATTGTTAGTTAAAAATATATGAAATAATTAATAACATATGCGCCATTTTGATTCCGCCATTTTGAATTTGAACTCTTTAATATCAAATTCGTAATTAACGACCCCCAAAACCTTCCTAAAAAATTCAGCCATTTTGAATAATTATTCAGGAAGTTATTCTATTGCTAACTATTTGTTGATTTATCAATGTTGGAGGTTCGACTGACAAAAAAAAAACTCTTTGATTTATGGACCCAAGAAGATATTTCCAAAGTTTCAAAAAAATCGGTAAAGTATTACATATTTTTTGGGTTTTTTAAAAATTTCGATACAGCGACTTGACTAACTATATTCCTAGCTAATCTGTAGTGTAAAGACTCCTATTTCTAATTATTCATATGCATTAGAACCAGATAATATTGATCTTAGAGGTCCCCCGAGACGAGATACATTTCCACTCTTTTACAATCCGTCCTTTAGAATACAGACGCGAGGTTTATTTTCAACAAGGTACATATTCCGCACATTCGTCAGTGGAGGATCGAAATTGGATTTGTAGACATTTTCCTATAAAATGATAGGTAGATTTGGCTCCATTCATTGGCCGTTGATCTTTTTCAGGAGTTTTAAAAGAAAACGTTTATAAAGGCTATTTAGCCCATAATGTTGAAATTTTAAAAGAACTAATAATTGAAGCTATCGCAGAAGTAAATCAAGAGATGATTACGCCTGTTACCCCTGTTTACGATTAATTTAAAAGTCGATCACAAAAGTGAGTAGAAGTTGTTGGTTTTCATGTTGAATAACAACTTTGCTAATGTTGAATATTATATTTAAGATTTAAATTTATTTGTTTACAAAAAAATATTTTTATAATGTTTCGGATTTAGACTAAGAAAGTAATTATGAGCGACTTTTTCAATTGGACTTTTCATAAATAAATATGAAAAATAGAGGTATTTTACTCTTAGGTAAAATCCATATTTTTGACATTCTTGAGCGCCCTGTATAAAACATTGAATTCTCTTAATGCAAACCTTATTTTTCAGCAAGCAATATTTTATAAATATTGATATTTAGTTAAAAAATTAAGTTTAAGTTCATTTGTAAACAGGTAACCCCATCCGGGGACACCCTATATTAAACAGTAAATATTTTAATTCTATTAATTGATTTCTTATTTAATTCGATCCCTTCAGAATTCCTCTATTGCAATAACCCTTATTAATTTCAGAATATTTATCTACCTATTAAATACATTTTTCCTGAATATTATAATAATAAATAGAAGATTTTGTATAACGTATAATCCTTAAAACTGATTAAACATGGGAATGGAAAGCGAAGCACGAATTTAATGTTAATGTTCGTGTACAAATATTAGCCCCTTTAATTAATTTGGACCTAAATGGTATTCTAGGAAAATAAAGTTTCCACACGTTTAAAATATACATCTTGTATACATAACGCATAGTATAAATCGAAATTTGCAATAAGAAGAAACCGCTGCCTAAGGAATCATTACTTCCACAACCAGATTTTCCATCTAAGTATCTTTAAAGGAAAACATCTTGACTATATTTCCACTCTAGTATGTGGAAATAATTGTCACAGAATTTTAATAATATTTGAGGCACATGTCATAGAAAAATTTAAGGCGCTGGCTTCTAGCATACATGCCAAAAATGAAGTTTCTAGAGTTTAATAAGCTTGCTCTACTTATTTTCCCCAATTTATATCCCCCCACCTCTTCAACAGAATAATCTCAATAAGATGTCATTATAATACATACATGTACCAAATTTCAAGTGAATATCTCAATTTTATTTTATCAACCCCTTTAATAATGGAGTGGAGGTAGTGGGGGTTTGAAAAATATAAAGATATCTGGGGCCTTGGCTTCTAGAATATACGCTAAATCTCAAGTTTCTGTCTCCTTACCAGCTTGCTTTACTCATTTTCACTTATTTACATATACTTATCATCTCAAAATATAATCTTGTCGTTATAATACATACGTGTACCAACTTTCAAGTGAATATCTAAATTTAATTTTCTCAGCCCCTTTAATAAAGAAGTGGTGGAGGGGTTAAAATTTTTTATGAAAAACAATCTGAGGCTTAGGCTTTTAGTATATACACCAAATCCCAAGTTTTTGTACTCTTATCAGCTTTCTTTACTTATTTACCCCTATTTAAGCCCCAACGATTCAACGAAATTATCTAAAAATATAATCCAGTTCCAGATTTCAAGTGAATATCTCTCAAAACAAAAATTTCAGTCGTTATTTTCAGATAGTTATATAAGAATGACCACTTTCGGATTACTCTCAAAAAAAAGAGCTAGTGAATACTTCTTTTATTCCTCAAAATTAAATTTCAATCAAACGGGTGGAACATACTGAAAAAAACATATTTGGTGGTACCCATATTTTATTTTTGCCATTACAACTACATTTATTTGTTTCCACATACTTATATGATAACCCAAAAACTATTTATTATTTGTGACTGTGGCATGCGACAAGATGTAACATGTTCGCCGCGTGACGATCTCGAGACAAAGCATGAATCTTGTGCGTGTTATAACCCGTTCCCGATTAAGAGCATGGAGAACGGGGAACCAATTGAAACTTGTTTACTCAAAGTATGTGTGAAATTTGATAGGAAAGGGTTAGTTTGCTTGCAGACGTGTTAGTGGACAAAAACATGTTCTTTTTGTTGTCTTTGCGTTAAAAATATCGAACTGTAAAACTTGTAAGAGGGTCCTGAAGAAATTGAATGGCCGTAAGTTAAATGCAGCAGATGCTAAATTATACAGTATTTCCAATGTGAAACACATTGTTATTAACATTATATGTTCTAAATGCTGCTTATTCAGTTAAAATAATTATTTCACGGCCACTCAATTTCTTCAGGACCCTACTACAATTTTTACAGTTCGACATTTTTAACACAAAAACAACAAAAAGACCGTGTTGTCGTCCATCAAGTCCTTGCATTAACACTTCTGCAAGCAAACTAACCCTTTCATACTTTCAAATCTTACACATACTTTGACAAATCGCGATTCAATTGGTTCCTCCCTCTTTATGCTCACACCGATATGTTTCGTGGCTCCTAACCTGGAACGGGTTATAACATGCACACGATACATGCTTCATAGTGATGGGTCGCTCACCTATTTTCACTGAACCCGCTCAGTTCGTTCAGCTCATCGAGGTTTATCGAAAGTAGTGATGGGCAGAATCGGCGATTTTGAGAATCGAAATCTCTGGAATCGCATACCTTTGAAAATCGGAATAAGAATCGGATACTGGGAATCGGTTTTGTAATGGATTTGGTGGGGATTAAAAATAGACCGTTCAGTCTTCGACGGTGATCAATAGTTAACTTGATATTATTTTGTTTATTAAGACAGAGAATTGAGATATATTTTATTAGCCAAAGTAGGTACCTGTATTATTTTTTTAGAAATGTTCTATATTTTTATACATATAAATAGAACGTATTTTAAAATGTTTTACTTTATTTTATATTTCGTAATAAAAAATAAGATAGTACGAATCTGTCTATGCATTAAAATATAATTATTTAAAATTTGACTACCCTACGAATTCTGCTTCTTTTGCTTCGAAATTGGGAATATGGATGAATTTACAAAATAATCGGAACATACCGATTCTTCCAAGAATCGGAATGTACCGACTCTTTATTCCGATTCTGCCCATCACTAATCGAGTGCCATTAAAGGCGCAGTTAAATACACGGCGCGTGATTAGGCGAGCCTGGCTCGGCGAGTCACTAAACAAGCGCCGTGTGACATAGGCAACTTGTCACAGCTTGTGGCTCGGCAGACGTGGCTCGCGTCGTCCATCTAGGTGTCGGTAAAGTTTGGCAAGTCAAAGCCGCCGATACGCTGGCGCGTGCTTGATTAATTAAAGCTCGTATAGGATCGCCTTTTAGCGAGCCTCTCTCGAGTTGTTTTATTGTATATTATTAACTATAACGTGGTCCACAAAGAAAACAGTTGAGTTTATCGAAGCGTTGGAAGGACAGGAAGTAATATGGAATCCACGTCATTTAGAGAATAAAGATAGAAATGTTGTGTACGACGCATGGAACAAATTGCAGCAGAGGTTTGAAATACCAATGGAAGAATTAAAGAAGAAAAAAGATGGATTACTGACCACACGAAATTAGCAGTCGTAGCCAGCAAGAGGAGCGGACGAAATTTACAACCGTTTGCCTATTTGCATCCATTGCGATCTATTGATGTTCCACGCAGTTTTGACGAGCCTACAACCCACAACCCGACACGAAATCTGCATTGGTATTGACACTTCTGGGTTCGTGGCTTCGCGAACCACGCGCCGTTTAACTGCGCCTTAAACGACGTACCCAATGTACGCTTCATGCCGAGCTCGAAATAGGTACGCTTGCTCAGAGCTGAAGAAGTCAGAAGTTGCTAGAGCACAGTAGGGAGTCGTAATAACGTATTGAACGAGTCGTATTTAAAAAGTAAACCATTCGCTCACAGTTCACTGAAGTGAGTCATTCACATTGAATGACTCGTTCATGAACGACTCAAAACTAATGCTTTCTGTCTCCAGGTCGTCACGCGGCGAACACATTAGGTGCTGTCGCATGCCTCAGTCACAGATTATAAATAGTATTTGGGTTATCATATCAACAAATTGAAACAAACAATTATAGTTGTAATGGTAAAAATATGGGTACCACCAAATATGCTTTTTTAAGTATGTTCAACCAGTCTGATTGAAATCTAATTTTGAGTTATAAAAGAAGTATTCACTAGCTCTTTTTTGAGAGTAATCCGAAAGTGGCCACTCTTATATAACTATCTGTAAATAGCGAATTAATTTTCTTTTGTATTTTAAAAATAGTATTTATTGTTAATTTAAAATGGGATAAATATATAATAAAATACTAAACATTCCAAAAGATATCCCTTTGATTTCGTCTCCTTATCTATTATAGTTAACGAGAAAAAAAAGTTTGAAAAAAGCTTTATTATTAGGTATTTTTTATGATAATTCTGCGAAATGAAAAGATTTCGAGAAAATACCTACACATTTTATTTACTCCTTCACTAAACTACATAACAGCATACATATCGTTGGATTTGGTTTCTTGGGCAAATCATCTATGGCAATGGTGCTAGACCCTTTTTATGACATTCTAAGTCTATTTCAACAAAAAAATTTTTTGATAATTATTAGTAAAAATACATTTATTTTGCGCAGGATGCGGCCGAATCTCCATAAATATCGAATTATGAAACAATAATTAGTCAACCCATCTCAATCAGTTGATTTAATTATATAAATTTGATTATATTTAAAATTACTAATTAAATCCCCATTTGATAATCTTAAACCTAATAATAATTGGAAGTTTCCCAGTATTTATGTGTAGGATATTAGTATTGTTATGTAGACGGCAGAGAAACAAAACATTTAGGCTTGTAAAATAGCATGATTTAGTATGTATCCACCATGTATGAGACTAAGACTAATAAAAGTATATTGATTTTCGGATGTATTATTGTTAAAAAGGCAGTATATTACCTGGCGACGTGGAAACAGTGATTTATAAAAATGAAAATGGAATAGGGTTAGCTAAGAACAATTTCCTAACAACAGATACAACACATGTAAGCTCATGTGTTGAATATGTACTAAATTGTTTTAAGTAAACCGGATGTATTTTATTGAGTAGTTGTCCAAAATATCCGCAGAGAGCTAATAGGCTCGGAAAAAGCAAATAGCCAAATGGCATTACAACACATATGTAGTGCCCGAAGTCTGTCAGACACCCACGACACTCAGCGTTGTGGCATTTGAAATACTTGGCGAAACAAAATTAGGACAAGTAAGACAAAGAATCTTAATACTACTTATTTACTAATTAAAAATGACGTACACTGAACACAAATTTAGTTTGATACTGGAAAATGAATAAAATAAATAAGAGAATTAGCTTCTAGGAACTAATTCCAGCTCTGTGTATGAATGGATTGATGTGATAATGTGTCACCCTTAGAACTGTGCCGATCACTCATAAAAATAAATAATTTGTAAGTAATATTAATTATAACAATAATTATGTTAATAAACGCAAAAGCGCTGGGCGTCCAAAGTAAAGTTTTCTGTCTTTCCAGGTATTTTGAGCACTCCACGCTTTTATGAACATTATTATTGATTATGTTCAGTATTAATATAATTTATTACTTTTTAGTGCATCTGTTAACAGTTTTAGTTTACTTTTTAAAATTATTTATTTATTTTCTTCTTTTTAGTTTTGTTCCAATTAGAATATCGTGTTCGATGAAATGCCTTCCCTATAAATGACAAAATCTATTCGTCATCATGAAGCCGCCAATTTGAATTCTTGAATTTCAACTAAATATTTATAATTGACCTCGAAAATCCCCAAATACCGATTTTGATACCAATCAGATCGCATGTTATAAAGCTTATCCGTCATTTCGACGCCGCCATTTTAAATTGTTAAATTTCGACCAGATAATTGTAATCTGCAACCTCGATAACCCTTAGATACCGATTTTCAGTCGAATAAGGCAATTAATTATACCCGTCTTATTGACGCCGTCATTTTGAATTTCTGAGCTTTCATCACATATTTGTCATCTGCGACCTTAGAAATCCCTAGACACCAATTTTTAGTAGAATAGGATATTAAATGACAATAAGCTGTCCGCCATCTTTGAAACGCCATCTTGGATTTTTCTATTAAAAAATATCAACTTTGATTTTGACTATATTTAAATTAAACTAAAAAAGTCTCTTAAATTGCAATGCTTTTGACTTCAGAGCCGAGAATCAACATTTTAAATACCTAAAACCTGCAAACACAAGACATGTAGCTTAAAGAATCGTTTACACAGACGACTGATGGAAACCACATTATTTTATCGATATAATAATAGGAATAAAAATAAGGCGTAAGATTGATCAGATATATTTTTGAAAGAAAAGTAGTATGTGTGCGTGTGTATGTACTTACGTACGTACCTACGCATGCACGTATGTGCGTAAATAATTTCATTCCTGCACGAAATCTCGCCAATAAATAATGATATCGACTTCGTTGTGGTGCCAAATGAAATGCACTAATGTCAATATGTTATGAAAGAAATTTGGTCAAAGTCGGTTCAGCAATTTTTTTGTTTGAACAAAAAAATGAATTTTAGGATTTCTTGAAAAAGATTTATCCGATCAAATTTTTTTTGGTGGCAATCGATACTCTGAAATATCATATATTTTTATAGAGTTTTTAACAAATATCATCCCAGTTTCTTTTATAATAGCAAGAAATCAATATATACTCAACATTAATAATGAAAAAGAAATTTAAACTTATTCATGATGGAAATCTTCACGTATTTTCTTTCCAAAATTATTTGGGCCACTACAATCAGAATATTTATATAAATAACATGAAATAAAACTAAATTAAAAGAAAAAAAATGCGTACTATGTTATTATTATTATTGATATGCATATCATGCTGGGAAGTTGACCGTGTGGATCTCAAGGGCCGCATTTAATTACAATTGCCTTTGCAGAGTTCTAATGCATGGCCCAGTAAAGTGACATCCAGAGTCACACCCACCACACAGTTTAAAATGGTATATTCTATACTTTTAACAAATACGTCGTAATTCAGCTTGTTTATATTTAAAATGATTATAATGACATGACCAAAGCATTTCGTAGAGAAAATTGTTTAACAAAGCAACTAGAATATGAGGCAACAATAAGTAACAAATTTTAATTTACAAAGAGATGTATTAAATGTATTTATACACTACCCAACAGAACAATGTCCCAATTACAGGGTAGGAAAAAATACACTGTAGCAAAATACTTAATGTAGCAATAATACACAATATAACAATATTATAAAGGTTAGAAATAATTAATTAATGCACATATGATGAATTACCTGTAAAAAAGCAGGCAGTTCTTATATCTGCTGCATTGAAATCGAAAAGGTTAATTTTATCCGGAATATCATGCCAGTTGTGACACATAACATACACTGGCGAGAACTCTAACAGATTTGTTCTTGGTGTGGGTAAATAAAAAATATTAGTTAATCTTGTTCGCACCAGTGGTATATGAACAAGCACTTTGACTTTCACCAATAGTTCAGGTCACTTTATTTTGTCGTTGACAAGTTTATGCAAAAACATAACAGATTGAAAAATCCGCCTTCTGATCAGTTCATCAGCATTGAACTTCTCTAGTAGCTTATCATGCGGACATCCCATTAGTGGACAGGTTTTGTCCTCCTTAAATGTCATACATTTTAAAAATCGTCTATGAATTTGCTTGATAGCTTCACTATGTACAGCGTAATTAGGATTTCATATGACAGATCCGTACTCAAGTTTCGAAATCACAAAAGACGTAAACAGTATTTTTAATGTGTCGATGTTGTTGAGCTCACCGGAGTTTCTAATGATAAAGCCCAGGATTTTGTAAGCTGATGATGCAATGATATTGATGTGCTGGGTAAAGCTCAGCCTACTATCAAAAGTTATGCTCAGATCCTTAAATACCTCTGGTTTATTTAATTGTACCTGATTTATATTGTATTCCCTCAGCACAGGATTCAATATTCTAGTATAGGTGACAGCGTTACATTTAGCAACGTTGAGAGGTACGAGGTTTGAGGTGCACCAATGGCTTATTACATCCAAGTCAGCTTGTAGTAGCAAATAGTCAGATTCGTCCTTAATAGCGAGATGCAGTTTGAGGTCATCCGCATATAGTAGACAGTGGCAATTCAGACCAAGCACTATGTCATTTATAAACAAAATAAAGAATAAGGGGCCCAATACTGACGCTTGTGGTACCCCGGAAATACAAACTATTCTTTCAGATTTATGCCCACGATATTGAACATATTGGTTTCTACATTTTAAGTAGGACGAGCAGAATAAAATTAAATCTCGGTTAAAGCCGAAAGCAGAGAGCTTACTTAGTAAAATACCGCTGTCAAGTTCGTTGAACGCCCTTGTGAAGTCTCTATAAATGACATCTACCTATCCATTGCTATTCAACACCTCCGAAACAGTTATCTTGCTTACAAGAAACATGACGAACGGACAGGTGGACAGACCGGCAGAGAGACGGACAGGCAGACAGACAGACAGCCAGACATTTATTTTAATTGCCTATTAATTGGAGTCTATCAGTACTTGAAGCCGAAAATTTCACCTCAGTATAAAATTTTGGATTTACCCATTGGAGATGTTTCTGAATCCAGCGGTATAGTTAGATTTTATATAAAAAAATCGCTAATCAAATTTGTCCATTTTTGATATTGAAAAAAAAAATCATAGTAGGTCTTGAAAATTGAAACCTATCTCTAAAGTTTTGTCATAATGTAGAGCTTTCGATGGCCTATCTTTTAAAAAGGCCCCGTTAAAATCAAATAATAGACACATTGTTTACAAGGGTGTTTCCATTCAAAATTGGTCACACTGTATACCGGGTGAGTCACGAATTGCGCTCGCCCCGATATTTCCTAAAATATTTGGAATAGAAAATTGAAATTTGGAGGCCTTATTACACGACTAAAATGCCATCTTTTCAATAAAAAATCAATCAATTTTGTATCTGTCTGACAGCTGATATTGTTTTATTACATTCAATGGCTACTATGATTTTTCCAATGTTATTAGGTTACCAGATTTACACAGAAATAAGCCATTTTAGTTTCCAAAGCCCACTAATCTATTATCTATTAGCCGCATGTTTCTAAAAGCTTGGTTGCATTGTATTTTGGCTGAAACCTCAAATATTTCTGAGCGGATTTTCAAAATTTTGGTATCATTAGATTCGTATGAGAATGAGATATTTAAAAATGTTGGTGAACGATTAAATTCCCATTTAAAAAAACCGAGTTAGTGGGTAAAAATCACATTTAAAAATTTTAAACGCCTCTAGAGAATTAAGTAATGCAATCATATTGCTCTTTTTATTTTTATAGTAACGTAGCACACAAACTAAAATATATTTTGGGCACCACAGCACTCTGGATTCAGAAATAGATTTTTTAATAAAATTTTTAATGTTTATCAAAAACTGACCAAAATGTATTGTATTCAAAATTTCCTCTAGATTCCAAAAATGTAAAAATATACAGGGTATTCCGGTCAAACCGGATGTGCACCAAACTTGATTTTTTATTGAAAAGATGGCATTTTAGTCGTGTAATAAGGCCTCCAAATTTCAATTTTCTATTCCAAATATTTTAGGAAATATCGCGGCGAGCGCAATTCGTGACTCACCCGGTATGGTTTCAGATTATGGAAAAGTAAAAAATCTTTTCTATATGAATGGTATTTATTCTTGCTGTGTCGTACTTTGTCGTTAATTGACATTCAAAAGTTTTTTAAAATAAATTGTTAGCTGGCGATCACGGCGTGTTTTAAAAATAACAATATTGTATTTTAGCAAAACATTATAAACACGGTATGAAAATATTCCACGCAGATATAAATAAAAGCAACACACACAAGCAAATAATTTATACAGTTATGAGCGCTATGAGTTGAGTGCCGCTAAACAATTAAAATTTTATGCTAGCTTTGAAAATAGCAAACAATAACTTTTCCAATTTTATAAAACTGGATTATAAATTACCCTAAAAAGTAAGCTAATTTATATCGCAAATTATAACAAATACATGTACAAAAAAATGTCCATTTCCAACTTTCGAATTGATTTTCTAACAGTCCACTATGTCTTCTATTTCATAGAGGAAATTATTTAAAAAAATCGTATGAAATATTCACCACGACATGCATGGTTGAGAAAATTTATATACTCATTAAGCTAAAATATTTTCCACGTTATAAAAATGTTAATTAAAATTAATATTTACTGTAGTAAAAGCATTCCTCTGTGCACATTTAAAAAAATTTGCTTTGATATTTATACATTGATTTCTCAACTTAGTCACAATGTAAAGAAATAAATATCAACGTCTGAATTGCTTTTCAGATTTTGATTTAAAGAATAACAAACATACATACATTTGCTAACGTTTTGTTCGAACAAGGATTAGTTTTCATTTCATTTCTGTGGTGCCAGTGAGATTAAGTATAGAGCAAGTATATTTTTTAATTTTATTATCGATACAGATATGCGCATATTTCTGTACATTTAAAAAAATATTGGTTCTAAACTAACATAAAATGTTGCAAATCGAACTCGTACGCCAAGCTTTTCGTATTGTAAAAACTAATCTACAACTAAAATTTCCCAGGTAATTCAAAGGTAGTGTCATGGATAAAAGAGTTATATTGTTGCAAATTTTTAATAAGAATACATAATATTAATAACAAGGAAAAGTTTGATTTCCCTTGCCTTAAGTTTCTTCATAGTCCCTGATATTTTATATTTATTCATAAATATCACCAATGAACACTTTGAGAAAAAGTAGAAAGCAAATATTAAGACATTCTTCGACTCCCTACATTTAGACATTTCCCTTGACTGATTCGATAAATTTTCACCATCAAGTCCCTCATTTTAGTCCACAAAATGGTGCCAGAAAATATTTTAGAGTCATCAACTATGTGTGAAATTTTATGTTTCTAGCTTTCTCGTTTCGGATAGGGGCCGCTGTAACAGACAGATGGATTGATAGAAGGACTGTTTTCCACTTTTAAATGGAGAACCCTAACAAAACAGTTTATATGACATGCCAGTTTGCTCACCTCTGGCGATCACCCTGTTGGTTGGGTATGATTCAATTACATCAGGAAGTTAGGTTAGGTTAGGTTAGGTTAGGTTAGGTTAGGTTAGGTTGACATGTGAGTGGGCTCTTGTCAGACCCTCCACTGCGACCATCAGGTCTATTGTGGCTCACTCCTAGTTATAGTTCACCCAACAGATTCAGCTTTTTTATAAAGCCGATAATCTTGTTGGGTGAGAAACTGTTCAGGTCCTCTGGCGCCAGTTGCCCTTTGCCAAAAAGTGAGAACCTGGTTCTTTTTGCTGCAGGACAGGTACACAAAACGTGTTCTGCCGCTTCATCATCCTCCAGACATAGACGGCATTCGGTGTTTTCCACCAGTCCAATTCTATGTAGGTGATGATTTAGTCTGCAGTGCCCAGTGTATAGGCCAATTAGAGTTCTTAGGTGTAGCCTATTTAACTTTAATAGTTTTTTAGTTCTTGACTTCAAGGGGTATGTGATAAACTCCTTTGAGTGAACTAAACCTGGTAGTTCCTGCCAGTGTTGAATTGTTTTCAATTCAGCCAAGGTCAGGATGGCAGCCTTGGCAGAGTTAGCAGATATGCCAAGTGCCGGTTCTGGACCTATAAATTTGGTTGCCGCGCCTTCTCTGGCCAGGGAATCAGCAACTTCGTTGCCCTCCATGCCAGAGTGGCCAGGTATCCAGATCAGAGTCAGTTTGTTGTTTCTGCCCAATCGGGCAAGAGCTTCCTGGCAATTCCATACCGCTTTAGAATTACAACGGTAGGATCCAAGGGCTTTAAGAGCCGCTTGGCTGTTACATCAGGAAGTAGTCTACCATGCTATTTTACACGTTTCTATTTTGAAAGAAAATTTTTGAATAAGTAGTGCCAGTTGTTGTATCTCAATATCTGCATATATCTTCTTGATAATATTTCAAGATACAATAACTTGTTAGAAGGCATGTCATTAGCCTTACATCAGCCTTGTGACATTCTTTCTCGAATAAGGTACATGATTTTTTTTGCTTGTCTTTGGCCAGGAGTTTTCCTCCCGTTTGACTTTTCTGTGTATTTTACCATTTTAGAATATTCTTCCTAGTGTCTCTTAAATAAGCCACAAAACTATTCGATCCATCAAGAATGGGGCTTCAGCACCTTTTCTTGCAAGAGTGTTAGCTTCTCAAGCAATTTCCAATTCAAAAGTGTACAACTTGAGAGCCTTTAATACTGCCTAACTATCTTAAAGCATATAGATCCCTGCCATTGGAATGCTATGTATGTATGTATTCCTAGGCACTTAGAAGTATAGCATGGATTTCTACCTGGATGCCATTACGCCGACACCAACACGTTCAGCCATCTTCTATTCAACTTTGTACCAGATGAGTACCCTTTTCTCCAACGTACTTCGATCCTGTGAGCTTGATGGCTTTCAATCAGTACATCAAAGAGACAATCCAAGCTTTGCTGCTGCCTTGGGGCACTAAGTTTCACCACGCTCATAACGTACAGATATAAGGGAATTAGGTCGAGCACTGCTTCCATACTTAATGTGAAACAGGGGCACATTATCCCAGTAATTCCTAAACATGCAAGGAGTCGTCATTTCTCCCGACTCCTACTCTCATTTGTTTTGTAATAGTCTTATTAAAGGTACCTTAATAAAATCTTAAAGTAAAACATCCAATATTTTGTACACTTTCCTGTTTTTGCGTGTGCCTAATCAAAAGCCTTAGGAACCCTTTGCTCTAAAATTGTGATAAAACATAGTTCTAATTGTTAGTTTACGTGCCTCTGGTTTATTAGCTTCCAGCAATCACCCTGTATGATGGATATGATCTAATTTTTAAAATGTAAAACAAAATTAAATATAATAAAATTTGTCGCATTCACAAAAAACGGTCTACACACATACATACGTATATACTATAGACCTTTTTTAATATTCAAGTTCAGCACATTACGAACAGGTTTTTTTTTGTAAAAAAATGTATGATAATGAGTGAAAAACTTTCTTCGGTAATGTAGTTACATATTTGATTAATTCAAATAAGTATAATAATCAAGATGTACACATATTTCTCTACATCTCTATTAATTATCAAACGCAAATTTATTTGAATAACTTAATAATCATATTTCCAGCACAGTTACGAGTTTCAAATTCTGGTTTATCAAAATTAAATGATAGGAATTCAAAAAGCAGACAAAAATGTAACTACAAACATTCTTATCATCTACAAGTAAATAATCCTATGCATTATCTGAGTGAGTGAGTGCCCCTGGGGTTCGTCGATATTTTAGGAATTTTACCATTAGTCAACAAAACATGCTGGAAGATACCGACAGCTATTCTATATAAAATATTTTACTTAATTAAAATACCATTTGCTTCGGGTGTCGTGATAATTTTATGGATTTCGAACATTATTATGTTGGTACCTTCATAAATGGCAAATACTCGCTTAAGTGTATACCAGTTTCACACGTGAGTCATTTAGACCAGCCTTTCAACCATGCCGCTTTTTAAAACCAATAGGGTCGTTTCCTTCAACAAAATTTATAAAATCTTATATCATCAAAAAATATACTAAATATACATTTCATATATCATATTAAAGAAAGTCCTAATAATCACATGCAAGAATAAATTGGTTTTCAAAATAACAAGGCGGTAAATGATGACGTATGTAATGAGAATTCAATTTTAGAGAATTTTCATGTTTTCGTTGATCATGTTGGTGGTAGTGATTGGTTGATTTGTTGCGTATTTGTTATTTGCATTGTGTTTATCTTCCTTTGTGAATTATAACCTAAAAATTTTATTTTATATTTTAAAACATTTGCAACAGTATATTATTAATAGAAAATCATTTACATACTTACTTTAGCTTACAGTGTACTTCATATTTTAATCCAAGTTAAATAATGACAATAACAATAGTTTGAAGGCAATTAATATAACAATGGCTCACGTCGATCCTATAACAGTAAACAAACGACGCCCGTCGATTATTCCTCTATTTATTAACTGCGCATGCTCTCACATCTGCCGTCGCCATAGGCGCCAATTCAAAATTTCGTAACTTAATTAATTTCACTATTAAAATGAATTTGGAATGTAAAATAAAAAAATACGGGTCAAATAAAATTTTATAAATCACTTGAATATAAAATTTTTTTTAAATGGTCAACGACCCTATTATGCCTCTATCCTATCTAAGAGAGAGTATGCAAACATATAAGGGAAACTACTACTTCTAATATGAAAACTGGTAATGTATTTCGCAACTTAAATTACAATTTGAGGGCATATAATTATAACACCAAGCAGGATTATAACACCAAGTGTATTAGAATTCAAAATATACTTACAGAAGTGTTTTCATTAAGTTGCTTCTTTTCTTGAGAGTTCGTTCTTCGCTAATTTTTGCCTTTCTTCCTTCAGTATTGTCTATTATTAGAGGAATCGTGATTCGTTTAACGGTCGAGTTAGGCCCTTGGTTTTAGGTTTAGATTACATCTTCTTGTCACCAGTCTATGTGCCGGCATTCGATCGTCGAAGTTAAGCAACGTCGGTCGGGTCCGGCGCATGGATGGGTGACCCAAATTCTCGTTGGAGACCTCATATGCTGAGCTATAAAGGCCTGACTGGGCTGAGGCGGCTTGGCGAGGGAAAGACAAGGGCTGACAACCAAGGGGCCCGTTATCAACAGACTCGATGTCTAGGAAGGACCATGTTCGGATAAGGAGCCCTAAAGGTGGGTACAAAAAAAGGAGTATCTACAATAGACCTTATAGGTCGCAGTAGGCAAGGCCAATCTCTAGCTCCGTCAGAGTAAAATCTAAATCTATTCTCTTGGTTCTGTGTTCAAGTAGTGTTTTGGATTCTACCTACTGCGCCAATTGTATTTGGAATTTATCTAAAAAAATTTAAAAAACAATTTAATTAAATTAGTTTAAAATTATTATTATCATCGATTTACAACTGTTTCATCTAAGCTACTAAATTTTAGCTTATAAAATAATAAATTAGTAAAAAATAAGGAACGAACTTGCTCAAAATAAAACAGCAATTTATGAGTCCTAACTTATTTAATTAGAAGTACCGCACTTAATAATTTGATGCTAACTAACTGACAAGTATAGTTCAGCTGCGACTTTCACAGAGTAATCCAAACATGCATCTGCCTTTAATAGCGAAATTACCAAATTACAATGAAAAATTGAATATTTGTAATGACGTCATGAATTTATTATTACTAGTATTGAATTACTCATGTAACTTTTCTCAATATGAGGGAAATATATCTTTCAACACTATTTGGTTACAAAGGCATCCAAAGTCAATAAAGAAAAAAAAAATGAGTATTATTTTGTACACAAAACATAAATTTCCTATTATTCTTATTATTATTTTTATTACGTGTTGTATCGTATTCATTTGAAAATTGTAGGATTAACTCTCTTTAGATGTGTGAATCTGATGTCAAAATGAACTTATAACTTTAAGTTTATGATAACGACTAATTGGATATGTTTACATCAAACAAGAATCTCATCTATGTCATCTAGTAATTTACAACTCTGCATTGCTAGACATAATTAAATCTTAAATATATAAAATCTGTGTTACGTTATACATTGTGATAAATGACGCAGCACCGATATAATAATGGTTTATGAAATGAATCAATAATGTCTGTATTAGAATTTTATGTTACCGTTTTAAATAATGGAACGCATTAATGAAGTGTATATTATTATCGGGGGACGGTAGCTCAGTGGTTTAGCGCGTCTAGCTTGCATACTGGCACACCTAGCGAAGCAGGTTCAATCCCTGCTCACCGCGAAATAATTTTAATTTTAAAATTATCCCCAAGTTGTGGTTCGGACTCCACTATAAACTGTAGGGCCTCGTATCTCTTTACCTAACACAAAATCATTCTGGATTTTCAAGGAGTTATCTCGGTGACTTGAGAAGCAGTTGATTGCTTCTTTTCTAAAATCGTAAGTACCGCGCTTAAAAATTGTTCATATTCTTGGACTGATCACCGAATTCTGAATAATTTTACAATGTTCATCCGTCTGTCCGTTCTACGTCCGCGTTTTTTTTGCAAGTAATGTAGCCTAAACTAAACTCTCGTACCGATACGATATGTTAGTGTTAGCTTAAAAAGAAATCCTCTTTTTTGGAAGAAAAAAAATCAATTAATAATTAGTTCATTTTTAGTTCTAGTTACTAAACATGTTAGTAAGTCGTTTTAGTAGAGCTGCAACCTTCAATAAATCCTTCAGAAACAAAAATGTTGCATAATATACTAAAGAGGATTTCACCAATCAAGCTGATAGCATCGGGGGATGATTACAATTAAACGTATAGCAGTTATATCTATAAAATAGGCTATTAACGAAGAACTGAAAGTAGTGTACAAAAAATAAATAATAATAATAAACAGGAGAAAAACTTGTACTCTATTAAAGAGGAAGCACGTAAAATTTAAAAATATCTGGGAACCGAAACCACTGACGAGAAAACCAAGAAAAAAATTAAATGCAGGATCAAAAAGAGGAAAATAGAAGTCCTCTGTACAAAGCCGATGCATGCGATGTTGACCGGTCAGCAGTAAGCAAAGAGGCGTCTACAAGGTGGTAGAGTGACGCGGGGAAATGGGAAACAGAAAGTTTAATAATAGCAGGGTAGGACCAAGCGCTAAATACCAGATACTACCAGAGGATCATCCTGAAGTAGCCTGTTGACAGCAAGTGTAAGATGTGCGGCCTGGTAGAGGAACATGTCAGTCACTTGGTGGCGGAATACGAACCGAAAATCAAAAAGTTCTTCAAATTTTTTTTGAATTTTCCCCCAAGTTGGAAATGCAAGGTATGCATCATTTCATTCTACAGTTTATTACCTGCCTAAATCCCGGAGATGGTCCTTTTACTAGTTTTTGTGAGGTTTTTACAAAATGTTGCCGTACAATATCCGATTATAATTTATATGCCATACCATGTGTTTATCAAGCACTAAATATGAGGACTGAGACAAAAAGCACTTTCAACATAACATAAATGGACACTGGAAAATAATAGTCACCCGACACGTGCCTGCGTTTAGCTTTAGATGCGACTGCGGCCGATTCATAGTAGCGCGCATTCGTTCGGACGCTAAATTTCACGTTCGCTAAAATTCACTTTCCTTTAATAATTTTAGGCATTTCTCACTGCACAATTTTTCTTGCTACTTGTCTGTCTGGCACAAAGAAATGTTCTGAGGGCTGAGTTGGATGTAGTACTGGCGTTGCAATCAGAAGCGGCAACGCTGAGTCAGGCTTTAAAAACTGTGCATGTTTGGTACAGACAAATGACACTACTACAGAGTGTTCTATTTGGAAAGGACAGCGCGAAATATAATCAATGAATATTTCGATCAGGGAGCAAAATTTCAAAAAAAAGTTCTTATAAAAGATTTTGTTTAGTTCATTATATTAGGAACATTTTTTTCGCTTATATTAGGCACCTAATTTTAAACATAAAAAAGATACCTCGATCGGAAAAGTTATAATTTTTTTTGCCAATTTGTTATTTTTTAGGTTAAGTTTTTTACTTTCAACATGTCAAAAAATACTTAGAGAATATTATGTAGAACATTTAAATTATTCTGAAGTAAAATAAAAAATATATCACGTGTTATATGAAAAACAAAAAATAACACATAATTTTTATTTTTTTTAGAAAATTGCCAATTTGGTCAATCTCAAATCAGTGGGCGAATTTAAAAATAAAGTTTAGCAGGCTATTTTATATCAGATTACCTATTTTTTAGGTGCGTGTTCGCGAGTTGTATAGAGGGTGTCGAATTCAGAGGGTCTGGTTTTCCACTATAAACCAGCGATGCACTTTTCTGATCGTCATTTTAAAATTCATACTTTTGAGTTAATAATCTGATTCTGTGATCACTGGTCAATAGTGGTAGTAAAAGCAAACGTGATGGGATCGTATATGGCATCCGTTAAATGCACTTGTCGATTAATACCACAGAATCACACGAAGGTCGCCAAAGTTAAATTAAGTAGTCAGTGAATGATTTTATTCAGTAACATTTTGTACTTACTGATTGTAATAAAGGCAACTTATATACAGAAAATTAATTCAATTCTTTCTAATTAATTCCATTTCAAATTTTGGATTTAGTAAAAATACCATTAAAAGTGAAAATTGGCCATTCTGTATGACGAAAACTAGACTCAGTCGGGATTAAATTCTGTTCCCCGAAGCCCGAGACTGTGGAAGAATTCTACACTTCATAAGTGTAAAAACGGCCCTACTGATTTTAACGATTTTCCCCCAAAGTGTTTTTAGGCTCCAACCCGGTTGAAAATTTTTGCCAAAGGGGTCTTCTTTTATGAATATTTAAAGATTTCGTCATCGAACACATTTACTGGGCTTTATAACAAGGTACCATTCTTTTATAGAGAAGTAGCAGTATCTAGTTTTAGGAAAGTTGGGGAAATTCCAGGGCCGACTGGCCTTATTTTAAAGTTGTGTTGTATTATGAATTTTTCTGCAGTAATAAGGTCAAAATATATAGTATATATTGCTGTGTATCCACACTGTGGAACACTACCCAAGTATCGTGTTTGAAATCATAAATAAAATTCACAAATTTCTATGTATTTTAGAAAATAACCATAACAGTTTTACTTTAACGGATCATACAGAAGCAGGAGTATCTGTGGTTTATTTAATTGATTCAAGTTCACTTATTCTCAGCGAGTAGGATGCAGGGAATGAAACTTGATATTGAATACGAACAAAATATTTAAATAAACATAAAATGAAGTTATTTTAGTTTAACAAGGTTATTATAAATAGTATATAATAAAACATGAACTTATAGAGAATCACAATCTCATTTAAAATGAGTTAGAATGAAATTGGAAAACAAAAAAGTAAATTTATAAAATCTGACATTTATGTCAAAACTTAGGGCTGAAAATCATAAATTGTGTAGAAACACTGTAAATCTACACAAAATGAATATTGGATGAAAGACTATTAACAGTAGTTGCAGTGCAGCGTAATTAATTTAGAAATAGTAAGTCCATAGAATACAAAACACTGAATGACATTTTAAGTTTTCAGATATTTGTAAATATCATTGCAGAAAGGTGTTTTGTAAATGATATTTCACATCATGCAGAAAGAAAGGACTAATAGTATGATGTTAAATGTTTGTTGGCGTATCAATTTCTTCTTTTAGTTTATAATATCAGTATTATGTCAGTATGAAAACTGCAGTACGTTTTTAACTACTAGCATTTTGTGTTTATCATTGCTATTCATCTAAATGTATGAATTAGTATTTATTTGAGATTGGAATTGTTAATTGTAGTTATAAGTAGATTTTAAGAAAGTGTATGTAATATGTCAATATATTTCGAGTAATTACAATTATTCACTTAATCCTGAAAAGTAGAATAAGAAACTTATCAGGAAAATTAAAGAATTAAAAACAGTATTCAATTAAGGTAAAGAACAAACAAAACTGAATAGTTTAAATTTTAAATTAAAATTAAATTTTAAAATATTAGATCAAAATAGAAAAAAACAATTGAAATATTGGAAATTAACCCATTGAAACGACTAAAAATAACAAATCAGTTGATCACACACCGCTGAACAGCGAGCTGCGAAATATATTCATCCAAGAATAATTAATAAATTGAAAATAAAGGAAAAGTGGTGAATAATTTGAAGGTTAGAATATTACAATCCAGATATATTGATATCAAGAAAAAATTGTAAAAATATATTAAATATAAAAAGTGAGTAAACTTTAAAAGTATTAAGAAGTAGATTATCCAGAAAGCAGATTTAGAAGAGGGAAGTATTTGTTAATCCAGTTAGCAAATTTATATGGTGAAGAAATTTCAAACGTCAATCATGTGATAGAAATATTTCAAGGAAATCTTGAGAACAAATTGGAGGTTATAAACAAACGTCAATTCAGTAAAGAAGAAGAAGAAGAAGCCTTGAGAGGTGTAAAAAGTCAGTCAAGTGACATAATATTTCAAGTATTATAATAACCAGTTAGAGGTTATAATTTAACATTACTCGAGTCGAAAGAAAGACAAGGTAAAGCTTTACAATATCAGAAATCCATGGTACATATTTATTTTAAATAAAGGCCATATTTATCATTTTAGTTAAGTTAAATTTTGTTATTTAAATTTGTTAATTACATTCCAAGTTCAAATTTGTTAATAAATTAATACTTTGTTCGTTCAATACTGAGTTTGATTTATTTAGATTGTTATCTTGATCGATGAGCATTTATTGAACCGACTTCGTTGGACCTTGAGTAAGAGTCATTCTATAGATTGTAGATAGTCATGCTAATGGTGTTCTATAGTCTATAATATTAACAGCTTTTAAGAAACTGTTTGGCGCCCAGTAAACTCATTTCAATTTACTTTTAAGAAGTAAAATTCGAACGTATAAAAATATAAAATAGATATCAGAATATAGAACAATATATATAGTATATAATTTACAACATTATTATTTAGAATTCGACGGTAAAGGGAGGCCAAAATATTATTTAATTGTTTAGTTAGCCCCTGTTTTTCTGTCACTTATGACTGTATCGTTAACCCTAAGAACAATTTGGTCCGTAGTCCCAACTCTCTTTATTTCTATTAATAGAATTATTTACTTTGTTGTTATCGTACGTTTGTTTTTATGCCCTGTCTGTATGTTTCTCTCTTCATCATATTTTATTTTACTCAGTGATCAACAATTATATAACTTCTATGAAAAATCGATGAATAATATTTATATTTTAAAATAATTTTTTACCAAAAATACAAATTATTTATGTGGATAGAGAAGTTAGTTGTGGGGCGACATGCGGCAGTGGTTAGCGCGTTTAGTTTGCAAATTGGGATATCTAATGAAGCGTGTTCAAAGCTCTGCTTATTGAGAAATAATTTTAATTACATTATAACCAAAAAGTGAGTCGAGTCGGAGTCTACTACAAACTGTAGGGTCCCGTTTTCATTACCAAACACAAAATTTTGGATCTTCAACTTAGTGACATGTGACATTTGAGAGGCAGTTCAGAACACGTTTTAAGCAAGCATTTTAAAAGATGATATGCCTGGATAACACCTAATAAAAATACATGTGTTTTGGACAGAACACATCAGTTTTCATAACACACTATAATAATTAAATACTAAAATTATGATAGAATTATGCGTGTCCTCAACCTGTTGTTTATTCGGTCAATGAATGAAGCAAGAAATTAGAAACTTTGATTTAATTATGAGAATCGAAACTGACAGAGCTGTGGGTATCATCAGCTTTACTTCAATATTTTGTTTCTCTAACTCGGGAACAATTCTAATTAATCTGTGTAGATGTCCGGGTACGGCGGCACGTATGTCCCCAAGCTATCTGATACTCATTCGTCGAGACCTTAAGGGTCAAACCAGCACGAAAAACCACAGAAAAGATCACATCTTGTAACGCAAAGGCAAAAAATGACTGAAATATTCATGCCTCATTTAGTTTAATTAGGATTAACACACGTTTAGTTTCCCATTAGATTTATTAGTCGAGTTAATGAAGGTTTTTACTTAGGAACCCACGACAACAGATCCGATTTTGTTATAATTACAAAATATTTAAGAAAATAAAATTTGCTTTTTGGATGATGTTTAATCAAAAGTTATTTTTTATTGAGAATTTGGTATAAAAAATACTATTTAAAATAGCAACCATATTTTCATTGAAAAATGTTCATTTACAATTAATAGCCAAGGACAAATGAAGTGCTGCGTAATATAACCTGTAATTTAGTTATTTATATTTAAAAGTAAACATATGTATTTTATATTTTCAAATAAATATACGAATATATGTAAGAACGGCTTTCTAATCTTCGTCAGTTTTGAGAGAAGTTCCCGTATTTCATTGCTATTAGCCAACTCTGTCATTTCTTTTTTATTTTTGTCAGGTGGAAATAGAGCAGTACATATAGGGCTCTATGTACTGACTGCTTTCATTTGAGGCCCTAAATGAGGTAATTGTACAGGAATAGTCAAATTACAATACTCCGGGTGCCCGCGATATTATCGATTTCAAATTTTGGGAAGTCGTATGGTTGAATACGGTGCACAGTTTGATTGCTCCAAGATTTAATATTCATTTCCGGTTTAACCGGAAACAGTATATACTTTGCTACCTTTAATGGAACACTCTATATATTATTCGAAATTTAGATTGTCCCAAAAATTCTGGGTCCAAAACATGTAGCATATTTTATATCTATCTGTGACAGTTTTCGATAAAATGGCGGTTAAATGAAAAATCTGTTACTGTTATTTAAGTTTCTTGGCGAATAAAATTTGATAGTCATAAAAATTTCATTAACAGAAGTACTACGAAAAGTGATTTCAGGCTCGAACTACTTCGATATTTTTAATGGAACCTTATTGAACCTTAAATTTACATACTACTAACCTTTCTGGATATTTTCTGTTTCTGATGTCCTTTGCCTGAACGTAATAATAATAATAATAATAATAAACCGGGTGAAACCATAGAGCACATAACCGCAGGATGTAGTCTTCTAGCCAACAGCGCCTATCTAGCACGCCACAATCAAGTAGCCAAGATTATCCACCAGCAGCTGGCCATAAAACAAAATTTAATTAAAAGAGCAGCCCCTTACTACAAATACACACCCAACCCTGTGCTTGAAAATGAATCAGCGGTATTATACTGGGACAGACCTATAACAACGGACAAGAGCGTAGATTTTAATAGACCTGATATAGTCCTTATAGATAAAGAGCAGAAGAAAGGTTACATCATCGACATTGCTACACCCCTCACTACTAATTTAATAACAACGGAATATCGAAAGATTGATAAATACCAAAACCTGGCCGTCGAAATTAAATGTAATTGGAAGCTAAAAAATATCAGTATAATCCCATTAGTCATCTCAGTGGAAGGAGTAGTTTCGACTAGGCTCCCAAGTTATTTGGAAAAATTACAGTTACCCCAACACATCAGTAATATTATGCAGAAAGCAACTATATTACAGACCTGTCATCTGGTCCGAAAATTGTTCACCATAGGATAAAGTGAATTCTTTCCCTAGTGTGAATGCAACCAACTGAAAAGAGAGTTGTGACAATTTTGAATACTAATAATAATTATAATGATAATAATAATAATAAATGGTGCAGAAATGCGGACCGACATCCTCCTCGCGGTGCACCCTGGGCAGAGAGGGCAAACCCTCTCTGGCGAATGTCGGACGTGGGTTCCCAGGACTAACCATCCTGGGGACTCAAGTCTCTGGTTCTCGATCAGCACAGAGATCAGGCTCCTCACAATCGACCCCAATCGGATAGGGGTCAGAGACACGTGGGAGGGGCCTTACCGGACGGTCTCATCGATGACAACCTGGCTATGATACAAGGACGCTTTAGGTGGACAAGGGAATTACGGGACGATTTGCTAGACTGCTATGAGAGCAGCGAACCTGAGCGCAGGGGGTACATGGCGCGACTACACCGGTTGTGGTGCGATATGCACCCGGAGTATCGCGCCTTCTCTCAACAACATCTGAGAGATCAAGTATCCTTCCTGCACAGAACAGGTTATCAAAGGGCACCCCGTCAGCAGGAAGAACTGCCAGCCGCATTACCACCGCGGCAACCAGCTGCTGACACAGAACATCCCCTCGAGTACGACGATGTTACCCTCAGAACGAGGGTTAGCCTTAACACCAGGGTTAACCCAAAGCCACAAGATCTGGCAAGAATGGATTCGTTAATCGATGAGGAACTTCCAGAAGATGCCAACATATGGCAGATCAACAGTGCCGTGTACGCTGACGCCAGACAACTCGTCCCCCAGCAACGCCTGGCAAGCGTGTTGGACAAGGTCGAGAAGACTAAGCGACGCGTACAAAAAATCGAGGCGAAAATTAAATCGGCGAGACAACACGCGTCTCGAATCCAGAGTGTGGTAGAGTATATAACGGCAGCTAAGCCTTTTACGCCGAAAATCCGGCGTATAGTTGCCGGGTTAAGACGACAACACCACACTCTCAATCGGACAATGCTGCAGACGATCAAGCAGCACTGTCTTGATAGGATTCGAGCACTTAAGGTCATTAAAAAATCTTTGGTCAGACGAGCGCGGAGCATGGAACAAAACCATCTGTTCCAAACAAGCCCCTCTCGTCTGTTCCAAGAGCCACAGCGTGTTGTCGAAAATCCGCCGTCTGTTGAGAATGTCGAAGCCTTCTGGAAAGGAATCTACGAGACTACGAGTCCATTTGACAATGACACTCCAGCGATAGCACACTTCGAGGCCCTCTGTCACAGACTTTTAGAAGGGCAAGACGAAGTGTGCCCGGCGATCAGCACGGAAGAAGTCAAACAGGCGCTTGTTGGCACTAAAAACTTCGCTGCCCCGGGCCCAGATGGCATAAACAACTGTGGTGGAAGAAATTTCCTTCCACTCATCGCCGTCTGGCTCGAGTTTTCAACTCGTGGTTGAACGAGGGGCAGCAGATTCCGGACTGGTTTTCCGAAGGGCGAACTGTACTGATCCCCAAAAAGGGGGACCTGTCCAACCCGAAAAACTACAGATCGATCACTTGCCTCAATTCCTGCTACAAGTTATTTACACCTATCTTGTACGCCAGGACTTTGAGGTCAGTTGAGCCTGTATTCCAAGAGATACACGAACAGCGAGGCAGTGAAAAAGGCGTGGCAGGCCGCAAAGAGAACCTATTGATAGACCGCTGTATTACTCAGGATTCTGTGCAATACAAGCGTAATCTATCAATGGCGTGGATCGATTACCGTAAGGCATTCGACACAACATCACATGCATTATTGTTACACCTGCTCCAATGCCTTGCGGTACCTGCCCCAATAGTGAGATGCATTGAACAACTGATGCCACTCTGGAGAACCCGCTTCACCGTAACATCTGGTGCCCAGCGGATTTCAACAGAGCCGGTATCATTTAGGAGAGGAGTTTTCCAGGGCGACTCCCTCAGTCCTCTCCTATTCTGCATCTCACTGCTGCTGTTGTCTGTAGAACTACGTCAAACCCGCGGATACCAATGTGGATCTCCCAGCAACCGGAGGCATAAGGTCACCCATTTATTCTATATGGATGACCTAAAACTGTATGCCTCCGGAGAGGGCGAACTCCAAAACTCTCTTAGGGTGGTCCAAGAGTACACGCGGGCTATTGGCATGGAATTTGGGTTGGACAAATGTGCAGTCGTCCACCTCAAGAGAGGACGATGCGGGCTATTCCCTGAAGATGCGCAGCTGGCAGACGGAAGCATCCTAAGACATCTGGATGCCGGAGAGACCTACACGTACTTGGGTGTGCAACAACATCACATCCAGGACGTAAAACAAATTAAGGACACTCTCCGCGGCAAGTACAGACACCGACTTCGAAAGATTTGGTCTTCCGAACTTTCGGGAAAGAACAAGGTGTCTGCGACTAATATACTTGCCGTTCCGATTCTGCTCTACTCCTTTGGAGTAGTCAAGTGGACAGTAGATGAGCTGCGTCAATTGGATAGGGATACCCGCAAGATGATGCATATTCACAGAAGCATTCATCCTAGATCGTCCGTTCCTCGAGTGTACCTCCCACGTCAACGGGGGGGCAGAGGACTCTTGAGCCTGGAGTGCATGCATCGCAGAGTAGCGCTGAGTATGGCATGTAACATCTTGAGGAGCTCAGATCCACTCCTGCGGTTAGTGAGAGATCATGTAGGAGTGGGCGGATTTTTATTTAAGGCAGCACGCAGGGCCGCAGATGATCTCGGTCTCGTTTTCGACTTCAGGCGAAGAGGCAGGCAAGGTGCTGATGCACAGTCAGTAACTAAGCTTCCGCCAAATCGCCTGACCACCCAAATCAAAGCTGCCGAGCAGAGAAATCTGTTCTGGCAGCACGTCGATAGACCCATGCATGGAGTGTTCTACAACAACATAGAAACACTGGGTTTATGGACAAAGCTGACCTTCTCATTCCTGAGGTCAGCAGGGCTAAAGTCGGAGACCGAGGGATTCATTGTGGCCTGTCAAGATGGTGTTATTAACACCTTGGTCTACCGCAGTCGTGTTATGGGTGTAGAGGTCCCCAACCTAAATTGTAGGACCTGCCATCAGGCGCCGGAGTCGCTCATGCATTTACTATCTGCATGTCCGATTTACGCGACTTCGGCCTACATCCACAGATATAACGCGGCTTTACGACTGCTGTATTACCATATTCGGCGCTCGTACGAGGTAGACCAAACACCAGTGCTGCCTTATGTTCCCGGAGAGATCGAGTCCGTTGTCGAGAACGAGAAGTGCCGAATTTATTGGAACTACTCGTTCCCGACCGTCAGGCTGATTCAAGCCAACAAGCCTGACGTGGTCCTCCTCGACCACCAGACCAAGGTGATGTATGTCATCGAGTTCTCGGCACCTGCCGAGACAAACATCACCTTGAAGGAGGAGGAGAAACGGACCAAATACTGAGATCTCCGGTATGAGCTCCGAGCGCTATACCCAGACTACTCGGTCAAGATGGTCGTCCTGATAATCGGCGTTCTCGGTGGGATGAGGCCTACGCTGGTCTCAGCATTGAAAACCATACCGGCCTGCCAAAAATCAGCCGAATGGTTGGCAGGCCAAATGCAGAAGGCAGTCGTCTTAGGGTCCCTGCGTCTACTTAGGGCACACGATTCTGGAATCTACAACCACTAACCCTGCGGGATGCGGGGAGTGGTTGTAGATAATTCGCTGGCGCTTCCCCTGTGAGAATATCGGAGACACGGGAGAACTGTCCAGCATCGCTAACGCGAAAAAAAAAAAAAGAAAAATAATAATAATAATAAGTCCCCTCAGATACCAACATAATCAAGAAGGAAGCGGAGAAGAAACTTAAATACAAAAGCCTGGCTATAGAAATCCAGAGAATGTGGAGAACGAAAGTAATCATAGTACCCATCATCGTCGGATCAACGGGACACGTCTCTGATGAATTCTACAGCCATGTCAAACAGCTTCCCGGAGAACATCGAGCGGAGAGAATTCAACAAACAGCGATCCTTGGTACCGCACACATACTAAGGAAGGTGTTGTCGTAAACCTGAAAATTAAGCACGCTTGTAATATCACACCCTCTTAATCTATACTTACCTGACTTCAGATGCATGGTTTGCATCTGGTCCGTGTAACGATACCTACCTTAACTAGGTGGTGATACGCACAGAAAATAATAATAATAATTGTACGGAAAGCGGACCGGCAGCCTCCACGCGGTGTACCTGGACAGGCAGAGGTAACTCTGCCTGACAGATGTCGGACGTGGGTCTCAGGGCTAACCACTCTGTGACCCATATCTCTGGTTCCAACGGGCAGAGAAAGGGCTCCTCACAACCGACCCCATACGTATGGGGGTCAGAGACAAGTTGGAGGGGCCATACCGGATGGTCTCAATGGTAACAACCCGCGCAATGGACATGGACGCTTTAAGTGGACGAGGGAACTTCGGGATGACTTGCTGACCTGCTACGAGAGCAGCGAAACTGAGCGCAGGGGGTACATGGCGCGATTGCGCGAGGCCTGGTGTCAGCTGCACCCAGAGCATCGCGCCTTCTCTGAACAACAACTCAGAGATCAGGTATCCTTCCTGCGCAGATAAGGTTATGTAAGGGCACCCCGTCAGCAGGAGGAAGCGCCAGTCGCACTTCCACCGCGGCAAATAGCGGCTGTCGGGGCACAACCCAGAAGGTACACCGATGTTAACTTAAGAACGAGGGTTAGCCTTAACAGCAGGGCTACCCCGAAGCCACAAGACCTGGCACGGATGGACGCTGCCATCGATGAGGAGCGACTAGAAGGCGCCGACATTTGGCAGATCAACACTGCCGTGTACAACGCTGCTAGCCAACTCGTTCCCCGCGAAAGGGCAACCAGGGCCCCAAGCGGTATCGATAAGGCTAAGCGGAGTGTACAAAAGATCGAAGGCAAAATACAGTTGGCCAGACAACACGCTTCTCGAATCCAGAGTGTGGTGGAACACGTCACAGCTGGCAAGGCATTCACGCCTAAAGTCCGGCGAATAGCAGCCGGCCTAAGACGCCAGCACCACACACCAAATCTAACAGTGATGCTTACTATTAAGCAACACTCTTTAGATCGGATTCGAGCGCTCATGGCTGTCAAGAAAAACCTAATAAGGCGGGTAAGGAGTATGGAACAAAATACATTGTTCCGTACGAATCCTTCCCACCTATTTCAAGAGCCACAGCGTCTTGTCGACAATTCGCCAGCTGTAGCCGATGTCGAAATCTTCTGGAAGGGAATCTATGAAACGACACGTCCATTCGATAGCAACTCTCCAGCAATCGCACACTTCGAGGCTCTCTGCCGCAGAAATTTTGAAGAGCCAGAAGAAGTGTGCCCGGCAATCAGTTCGGAGCAAGTTCAACAAGCTCTTGTTGGTACTAAGAACTTCGCTGCTCCGGGTCCAGACGGCATAAACAACTGGTGGTGGAAAAAATTCCCTTCCACCCACCGTTGTCTGGCTCGAGTTTTCAAATCGTGGTTGGACGAGGAGCAGCAGATTCCGGACTGGTTTGTTGGGGGACGTACCGTGCTAATCCTCAAGAAGGGATATTTGTCCGATCCAAGGAATTATAGACCAATCGCCTGTCTGAACTCCTGATACAAGATATTTACACGTATCTTATATGCTAGGACATTAAGGCAGGTTGATCCGGTCTTCCAGCAGATTTACGAGCAGCGTGGCGCCAAGAAGGGCATGGCAGGTTGCAAAGACAGCCTGCTGATATACCGCTGTATTACGCAGAATTCTGTGCAGTACAAGCGGAACCTATCTATGGCCTGGATTGACTATCGTAAGGCATTTGACACTACATCGCACGAACTACTGGTGCATTTGCTCAAATGTCTCGCAGTAGCAATATCTCGCTCTGGAAGACTTGCTTCACCATAACATCTGGTGCACAGCGGGTTAAAACAGAGCAGGTGGTATTCAGAAGAGGAGTTTTCCAGGGAGACTCTCTGAATCCTCTCCTCTTTTGCATCTCACTGCTGCCGTTATCTGTTGAACTCCGCCAAACTCGCGGGTACCATTGTGGACCACCCAGCAACCGGAGACATAAGGTCACTCTATATGGATGACCTCAAACTATATGGCTCCGGAGAGCACGAACTTCAGAATGCTCTAAGGGTGGTCGAGGAGTACACGCGGGCCATTGGCATGGAGTTCGGGTTGGACAAGTGCGCGGTCGTCCATCTCAAGAGAGGACGATGCGGGGACTTTGCTGAAGACGCGCAACTCGCAGACGGAAGCATCCTAAGACATCTGGATACCGGAGAGACCTACACATACCTGGGTGTGCAACAGCATCACATCCAGGATGTGCAGCAAGTTAAAGGATCTCTCCGCGGCAAGTACAGACGCCTACTCCGAAAGATTTGGTCATCAGACCTTTCGGGGAAGAACAAGGTGTCTGCGACTAATATGCTTGCCGTTCCTGTCTTGTTCTACTCCTTCGGGGTAGTCAAATGGACTGTAGTTGAGCTGCGCCAATTAGATAGAAGTACCCGCAAGATGATGAATATCAATAGGAGTATTCATCCTAGATCGTCTCTCACGACAACGGGGGGGCCGAGGACTCTTGGGTCTGGAGTGTCTGCATGGCAGAGTAGCGCTAAGTATGGCATGCAACATCCTAAGGAGATCAGGCCGCTTCTGCAATTAGTGAGAGATCACGAAAATGCAGGAGTAGGTGCAGGACTGTTTAGGGCGGCAAAACGAGCCGCAGATTAACTTGGTCTCATATTCGACAACAGACGAGGAGGCCGGCGCGGTGCTGACCCAGAGTCAGTCACTGAACTGCAGCCACCTCGCCTGAAGTCCCAAATAAAAGCTGCCGAACAGGAATATCTGTTTAGGCAGCATGTCGATAAACCCATGCACGGGGTGTTCTATAAGAACCTAGAAACACTGGGTTTATCGACTAAGCTGACATTCGCCTTTTTAAGATAAGCTGGGCTAACGACGGAGACCGAGGGATTCATTGTGGCCTGCCGAGATGGTGTAATCAACAATTTGGTTTACCGAAGCCGCGTAATGGGTGTAGAGGTTCCTGATATTAATTGCAGGACCTGTTGTCAGGCGCCGGAATCGCTCATGCATTTACTATCTGCATGCCCGGTATATGCAATTTCGGCCTACATCCATCGCAATAACGCGACGTTACGGGTGCTGTATTACCATCTACGGCACTCGTACGGAGTAGACCAGACATCAGTGCTGCCTTACATCCCCGGAGACATCGAGTCCGTTCTCGAGAACGAGAGGTGCCGAATTTACTGGAACTTCTCGTTTGCGACAATCAGGCTAATTCAAGCCAACAAGCCTGATATAGTCCTCCTCGACCATCAAAACAAGGTGATGCTTGTGATCAAGTTCTCGGCACCTGCTGAGCCAAACATCGCTTTGAAAGAGGAGGAAAAACGGACCAAATATCGTGATCTCCGGTACGAGCTCCAAGTGCTGTACCCAGGCTACTCGGTCAAAATGGTCGTTCTAATAATCGGTGTACTCGGAGGTATGAAGCCTACGCTGCTCTCGGAACTGAAGACCATACCAGCCTGTCGGAAATCAGCCGAATGGCTAGCAGGCCAAATGCAGACAGCGGTCATCTTGGGGTCCCTTCCCCTACTTAGGGCACACGAATCTGGAATGTACAGTCACTAACCCCCAGGTCGTGGCGAGTGGCTGTTATTATCGCCGGCGCGGCTACCGTGTGGTATCGGTCGGAAAGCACGGAAGCCCTGTCTGGCAACGGTGAAACCGAAAAAAAAATAGTGATAATAATAGTAATAATAATAATAATAATAACCAGTTCTACATGGATGACCTCAAACTTTATGCAACGAGAAAGATCAGCTACAAAGTGAATTCGCACTTGTTAAGACTTTTAGCGATTATATTTGTATGGAGTTTGGGTTAGACAAGTGTGCCACCTTACACGTCAAAATCGCCAAGTCCAAAATCAAGAACAGAACATGCAGCTTTCCGGGAACACGATAATTCAAAACCTTGGCAACGAAGATACTTACCAGTACTTGGAGCTACTACAACTGTTAGGAATCTCCGATACACACACACTCCAGAGATAAGATCCAGAAGAAAGTGCTTTCCAGAGTAAATAAGATCTGCAAATCCAACATCAACTCAAAGAACAAAATCACTGCTATCAACACCTGGGCTGTCCCTGTGGTAACTTACACTTCTGGTGTAATAAAGTGGACAGACACCTCTCTTCAGGCTTTCACATAGCTCGGCACAAAGATTGTACTTGCCCCGGAATAACGCAGGTAGAGGACTCTTGAGTCTAGAAGTATTATGCCGTCAACAAGAAGAAAGGCTCCGCCGATACTTTCTCTCCATTGACTCTCCGCTCCACAGAGCCATCTGTTCTCAAGATCAGAAGATCAGCCCATTGAGTCTAGCCCAAGATGACAAACAGTTCCCGTACGTAAAAACTCAAGATCGCATTAATGCTTGGAAAGAGAAGGAACTACATGGTAGATTTGTCGCAGCTCTAACTTCAGGCAATATAGATGAGAGAAGTTCCACAGAGTGGCTCCGAACGGGGGGCCTCTATGGGGAGACAGAAGGTTTCCTCTTTGCAATACAAGATCCAGTAATTGAGACCAGAGCCTATCGAAAATATATTCTTGGTCAACAGATTGACAGTAAATGCCGCCTATGTAGAACTGTCAATGAATCAATCCAACATATATGTTGTGGATGTCCATCACTGGCACAAACTGAATATCTCCAAAGACACAACAATGTTGCCAAAGTGATTCACAAGGCTCTTGCAAGGAGGTACCGACTCGTAGAGGCTGAGCAACCATATTATAAATTCAAACCTGAGCAAGTAATCAGCAACGAACAGGCACGGATCCTATGGGACAGTCCGATCATCACTGATAGAACGGTTGAAGCCAACAGACCTGATATTTTCCTATTTGATAAAATAGAAAAAAAGCAATAATTATCGATGCCGCAGTCCCCACGGATGACAAACTAGTAGCAACCATTGCCGAGAAGAAGAGAAAATACCAACAACTGGCTGTAGAGTTGAAAGACATATATAAGCTGCGGGAAGTAAAAATAATCCCAGTAGTAGTGTCTGCAAATGGGCTAATGACAAAGGATTGGCAAGAGGCTAAGAAGAGATTGCAACTACAAGAAAGGCATTTACGCACCATTCAAAAAGCAGCTTTCCTAGGTACTGCCAATATTGTCCGCAAATTTTTAAGTCTTGATTAAACCCATCAAACAAAGCTGCAATCACTAGTCCACACGTCGAAGAACATTTGCCTTCATTATCTAAATATTGTCACCACAATTCATATTTGTCTTGGGTAATAACAATCCCCGGCAATTATGTAAACACAAAGAGAAAAAATATAATAATAATAATAATAATAATATTAATAATAATAATAATGATAATAATAGTAATAGTAATAGTAATAACAATAATAATAATAATAATAAAAAAGCAGGAGAGGCTAACTTCCATCTAATTTGCCTTTGGTGAGTAGCTCTGGGTGCAAAAACGGACCTGGGAGGGGAACGGATCTTCCCCTCTGGTGTCGGACGTGGGCTTACTGGGCTAACCACCCACAAGTCTAAATCTCTGGTTCCCATAGACCAAAGAAAGGGCCCCCACGATCGACCTCAGCCGGATAAAGGTCATGGGCAAAGTGGTGGGGCCCAATAGGACGGACTGCCCGATAATGACGTACGCAATGGACAAGGACGTTTTGAACGAACAAACTAAGGGACGACCTTATGCAATGCTACGAAAACAGTGAGCCCGCACGGAGGGGATACATGGCGCGGATGCATGCTCTGTGGTGTGATATCCATCCAGAGCATCGCGCAGTCACCCAGCAAAATCTTCGTGACTATGTATATCATCTTCGCAGTAGAGGCTACGTCAGAGCCGCCCTGAGGCCTGCTGAAGAGGTGGTCGATAGACCACTCGATCAGCCGGTCGAGGAGGTGGTTTTAGACGTTCCGCTCATATCAGAGGGCATCAGATCTAGAAGGGGGCTACATCACCAGAAGCCCCCTCGGCCACACGATCTGGCCAGAGTGAACACAGAACTTAGTGGGGTTATTCCGGAAGTGGCTGACATCTGGCACATCAAGTGTGCCATCTATGACGCCGCGAGTCGACTCTGTCCGGTGGAGAGGCGAAATAACACTGCTTCTCCATAGGAGAGAGCTGACCGGCGCATACGAAAGATGGAGGCTAAGATCCGATCGGCGAGACAGTAGGACAGTACGCTTCCCGTATCCAGTGTGTGATGGATTATGTGGCGAATAACAGGCCTTTCACGCCAAAAGTGCGACGAATAGCCGCCAACATTGTATTGATCGGATACGGATGCTAGTGGCTTGCAAAAAGTCGCTAGTAAGGCGGGCGAGAGCGGTAGTGGAAAACAATCTTTTCCGTAAGAAACCATCTCGTCTGTTTCAACCTCCTGAGCGTATTGTTGAGAACCCGTCTATCGTAGATCAGGTGGAAAACTTCTGGAAGGCGCTTTACGAGCAGAAGCGTCCACTAGACCAAGATGCTCCAGCCCTGGCATACGTCGAAGCTTTTTGTCAAGAGATTCAGCAACCTCAAGCAGTGTGCAAACCGATAATGACGGAAGAGGTTCGAAGAGCTCTTGAAGGCTCCAAGAACTTTGCTGCTCCTGGTCCTGATGGGATCAACAACTTTTGGTGAAAAAAACTACCAAGCACCCACCGCCATTCAAGAATAAAACGCAAAAATTAAATGGCAACTGTCGAGAATAACTCTTAAGGTGGCCGTTCCCTAGAAAGAGACATCCGATAAGGAATTATTTACTATTTTTGCCCATAACTGTTTGTTCTTAGTACGTATATTTAAAAGAAATATAAGAGTACCTAAGTAGAACCATAACAAGACTATTGCTATGAATTTTCACTCAATAATTTCAGTGGTTTGCAAAATAGCTAGATTTGAAACTACGAAATAGGACGATTAACATAATTTTTAAATTTAAATCTAGTTATTTTGCAAACCACTGAAATTATTGAGTGAAAATTCATAGTAATAGTCTTGTTATGACTCTACTAAGGTACTCTTATAGTTTTTTAAATATACGTACTAGGAAGAAAAGTTATAGCCAAAAATAATAAGTATTTCCATATCCAATGTCTCTTTCTAGGGAATAATGCAGCAAATACATTCATTGTTTGGTGTTTGTGACAGTGATCATCCAGTCGCCCATATCTCATAAAATGTTCGGTTTAGACAAGGAACACCACAAACAAAAAATGTCCAGAAAGGTTAGTAGAATGTAAATTTAGGGTTCAACACAGGGTATTTCATTAAAAATGTCGAAGTAATTTGAGCCTGAAATTTTTATTACTTTATCAAATTTTACTCACGAAAAAACTTAAATAACCGTAACAGATTTGTTCCTACAATTTACTTTATATGAAAATGAAATAACTTAGGATCGATATAACAGTTTCAACCGCCATTTTCTCGAAAACTGTCAAAGATTGATATAGGGTATGCTGCATGTTTTGGACCTATAATTTCTTGGACAATCTAAATTTCGAATAACATACAGGGTGTTCTATTAAAAATAACAAAGTTTATATTGTTTCCGCTTAAACCGGAACTGAGAATAGAATCTTGGAGCAATCAAACTGTGCACCGTATTCAACCATACAACTTCTTAAAATTTGAAATCGATGTTTTTTTTTACAAGAAATTTATAGGCTGGATAGTAATATCGTAAGCATCCGGTATACCTTAAAAGTAAATGGGTCGGACAGAACCTGACCCAAAATCGCTTAGGCCCATTAGCCTGACATCATTTCTGTTGAAAGGTCTGGAGAAGGTACTGGATGGGCACATCAGAGGAAACATCCTGAGTATACGTCCTCTCAGCGTCCATCAATATGCCTATCAACCGGGCAAATCAACAGAACTAGCATTAAATAACCTGGTTGGGAAAATCACCCAATCTCTACAGGCAAAGGAGATTGCGGTGGCAGCATTTCTCGACATTGAAGGAGCATTTAATAATGCACTGCCCGACTCCTTATACACAGCAGCAGCTGCCAGAGGAGTCGAGCCAACCATAAGTGACTGGATTCGAGCTATGCTAGAAAACAGAATCATCACGACGTCTCTAAAGGGGGAAACGGTGAGCTTTAGGGCCGCGAGGGGATGCCCACAGGGCGGGGTTCTCTCCCCGCTCCTGTGGTCACTCCTTGTGGACGACCTGCTTGCCATTATCTCCCTGTGGGAAGTCGAGATTCAGGCATATGCTGACGACCTAGTCATTCTGGTTAGAGGAAAATCTGAAGAGGTACTCTCAAATACCCTTCAAGAGGTACTAGATGCTATTCACATCTGGTGTGAGAGAGAGCAGATGTCTGTTAACCCCCACAAAATGGTAATTATACCCTTCACCAGAAAAAGGAAGCTGGACAACCTGGAACCACCTTCCATATCGGGTGAAATTATTCCATTTGCGGAAGAAGTGAAATACCTAGGTGTCACCCTAGATAAGTCACTCAACTGGAATTCCCACTTGGAAAAGATAATCCACAAAGCGAGACTGTCCCTGTGGACATGTCGAAGAATTTGCGGAAAATCTTGGGGCATTGGTCCCCAACAATTGTATTGGATATACGTTACGGTCATCAGACCAATGATAGCGTATGCTTCAATAGTTTGGTGGTCGAAAGGGCTGCAACAAACGACCAAAACCAAACTCTCTGGATTGCAGAGACAAGCAGGCTTGGCAATAACTGGTGCAATAAGCACCACACCGTCAGCTGCTCTGGAAGTCCTCCTGGAACTACCTCCTCTCCATATTTACCTGGAGAGAGAGGCCAGGTGGGCAACATACAGAATCTATCAAGCGGTAACTAATATGCCGCAGGCTAGCATCATGGAGCACAACAGGCTGTTGGATGACTTACACTGTCACAACATCCTGGGAATGCCTTCAGATGTGATGCCTACCTTTATCAACCATGAACTGCCCTTTAAAGTCCTGTTTCCTGGAAGAGAGGAATGGGATCGGAACAAAACCGACCTACAAAGGGCAGATAGTTGTTGGTTTACAGACGGCTCCAAAACCCCCGAGGGAACTGGAGCCGGTGTATATAGTCGCAAGCCAAAGGTAAGGATAATTTCGAGCCTTGGTGACAATGCGACTATATTTCAGGCAGAAATTCATGCCATTGAACTGTGTGTACGGAGGCTCGAACAGACGCAACCTAGACACAGATCAATAAAAATATTTTCAGACAGCCAAGCGGCTCTTAAAGCCCTTGGATCCTACCGTTGTAACTCTAAAACGGTTAGGAATTGCCAGGAAGCTCTTGCCCGACTGGGCAAAAACAACAAACTGACTCTGATTTGGATACCTGGCCACTCTGGTATGGAGGGCAACGAAGTTGCCGATTCCTTGGCCAGAGAAGGTGCGGCAACCAAATTTATAGGTCCAGAACCGGCACTTGGCATATCCGCAAATTCTGCCAAGGCTGCTATCCTAGCCTGGGCTGAATTGAAAACAATCCAGCACTGGCAGGAACTACCAGGATTAGTTCACTCAAAGGAGTATATTACATACCCCTTGAAGTCAAGAACTAAAAAACTATTAGAGTTGAATAGGCTACACCTAAGAACTCTAATTGGCCTATACACTGGGCACTGCAGATTAAATCATCACCTGCACAGAATTGGACTGGTGGAAAGCGCCGAATGCCGTCTGTGTTTGGAGGATGATGAAACGGCAGAGCACATTTTATGTACCTGTCCTGCTGCAGAAAGAACCAGGTTCTCACTGTTTGGCAAAGGGCGACTGAAGCCAGAGGACCTGGACAGTTTCTCACCCAACAAGATTATCAGCTTTATTAAAAAGCTGAATCTGTTGGGTGAACTATAACTAGGAGTGAGCCACAATAGACCTGATGGTCGCAGTGGAGGGTCTGACAGGAGCCCACTCACATATGAACCTAACCTAACCTAACCTAACCTTAAAAGTAGGTAAAAAAATCGCATAAAAAGTAAAACCATTTTGACAGTATAGTATATATGATCTCAATTGGGATAGCATAAAAACTAAAACGCGGAGTAAAGTCGGCATCTCCTTTATGGGACATAGGCGACGCACGGTGAAAAAAAAACCTTTTCTGGACAAGAATCTACCTACACGTCAAATCTTAATCAATTTTGATCTACCTAGGCTTAAACTGTAGGTTATTGACTACACTTTCAGTGTAGACAGCCTAAATTGCAAACCCCGATTTCCTAATCTCAAAAAATGTATCAAAACATTTTTTATAACAAAAATTTATAAAACATGTTAATAAAATTTTGAGTAGGGTAATTAGGTTTTGTTGAATTTTTTGATTTTAGGAAATCGGGGTTTGCAATTTAGGCAGTATACTCTGAAAGTGTAGCCAATAACCTACATTTTAAGCCAAGGTAGATCATAAATGATTAAGATTTGACTTGTAGAAATAGAAAAAAGTGATTACTTACTCTCATATTTGATAGATTTTTTGAGGTTAGAAAATCAGGGATTGCAATTTGAGCAGTATACTCTGAAAGTGTAGCCAATAACCTGCATTTTAAGCCAAGGTAGATCAAAATTGATTAAGATTGGAGTTGTAGGCAGATTTTTGTCCAAAAAAGGTATTTTTTTCCACTGTGTGGCGGTAGAAAATATTTAAATACTAAATAATTATTTTTTAATTGGTAAAGAAAGGAATTTCTATAATAACTTTATTCAATAGGAGTGGTTAATGAAAAACTATGTTTTTCACATTTGGTAAGTCACAACACTGATATGTTAAGGCTACGCCTAGTGACCTACCTCTCGTTCTATCTTCTAGCAGCAAAGTTATGTAATCTTAGGCGGGAATTGCATAGATGGTATATAATCCTTCCGAAGCAGCGACTGTCTTGTTTATTAAATGTCAGGCCATGGTACCATGAACTTTGCAGTATCATGATGTTAGGCAGATAGAAAATTTCTACTATTCTATAAAGGAAAGACTCAGCAAAATTTTAAAGGGGGAACTCGTTTCCTGGCATCAGTAATTGGTCTCAGTGGCGGAAATAGGTCGACGTTAAATAAATAAATTTCAAAAAGTTCTTAGACAAATCTAAGAACTTTAAATCGACAATATTTCATTCGTCACTATCCGAGTTTTCAGAACTTGAATCGGTATTCACATTAATAATAAATGGATTAATAGATGCTAATATAGAATATTCATTTTCCTTTTTTATCACATGAGATACACACTTCCTCCATATATCGCTTTTGCCTATTTCGTCTACTATTATCCTTATATTCTTTAAGACAGACTCACTTAATTGTAGGAATTGATTATATTGACGTAGTCTTGTTTTCACATCAGCCCACACCAATTCAATGGAGTTGGAAACGTAATAATATTGAGCCAGACGTAAAATAGTATGATCGTCTCCTTCAAAAAATTTTTTAACGGCATATTCCTGTTTAAAATTTTGCTTTCCAATCAGTTCTAATAAAGTCTCTTTGCGTTTTTTTCTAGTATTTCCAAGTCTTTTACCGTTCATAAATTCAATGATATCGCCTTTTCTTGTGTTGGTGTTCGGAATTTTTGTGTGTTGCCTCGAATGGTATGACGCATTGACCATAACAATTACAGAATTTGGGGGGATATTTGGTAACAGCTGTTCCCTTGCCCACTTTTCAGATAATTCGGCTGTCATAGCCTAGTGGTAGTCGGCAGAGGATTGCTTGATATTTTTAGCAGACAACAACAATGCATTTGGAATAAAACCGTTTTTACTTCCAGCATGTAGAATTATAATTCTAGTTCCCCTAGAACACGGAGCACTTAAACTACACTTTTTGGTGTTATCTACCTAACCGTATTGAACTACATCATGGGTGTCAAACCATGTTTCGTCAAGATAAATTATGTCTATGTGCATCTCGGTATTTTTTTATTTTACATAGGTATTCGTGTCGATGATCAATGATTCGTTTGTCCAATTCTTTGTACCGAAAACAGCAATCGAGCAAAGCATTTCGAAAAGTATCTAATGATTTATAGTCATAATCTGCATAGTCCTGTAACTTATCCCTAATAATTTCTAATGTAGGCAATTTCTGCTCATTGTAAAAGTCATATAAAAATCGACGAAGGACATCTTTGGATGCGTTATCAAGTTCTTAAGTTTTTGTCCAACTCTTTTCCGTTTAATAGAATGATCAACTACCTCCCCGGCTCTAATAACCCTATAAATTGCAGTACGGCTAAATTTGGTTAATTCACAAATCCTCTTCACAATTTGATTATATGAAGAATCAATATTTTCGCCTATTAAACACGAGTAAATATTTAAAATAACCCTTTGAGTTTGAACGTGTAAGTCTTTATTTTCAAATTTCGCTTGTATAGATTCTGTATCAACATCGTCCGTTTCGTTGTCACTACTATTGAAGGGTCTCCAAAATGCCATATTAAACAATTAATTGCAAAGAGTCAAACACAGTAGCAAAACTAATATTTTTTTAAAATATTTACTAGAATTAAGTAATTTATAACGCTGTCTGGCTGTACTGCACTACCTCGTACAGATCATACGATACAAATAGTTCATACGTATTTTTTGTTTTATATATTATGGCATGCAAAAACTCCGAACAAGGTTGGTGTTGACAAATCAAATTCGGTAAGCATCTAATCCCAGCTATATTTTTATGTGACAGGCGGATCAAGTCCACGTGGACTGTAGACGAGGAGTGGTGAATATAAATCTGTAAAATTCTGTGCTGTCTCATTCAATCTGAAGCCATATATTGACAATACCCAGTAAGATCCCCTAGTTTCGTGCTGTTCCAGTTGAGTTTGTAAATACTATAAAAAGAATTTTAACTTAATTGTAAAATTCAGTAAATTTCTAGCGGTTTTACGATGCGCGAGTTATTCAACAATTTTGCTTCCATGTAATTTGGGGAATTGCAAGTTGTATTAAGTCTTATATATGGCATATTTCGAAAAAGTATAAGCATAGCAAAGTTAAAAATCCTAAACCCTCTAAAGATTTCTTTGGAAGAATGGGTACTAGAAATATTTCCCATACAACGAAATATATGTTTTTGAGCAATAAAAACGTTCTGTGATAGAGTGGAGTTCCCCAGAAACAGACACCACACCTCAATCTAGACTTCACCCAGGCATAAGTATAGTAATATTGTCTTTATTAAGCAACTAACAATTACTGTAATTTTATTAAAGAATGATGTACTTGAACAAATTCACATAAGATGCTATTTAAATAAAGAGGCGAAGTTTAGTTCTTCGTAACTTATTAGGTTACAAAACGATGCGCTCCACTTAACCTCGATCGATAAATTAACTAATTGCTCTCTGGCACGGTTTTAATATTATTAAATAAGAATCGAATTGATGTTAGTTTGGAAATCAGATATTGACAATGCGATCTCCAACTCAAACACACATCAATATGTAAACCTAAAAATTGTATACTCTCATATAATCGACTCATTGACCTGAAAAGAAATAGACTCGCATTATCTGTGTCTATTATGGGACTGAGTTTTATCTGCATTGAAGTGCAACTGATGTTGACTGAAAAGTGTAGATACGTTTCCTATAATATTATTACATTTACTTTCTGACGCATTAGGCAGAGGATCTGAAATAATCATAGAGAGATCATCAGCATACGTTGAAAAGAAATTATTACATAAAATCCAATTAAGCTCATTATTATATAATATGAATAATACAGGGCCCAATCTTGAGCCCTGTGGATCTTCCATAATTGAAAACGAATATTCAGAATTGGTTCCGTATACCATATTTTCACTAACATGTTGTATAGAGTCGGTGTCTTGTGTATGAGTTAATAAGTGCGCGTACGATTTCTCTTGCATGCATAATTAAAGCAACAGCCTAAACACATTGTTCACGTATGTTGACAAAGCTTAGTTCAGCCGACGAGGCGACCTTTGGACCGGCCAAGTTAAAGTATACCGGACTATACTGACATACTGTTGAGGATTAGTTAAAAATGAATTATCCAATAGTTAAGTGCCCTACTAAGATAAGAAATGAATTGTAAATAGTGTGCTTTGTAGTTTTGCTCCTAACTTATGGAGCATTCTCTAAGCTACGCTAGACCGATGAGAACAATTAACTCCTATACGCGCGTCAGCCTATTGTGTTGCCACCTTCGGCGAATTTTATTTTTAGACTTAATTAAATTAAGTATTTCGGGCGGAATTATTTCAGTTCTAGACTTATTGATTATTAATTTTGTTGTATTATTTCTTGCTGTTGTAATTATTTGTGTCATATTAGCAACTCGTTCATCAATGTCTTTTGGTGTTTGCATTAACAATTAAAAAATAATTATTTAGTATTTAAGGCATTTTTATATTTCTACCGCCGCCGCATATGTCCCATAAAGGAGATGCCGACTTTACTCCGAGTTTTCGTTCTGTCCCAATTGAGATCATATATACTATACTATATTTACTCTCTAAAAAGTAATAAATATTTATTTCTTTTTACTATTATATAACTCATATTCCTTATTTGTTGTGAATTAACTAATTTTAGTAGGTGGAAGGCAGATAATAATTAATTAAATGTTTAGTTGCATTGTTAAAATATTATATGCCATTTACTAACATTATCTGTATTCCTCGGGGCTCAGTCGTTTGTTGCTGCGATGCTCAGTTGTTAACTATGCGTTACCGGCATATGTGAACGCTTCCAGTAATAACTCACTGTCGTTCTAGCAGAATCAACAAATTAGTATTGCAGTTACGCCGACATTGCTAATCTCGGATTAGCCAAAGCTTTACCGTAGGCCGCAGTCATGGAGACCTATCTACTACCCAACGTTTACTAATGCACTATCCCATAGCTATTTACCAACTTATATAATACTTAATTCTAACCATTTAATAAAAGACAACAATTGCTAGAAATTTCTCTATTCGCTATTAATAAAGCTTTATTGTCACATTTGAACAGATATAATTGATTTTAAATAAAAAAACCGCTGCCTAAGGAATCACTACTTCCACATCCAGATTCTTAATCCAAGTCGTTTTAAAGGAAACATCTTGACTATATTTGCACTCTAGCATGTGGAAATTATTGGTCATAGAATTTTAATAATATTTGGGGCAGATGTCATAGAAAAGTTTGAGGAGTTGGTTTCTACCATATACGTTAAAAATGAAGTTTTTAGTTCACCCTACGGAGGTGGTGGAGTTTAAAAAATATTAGAAAGAAATCTGAGGCCTTGGTTTCTAGTATATACACCGAATCCCAAATTTCTGTACTCTTATCACCTTGATTTACTTATTATCCCCTAGTCACTCCTATTAACCCTAACCCTTCTACGGAATCATCCCAAAATATAATCTAGTTCCAGATGTCGTTATAATACATACGTCTACCAAATTACAAGTGAATATCTCAATTTTATTTTATCAACCCCTTTAATAATGTAGTAAGGGTAGTGGAAGGGTTGAAACATATTGTTAAAAAATTTGAGGTCTTGGCTTCTAGGACATACACCGAATTTCAAGTTGCAATACTCTTACCAGCTTGCTTTACTTATTTTTCCCTACTTACCCCCACTCCTTCAACGCAATCATGTCAAAATATAATCTAGTTTCACATATAGTTATAATATATAAATGTACCAAATTTCAAGTGAAAATTTAAATTTAATTTTATCAACTCTTAATAAGGGAGTGGGGGTGGTGGGGAGAAATAGAAAATACTAATAAAAAACCTGAGACCTTCGCTTCTAGTACATACACCGAATTTCAAGTTTCTGTAGTCTTACCAGCTTGCTTTACTTATTTTCCCCTATTTACCCCTATTTAACCTCCAACCCTTCAACGGAATCATCTCAAAATATAATCTAGTTCCAGATGTCGTTATGATACATATGCCTACTAAATTTCATGTGAATATCTCAATTTTATTTTATCAACCCCTTGAATAATGGAGTAGGGGTGGTGGGGGCTGAAATAAATTATCAAAAAAATCTGGGGCCTTTGCCTCTTGTACATACACCGAATTTCAAGTTTCTGTAGTCATACCTGCTTGCTTTACTTATTTCCCCCTATTTACCCCTAAATAACCCCGAACCCTTCAAAGGAATCATCTCAAAGAATAATCTAGTTCCAGATGCCGTTATAATTCATACGTGTATCAAATTTCAAATGAATATCTCAATTTTATTTTATCAACCCTTGTAATAATGAAGTAGGGGTGGTGGGGGTTGAAAAATATTATAAATAATCTGAGACCTTGGCTTCTAGTATATACACCGAATTTAAAGTTTCTGTAGTCTTACCAGCTTGCTTTACTTATTTTCCCCTATTTACCCCTATTTACCCCTATTTACCCCTATTAACCCCCAACCCTTCAACGGAATCATCTCAAATTATAATCTAGTTCCAGATGTCGTTATAATACATACGTGTACCAAATTTCAAATGAATATCTCAATTTTATTTAATCAACCCTTTTCATATTGGAGTAGGGGTGGTGGGGGTTGAAAAATATTATAAAAAAATCTGACGCTTTGGCTTCTAGTACATACACCGAATTTCAAGTTTCTGTGGTCTTACCAGCTTGCTTTACTTATTTTCCCCTATTTACCCCTATTTAACCCCCAACTCTTCAACGGAATCATCTCAAATTATAATCTAGTTCCAGATGTCGTCATAATACATACGTGTACCAAACTTCAAATGAATATCTCAATTTTATTTAATCAACCCTTTTCATATTGGAGTAGGGGTGGTGGGGGTTGAAAAATATTATAAAAAAATCTGACTCCTTGGCTTCTAGTACGTATACCGAATTTCAAGTTTCTGTACTCTTACCAACTTGTTTTACTTATATTCCCCTATTTACCCCAAATTAACCCCCAACCCTTCAACGGAATCATCTCAAAATATAATCTAATTTCAGACGTCGTTATAATACATACGTGTACGAAATTTCAAATGAAAATCTCAACTTTATTTTATCAACCCCATTAATGGGGTAGGGGTGGTGGGGGGTTGAAAGATGTTATAAAAAAATCTTAGGCCTTAACTTCTAGTACATACACCAAATTTCAAGTGTCTGTTCTCTTACAAGCTTGCTTTACTTATTTTTCCCTATTTTCCCCTATTTAACCCCCAACCCTTCACCGGATTTCCTCAAAAAACAATCCAGTTCCAGATCTCGTCATAATATATACGTGTACAAAATTGCAAGTCAATATCTCAAACCGTTCCGGAGAAAACGTGTCGACAAAAAAAAGTTACAGACAGACCGACAGACCGACAGACAGACAGACAGAAATTTTTTTTTCGCTCAAATTTAAAATCTCGACGTTTCATGACATTCTAAACCTATTTCACGAATAAAAATTTTTGAAAATTTTTTTGCGATTACTATACTTCCAATCCACTACGTGGATGTGGAAGTAATAGCTAACCATTATACTCTTCGCTGATTTACTGCACTTTTTACATAATTGTTGCACATTTTATAGGATACTCTCCGCCTTTTTTTGTAAGTAATATGAGTTTTAGACACTTTTTGCTTAATTACGAAACATAAAAAATACAGATTTTTAAAAAAATTAAATAATTAATACCTTTTTTATTATTGTCAATTTTGTCCAAAAACAATGGGGTTCTTTCCTTAGCTAACACTAACTTACTTTCCAAATTTCAATACAGTCAAAAGTTTCATTCTTTAGTTACCGTTCTTACAAGAAACGTGACGGACGGACGGCCAGATAGACAGACTGACAGACAGACGGACGGACATTTTGAAAGTTGTTCAGAATTCGATCACTAACAGGGTGATATGAAAATGTTTTCTCTACGAGCGATTTACTGGTTTTAGAAATGCAATATACTCTTCGTTTTGTATTTGCCAAGAGGTTATTAGATTTTATTAGATAATTAGATTTCTTCTATTTCAAGAGCTGTTCTCACAGGCTTAGGTTGTCTAGTTTGCAAAATTATATCTACTTACGATAGTAATCGTAAAAAAAAAATCGAAAATTTCCTTACTTGAAATAGATTTAGAATGTCATGAAACGTCGAAATTTTAAATTTGAGCCAAAATTTTTTTCTGTCTGTGGGTCTGTCTGTCGGTCGCGCCAATATTCTTGACTGTGATGACAGTCTCGGATGATTAATGCAGACGGTGTAGACGAAGTTAGCAGACCTCCCCTGGTCCTGGCTGATGGACCCTGCCAGCTGGGTCGTTTCTTCTGGCGCTCTTCTGTCTTGAGTTTCTTTCTTCGCTGGCATGTCGGCTCCCGGGAGCGTCTTTAGTCTGTCATGAGAGGGAACGGCTGTTGCTGTACCCTCTCGGAGTTTGCAAGGGTTTGGAGGTGTGTGACTAGTCGGAGCTCAGGGTGCCAATTGGCATCATGTGCTCCGATTTCGTCGGAAGGAAGTTTTGGGCTGTGTAGCTCAAGGATTGTGTTCGGCCAAGGACGCTTGTTTTAGCGTCGGAGGCCGGCACGGGCTAGGGTAAGGGTACCTAGCTGGTTGTTTGCTGGATACCCCCGGGATCGGGTGATATGGGTGTTTTGGTCATTGTCTCCTTGCGGCGTGGCTTGAAGATCGGTTGTCTGTCGGTCTGTCTGATTGTAACTTTTTTGTCCGCACGTTTTCTCCGGAACGGTTTAAGATATTGACTTGAAATTTTGTACACGTGTATATTATAAGGAGATCAGGAACTGTATTGTTTCTTGAACATATCCGAGAGTTGGGGGGGTAAATAGGGGTAAATAGGAGGTAAATAAGTAAAGCAAGCTGGTAAGAGTACAGAAATTTGAAATATGGTGTATGTGCTAGAAGCCAAGGCCACAATTTTTTTTGTACTTTCCGTATAATATTTTTCAACCCCCCACCACCTCTACTCCATTATTAAAGAGGTTGATCAAATAAAGTTGAGACATTCATTTAAAATTTGGTACACGTGTGTATTATAACGACATCTGGAACTAGATTATATTTTGAGATGATTCTGTTGAAGGGGTGGGGATGTAAGTATAGGTAAATAGGGGAGAATGAGCAAAGCAAGCTGTGTAGAGTGCAAATACTTGAGGTTTGGTGTGTACCTATACTAGAAGCCAAGCCCTTGGATTTTTTTATAATATTTTTCAACCGCTCCATCACCACCACTCCATTAATAAAGGGATTGATAAAATAAACTTGAAATATTCACTTGAAATTTGGTACACGTATGTTTAGTAGAGCAAGATACTAAGAGTCCAGAACTTCATTTTTGGCGTATGTGCTTGAAACCAATGCATCAATTTTTAACAAATTGAAGATGTAATGGTAACACGGAAGTCCAATAACGATTTGTATAACGCTTGGAAATTCGGTTGTTTTTTTGAACACGAAAGCGTTCGGTGCTGTTACATCGCATACTTTTTGAAAGATCCAAATTTGATTTTGAATTTGATAAATTTTGATACTTAGAATCATATTCTTGCATTCTTACATCTCGACGCTTACCGACGCCTAGCGTCGATTTTGTAAAACTTGTGTGTATGATAAATTTTGATATCTTAATCAATGTTCTTGCATTTTACGTCTCGACGCCGACCGACGCCTAGCGTCATTTTTGTACAACTTATGTATCTGATAAACTTTGATATCCAAATACATGTTCCTGCATTTTTACGTCTCGACGCCGACCGACGCCTAGCGTCGTTTTTGTAAAACTTGTGTGTTTGAGAAATTTTGATACCTGGATTAATGTTCTCGCATTTTTACGAAATCCATTTTTTGTGGAGTATTAATAGTATTAATGTTAATGTAATATTAAACTTTTCTTTATTTCTATCCCCTGTGCATTTTGCATATATTGTAAATATCATGTCAGGCTTGAAAATTAGCCAAGTTCATTTTCAATATCTTAACGAAGCTTGTTAAATTGCAACTTCTGTAAATTCTTTTATGACATCTGCCCCTAATATTATTAAAATTCTATGACCAATTACATCCGCACTAAAGTGCAAATAGAGTCCAGAAGTTTACCTTTAAAGAGACTTGTAAGGAAAATCTGGATGTGGAAGTAGTGATTCCTTAGGCAGCGGTTTTTAAAACGATACATCTATTAAATGAAATAGTCAAGACAGTTTCATTCATTTATAGTTATCATATACAGGGTGTCCCAGGAGTATGGGGCCCCATTTTAGGCACGAGTAATTAGTGTCTAGGTAATTTTAAAACCTTAAACCTTTAATGTTTAATCAAACATTAAAGGTTTTTTGCTCACTTAAAAATTTAGCGTTGATGTAAAAAAAGCTGCCTTATCTAAATAAATGATACTCTTTTTTGCAGTCGATAAAAAGAACCTTTTACTAGAATCAAAAGTCAATATTAGTTGTAAAACAGCTAGATGGACAGCACCGATTATTATACCTATAGACACAAATGACGTAAAACTACATATACTTCATATACAGCGATTGATTACACACTATATTTTGGAAGTAAAATAAGGATTAAAAGGGAAAATTTAAATCTATAGGTAATAATACTTCTTGCATCATCCACGGGCGCAAATTTTGTCTTGGAATAGGTATTTAGCAGCATCCTCTACCTCCATCTTCATTCACTTCTCAGATCGGCGGGACTATGTGATTGGTTGAAACATGCACAAGTAGCTCCTTGCTGTAAAAAGTCTTTAGCGACTTTCCGCTATTTTAAAAACTGCAATATCTTGGTTTCAACATGGTATTTAGCAAATATTTGGGTCTATGGATGTACTCTCTATGGAGACTATTTTATAACGTTTATATGTCTTAAAAAATACGGCACCTCAGATATGTTTGGGAGTTATAAGATCAACACCACTTGATAACTTGTATGCTGAGGTCTTTGTCCCTCCTCTTTTGCCTAGACTCAAAGACTTATTCTTAAAATGTAGCATACATTTTTATATATCTGACTTGACAAATAAATTCTGGAGAAATGAAAAATATCCCTCCTCTGTATGTAGTTTTTCCAGATACCAGCGATGTCTTCCCCGATTGAAGAATCTCAAATTTTGAATATTCTTCCTCGTTTTGCCTCAATACAGTGATCACCTAAATATTAGTATGAAGATCTTAAATACTATTCTGCAGAAGTGGAATAATCCTTTGTTAGAATCACATTTCTAAATTTTTCTTACCACCACAATGTTCAATTTATAGAGCAGAAGCAACAGCTATATACGAAGCTCTAGAATTTATCTACTTATCTAATGCAGATACCTCCATTATTTTAATAGATTCTCTATCGGTTTTTATTTCAAGCAGCATCTTCAGTATCAAAATTAATCCTTACATTCTTAAATAATAAATAAACTGCTACACAACGCACTAGCCATGGAAAAAGATGTTCATTTTGTATGTGAAAAGCACACATTGGCATAAAAAATAATGAAACTGTGTTATCTTTTACCAAGATTAGTTTCAATTCTAACTTTCCATTTGAACCCAAAATGTGGCTATTTGATTCTTTCAATAATAGATTCAAAATTTAGAAATAGATGTTTACTTTATTTTACTTCCACATCCACGTAGTGGATTGGAACTTTAGTAATCGCAAAAAAATTTTCAAAAATTTTTATTCGTGAAATAGGTTTAGAATGTCATGAAACGTCGAGATTTTAAATTCGAGCGAAAAAAATTTTTCTGTCTGTCGGTCTGTCTGTCTGTAACTTTTTTTTTTGTCCGCACGTTTTATCCGGAACGGTTTAAGATCGAGATCTGGAACTGGATTGTTTTTTGAGGATATCCGGTGAAGGGTTGGGGGTTAAATAGGGGTGAATATGGGAAAATAAGTAAAGCAAGCTTGTAAGAGTACAGAAACTTGAAATTCGGTGTATGTACTAGAAGTTAAGGCCTCAGATTTTTTTATAATATTTTTCAACCCCCCACCACCCCTACCCCATTAATGGGGTTGATAAAATAAAGTTGAGATATTCATTTGAAATTTCATACACGTATGTATTATAACGACGTCTGGAATTAGATTATATTTTGAGATGACTTCGTTGAAGGGTTGGGGGTTAATTTGGGGTAAATAGGGGAATATAAGTAAAACAAGTTGGTAAGAGTACAGAAACTTGAAATTCGATGTATGTACTAGAAGCCAAAGCGCCAGATTTTTTTATTCTATTTTTCAACCCCCACCACCCGTACTCCAATATGAAAAGGGTTGATAAAATAAAATTGAGATATTCATTTAAAATTTGGTACCTACACGTATGAATTATAACGACATCTGGAACTAGATTGTACTTTGAGATGATTCCGTTGAAGGGTTGGGGGTTATTTAGGGGTAAATAGGGGGAAATAAGTAAAACAAGCTGGTATGAGTACAGAAACTTGAAATTCGGTGTTTGTACTAGAAGCCAAGGCCTCAGATTTTTTAATAATATATTTTAGCCCCCCGTCACCTCTACTCCATTATTCAAGGTCTTGATAAAATAAAATAGAGATATTCATTTGAAATTTGGACACATATGAATTATAACGACATCTGGAACTAGATTATATTTTGAGATGATTCTGTTGAAGGGTTGGGGGTTAAATAGGGGTGCATAGGGGAAAATAAGTAAAGCAAGCTGGTAAAAGTACAGAAATTTAGGATTTGGTATATATACTAGAAGCGAAGGTCTCAGGTTTTTTAATTAGTATTTTCCATCTCCCCACCACCCCCACTCCCTTATTAAAACAGGTGATAAAATTAAATTTAAATTTTCACTTGAAATTTGGTACATTTATGTATTATAACTATATCTGAAACTAGATTATATTTTGACATGATTGCGTTGAAGGAGTGGGGGTAAGTAGAGGTAAATAGGGAAAAATAAGTAAAGCAAGCTGGTTAGAGTACTGCAACTTGAAATTGGGTGTCTCTGTCCTAGAAGCCAAGGCCTCAGATTTTTTGATAATATTTTCCAACCCTTCCACTACCATTACTACGTTATTAAAGGGGTTGATAAAATAAAATTGAGATATTCACTTGTAATTTTGTAGACGTATGTATTATAACGACATCTGGAACTAGATTATATTTTGGGATGATTCCGTAGAAGAGTTGGGGTTAATAGGAGTAACTAGGGGAAAATAAGTAAATCAAGCTGGTAAGAGTACAGAAATTTGGTATTCGGTGTATATACTAGAAGCCAAGGCCTCAGATTTCTTTCTAATATTTTTCAAACTCCACCACCTCCCCTCCATTATTAATGGGATTGATAACATCAAATTGAGATATTCACTTGAAAGTTAGTACACGTATGTATTGTAGTGACATCCGACTGAGATAACTCCATTGAAGGGGTGGGAGGTGGTAGATTGTGAATAGCGGAAAATAAGTAGGGTAAACTAGAAACTTCATTTTTAACGTATATGGTAGAAACCAACGCCTCAAACTTTTCTATGACATCTGCCCCAAATATTATTAAAATTCTATGACCAATAATTTCCACATACTAGTGCAAATATAGTCAAGATGTTTCCTTTAAAGTAACTTGGATGAAGAATCTGGATGTGGAAGTAGTGATTCCTTAGGCAGCGGTTTTTTGAAATAGATTTAGAATGTCACGAAACGTAGAGATTTTAAATGCAATCGAAAACAATATTTCTGTCTGTCTGTTTGTCTGTCAGTCTGTCTGTCTGTTGGTCTTCAAATTTTGTACACGTATGTGTTACAACGAGACCTGGAAATGTGTACTTGGAACTTATGCGGTGAAGGGTTGGTAGTAAATAGGGGAAATAAGTAAAACAAAAGTAAGAGTACAGAAATTTGGAATTTGGTCTATATACTAGAAGCAAAGGCCTCAGATTTTTTATAATATTTTTCATCCCCTTACAACCCCCCTCTATTATTAAAGGGGTTGATAAAATAAAATTCAGATGTTCACTTGAAAGATACAGGTATGTATTAAAAATACATCTGGAACTAGATTATATTTTGAGATGATTCCGTTGAAGGGTTGGAGGTTAAATAGTGGTAAAGAGGGGAATATAAGTAAAGCAAGCTGGTAACAGTACAGAATTTTGGGACTTGGCCTCAGATGTTTTTATAATATTTTCCATCCATTCTACTATTAAACGGGTTGATCAAATATAATTGATATATTCACTTGAAATTTGCTACACATATGTATTATAACGACTTCTAGAACTAGGTTATATTTTGAGATAATTCCGTTGAAGGGTTGGGGACTAAATAGTGGTAAATAGGAAAAAATAAGTAAAGCAAACTGGTAAGAGCACAGAAACTTGGGATTTTGTGCATATACTAGAATCGAAGGCCACAGATTATTATAAAAATGTTGTTAACCCCCCACCACTCCCATTCTAGTATTAAATGAGTTGATAAAATGAAATTCAGATTGTAACTTGAAACTTGGTACACGTACGTATTATAACGACATCTGAAACAAGAATATATTTTAAGATGATTCCGTTCAAGGAGTGGGGGTAAGTATAAAATAGTGAAAAATAAGTAAAGCAAGCTGGTAAGAGTAGAGAAACTTGGGATTTGGTGTATATACTTGAAGCCAAGGCCTCTAGAGATTTCTTTCCAATGTTTTTCTATGACACCTGCCCCAACTTGTTCCTCAAATTCTAGGACCAATATTTTCCACATACTAGAGTAAAAATATGGTCAAGATGTGTCCTTTAAAATGACTTGGATAGAACATCTGAATGTGAAAGTAATGATTCCTTAGGTAGCGGTTTTTCTATTACTAGTTTTCTTAACAGAGAATCAATGACTTATGCTACAGCTCTTAACCAAAAAAAAATGTCAATTATATTAACAAATCTGTTTTATTATTCGATCAAGAAAGAACGAAGCAAATGAAATTAAAAATGACCGAAAATATGCCGTCAAATGGCCTTGAACGAGTGAATTAAAAATAGAATTTAAAATTAATACAGCGTAATTAGTGTGTAAATTTACGGGGAAAAGTGACTTTTTATAAGAATACCTGTTTTATATGAAAAGTCCGAAAATGATGTTATTTTCTAAGATATATATACAGAGTGCTAAATACTTGCAAAAATGTGAAAAACTACATGGAGTAGCTTTATTTGTAAAATTACTGAGAAATGGCATTACAAAAAAAGGTAAATTGGATTAAAGTTATAACCAATTGTAAAATTTTGATCTCCTATTGAGAATTTATTTTTCTTTTCTTCTTCATCGTTAATGCTTTTGCAAACAATTTTTAATCCTCTTCCTAAAATCTAATTTCACCATACATCTACAATGTTTATTGTTGTCATTGACATATTTGGCGTAACAAAATATTTTCCTAAATCATCTAAAAAGAAACAAGGATTTTTGATTGTTAAATGTCTTATTTGGGGAAGAGTATTTACAATAGTGGAGGCACGGAAATATATCATTGCCCAATTCTTTGCCCATCTGGTAGTCCGATCTGACTCTTGCGGATTTTTACTTATAGAATATTAAAAGATCTACACAATAGTATTTAATAACAGTTTAAAAAAGAATCAAGCAAAAGATGTTGAAGGAACATGTAGATTAAGATTTCATAGTTAATCAGTAACGTTCTTCTTAATATAATTTTTCAAAATATTGACGAAATGAAGTCACATTAGTGTTTGAGTTTTACGTTTTCGAAAATATTTTGCACTCTTTATATACATTTTTAACAATAATATCAGTTTTGACAATTCATAAAAAGGAGACGTTTTTCCTTGTAAACTTAAAATAAAGTTTGCCATCCTCTGAACTCAATTTGTGAAGACACTGTACAAACTTTGTAAAATAACCTAGCTTTTTTTAAATGCATTTAAGTTTGAATGTGATATTTTTAAAATTTGTTTTGATTCACACAAATGGAAAACCCTTTTCAATATAAACCTGTTCTTATTATCATCGTAAAAGGAAATATATACGATTATAATTATTTGGGTTGTCGCTATTTCGGAGCTGAAATTAACATCAGTGTGCTTTTGTTGGATGAAATAGGATCAAGTGGATCTAAAAAATGTTTTTTTTCTGCATGAAAAGGGTTTTAATTATATGCAGATTATGCCGTGGATAATTTATATCCATTCCTTTTTTTACACTGCGGTGTATCAAAAAATGTCTATCATCTGAAAACTTGTCAGTTTTAGTTTCCGTTCATTGTTTTTAATTTAAACGTGAATTGCCGATTTAAATTAATTTCATGCCCTTAGGCACAGTAAAAGTTGAGATTCTTCTATGTTGAATCATTATACTCAGCTAGGTGAATTATTAATAACAAGCACAAATATTCGACAAACTAAAGTATTAATAGTGATTGCACTTTGTACCCTTTGTATAGGACAAAAAAAATTGTGCGTGGTAGCCACGCGCGTTAGAATTGAAACTTCTGCCGTTGAGTGCGTAGGAAAGGAAATAATGCTTTTATTGAATTGATACAGAATTATGATTGTATTAACTACAAAGATTTATTCAAGTTGAACGTCGAAAGTTTCAGATTCAAATGAGTATTCGTATATGATTCGCCAATGCCAGTTCTCATAATCTAAAACAGAGATATGGTATGTGTACTATAGTACTAACGGGTTCTAAGGAGTGGGACGACACTAGCAGCTCTCTTCTCTTCCTGATTCGCAATTACAGACAGGCTAGCTCATTATTGCCTTCTTCCTCAGCTCTTTACAAACCTTGTGATATTCTTTGGAGCTAATTTTTCTGTCTTCAGGTGTTAATTCTGCCATTTCTGTAGTGTTAGTGTACCTCCCCTCCGGTATATTTCGCACAAAAAATACTATGCCTCCATCTTTTACCAAAGTTGAAGCGAGCGACTTGACTTGCCGCACGTAGTTACCAATTTTCGGGTAAGAGTGCACTAGATTGTTATCCAAACCTTTCTGAGCACAGCCTTGGAGATTAAGATCCCGGACCAGGTCAAGGCATCTACCAGCCTGGGGAGATCGAGTTCCTCACCACAATGCCTGGAGGTGTTCAGATCTTCTCTCTTCTAATTGACAGGTATCATAATGTCGGGATCAATTACCGAATCGCATTCCACGAAGGAAAAATACAAGAGTTGGGATTGTATCATACTGGCCCCATGCTTCCACAACCTTTGACAGCTGACTACGTAATCCTAAGGCATAGTTCACGTTCAGCGATATTGAGTTCACTTTGGACCAGGAATTCGTGCACAGTTTTCTCGAATGCTTGAGGGTCCGTGCTTTGTCCTGGGTTCCGAATACAGTCACGAGTGTTGACAGCTGATTGACAACTGTCATGATACGATAACTCAATGCTATCTTACAATTTGTGCTCGGCGTACCCGAAAACTTAAGGACCCTGGCCTCTTATCGAGTTTCCAATAATTCCAAGACTTTTGACAGCTGATTGATAGCTGTCATGTTGTCATCAATAAATTCTGACTCCAAATTAGTCTTCAGCGACCTCGAAAACCCCCACATACGTTCTCTGGTAATCTCAGGGTTTATATTCGAGTATTTCTCTCACCTCCCACCCCCATAGGGACCACTGAGCGACTGCAGAAATAAACCGTCTCCTTAGATTTTTTTCTTTTACGTTTTTTAGGATTCAGCGCATCAGAATACATAAGATATCATAGTCCAGATCCCGAGACCAAAATTTATTTATTTCTTTGTAAACCTGTGTAATTAATGGAAACATGTATAGCGGGACAATATACTTGATGTAAAGTTAATACAACTACTAAGGAAGAGATCTGATATACTTAGTAAAAATATATAAAGGATAACCCCAACCAAAAAATAATACAAAAATTTGAAGTGCCTTCAAGAAATAAAAAAGATTGATGATTGATTGATTTGCCAGCGTAAGGTAGGCATTGCTGCCGATTCCGGGCATCCAATCTGGATGTTTTTATATACCGCCGGACCTCCTGTATACGGTGGATTGGATATCCGACATGCTTGTTGCCAGCAACGAGAGCCGGGGTAGGAATATAGGATGGGAAGTGTAGGTGTTTGTGAGATGCTTATTTTAAGTTTCCATACTTCATTTAAGTTTCTATCTATCATCATCATTTGTAAGGTGTTTCTTTTAAGTTTCCATGCTTCTATTAAGTTTCCAGCTATCATCATCTCCTTATTTATTCTTCTTCTGAGTCTTCTGTTTCTGAATCCAGCCGTGTGCACCTCATCCTGCCCGCTTGCGTCCACATATCGTTTTATGTTTTCCAGAAATCTGTTTTCCTTTTAGCGTCCTGCATCAGTGCGTCCACTTCGTTTGTCTGCCAAGACATACATACATTGGCTTGCCGCGAACTTTTATTTATTAACCGTTCCACAGGTAAATATACATTTACGGTGGAAGCGCAAGGAAGAGACCCTGTCTCGCGGTAATAAGGATCTCGTTACAGCGGTTTTTAAGAATGAGGTCAGAGAGAATATTTTGTATACCCTGTATATTGGTTTGTTTGTTTCAATTGCCATATTCCAAGTCCGGGTACTTTTCTATTCTATTGCTTATGTTTAGTATATTTTATTTTTTTTTCAATTTTAATAATGAAATAAACTAATACACTAAAAAATAATTCTACTAATTAAAAACTTGTATTTTTTGTCTACAGCCAGTATGTCTATATTGCTTTATAAACACATGTTGCTCACACCAATAACCATCCACTTGAAAGGGTCTCAACTATAAATGTATGGGTCGGTTTGTTTCCGCTTATCATGGCCCAGGTAGGCACTGCACTAGACACGTGTTTATTTTCTTGTATTTTTGGTACTACCAACACACACTTTATAGTAATTTTTCAATTATTAATTCGGTGTGTACTTTGTTCTTCTATTATTTCCCTATGATATTATCCAATATCATTTCAAAGTATTATTAATGCAAATATGGTTTTTCTGTTAGTTATGACAATCTAAATTCTCTAAATATACACTCATTGGCCAACACTTGCTTTACTGGATATCTAGCCATTAGATTTGTTGGCTGCTTAATGGCAGTATTAATTTTATGGAATTTAAGTGAAAACTTTTAAGAATTTTCGACCTTTCTATAGCTTAAACCAGCGTATTATTATTAACGCTATGAATATGGCACAATGTTAATTAGAAATTTATTCAATTTGACAATAAGAGTAATTCCATAACAATGGTGTTTTTGGTATATAAGTATGACATAAGTGATTCTATGAATTAATTATGTAGTAAAGAGAAGAGAAATTCCAAGATGTAACAACTTGGCACAATTGACATTGTGAACATATCAACGCGTAAGCCTAGCAGACTAAGAAATCTAACTATATGGGAGGAGACGTGTTTGTACAAAGATAAGCCTCAAATTGCCATGTTTAGAAAATCATCCTGCACTGGGTTGTACTGCTCCCTGAATTTAGATTTACTAGCGCTAATCCGATTTAACTAAAAACACACTTGATACTTATTTCAGTATTAAATGACATTTTAAAGCTTCATGAGCTGCAAGCACATTGACATTGTTAATACTGATGGCAACAGCTGTGTCTTATTTAGTTTAATAGTTTTGCTGCTCTACAAACAAAACGGCATACTGTTTTCAAACTTGTATAAAGATAATTTTATTATACCTTTAAATAATAAAACTCTGATGGAATATTATGCATTGGAAAAACTTAAGATACATAATTATAAAAATGCGTGAACTATGACAATATAGAAACAAAAGTTATGATTAGAGCAAAATTTAATAATCGAATTCTAGGAAGTCACGACTTAAGAAAAACTGTGTCAGATTACTTCAACTCGATCTACTAATGGGTCAAAATTTTACCAATTTATTAATAGGAAAATTTACCTGAAATTGTTCAACTAATTTACCAATGCGAGGAAGGGAATTAAAGAAACTACGAAGTAGACAGTAAGCAAGCGAAGGTATTTTATTCAAGACGCCAAATGCAGTAGAAGTTATCAGTAAGTTGATTTGTGGTAATTTCGTTAGATTGCTGAAGTTGAGCGATACATGATACCTACCTCACGTTTGCGTAGTGACCAACGTGAACAAATCTCAGCGAAGGGTACCTCATCCCAAGACAAACCTTGTGCCCAGAGAACCTGGCTCAAGTGCTTGGCAAAGAAAGTGAAGCTAACAACCCAAGTGGGTCAAATATGCGTGCGACTTCAGATAGCATTGATCTTTTGGTACAACAACATTCGATAGTTTCTATATTGTACGTTAAAGAATTATAATTTGAATTCTAGAAAAGAATCAGCAGTATCACAAGACTGACAATTTGCCGTAATGATGGTGGTATGGATTCTAACACGATAGGATCATTGCTAAACCCTATCCTTAAATCAAATCCACCACTTTCAAGAAGACTTCGAAGTTGAGATTGCAAAGCAATAGCTTCTTTAGCAGATGAACAACTCGTGACTACGTCATCCATATAAATGTCACTAAGTAACACTTTTGCAGCGTAAGGAAAGTTTGGTTTTTCATCTCAAGTAAGTTGTAAAAGTATTCAATTTGCCTACACATTTGATTTATATTTATAATAAGTACAAGAAGAATGTGTACGAAAACGTAGAAGTAATGAAACTATGTCCTCCTATAATGTAGGAGCTGTTAATAATGTTTCATTTAGAAAAATATTATTAGTAGACTTCGCTGAGGCATCAAAGATGACGCGTAATTTCGTGGTAGAGCTTTCGGGATTTAGTAGGGAATGATGGCCTAGACCTTCAAAGAGTCTGTAGGGTGACCTTACTGCAATGATCTGTGTATGTAATGTAGCAAAAATAGGTAAACTATTTGGGAGCTAGAGAGAGAAAGAAGTATGCAGGGTTTCCAAGTGAACCCCAAATCTCTCTCACTTATTCTCACGGAGACGATGCATACTGTTCTAGCACGCAGGATCCGAGTTTGCTCACCTATTTAATATAGCATTCCACACTATACTCTATTGGGTGTAAGAAAAGCAGAACAGAAATAGTTTTACAAGAAACGTTGGCTCCAAAATAAATTTATCCAATTCGTTACTTTTTTAAGAACCATTAAAATTATGATTAACAATAAGCTGTTTTTTGCAAATTGGGTGATGTTATTTAACTGAAAATAAGTATAAGTTGTACATAAATAAATACTACCGGATCGTTGAAGACAATTTTTGGCTATAATTTGGTTATTAGGGAGATATCTCCTCATTTGGCGCTTTATTCCCCACCCCACTAAGCTTAGGTAGTATTCACTTTTAAGAAGCATCCTAAGTATTCCACTTTTGACTAACTAGACAAGATACGCAAGGTGCCACGTCTCTCAATTACAGTTACTTTAAAATTACAGGATTTTAACACAAACTATACATTCTCGAAGCATTGCCCCATATCTGATTTATTTTCTATATCCATTTTTATTGAGAAACCCAATGCAATGGCTGCTGACTAGTTTTTAATTTAATTTTTAGTTCATGTAGAATTCATACTACGTGGATGTATTTGTTGTATTATGTGTACCTATATATCTACTACTGACACATTTACTTGAAATAACACTTGAAATAACACCAAACAAAACCAAACCAAACAAAAACAATGTCCTTTTTATGCTTTATAGCAAATGCAATAAAAATAGTTTCTAAATAAATCCGTCCAGCTTGTTTTTCCATAAATATTTTTGTGTTTAAAAGTGAATTATTATTTGTTTGTTTTTAATTGTAGTGAAATATATTCTTTATAGGATTTTGCAAACAGCAGAAAAAATAACTATCTGTGAGAACTAAAAGAAAAACTGTATAAAAATATGAATGAAATCTTTGCATTCTTTCGATAACCTGAATTCTGGTTATGCTAGCAAATTAAAATCCTAAAATGAATTTGTATAATGTCTTATTTGAAAATTCTCATTCAATAACTAGCATCCACACAGTCCCCTAGGGCCATGCAGATTACACTAGTATCTACATAACCCCCCTACGGTCATGAAAATTAAGTTAAAAATGAAAACAAAGACCTAATGTCAATTTATTTACCTACCTTGTCTTATACATTTTTCATTCTAATGGATTACATTTTCATGAAATTTGTCATTCTGTTTTGGAAATGCTTGGCTTTGAAACGTTTTTTTCTTGCAACATCTTCACCATTCTTTAAGATAAATATTCTTCTTCCACAGAAACGGCCTCTCTTTTACAATATTTATGTGGAGGGAGACACTATTTTATGCTGACTCTGCTTTAAAATGAACTTATTTAACAATTGTTCTATAAAAAATTATCAACCAAACAATCCAGTGTTATTTAAAGTATATTTATTTCAAATCGATCGGGACTGAATAAAGTAAAAAATCTCTTTATAAATTTAGCTTTTAACTCTAAGAATGTCTATTTCATAAAGATATATTTTTTATGGAAACTGGGAGAGTGTTACCTGATGGAGGGAAATAAATTTTCAAGTAGTTCGATCCATTTTGTCCTCAGATCTGGCGCTTATACTGTATGCGTCGGGAAAACCTATATTCTAAATATTAAGATATTAAAAATATAGGTTATCCCCGACGCATACAGTACAATCGCCAAATCTGAGGACAAAATGGATAGAACTACTTGAAAATTTATTTCCCTCCATCAGATAACACTCTCCCAGTTAATTATGCTAAAGAATTTAGAACGTGGATGATAGGGCCATGAAAAAAAGTGTATGATTGAAACCGGGTACCTACAGATTATCTTCTTTAACCATCCAGATATATATACACATGCTTTCTTTGACATTTTATGTAAGCATTTAGCTAAAGCATTAAATTCATCAGAGAGTTTTAACAAAATAGTTTTCATAATTCTTTGATCAAAGTGAAACATTGACGTGTGTTAGACATATGCTGGAAATCATAATGAAAATTTGAATTTAATAAAAAACAAATATTTTGTGTTATTTTAATTTATTGTTAAAATTAATTTTGTAGATTCATTTCAATTACCGAAAAATACAGATGTTTTCTGGCAATTTAGTGTACACCGAGGCATTAAAAACAACTGTTTGTTTTTTACAGATAGATTTTCTTTATTAAAATCAGTCAATAATATGTGGCAAACGCAAACATTGAAATCTTCTTTCTGTTAGAATGGCGTAGCATTTCGATTCATTGTCCTAGTCGCATCCTATTGCTCTATGATACGTCTGACATCATAACTCCATCTGTTGTGGTTGCCTGTTACGCGCACGACCCAACCGCAGCGTTTTCCATCGGCCTCTTTCCTATCATCCCTTGCCATCTGGTCTTCTAAACCATCAGTCGATAGAATTGATGTAGCAAAAAATGGAAGTAAAATTATGGACGTAGCTAATGTCGAAATTGTCCATCCAGGCGGTCGATATGTTTTTTCAATTAAGGAAAACTACATTTTTACAAGAAAACGTCTCACATTGCACCAGCTACCGATATCAACAGAATTTTTGTAATATAAAAACGAAACTTGGGTCTAATATTTAATATTGGTTTTAGAGTCACTTGTAAAGAAGTTTTTAAAACATCAGCATATAAACCTTTATTTGCATATATACCTACATGTTACTCTACCATGTATCTTTAAACCTTAATTATTTTAAGAAATACACGGAAGTGCACGTGTATCCAACAGAATATTCATCTAGAAAAATTTCATTACATGCAGTATAAAAATATCTAAAATATGTCGGAAATAACTGTTATTACCTACTGCCTGTTAATATAAAAAAATCCTTATCTTGTACTACATTTAAACACAATATAAGAAAATAATCAAACAGACGCTTCCTCCATTCAATAAATGAGCATATCCTTCAAAATCAATGAAAATAAAAAGAGTTCATTATGATTTCGAATACATGTGTTTAATTTTACTTTTCTTTTTGGAACTACAAAGTAACAGAATTATCCAGTATGCTACTGCTACCTCCTAGATCTGCGACTTTTACGTCACAAGATCAGTTAGAGGGTGTTTTTCAACAAATGGCAGGAATAAGAATAAAAATATAAAAATGAAATATTCGCCCATTTCGGAAACCTATTCCGTTTCCTTTCTCAAAGCGTTTTTTGGAAATATTATGTGATCTATATGTTAAACACAGCTACGGGAATATTTTTGTTATATTAGTATCCATAAATCCTATTTTTAATCACTTATTTAATGTCCGGTGCGCCAATAACAGGCGCCAGGAGGTGAGCTAGCCCCAACCTAGAAATTTAACCGAACCTCTTCTCTATCTAAGAGTATTGATTATCTACTTGTCTAACATTTAATAGGCAAGGAATTGAGTGCTTTACATCCTCTCTGATGGATGATATAATCGCTATGCAACCACCGTCTAAAGTTCCATACCTTCTACGTAGGCGCAGATATACAAGCCCCTAGAAGGTGGACCCAGAACGCTGTATTTCCCCGGACTCCCATTCAAGTACTAACCGCGCTTCGAGTTGCCTTCGTATAGAAATACGAGTATATCCAGGCGCCTATCCATAGGTACCTACTATTTGCCCATAAGTGTTAATATAGTTTACAGTTTTATTTTACGCAATGTGAATATTGTTAGTTCATCGATAAGTTCTTCTTTTGACATTGACAACCCGGTTGTACAAACATCTACGGAACAATTCGACGTGCATCTACCATAATTCAACAATATTATTGTTTCTTTTGTTTTTGCTATCCGCCTCTTTTATTGAAATTTTTATCCAGTCCCAGTTTATTCTCTGCTCGTTCTCCCAAGCGTGTTTGCAAATCTTCATTATCTGAACTTCATTTTTCATAATGTAATTCTTATGTTCACTCAATCTTCTACTGAGAGGTCTGGATGCCTCGCCCACGTAATGTTTGCTATACTCGCACAGAGTACTGTAAATAAAGTTTTTGAATTTTGTTCGTGGTTCGGCGGTCTTGTGTTTGTCAATATCTATATTTAATACTTATTTATATCTGCGGCTTATTTCATGGTATATATTAAATTGGTAATGATATATATTCTTAAAAGCTTTTTTTAACGTTTGTATGTCTTATCGGTTCAAAATTTGTAACACCTCAAATTTGAGCTCACTTTCTATTATCCGATTGGTGACAACAGCCGTTTCCGTTTGATATTTAATATTAGTTAAACAAAATAATAGTATATTATTCAAGGAGCATATAATGACGGCTATTATTCCCGAGGGTGAATTACCAGAGTGAATAATAGCCGTTATATGCGAGTAGAATACTATACTTTGTCCACGACTGTTAAATATTGAATATTTATTTAATTCATCTTCATTTCATTTTTCCTATTTAAGAAAGATTCGTAGGTATGTCATCGTATATGATTTTTTCGATTTTTCGGAAAACAACTTTAATGTCTGAAAGACATTTCGTTTTCACTGTCAATATCCATTTATTTAATTATGTTACTCTTTTTGAGTATCTTATAAGTAAATATAGTAAAAATAGTATTGTAAATAATGTTGGTGCTGAAATCGCACAAATTGTGACGGTTCAAATCAATTACAGAATTACGCTTTGACACACTGTCATGGCTTACTAATAAAATAATACAGTCTGTAGCCACGTAGGTAAGTGGTTTCAAAAATGCTTTGAAAAAACTTAGTAATGTAGTTTTTGAGTGTTGATTAAAGTACCTCTTCGACCTGTACCATTTGAGTGCTTCCTAGAAAACTTAGAGAGACAACACTTGTCTTTTGGTTGCTGCAATTCTGACATTTAAATTTTTAAGAAAAAGTCACTAATGTCATTTCTTATAAACAACTGACTGTACTCATTATTCGCTGCAATCAGTGAATAATGAGATCATTTTTCCCTGCAGGGAATAATGGATAGCATTATCCTTGAGGAAACACATACATATGAGTATATTATTTAATAGTCATGGACAAAAATATTTTAATGGTAATGATAATGGTGTTATATTATGTAAAAATATAGCAATATAGTTGTAAAGAATGAAAAAATTAGCATTAAAATGAGTAGATAGGAGTTTTAGGTGGCGTAGAAGACGAATTTGATATTAAAAAAATTATATTTTTTAATCAAGTCTTACTCCATACTCACATAAACTGCTGGCCACTCGAACTTACACATAGAGACTTTTAGGCAAAATTTAAAGTTCAATATTTTCAACAGGAATGCAAATTTTTGAACGCGGCTTGCAAATTTTAAGAGCTAGTTTTTTCGGATTAAGCTGCATGACGTATATTTATCGTAGGACCATAAGCTTATTATATACGGGGTGATCAATGAAGTCATGCAAAAAATCAAAAAGTTTGTATGAGTGAAATTTCCGCAAAAAATTTTTTTGGTCGTTGCAATATGGTTCCTTACTAAGGTAACATCAATATCTCTAGACGGTTTTGTCAGTTTTTGGAATAAGGCCCTTAGGCCTTGTACACACTACTCAACATTAAATTTGGATACCGAAATCTTTAAAATGCTATAACTTGACATTGGATTGACGGTTCTTGATGATTTTTGCGGATTTGGAATCCTTATTTCACGTAGATTTTCTACGGTCTAAGCATTTTATTTGAGGGTTGAAATTTACACATTATACCGGGTCGATAATAAACAAAAACGTAGGGTACGACGCGCTCTAAAGTTTGGCATTATTTAAGTTTTTGTAAAAATAAATTTTCACCTCAAGTTGTTTTTATTTAATGTTCTTCTCACTGTTCTGTCCGAAACTCACACCCCAGTTTGTTGTCTCAAAGAATCATTCAGTTTTACAGATTTCTTTGTCCACCCCCATGCCCATAATTATGATCGGGTGTAATTTCTACGCGACGCGTCAATTTCAAAGTAGACATTGGAAAAACAAATTTGTTGCTATGGAATTAAAAACTGTTTACATTATTTTAGAAATAATCTGACATATTTCAATGTTATAATTTTGTAAAGTTTAATTAATATGAGGCGTTTAACCACGACAGAAAGGGAAAATTGCATTCGACTTCTCAACGAAGGAATGTCAAAACAGCAAGCTGCGCACATTTACAATGTCAGCCGAAGGACAATTTATAATTTCAACCGCCGCGTCGAAACTACTGGTGATCATAATTATGGGCATGGGGGTGGACATACAAAAAAAATAAACCAAAGAACCGAAAGAATTTTAATGAGAGAAACTATGCGGAATAGAACAAAAAACTCTAGAAAACTAAATGACTCCTTAAGACAACAAACTGGGGTGAGAGTTTTGGACAGAACAGTGAGAAGAACATTAAATAAAAACAACTTGAGGTGAGATTTTTTTTTTTAAACATAACATAATGCCAAACATTTTAAATTATAGAGCCCGTCGCGGAGCAAAATGTGTGCGGTTATTACAACGCCATAGAGCGAATAGGCGGGCATGGGCAAATCGGCATGCGAATTGGGGTAATGCAGAGTGGAGCCATTGTTTATTTACTGACGAAACAAGATTTAATTTGTTTCACTCCGATGGCCGAATGTTAGTTTGGAGAAGGCCAAATCAGCGATATTTGGAGGAAAATATGGCCCCTCAAGAAGCATTTGGTGGCGGAGGTGTTACAGTGTGGGGAGGTATCATAAGAAATGGTAAAACCGAGCTATTCATTACCAACCAAACCATTAATGCTACTGTTTATCAAGAGGAAATTTTGGAACCTATTGTTGTTCCTTTTGCTCGACATTACGGCCCAGAAATTCTATTGGTGGATGACAACGCTCGACCTCACAGAGCGCGAAGGATCACAGAGTTTTTGCAGGCACAAAACATCAATAGGATGGACTGGCCTGCAAAGTCTCCGGATCTTAATGTCATCGAACACGTTTGGTCTTATTTAAAACTTAAAGTAAGATCTCTTGATGTACCCCCTGAAACCTTAGAAATGCTCAGTGAGGCCATTCGTAAAGAATGGGAGAATATTCCACAAGATTTTATAAATAATCTTGTGGATACTCTACCAAATCGATGTCGGGAAGTAATATTAAGAGCAGGAGGACCAACAAAATATTAGCTTCTCTTTTTTTTAATTAATGTACCTAATTTTAATTAGGTAATTTTAATTTAATTTTAATTTAAGTTTAAATTAAATTAATTTTTAATTTTTTAGTTAAATTTTTTTTCAGTTATTAAAAATTACCAGAATTAGAATTATAATTTTCTTAAGAATTGACTTTTGGTCGTTGTTAAGCAATGTTGTATATTGTAGAATTTAATGTAATAAACTTGTTCTTGTCGCTACGTTTTTGGTTATTATCGACCCGGTATAATGTGTAAATTTCAACCCTCAAATAAAATGCTTAGACCATAGAAAATCTACGTGAAATAAGGATTCCAAATCCGCAAAAATCATCAAGAACCGTCAATCCAATGTCAAGTTATAGCATTTTAAAGATTTCGGTATCCAAATTTTATGTTGAGTAGTGTGTACAAGGCCTAGGGGCCTTAATCCAAAAACTGACAAAACCGTCTAGAGATATTGATGTTACCTTAGTAAGGAACCATATTGCAACGACCAAAAAAATTTTTTGCGGAAATTTCACTCATACAAACTTTTTGATTTTTTGCATGACTTCATTGATCACCCCGTATATAATAAACTTATGGTCCTACGATAAATATACGTCATGCAGCTTAATCCTAAAAAAACTAGCTCTTAAAATTTGCAAGCCGCGTTCAAAAATTTGCATTCCTGTTGAAATTATTGAACTTTAAATTTTGCCTAAAAGTCTCTATGTGTAAGTTCGAGTGGCCAGCAGTTTAGTATGGACTAAAAAGAAAATAATAAAAATAAACAGATGTTGATCAATATATGTAAAGGCTTGTCGCAAGGTAAAAATATTATAATGAAGCTGTCACAACAAGCTTTTAAGTATATTGATCAACATCTGTTTATTTTTATTATTCTTCTTTTTAGTCCACTTTTAAACAAAAGCTTGATTTATTTTTTTTTTTTTAATTATGTTTATTATAATAATATTAAAGATCTATGAAATCTAAATCTAACCTGACTTATGTTTTAATATATTATCTGCGAAAGCAAATAATACTCAATAAAGAATTTGAATTTGAAAAAGATGGCGTAAATTGACTGGGTGAAAAACAAGTATTTTGTGTTGTTATGTAGAATAAAAAATAAAGTAATTTGTAAAAATATTAATTCATCAATATGTTTTTTAATGAATTTCTTAAACTGACAGAACGAATCACTCTTTGATGTTCCAGAAATAAACGAAGCGTGTAATGAACAATTATAAATAAGTTTTAGGAAATATTTCGTATAAGGCTTTAAAGTGAGATTTAAAAAATGCCGGTGGCGTTTTCACATTTTAGTATACCTATTACTCTCATGAGAAATTTATTTTGCGTGTTTTCAGTACATAAAGGGACATTAGAGAGGCTTATATATTTAATTGAATAAATAACTATAAGCAGCTACAGTAGGAAACAGATTTATATACCGACCGTTTATTTTATCCGGGTGACTGCAGGAATCTCGGAAATGGTAAAACCTACGTCAGTTAAATGGGAAAAAAGTTTCGGAATAGAATTCTCAACTCACAACCACTTTTAAATACTTTAAAAAACCGTGTTTTATTAAATTGGAACTTGTGCTGTTTTTCTTACTATTCTAAAGCGGAATTAATTGTACTTTTTTGTTGTTATTTTAAACCATAAGGAAAATGTATGAATGTGCATAGGAACATAATTAATTATAATATACATATTCATTTCCATTTTGTTTAAGAAACAACGCATTAGATAAAGATACGAAATAAAAATAAGGTTTCATCACTTACTTTATTTATTTTGGTATATTTATCTATACAGGGTGTCCCCGGATGGAGTTACCTATGCCAGAAAGGGACCTAACTTTTAGTTTTTTGACTAAAACTCATTCTTTACAAAAAAATTATCGTTAAAAAATAAGGTTTCGTATTTAATGAAAATTTTATTTGGAAAAGTTGCTTATAATTACTATCTTAGTAATAATTCAATATTTTTGAAAATATTTTATTTCTTGAAAGCAAAATATTTTAAATGTTTTAATTAACAAGAATTTAATTAACAACTAAATATTTCGGTTAACAGTATCTATTCGATAATTATTAAATTATTTTTTCAGTTAAAATTTCATGGCGCTAGATCAGGGTACTGAGCCGGCCAGAAAATAGGCTCCTATCTGCCTATCCAATTTTGAGTAAAACGGCTATAAACCCAACACATACAGATGAGGCATTGAAACAAAAGTCGACTTAATTTGCATTTTGGCTTAAGACTAAGAAAGCATAATTAACTTTTCCAAATAGAATTTTGATTAAAAATGAAAAATAGAGCTAGTTTATGCTGAGGTAAAAATTATTATTTTTGAACGATAGATGCATTTTATACTTTTTTGTCAAGAGTGAGTATTTGTCAAAATAAGAATTAAGCTCCATTTCAGTGGCGGCCCGCCAGGGATGGCAGGGTAGGCAGTGCCCACCTAATTATCTAAGAGCGCCAAGGCCAAGCGGCAAATAGTCATAAAATGTTGCCGTTAATTAATTTTAATATAAAAATTATAAAATTAAAAAGTTCGTTTTATTTATCATAATATTCTCAATATTTTACTACTCCGCCAAGTTCACATACGAATCCGCTTAATCTTACCATTAGTAACCAGGGTGGGCAGTGGACACTGAAATTGTGTTATACTATGTCTACGAATATGTTGGTCATTTCTTTAGATCTGACGCCTGGAACATATCAAAACGGGACGTATGTCTTTAGGTGATTTATATCTAGGGAGGGCATGCCACGCCTAAAAAAACTTAATAAACTTATGAATAATGAATACTGAACTTTGAATTATTGAATGTGATGCAGATTAAGACAAATAGGATCTATCCAATTCCATCAGTTTGCATATCTGCTATATCTACAGAAAATGTGTCGGAGTGTAATGATATTTGGCATGTAGATGATATTATTTCCAATGAAGAAACATCCTGTACTTTTGGTAAAAATATACAGAGTGACTAAAACACTAAAGTAAATACTTTAAATTAAAAAAATATAAGACGGCGTTATTCTCCTACAGCAATATCTAGTGACTGCAGCATAATCATTTTATAACTATAATCCGACATACGACGATAGAAAGGTGGGGATTATTCAAATAGATAGTATTCATCGGGATAACATGACTCGCCACGGTTGAAGGGAGTTAAAGCTTGAAACTTATATCAAAGTGTAGATGGTAAAGAGCTCTATTTAAATATATATTAAACCCATTAGCAAACCATACTTTCTTTTTTTTATGCAATTACCACCCTCAACGAGTTTAAGCATAGGCATTACACCAAATAATAGCCGAATTCCTCCACCAACAGAAAAAAGTAGGTTGCCATCCCTTACATTGATCGGAATATTTGGCAACCTAAAGTTGAGTTGCTCCCGCCGCACAATGGGCTAGAATCCCAAAATCCTGGCGAAAAATCGAAACACCAAGTTCGTTATATTTTGTTTTAATTCACATAGTTTTGTAAAGCAGGGTTTCCTGCGTGTAAGACTGAAAGACAGCTAACTAGGTTTTCTACCTGCCATTGTACCTTAGTCGGAACGTGCTTAACGGTACGAGAATTGGTCACGTAATACTTTACGTGCGTATGTCGTCAATTTTTGTTATCACAGGGTGTGCTTTTGCCTAAGGAAAATGGAGGCTACTCCTGACGGTGTGTAAAATATTATCTCTGCATTGAAATTCAATATTTTTTATTTCTTATTATGGAAAATAAATGTTAACTATACGCTGGTAATACAAGCGCGCGTGTTAAGGTAGCAAAACAAAAGTATGAAAATAGTTTGTATGTACCTATTAGAGCAGTTACTCTTATTCACAATTTAGCATATGGGAATGTTTATGGAATAAGAAATTCATAAAAATTAGCTGCTGGAAACTGCTTATTTCAGTGAAATATGCAAAAATATAAAGACGACGCGTTCTCGGAGCAATTCCAATTGTGCCTGCATCACAGCAGGTATTCATTCCCGATACAACAGTAAGTCCCAACCAAGGGGGATAATGTATATACCTGGTGTACATAGAGTGTCTCAATTTTTCGTGAAATGTATTTCAGAATCAGGGAAGAGTGAATTCATCATGAAATGCATAAGCTCATCTCATACATGCCGGAAGAAGCAGGACGAGAAGGTATTTTAAAAATATTTTCCTTATAAATACCTAAGTGCAATCAACACGTCAGCCAAGTTTGAAAAATTCGTGCAGTATTTATATTTTCAACCCTTATAACTCACCCCCAGGGGTTGATAATGCTTTTCTTATTTTTCTCATAGAAATTTAATTATCAAACGTACGTAAACTGAGTTTCAAACATATCGAAGGTTGTTTATACCAGTAACCCCTATGTTTCACCCCCAGAGGGTGTCAATTTTTTAAATTATCTTTCCCTTAATAACCCATGCACAATAAGTACATTTGCAGAGTTTCAGAATTTTGGCCAGAATTTAGGGTTCTAGTCCATTGTGCGCCGCACAGTGGTACGAAGCTCCACAGCGCCACCAAAATCAGTCTACAGTTCTTCAAGTTACAGTTATCAGAAACTTTTTTAAATGGTCGCTTTGAAATTCTCCATAAATCTGTCAAGCCGGATTTTTTATTTTTAGCTATAACTTTTTATAATTATTTTGATCTAAAATTGAATTTCTACTAAAACGTATCCTTTCTTTTATGAGAATCAGTCTATTGGTCACAAATATATAAAGATTCGCACAATTTTAGTTTTAAATCTTTACTTTACAAATACACATAATCGATCTGTCAAAACAGATTTTTTATTTCCTTTTTTTATTCTTAACAGCTGCCAAAATCGCTGTCAAATTAAAAAATATGCAAGTATGTCTTTAGTGATTTTGAAAATGTGTATTTTCATATTAGATATAAAATGTCTTAAAACTTACAAGTTCCATAATTGATATTAAAATAAAGTTTTCACTTTTGGCAGCTGTCAAAATTCCTCTGAACATGGAAATGCCATTAAATAATTATTTCAGCAAATTAATGTACTAAACAGACATTGCTCTATAGGTTTTGGAAGTACTGTGTATGAAATTGATGTCAAGAAAATATTCTGTAAGTTTGAAGCTGCCTAAATTGCTGACAAATTGAAAATATGCAAGTGTGTCTTTCATTATTTGGAAAATAATGTGAATTTCCATACTAGAGATATAAAGTGCTTTGAAAGCCAGTAATTTCATAACCTATACTAAAATACACACATGGGCAATGGACACATATCCAGTATGCTAGTATATTAGAATTAATTCTTCTTCCAATATTTCAGCACTGCAAGGACTTCAGGGTGAGAGTCAAGTCACAATATTTTGACTTGTCCTATATCATTATAATGATCAATTGGATTAATAAATGGTTATTCTATACTATTTATTATTTAATATTAATGAAATCAGTAGTTTTATGGCGTTGTCTCCTTCAATAAGCAACGGCCTGCTACGTTAAAGTAATGGTATAGATTATTCGTTTAAGATATTCTGTAATAATTTGCGTGAACTATTTTGCGAGAGTAATTCCAAAGTCTCTACCGCACATAATGAAGCCAAACTTTCGTACAACTAAATATAAACAGTTTCATTCCGAAATTGTTCATTGTTCTACAGAAAAGTTTGCTGTTAGAATGTATACAATCAACATATTTCAATAACACTGACTTATATTCCATGGAAATTTTTAAAATTTAATAATATGTATGTAATTTACCACTGTTTATATTAGAATACATTATTAGTACTGTAATGTGCAATTATTACCATCAGCTAGACTGTACATGACAAATATCTACTGTCACGCAACTGTAATATGTATACATAAAACGGACGATATTTATCTATTTATATATTAAACTGTAACATTGTAACGGATGGTAAAATATGGTGAAACACAGCGAAGCAGAATGTAATGTGATAATGATTATTTTTTAATTATTCTATCATAATTGTATCTATGGCACACGAGAAAAACAGTACAATATACATAATATATATTTTCAGGATTGCGTCTTTCTCGAAATTCTTTTATAAAACTACGCCCATTGGCATAAAGGATTACCTCCCTATTTTTCGCTAATACCCAACAAAAAAATGATTGGTGTCTATTTCTTGGCAATGAATGAATAGCAACATTTGCTCAAATCCTTAAAACAGTCTGTCGCAGAGCTTTGTCTTGAGGCCACTACTGTTCATCATTTATATCAATATGTTATTGCTTGTCTTCTTAGCTAAATTGTTTCTTTTGCAGATGGTACAACATTAAAACTGAGGAGAACACGTATAGGGTGTCAATACATATAGAGGTCAGGGTATATGACCGATACTACTCATAATTATTTTGGTAGTGTTAACTCCTAGTTAATGGCATCTATTATATACGTTCACATACAGTTTTAATAGTCATATTTTTAGTTATATTGCGAACAGAAATGCGTTTTTTTAAATATATTTTTAACGGCGAGGCAGTTTAACATCGATTAGGATGTAACCTTGAGCAGACACCTTCCCGTAGCATCCCTGATAAGCCACCTACCACTAATAAGCTTATTGTCGAAAAAGGCGAGTAGCTTTTGAAATTCATCTTCAACTTAAGTCTGTTGCTTGTAAAGTTTTATTGAACCCTTTTTGTAATAATTTTCATAGAGGCCTTGTTGTTAAAATTATTTCCTAAGTCAGTTTTAATTGTATGTTTGTCGATCTCTCAAAGCCCTTCGACACAGTAAGTCACACTAAACTTCTGGAAACAGTTGAAAATATATATTTCAGAGGAACGCCATATGCACTAATGCGAAGTTACCTAACAGATAGACAGCAATGCACCAATATCAACGGTATACTCAGCAACACGCAAATAGTTAAATATGGAGTTCCACAAGGCACCGTACTGGGACCTATACTATTTAATATATACCTAAACGATTTATTTAATATTAAGTTGGATGGTGATATAACAAGTTTTGTTGATGACACCGCAATACTATATAGTGCTCCGAACTGGAACGTCTTAAGACAAACAATAGAAAATGATCTACCAAACATGTTGCGTGGTTCAATGTTCACCTGTTGACAGTTAACTACAGCAAGACTTGTTACATTCCTTTCTCATCCTACAACAAGTAGACCATTCTGCAATTTCATACTTTTTCCATTGAGAAGTAAATTGTTTATTTAATTGTTGGGTGTAATATGAAGTGGGAGTAATTGACGTTGTATCCATTCCTCAACATTGTCACACTTCATGTTATGATGATAATCCATACTTTTATTGATATTAGAAAAAAAATAAGCTTGCTCCCGGAATAAAGCCATCTGATGTTCCAACGTGCAAAATAATAAACCGTTTTCCTACAGTTGATTTTTCCTGTTTGGCGCTTTTTGTTGATAAATCTTGCCATTATTTTCGAACACTTCCATTGGCAAATACTCATGTTTCATCTATAAATACAATCTTTCGAAGGTTATTGCTATAGTTTTCCATATATTTTTTAAAAATAGAACCATTTGCTGAACTATTCGTATTTGTTTACATAAATAGCGACGGTTACAATCTTTTTTATACCTAAATCCACAAACTTTTAATAGTTTTAAGAGACTTACCTTAAGTTTATGATTCCCTTATTCTTCAGCGTTTCCTTCAACGCAACTAGTGTAAAATGGGTTTTCGATTCATAAAAATTATAAATTATATCCCTTATCTGCATTTTAACACCTTCACATACATCCAAAGTTTTTAGTTTCTTTCCAATTCTTTTTTTTGCCAAGGATACATTATTAATTTTTTTGTACTTAATTCTGCCAACTGTACTCAGACTTATGTTTAAAACTGCAGAAACTCTTTTTTATTGGTTTAAATATAGATAAACCACACCCATATCATCAGGTGATAGAAACGAGACGTTAAAAATGCCCCAGAAGCATTTCGTTGGCATACTGCGCCTCCACAGAATTGTGGGTTCAACTAGGTATTTATTTGACAAGAAATAAATACGAAAAGTTGAAGGTGTATTCTATGTAATGTATAATAAATAAAAAATAAAGGACGCTGATATTCGTGTGACAATCGAATAAATAATCAGGCAGCGCTAAACGTAAGAAAGTCGATGTTATTAGAGATAAAGACGCGTTTTTGGGAAAAATGAAGTTTTAACAAAATTCGGGGCACGGTTTAATAAAATAAACATTTTAGAAGGAAAATTATTAACTTTTAATAGAGCTTAATCAAATAAAAAAAGTAGATGTGAGGATAGAACTCGCAACCACCCCATTTGCATTTATTGCTGCTCGAGTAACTTACAGATTGAACTACGCGATCCTATGTTGATACTATTTTGAAACGTGTAATATGTGCGCACTAGAAAATTGTAGGACTTGTAGTGGTTTGACATTGTTCGTTTGACGGATGAATATCCACTATTCACCACTAAAAATAACTTAAACATTTCATATAAAGACGTTTTTCATATTTAGAGTGGTGTTAGTTCACGAAAATAAATAATATTCGTCGTCAAATTACATAGTTTGAGAATCGCTAAGCTTATGACTATGTTTCTCACTCCTCAGTGTACAATTCATATTTCCGTCTCAAGGGAAGTGGGAAAGAATCTTGGTAGATATACATTGACAATGTCCTTTAGGCTATTACTTTAAGTTTGTGTGCAAGAGATAGTGAAAACGTATGCGCAGTATTAATTCATACATCAGTCATTTTAAACTAGACCCGACTCTAACGTAAACTATTCTTTCAAGATTATATCGTCAAGTGCACACCTTATGATCGAATTTGTGACTCTTGATTACGGATTAAAAACAAACGTTTTCAACTTGTCTTATACTCACGAAAGTTTGATATGAAAGTTTACTTAGTGATTCAGTCTACCTCCCTACCTTGCTATCTAAAGATGTAGACCTCACTACATATATATTTACCTATGTAGATTTTTATTATTCACGATTGTTTGTCTGTCTGTCTTAATGACCGTCATTCTACACATGTTGCGATAACTACAGTAATTAAAACCTACAAGGTACTTTAGTGAACCTAGAAACTTAAAATTTGAGCTAGGACATACCTAAAGGCAAAAATTCTAGGGAAAAGAGAGCAACCATTAATCGAAATTAGTTTCCTCACAAACGAACGACTTTCTTAGCAGTCTCCTTTCATATAATGCTAATTAAAATAAGGTTAAGGAAGAGGGAAATTGGAGGGCGATAAAGGAAGAGGGAGGAATTTCCTTTATAAACTCGATGGAAATTTGTTGATACAAATATACAGTCGTATGTAAACTAGTTAAGTCTAAATCTTTCGATTCTAAATGCATTTCAAGGGTACTTATGTTCTTTATACTCATTTATGATGAAGTATTTTCTTCAGTAATATTAATTAGACAGTAAACTCTCTAGAAACGTTTCATAAGGTCTCATTAAAAATTAAGTATTAACTGTACGCCAAAACATAAATTGCTCATTTTATGCACGATTTCGGGACGCTTAAATATTTCAATAAAGCTTTTATATTTTTAAAGTATCTAGTTATTAATGACTTACTATTAATTACTTGAATTTATTAAAAATAAACTTAACGTAGGAACATTCCTAACAAAATTGCTTGCATTAAAAAGATATGTCAACTCAAATAAATTCAAATATTACCAAGAGATATGTTAAAATTACTCTATACATTGACGTAACTAGAACAACTTAATTTTAATTGAAAGGTTTCGTGATTTTTTCCAAAATATACATATATGTATATTATTATACCCAAATTGGCACTAACACTTTCGGGTTAGCAGGAATTAATTTTTGAGACAGCAGGTATACATGACTTCAAAGTCACTCCTCTTTTTCGTTCGATTGCATCAACGAGTGGGCAAGTACCGAACTAAACAAACCAAGTCAGCCTACCTGCCAACACATGGCGAGACTGGTACCATTTGGTTAATTTTAAATACTATTCTAAATTATGAATAATTCTCTTTCTAAAAGTTTAAACAACAGTAACTACATTATTTAGTTCTACATAACATTTTACAGGACGCAAGTTCCATATGCATAATTCCATAAATTCGGAATGCCAATAAGAAAGGTTCGCTCTTTGTCATTTACGAAACCTAGTAGGTTGGCAACAAGGCCACTACGTGTAAATTGTCAAATTATCTGCGTGAACGCAAATCAGGAAATAGTTTTTACGTGTTTCTAAATCTATAAATAGCGACGAACGGAAGAAATCATCCTCTATTGCTCCTGAAAGTTAAGGTGAACATAACTTGCTTGGTGTATTAAGTCAATAGCGACTTTGGCGAATCGATAATATAAATACCTAGCCGTTCCTTGGTTTTGTCTGTTGCTTTTGTTCTTTTTGAATTTTGTGCCACTTATGTTAAGATTCATTTTATTGACTTCGTTCAAGTCGTTAGTACTTGATTACGTAAGACACTACTTCTCGTTCGTGCTTTTTGTGTTACTTTTTGGATTTTGGACCAAGTTTTTCTTTTCGTTTTCTTTATTGATTACGTTAATTCACAGTTTAGTGTGGTGTTTTAAAACGCAGATTTTGGACATTATGGAAGATTACACTTATCTAGAGCTCGCGGATATGCACTCGGTGTATGGAGAAAGTGGTGGAAATGCAGCTGGTACGGAGAACACGCGGCAAATGAGGATTTGAGTGTTGAGCAGAATTGGAGTGTTTAATTTTAAAAATATGCACTATTGGGCAAACGAAAGTCCACGTGTAATAAGAAGGGCACATTTTCAACGACGGTTCGGCGTTAATTTGTGGGCAGGAATTTGTGGTAATGTAATAATTGGACCTATACAATTACCCGCTAGATTAAATGGTGATGTATACTTAAATTTTTTGCAACAAACATTGCCAAATTTGCTGGAAAATGTACCCTTGGCTACGCGCAGAAGAATGTGGTATTTTCACGATGGCGCGCCAGTCCATTTTAGTCTGGCTGTTCGAAATTTTTTGAACAGAAAGTTTCCTCGATGATGGATTGGACGTGGCGGACAGGTACCATGGCCTGCTAGATCGCCCGACTTAAATCAGATGGACTTTCATTTTTGGGGGCATTTTAAATCTGCGGTTTACCGTGACCCAATTGACACTTTAGAACAATTGGAACGACATATTTTAATGTGCATAGAAACCATAAAAATGATCCTAATTCACCAAATGTATTGAACGGAGTGCGTATGTCCTTAGGTCGACGTGCCGAAATGTATATACGTGGAGATGGAGGTCATTTCGAACAATTATTGTGAAAAATTCAAAAGAATTGTTCAGTTATTGGGTGTTACCTATGGGCATTAAAGGTGTGATTATTTTTATTATTTTCATTGGTTTCTCCACTCCGTGTCGGTTTGCTGCCGGGACTCAACAAGAGTCCTAAGGCTTCTCCCCTTCTACGTTATTGTTCTTCGAAGTATATTTGCGGACCCCAACAGCGCGATCTTCTGTACTTCGTAAGCGCTTGGTGTTCTCGGAATCTGCTCTAGATGTTTGTGAAACCCTTTCTAAATGGTTCCCTGCGTTCCCATTATCGGTGGCATGATTTTGGCTTTCACGTTCCACATCCGTTGTACCTCTATCTGCAGATCCTTGTACTTGGACATCTTCTCGGCTTCCTTGACCGTGATGCTTTGGTCATCAGGGATGGCGACGTCGATGAGCAGACATATCCTCTCCGCCCTGTTGTGGACCACTATGTCAGGCCGGTGGGCGCTAAAGGTCCGGTCTGTTCTGATGCTGTGGCCCCACATGAGGGTGGAGTCTTGGGTGTGGATGACTGGTTGAAGTTCGTGCTTATACCACTTCGTTGACACTTCAGTACCTAGTTCCTTGCAAACTGACCAGTCGATGTAGCTAGCTACCTTGTTGTACCGGTGTATGTATTCGGTAGCAGTAAGCATAGTGTATCCAGATAGGATATGGCTGATGGTTTCTTCCTTGGTGCCGCATACTCTACACTTGCTGTCGACTCGCATGCCCATAATTTGGTGATATCTTGTGTTCAGTGCCTGGTCCTGGGCAGCGATGACTAGGCTCTCGGTCTCTGTCTTCAGATTAGAGCTACGCAGCCATGCTATACTGGCTTCTTTATCCACATAGCTCTTGTCGAGGTGTTTGAGGAACTGTCCATGCAGTGGCTTGTTCTTGACCAGCTCATTTTTTTGTTTCTCTATGTGGTCTTTCAGTGTTCTAGAATTTCTTGCCGCATTGTCAGTTCTGGTGTTGACCTCCGGCAACTGAGCTCGCGGTAGATATTGGATGCGGATGTTGGTCGCAATACTGGTCAGGGAGTATTTGGCCTTGCTGGCTTCATGCCCTCTGACCATTTCCATGAATTTGTCTCTACCTTGTTCGACGTAGTTGCTCAGTCCAACGATGGCGATGCCATATGCGGCCTCGGGTTCTATTAATCCACGACCACCATTCCTCCGTTTGATGTACAGCCTATCCACATCGTCTTTTGGGTGGTGACTACCATGCATTGTGAGCATTTTACGGGGTCTTCTGTCCATATCTTTGATCTCTTCTCTTCTCCAATCTACTATGCCGAAGCTGTACGTTGGGACAGGTACTGCAAGACTGTTAATAGCGCTGATCTTGTTCTTGTAGTTGAGCTTTGTCTTGAGTATCAGTCGTACCCGACGGAAATATTCCTTCTTGACTTTGATCTTCATTTGGTCGTGCTGAATGTCGTCGTTCTCGTCCACACCTAGGTACTTGTACACATCGTCCTGCTGCAAGTTCTTGATGTTCGTGCCATCACTGCTGCTTTTTTTCCCACCTTTGAAGGCGACGGTAGCGCACTTGTCCAGGCCAAACTCCATTTTGATATCATCACTGAATCTCTTAATAATGTGCGTGGTCTGTCTTATCTTCTCCTCGCTTCTCCCGAAGGTCTTAAGATCGTCCATATAGAACAGATGGCTGACTTTGTTCTCTTCTTTTATCTCGTATCGCAGTCCCTGTCTGTTGATCATATTCGACATATTATTATTATTGTTTTTTTTTCGGTTTCCCGACGCTGGACAGTCTTGCCGTGGCCTCCGACATCACACGGAAAGAGCGCCAGCAAAATATCCACAGCCACTCCCCACATCCCGCGGGGTTAGTGAATTCCAGAATCATGTGCTCTAAGTAGGCGAAGGGACCCCAAGATGACTGCCTTCTGCATTTGGCCTGCCAACCAATCAGCAGATTTCTGACAGGCCGGTATGATCTTCAATCCTGAGAGCAGCGTAGGCTTCATACCTCCGAGTACACCGATTATGAGGACAACCATCTTGACCGAGTAGCCTGGGTACAGCACTTGGAGCTCGTACCGGAGATCACGGCATTTGGTCCGTTTCTCCTCCTCTTTCAAAGCGATGTTTGGCTCAGTAGGTGTCGAGAACTCGATCACAAACATCGCCTTCTTTTGATGGTTGAGGAGAACCATGTCAGGCTTGTTGGCTTGAATTAGCCTGACTGTTGGAAACGAGTAGTTCCAATAAATTCGGCACCTCTCGTTTTCGACAACGGACTCGATGTCTCCGGGGACGTAAGGCAGCACTGGTGTTTGGTCTATCCCGTACGAGTGCCGTAGATGATAGTACATCACCCGTAATACTGCGTTATGACGTAGGCCGAATCGCATACACCGGATATGCAGAAAGTAAATGCATGAGCGACTCCGGGGCTTGATGGCAGGTCCTACAGTTTATATCAGGAACTTCTACACCCATTACGCGGCTTTGATAGACCAACGTGTTAATTACACCATCATCGCAGACCAATGAACCCCTCGGTCTCCGACTTTAGCCCGGCTGACCTTAAAAAGGCAAATGTCAACCTAGTCGATAAACCCAGTGTTTATATGTTCTTACAGTATACACCGTGGATGGGCTTATCGACATGCTGCCTAAACAGACGTTCCTGCTCGGCAGCTTTTATTTGGGTCTTCAGACGAGTCGGCTGTAGTTCAGTGACCGACTCTGGATCTGCACCGCGCCGGCCTCCTCGCCTGTCGTCGAATACGAGACCAATCCTGCACCCACCCCTGCATTTTCGTGATCTCTCACTAATTGCAGGAGCGGGTCTGAGCTCCTAAGGACATTACATGCCATGCTCAGTGTTACTCTGCCATGCATACACTCCAACCCCAAGAGCCCTCTGCCCCCCCGATTTCGTGGGAGGTACGCACGAGGGACGGACGATCTAGGATGAATGCTCCTATGGGTATTCATCATCTCGCGGGTACCTCTGACCAATTGGCGCAGCTCATTTGACTACTCCAAGGGAGTAGAGCAGAACAGGAACGGCAAGTAAATTAGTGGCAGATACATTGTTTTTCCCCGAAAGTTCTGATGGCCAAATTTTTCGGAGTAGGCCTCTGTACTTACCGCGGAGAGATTCTTTCACTTGTTGCACATCCTGGATGTGATGTTGCTCCACACCCAGGTATGTGTAGGTCTCCCCGGCATCCAGATGCCTGAGGATGCTTCCGTTTGCGAGCTGCGTGTCTTCAGCAAAGTCCCCGCATCGTCCTCTCTCGAGATGGACGAGCGCGCACTTGTCCAATCTGAACTCCATGTCAATAGCCCGCGTGTACTCTCCTCTACCACCCTAAGAGCATTCTGAAGTTCACGCTCTCCGAAGGCATACAGTTTCAGGTCATCCATATAAAATAGATGGGTGACCTTATGCCTCCGGTTGCTGGGTGGTCCACAATGGTACCCGCGAGTTTGGCGGAGTTCAACAGACAACGGCAGCAGTGAGATGCAGAAGAGGAGGGGACTCAGAGAATCTCCCTGGTAAACTCCTCTCCTGAATGCCACCTGCTCTGTCGTAACCCGCTTTGCACCGGATGTTAAGGTGAAGCGGGTCCTCCAGAGTGGCAGCAATTGTTCTATGTATTTCACTAGTGGTTCTGCTACCGCAAGACATCTGAGCAAATGCAACAATAATTCGTGTGCGTTGTGTTAAGTGCCTTAATATAGTCAATCCAGGCCATAAATAGATTCCGCTTGTACTGCACAATATCCTGTGTAATACAGCGGTCTATCAGCAGGCTGTCTTTGCAATCTGCCATGCCCTTCTTGGCGCCACGCTGCTCGTAAATCTGTTGGAAGACCGGATCAACTTGCCGTAGTGTCCTAGCATACAAGATACGTGTAAATATCTTGTAGCAGGGGTTCAGACAAGTGATCGGCCTATAATTCCTTGGATCGGACAGATCTCCCTTTTTGGGGATTAGCACGGTACGTTCCTCGACAAACCAGTTCGGAATCTGCCATGTGTTGAAAACTCGGGCCAGATTATTATTATTATTACTATTTTTTTTTCGCGTTAGCGATGCTGGACAGTTCTCCCGTGTCTCCGATATTCTCACGGGGGAAGCGCCAGCGAATTATCTACAGCCACTCCCCACATCCCGCAGGGTTAGTGGTTGTAGATTCCAGAATCGTGTGCCCTAAGTAGACGCAGGGACTCCAAGACGACTGCCTTCTGCATTTGGCCTGCCAACCATTCGGCTGATTTTTGGCAGGCCGGTATGGTCTTCAATGCTGAGAGCAGCGTAGGCCTCATCCCACCGAGAACGTAGATTATCAGGACGACTATCTTGACCAAGTAGTCTGGGTATAGCGCTTGGAGCTCATACCGGACATCTCGGTATTTAGTCCGTTTCTCCTCCTCCTTCAAGGTGATATTTGTCTCGGCAGATGCCGAGAACTCGATGACATACATCACTTTGGTCTGGTGGTCGAGGAGGACTATGCCAGGCTTGTTGGCTTGAATCAGCCTGACGGTCGGGAACCAGTAGTTCCAATAAATTCGGCACTTCTCGTTCTCGACAACGGACTCGATCTCTCCGGGAACATAAGGCAGAACTGGTGTTCGGTCTATCTCGTACGAGTGCCGAAGATGGTAATACAGCACTCGCAAAGCCGCGTTATGTCTGTGGATGTAGGCCGAAGTCGCGTAAATCAGACATGCAGATAGTAAATGCATGAGCGACTCCGGCGCCTGATGGCAGGTCTTACAATTTAGGTCGGGGATCTCTACACCCATAACATGACTGCGGTAGACCAAGGTGTTAATAACACCATCTTGGCAGGCCACAATGTATCCCTTGGTCTCCGACTTTAGCCCTGGTGGCCTCAGGAATGCGAAGGTCAGCTTTGTCGATAAATCCAGTGTCTCTATGTTGTTTTAGAACACTCCATGCATGGGTTTATCGACGTGCTGCCTGAACAGATTTCTCTGCTCGGCAGCTTTAATTTGGGTTGTCAGGCGATTTGACGGAAGCTCAGTTACTGACTGTGCATCAGCACCTCGCCTGCCTCTTCGCCTGAAGTCGAAAACGAGACCGAGATCATCTGCGGCCCTGCGTGCTGCCTTAAATAAAAATCCGCCCACTCCTACGGTTTTATGATCTCTCACTAACCGCAGGAGTGGATCTGAGCTCCTCAAGATGTTACACGCCATACTCAGCGCTACTCTGCCATGCATGCACTTCAGGCTCAAGAGTCCTCTGCCCCCCCGTTGACGTGGGAGGTAGAGGTAGAGCAGTATCGGAACGGCAAGTGTATTAGTCGCAGACACCTTGTTTTTTCCCGAAAGTTCGGACGACCAAATCTTTCGGAGTCGGTGTCTGTACTTGCCGCGGAGTGTGTCCTTAATTTGTTTTACATCCTGGATGTGATGTTGTTGCACATCCAAGTACGTGTGGGTCTCTCTGGCATCCAGATGTCTTAGGATGCTTTCGTCTGCCAGCTGCGCATCTTCAGGGAATAACCCGTATCGTCCTCTCTGGAGGTGGACGACTGCACATTTGTCCAACCCAAATTCCATACCAATAGCCCGAGCAATACAGCGGTCTATCAATAGGTTCTCTTTGCAGCCTGCCACACCTTTTTTACTGCCTCGCTGCTCGTGTATCTCTAGGAATACAGGCTCAACTGACCTCAAAGTCCCGGCGTACAAGATACGTGTAAATAACTTGTAGCAGGAATTGAGGCAAGTGATCAGTCTGTAGTTTTTCGGGTTGGACAGGTCCCCCTTTTTGGGGACCAGTACAGTTCGCCCTTCGGCAAACCAGTCCGGAATCTGCTGCCCCTCGTTCAACCACGAGTTGAAAACTCGATCCAGGCGGCGGTGGGTGGAAGGAAATTTCTTCCACCACCAGTTGTTTATGCCATCTGGGCCCGGAGCAGCGAAGTTCTTAGTGCCAACAAGCGCGTTGGACTTCGGTACTGATCGCCGGGCACACTTCGTCTTGCCCTTCTAAAAGTATGTGACAGAGGGCCTCGAAGTGTGCTATCGCTGGAGTGTCATTGTCAAATGGACTCGTAGTCTCGCAGATTCCTTTCCAGAAGGCTTCGACATTCTCAACAGACGGCGGATTTTCGACAACATGCTGTGGCTCTTGGAACAGACGAGAGGGGCTTGTTTGGAACAGATGGTTTTGTTCCATGATCCGCGCTCGTCTGACCAAAGATTTTTTAATGACCTTAAGTGCTCGAATCCTATCTAGACAGTGCTGCTTGATCGTCTGCAGCACTGTCCGCACTGTGGTGTTGTCGTCTGAACCCGGCAACTATACGCCGGATTTTCGGCGTAAAAGGCGTAGCAGCCGTTATATACTCTACCACACTCTGGATTTGAGACGCGTGTTGTCTCGCCGATTTAATTTTCGCCTCGATTTTTTGTACGCGCCGCTTAGTCTTCTCGACCTTGTCCAACACGCTTGCCAGGCGTTGCTGGGGGACGAGTTGTCTGACGGCAGCGTACATGGCATTGTTGATCTGCCATTGGCATCTTCTGGAAGTTCCTCATCGATTAACGAATCCATTCTTGCCAGGTCTTGTGGGTTTGGGTTAAGCCTGGTGTTAAGGCTAACCCTCGGCCTGAGGGTGACATCGTCGTACTCCACGGGATGTTCTGCGTCAACAGCTGGTTGCCGCGGTGGTAATGCGGCTGGTAGTTCTTCCTGCTGACGGGGTGCCCTTTGATAACCTGTTCTGCGCAGGAAGGATACTTGATCTCTCAGATGTTGTTGAGAGAAGGTGCGATACTCCGGGTGCATATCGCACCACAACCGGTGTAGTCGCGCCATGTACCCTCTGCGTTCAGGTTCGCTGCTCTCATAGTAGTCTAGCAAATCGTCCCGCAGTTTCCTTGTCCACCTAAAGCGTCCTTGTAAAATAGCCAGGTCGTCAGCGATGAGACCGTCCGGTAAGGCCCCTCCCACGTGTCTCCCACCCCTATCCGATTGGGGTCGATTGTGAGAAGGCTGATCTCTGTACTGGTCGAAAACCAGAGGCTTAAGTCCCCAGGATGGTTAGTCCTGGGAACCCACGTCCGACATTCGCCAGAGAGGGTTTCCCCTCTCTGCCCAGGATGCACCGCGACGGTCCGCATTTCTGCACCCCCAACAGTTATTATTATTATTATTATTATTATTTGTGATCTCGTCTTTCAACGAAGTAATTATTATTATTATTATTAGAACGACCTCACGATGTGCGTCGCATCAAGTATAACAGATTTCTGCATGTTTCGATATATATACTCCGGTATTCCAATTTCACAGAAGGATTTTTTCAATTTTTTGGGTATCAGTCCCATGGATGATAAGATTACTGGGATGATCTTGACGGTGCGCATGTTCCACTTCTGTGCTATCTCCCTCTTCAGGTCATTATATTTATCTACCTTTTCCGCGTGCTTGAGTTCCAAGTTATTGTTTTATGTATCTTATCTACAACCGTAATGTCAGGTTTATTGTGTCGGACTGTGATATCTGTTATTATTCCCTTGTCCCAGTATACTTTAGCATGCTCATTTTCTACTACAGGCGGCGGCATATAGGTATAGTATGGCCGTTCATCTTCAAGTAGGATCTTGATCATCCTAAGAATTTCCATGTACATTAACGCAGCTACCGTGCTGTGTCTGTCGAGATATTTAGTACTAGCTAGGGTCGGACAACTGGACAATATGTGTTCGATTGTTTCTTGGTGCTGGTTACACTTCCTGCAGTTGTCAGTTGTGATATCCTCTTTGATTATGTACTTTCTGTAGTTTCTGGTGTTCACTACCTGATTTTGTATACTGACCATGAGTCCTTCCGTCTCCGGGTACAGTTGGCCGCTCTTCAACAATTCTACCGAAGACCGGGTTTTGGAGATCATATAAAAATCTTCCATGGAGCTCCTTCGAACCCAACTTCTATATTTTTTCGTCAGTTGCTATAACTGGGAATGGTTGGTGTACTCTAGCGTCTAAGTTAAGTGTGTGTTAAGAGTTTAACCTAAGTCGGCCTGTACTATCATCCTACGTAGATCGGTGGTTCTGGAGTAAAAGTATTCTCTAAGGCTATCGATCTGTTGGTGGCATGCATTTACCACGTCTGTGATTCCTCTGCCTCCGTTCTCCCTGGGCAGCGTGACCCTTTCCATTGATGACCTTGGATGGTGCATCCTGACTCTTGTAGGCTCTGTTCTGATCTGTCAGTTAATTGCTTCCAGATCAGTGCCTGACCATTTTACAATGCCAAAGGAGTATTGTAGAACAGGGAGGGCATAGCTGTTGATTGCCTTTACTATATTTTTAGCGTTGAGCCTGGTTTTCAAGATGTTGCGAAGCCTTTTGCGAAATTGATCTCTTAGTATTTGTCTAATTTTCCCATGCTCAACCTTATTCGTTTGGAGGATTCCTAGATATTTATACGGATCATCAGACATAACATCGATGATAGTAGAGTCATCTAAGTGTACAGGCGGTGATTCTTTCAGCTTTACTCTTTCAATGGTGACCGTCTGGCATTTCTTGATACCAAAGGTCATACCAATATCTGAACTGAGTTCATGAGTCAGTTTCAATACAGACTCCAGCTGCTTTCTGTTCGCAGCATATATTTTTAGGTCATCCATATAGAAGAGGTGGCTGATTGCTCCTGTTTCTCTGCCTGATTTTATCGAAAATCCATATCTTCTTTCATTAAGGATTCGTGATATTGGGTTTAACGCTAGACAGAACCATATAGCAAATAGCGAGTCGCCCTGCAAGATGCCTCGCTTTATATCAATACGCTTAGTTTTAATAATGGTATCCGGTGTTCTGATACATAATTTTGTGGACCATTCCTTCATAGTGTGCTTCAAGAAAAGCCTTATGTTGGTATCGATGTTATATATTTCAAGAACTTTAATGAGCCAACTATGCGGCATAGAGTCAAACGCTTTCTGATAATCTATGTATGCCATATTGAGGTTTCTGTTCTTTTTCCTTGCTCGTTCCAGGACTACAGAGTCTATCGTTATCTGCTCTTTGCAACCCATTGCTCTTTTACCCTACCCTGCGCCCTTTCCGCTCTTCAGTTAAGATATTGTTGTGTTCCAGGTAAGTATAGGTTTTATCACATATTATGGCGGAGAGTATTTTATACAATGTTGAAAGGCAGGTAATTGGGCGGTATTGCGCAGGATCTTTCGTATTTTTATACTTAGGCAGGAGATAAGTAACTCCTTTCGTGAGGAACGTTGGCATTTTACTAGGGTTATTTATGACGGTGGTAAATTGTGATGCCAGGTAGACATGGGTATTCGAGAAACGTTTGTACCAGAAATTGTGAACTCCATAAACCGGCCGCTTTCCAGTTAGCCAGCTTCGAAATGATCCTTTTGAGATCCTTCTCAGTGAAATAAGTTGGCTCAATCTGTACGTGATAATTATTCTGGAATGCTTGTTGTATCCAGTGTGCGTCTTGCCTGTGCACGGTTTCATTAGCCCAGATATTAGACCAGAAGCGTTCCACCTTGCCCTTGTCCGGGGCTTGATAACAGCTGTTATCATCTTGTCCTAATTGTCTGTAAAAATCTCTTTCATTCCTTGTAAACTGTGTATTTTGCAGTTTACGTTGAAAACTTTCTTGACATCTCTTTATCCTCTTCGCAGAAGCTGCCAGTTTCCACTTCAGAGTATCTAGATAGTCTGCAATGAGTAGTTTTTTAAAAGTGAATTATTTATTATTTGTTTGCTTATAGTAATGAAACATTTTCTTTATAGGATTTTGCAAACAGTAGAAAGAAAAGCTATCTATGAGAACTAAAGGACAAACTATATATAAAAATATTAATGAAATCTTTGCATTCTTTCGATAACCTGACTTCTGGTTATGCTAACAAGTAAAATTCTGATTTGCCATTCTCATTTTAACACTAGCATCCAACCTAGTCCCCTACGGCTAAGCAGGCTAAACTAGTATCTACATGATCCCCTACGATATGTAAATAAATTAATTTCAGGCCTTTGTTCTCATTTTTAACTGAATTTACATATCGTAGGGGATCATGTAGATACTAGTTTAGCCTGCTTAGCCGTAGGGGACTAGGTTGGATGCTAGTGTTAAAATGAGAATGGCAAATCAGAATATTACTTGTTAGCATAACCAGAAGTCAGGTTATCGAAAGAATGCAAAGATTTCATTAATATTTTTATATATAGTTTTTCCTTTAGTTCTCATAGATAGCTTTTCTTTCTACTGTTTGCAAAATCCTATAAAGAAAATGTTTCGAGTAGCTTTTGTTGCCTTTCGTCTTTCCTTTCCAATTGGAGTTTAACGGGCAGGTGTTTAAGGAGCCTCTTATTTATTTTACCATTGGCTAACTGTGTTATTATTATTATTAGTATTCGCTGTCTTGTTTTAATCTGTTTATTATTCGTTACATTGATTTTCACAGAGACCAAAGACTCGATTTTTAGTTTTCGATACCTGATTGGGAAAAATTATGCGCTCAATTCGTTAAAAAAAAAATCGGATTTTTCCTAACTTAAAATACACAACTATTTTCTGTTATCGTATCTCGGACGTCTAACTGTTCGTTTTCCAATTTCATAAAATAATTACTAATTTCTTAAGCTTTTAACACAATGTTACAAATGTTAATAAACCACTTTTAAATGTTATAAATTCTTATAAACGACAATAAAAACTACAATAACTTTCTTCCAAATTAAAAAACACATGTAAACAAATCCTATTTAAACCCCTGCGGACATGCTATGCTTGTGGTGCCGAAAGAGAAGGAATTATTTACATTTTCATAATTAGTGGTATAAAAAGTTCGGTACAAGTAATCCTATCAGTCCCACACTTCTACCGGCGGTAACACAAGTCGAGTATTACAGTTTTTTATTATTTATAATGTTCGGAACTACATCCATTGACCCTGAAAAACAGTGGTTATCAAATGTTTCCTACCTTAACTTTAAATTTTTAAACCTAGGTCAGTTTTTTTCAAAGTTCCCCTAGAGAAAAAAGTCACATATGTTTTTTGTTTGTCTAGTCGGTCCCTATTACCAGTTTTTTTTATGACATGAAACTAATTACACCCTGTGTTTATTTTATAACAAGAATTAGTTCATAAGCGCCTATGTCGAGCATTAAAATAAGATATGTTAGGGAAATCGTATGTATAAAATAAAAGTATCGATGTGACATACAGACGTAGATTATTTATCAGGGAAGGAGGTTTAAGTTGATGGAAAATGATACTATCGAAAGTAGCAAGTTTTCATGAATGCATTTAATATATAAAAGAGAGGATAAGAGAGAGAAAGAGGTCGACAGAAGAAGGAACTCTTTGAAACATTGTATAATAAAGAAGAGTTGATAAGACTCACATTAAGATATACGAATTATCAGCGGAGGAAGAACCGAGTAAATTAATGTTTATGAAAAAGGGGTAGAGATAATGAAGAGGCCCCTTATAAACCTAAACATAACATAACACTTAAAATATATATAAACAACAGCAAAATATGAATTCGACACGAGAGATCATAATTTATATGGAACTGAAATGGAAATCTTCTAGATTTCTCACAAAGAGAACAATGCCAAATTGCTTATAAATTTACTTTAAGGTTTAAGTTAGCTCGATATAAAGAGATACATGTCGCTTTATTTACGATAAATATAGATAGATATATGTAATAGGTTTTTAAAGTATGTATATCGCTGTGATAGCAAAGCGGAAGCCAAAGAAATCGCAGCAAAAATTATATGTCAACCCCGGAGTTTGTAGTAATATATCAAAGCACAAATTTCGCGAAATAATTGTTCGTAAAGCTAATAAATTTTAGAATTCGAAACCTATTACTGTGACACTATAAAAAATCCTCTATTGATATAGAACTTTTAAAATTCTGTCAATTAATTATTGTATGTGGAGTACATACTGGGCTGCTTGATTTCGGCTTACTAGTAAATATTTATAATCAATGTCCTCTCTTATTCATAACATTTTGACCTGTGCATTATTCTTGTTAGACTTCCGAGCAGTATGGTACGTCTGACAGCATCACGCTATGCGTCATGGTTACCTGTTAGGTGTACGGTCACATCAAATTGAATTCCCATTAGTTACTTTCTGACATTAGACAAAAAATATATAATTCGTGAGAATACTACGATTGCGCTGAGAATCTTTCGTTAATCGAGGTGTTGATGCGAAATGCTATCATGGACGTATTGTTCGCTAGCTGATACTCACCGAGCTCGCATGTATCTATCCTTAACGTGATTAGCTGGTGTTCACGTGCTAGGTATACAATTTTTGTTTTGTTGTAATTTATGTTTACACCGTACGCGGAGCTTATTGTTTTAAGACTGTCAAATGGCACCAGATGTGCTTTTCGTAAAAGCAAGTGACTACTTTCCATTCTCAGGGTGATTTGTTGCCACTTGAGGAGACATCAAGAATGGGAAAAGAAAAATGCTTACTTACCTTCGATTGCTACTATCTGCTCCCCATCGAAACTTGTAGATCCACGATGTACATTGTTTCTCTAGTTGCTGTCTTAAAAATTAACACGCGCTGACATCCTTCTGACGTGAATTTAATTTTTCTTGGTAGTTCCCAAAACATATCTTTTTCGAGTTTGATATTGATGAAATTTTTTATGGCCCTATTTATATTAACAACCTGGTAGAGTTTAATTACTGCTATTCTATCACTAAACCAGGACACGTACATATAGACATCAATACAACAACCATTCCCTGGGATATTGCCATCTACCGCAGTTGAGACTTAAACTCAGGAGGGATAACAGCAACTAGACATGTTGTGCTACTCAACGGCGGTCTAGCCCACTGCTACCGTCTCGGTAATACATGAAAAACACCAATAAACATCCATACCTTGGCCAGGAATCAAACCCGGGGCTTGATAGTTGCAAGCCTGTGTACTGCGCCACTTCCTTACACTTTCAAAATTCATTACACAGCCACACAGAAAACCGTTCTGTGCAGGAAACCAAAATATATGGATTTGGTGCAAGGATGTGTCGTGTCAATTTCTTTTTTTTTTTAGTCAAGAACGTCCCTGAAAATGATGATAAATCATAGAAATAATATATTAACTCTTAATGAAGTGTGAAAAATGGTACATGTTTTGTAGTCTAGAGTAGAGAATATAAATTCGAGTTTGTAATTATTTTCATCTTCAATGACTCTATCAATTAGTTGATTAGCTTCTTACAATAACCTCAACCAGCGTTTAATTACTATGTAATTAATATTTGTGCACATACGTTTGCTAGTTTCTCAGTTAATCCTATGCTTTTAGATGTGTTACAGACAATATTTCTCATCGTGCACCCCACGTTCATATTATTATTACTACGAATATTTTGTTCTTTTTAGTGCTTTTCTTTAATGAACAGTTTCAGTTGGTTTCTAATAGCGTGCTTTTCTTTAAATTAAGCATGATTAAAATTCAATAGTTATAAGATGAGTAAGATTTTCTGTTTCTCCAGGTACTTTGATATCCCACGCTTTTACGTTTCTAGACATAATTATTGTTATTATTAATTTTATTTTCTTCTATTTAGTGCAGTTTTCGGATATTAAATGAAAATACCATATACATATGCTAAATTTCAAGTCAATGCAACATCTGGAAGTAGGTGAAAAGTGAGTTGTAAGATTTTCTTACAGTGTTACAGGTAAAACTAATAAAAGCATGTTAATAAAACATCATAGATAAACTTGTTTCACAAAATAAGTGATCCTCCATATTGGATTTCGTATGATGCCACTCACCTTATCGCTCCTTTCTTGTCAAGCCCTTTCATTTGATACCCGTATCAAGGGGGGTTTGGGCGGCGGCCATTCTGGGCATATTTTTAATATTGAGTAAATATATTGTATTGTCATCAGAGCTACACACAATTGAAAAGATTTTATTACTGCTTGTTATATTTTGACAATCAAAAAGTGATTAACATAACCATTACAAGAGGATGACATAAGCTAAGATAGCAGTTCTTAAATCCGTGACCATCTAAATAAGCAATATGCAATTTCCAGGTTGATGTTTCACGAACAAAATAGACTAACGCAAAATAATAAGCGGCATTATAACAACGCTTGCTTCATGGTAAAATATGGTGCTACGAAATTTCAAGAACATTTTGGTAATTCTTCTAGCATGTCACCGTCAATGTTTGTCGTTTACCAATAGGAATCCTATATATTAAAAACAAGGAGTATACTACGTATATCAAACATTTTTATTTTATAAATAAACTAAAAAATAAGTTGCTTAATTCCCTTGAAAATATTTTTACTTCTCTGTAAAGATTTCGTAGCAGCAGGTTTATAAACTTTCCAATATTGCTCCGATGAGGTTTTATCACGAGCTTACTTGTAGGGGTTCTTACAAGAATTTTATTGGAGAATGTTAAACAGTAGAAAAGAAATTCAGGACACTATTAATTTGCTTGCTTGGGGTATAACCTTTTTTTTCAATTTCTCGAGTGTACTGAGAAAATATGAATTTTATGAAGTTTAATATTTAAATTGATTAATTCATAGTAGAATTCTTGAAGGATTCAATCAATATATCTGAATTCATACGAAAGTTGGTCAAGAAATCCATGTCCGAAGTCGAACTTTGTAAAATTTGATGACAAATAAAAGTAAATGACAAATATTACAAATACCAAATGCAATAGGTGATCTTCGCTATTAATAATGACAATAATATTAATAATAAAAATAATAAGGTGGCGCTCTTTCCGTGTGATGTCAGAGGCCATGGAAAGACTGTCCAGCGTCAGGAAATTGATAATATAATAATAATAATAATAATAACAATAATACGCCTCCACGCGGTGTACCTGGACAGGCAGAGGGAACTCTGCCTGACAGATGTCGGACGTGGGTCTCAGGGCTAACCATTCTGTGACCCATATCTCTGGTTCCAGCAGGCAGAGAAAGAGCTCCTCACAACCGACCCCGTGCGGATGGGGGGTCAGAGACAAGTTGGAGGGGCCATACCGGATGGTCCCAATGGTAACAACCCACACAATGGACATGAACGGTTTAAGTGGACGAGTGAACTTCGGGATGACTTGCTGACCTGCTACGAGAGCAGCTCAGAGATCAGGTATCCTTCCTGCGCAGATCAGGTTATGTAAGTGCACCCCGTCAGCAGGAGGAAGTGCCAGCCGCACTTCCACCGCGGCACATAGCGGTTGTCGGGGAACAACCCAGAAGGTACACCGATGTTAACTTAAGAACGAGGATTAGCCTAAACTGCAGGGCTACCCTGAAGCCACAAGACCTAGCACGGATGGACGCTGTCATCGATGAGGAGCTACCAGAAGACATTTAGCAGATCAACACTGCCGTGTACAACGCTGCTAGCCAACTCGTTCTCCGCGGAAAGGCAACCAGGGCCCCAAGCAGTATCGATAAGGCTAAGCGGCGTGTACAAAAGTTCGAAGGCAAAATGCAGTTGGCCAGACAACACGCCTCTCGAATCCAGAGTGTGGTGGAACACGTCACAGCCGGCAAGGCATTCACGCCTAAAGTCCGGCGAACAGCAGCCGGCCTAAAACGCCAGCACCACACACTAAATCTAACAGTGATGCTTACCTTGCCAGGATGGTGTATTCAACACTCTGGTCTATCGAAGTCGTGTTATGGGTATAGAGGTCCCGGATGTCAGATGCAGGACCTGCCGCAGGGCGCCAGAGACTGTAATGCACTTGCTATCGGCTTGCCCGACATATGCACTCGTATGGGATAGACGAGACACCAGTGCTGCCTTATGCTCCGGGGGATATCGAGTCCGTTGTGGGGAATGAGAAGTGTCTAATTTATTGGAACTACTGGTTTCCCACCGTCAGGCAAATACAAGCCAACAAGCCTGACGTAGTACTCATCGATCACCAACTCAAGATAATGTTTGTCGTGGAGTTCTCGGTTCCCGCGGAAAACAACATTGTTTTGAAGGAGGAGGAAAAATGGACAAAATATCGAGACTTGCCCTTCGAACTCCGCAGACTTTACTCAGACCATAATTTTAAGTTGGTGGTACTGATCATAGGAGCCCTAGGTGGAACGAGACACACACTGCTTTCGGAACGGAAGATCATATCGGCATGCCGAAACTCGGCAGAGATCTTAGCCGGTAGGATGCAGAAGGCCGTCATCCTCGGTTCGCTACATCTACTCAGGGCACACGATTCCCGGACCCAGTAGTCACTTACCCCACGGTGTGGGGAGTGGTTGCCGGCACTACCAGCTCCCCTCGGTGAGAGGCGGAGCCACAGAGAAGGGTGACTGGTTTTTAACAAAAAAACAAAAAAAATGATAATAATAATAGTAATAACTATAATAATAATAATAATAATAATAATAATAATAATAATAATAAAGTCGGAGACCGACGGATTCATTATGACCTGTTAAGATGGTGTCATTAACACTTTGGTTTACCGAAGCCGCGTAATGGGTCAAGATGGTCGTCCTCATAATCGGTGTACTCGGAGGTATGAAGCCTACGCTGCTCTCGGGATTAAAGATCATACCGGCCTGTCAGAAATCTGCTGATTGGCTTGCAGGCTAAATACAGCAGGCAGTCATATTGTGGTCCATTCGCCTATTTAGAGCACATGATTCTGGAATGTACAGTCATTAATCCCGCGGGATGTGGGAAGTGGCTGTGGATATTTCGCTGGCGCTCTTTCCGCGTGAGGTCGGAGACCACGGAAAGACTGCCCAGCGTCGAGAAACTGAAAAAAAAAATAGTAACTCACACACTAAATCTAACAGCGATGCTAACAATTAAGCAACACTGTTTAGATAGGATTCGAGCGCTCATGGCCATCATGAAAAAGCTAATAAGATGCGGAGTATGGAGCAAAATTCATTGTTCCGTACGAATCCTTCCCGCCTGTTTCAAGAGCCACAACGTGCTGTCGACAATCCGCCAGTTGTAGCCGATCCCTTCATAATACCTGTAGCGCGCCATGATTTTCAAATTTTAAAGCATTAGTTCTTAACCAATACCCATAAAACTATATATCGTTGGATTCACCATTAAATTCCATTTTTCATTTCAACTTTCCATATAACCTATCGTTTTTTAAATAAAAAATGTGTGAAATTTCTTTGTCTTGCCAAATTAGCAGTTAGCTATTAAAAATACCTTTAGCGCTTGTATTTTTTGTAGTAAAATATATACTTTTTGAGGTATTTCCTTCTTTTAGAAATAGAAGATCGGACAACTATTCCCGGAGACACGATGTGTTTTTAATTCGCGCTATCCGTCATATTGATTTGTACATTAGTGGAGACAAATTCATTTTCAGAAATGCCAATATACCATTTGGTGATCCAATAGACCTAAATATTCATAAAATAAAGAATTTTCAAACTTAGCACGACATCGAAGCGAGCGGATCCTATGATAGTAGACTACTAAACTCAATATCTGACATTTAATAGGAAGAGCATTTCATTACTTACTCGTTAGGTATACTGTGGACCACTATAGTGCACCAATAAGACCTACCAATGACATCATTATGAAGTTATAATAATACTCTACATATTACTATCTGAAAGACAACACAGGTAAATTCCTTCCAACTATGAGGATCTTTCTGTGAGTTTTAAAACTCAAGGTTATTATTTACGAAGATTATGAAAAGAAAATCAGTTGATTTAGGCCCCCTTTATTCACGCGTTTTTAGTCCTCTGTCACGTTGTGGTAAAAAACGCGGCGTTTTCTAAGCACATTATTTTATTTGTGTGCTTTTATGTATCGATGTCGCTCAGCGCGTTTTTTATGCAACGGGTTTATTATCTGCTGGATGCTGAAAGGAATTTATTTTGGCATTCTGTAGTGTTGTGTCGGCATGTGAAGACACAAATAAAGAAACGGCCATCTTTGTGGGATTCGTCATCAGATGATTACAAAATAGGTAGCTTAAAAGAGATGGATGAAAGGAAATTTGCGAAAACGTTGACCAGTCTCTCTGGCGTCCTTTTCAAGTTATATCTTTGTAAAGCAAATACAAAACACATGCATCCATTTTTGTTCAATTTGTTGTAAGATAGGATGTCCATTACAGATCTGTTTTACTTTTATTTGAAAGCAGCATGAGACAAGAAACGCTTGATAAAAACGTCACGATTTTCATCGCTGCGACACAGACGACAAAAAACGCGCGAATGAAAGAGGCCATTAGAAGGTCGAACTAAAAATGGGAGCAAAACCAAAAAACAGTAGGGTTGCTAACTAAATTTTTTTTTCTACGACGATTATTACAATTTTTCCGGTCAATGAGTAGAGTATGTCCGTTATAGTATACCTATTTGATTAAATCAAATAAGTCTAATACGTATTAGTAATACTAATACGCAAGTAACTTTTCCTCGTATGTAGTAGACGTTAAATAAAATAAAGCTGTCCCTGTATTACCTTTTCTGCAATTCGATTGAAAAATTATGTTTCGCTGAAGTGCAGTGTTTTAAACATTGATATAGTATAGCTATATTTATCGATTTTCTTTTCTAAAAAGAGTGCTGTAAGGGAGAGCTTAAATAAGGCGTGACTGACATTTTTATGAAATTGTTGCTATTACTCATTTTTCAGCTTTCCGAAGTGAAAGCGGCTCTTGGAAATTATTGCTATTTTGCCGTGGCGTTGTGAAAGGTAACAATTATAATTTAACGACACAGTGTTTGTTGTCAAGGAAACAATTATTTCGGTCTCAAGTATTTTTGAATTTACAAAACATTAAGTGTATTTATTGGCTTTATTGCCTAGTGGGTAAATGAACCCTTGTCATCTGGAATCGAAATTACTGTTTAATAAAAGTTGCAATCAGGCGTGGTCGACTGCAAATACCTATTTCATTAATACTTTGCTCTAATGCTGCTTAATTCACTTTTATGTGGTGCCGCTTAGATTTAGTACATAACCATTCTTTTTGTTTTAATTATAGACATTGGCACTATGCCGACAAAGCAGTTAAAAGTGGCCGACAGAGGACACCGCCATGTTTTTTGCTTCTTCGCGGCCAAATGATCTTATTATGCATGCTATACTCTCCCTTGTAATATTCTCAAGTAATAATTTCAGTTGTCAACATATTAGTGTTAAGAAAGGTGTTGCTAAGTGCTTGTATAACATAGCCTACATTATTTCTTCAAATTATGTAGTATTAAAGAACGAAAAACAATTTATAAAAACTCTCTTATTAAATAATCAATATCCTGGAAGTTTTGTTGATAGTCAGTTATTGAACATTGGTAGTAGAGTAGTAGAGAGAATATACTATCACAACCTGAGGTATTTAGGTCAATGGCAGTAATTCCATATATACCTGGTTTTTCGGATAAATTACGAATTATTGGGAATAGGTTTTCCGTACGAACGGTTTTTCAAACGGGCTCCACGCTAAGATCGGTTTTATTAAAAACCAAACCTCTAAATATTGTTCAAAATTCCAAGAAATGTATTTGTAGCGTTCCGTGTGAGTGCGGAAAACATTACGTAGGTGAATCATCAAGACCTTTCAACGTAAGGTTTGGTGAACATAGAAATTACGCTAGAAGGGGAAAATTTGAAAAATCTAAAATTTGTGAACACGCGTCAGATAATAACCACAGAATTAAATGGGACTCGGCGAAGATTTTAGAAAAAGATGGTAACTAAAAGAAAACTTAAAGAATCCGCGGTTATTTTATTGAACGAGGATAGATGCGTTTCAAATTACTCAGTAGATTTTTGTACTATTTGGTTGCTCATCGTTAGAGACGAAGTAAGTAAAAATAAGATAAATTTAGTTCAATGTCTCAAGTGACTATGGAAATACAGAAACAAATAACTGTCATGGTTGACGGCGAAAAAAGTTTTGAGAGCGGAAGTAGATGTTCTTCCGAAACATTAACTGCCTATAACTTTAATTTTCATTTTTCAGTTTATAACAGTGTTCTAGTTTATATATTTTTAGGTGTGAGACTTTTTAAAACAGTCAAGTATTCAAGAACCAACCCCTGTCTGATCCGTTTGACGCAGAGGTTTTTTCATTAAAAATTTTTAAATATTTTTCAGTGGCAAAATACCCAACAAAAAGTAAGAAAATCTGAATATGTTACAAATAAACAATTATAAACAATATCTAAAACATGATTTTCATGACAACTAATTAATTACGTAAAATTCTACTTTCAAGCTAATTTATGATTTGATTTGCATTTTGAGAAAACTATTGAAAATACAATTCAAACCTCTATCAGATAAGATTAAAAAATATATAGGGCGTTATTTAAAATAAAAAAGTTGGTAGTACTTCCGGTTAAACCGGAACTGCGTTTTTGAGTCCCATTATGTCAGAAAATTTATTTTGCTATCAAATATCGTGTGTCTAAATTGCAAAATTGCCAAGTTTTTATCTCAAAGAATAAAAAAAAGTGGTGGTATACCTGGTTTTCCAGATCTCATATCTTGTACATCCTCATAGTTTCCTTTCAGCCATACTCTATATTTTTCTGACCACTATGAGGTTTCCATCCTTTGCAATATTGTCTACTACACTCTTAAGTATTATTTTTCTTCATCGCTTTCTCAATTAACTACTTGTCTAGAGTGACCACTCTGCATATTTTCACTAAAAGTATGGCAGGTTTCTTCTCTACAATTGTGTTAGTGACATGACCAATATTGTGGTCCTCCATAAAATTTTTTCATTATTTTTTGAGAGTATCCATACTGTAAAATGTTTATTAAAAGTATGCTCCATCGCTCCGTTGACAATGACTACCTACATAATTTCCCAACTTATAAAATTGAGTTATGTCAGTTCAAAAATGTAAATATTACCCTTTTACGCATGTTCTAAAGTTATCGTGTTTCCAAGAAACGGTCTACACACATAGACTCCTTTTTTTCTGCATTTGAGTTCAGTGTGTTTTGAAATGGATTTTTGTACTGTGCTTTTTCTAAGATGAATATTAATTTGTTTCCTTTTATAATACCTATACTTATTTGATTAAAGTTGTGTAACTGCCTAAATCATGACTGTCTAACAATTCACGTTTATAAAAATGTCTTGACTTTATATTCACGTATTTCATATGCAAAAATGATATAATCATACCTCGTCAATGTGATAATGCTACGAGGCAGAAACATAGAAGGAACTAAAACACAAAGTTAAAGAAGACCTCCCGAAATCCTAGTATAGTTTAAATTCAAATTGTTAACTTTGAATGTGGAAAAACTCTGTTTGTATCTTTTAGGATACTCACAATACAATAGTTAGGACGCCAATACTATTTATTTGTAGAAAAATTGCAGTCGGGCAAGGATGAGTGAAGGTCGCACTTGCCACTAATAACACAGAAGGCTACTTGTAGGTACGCGATAAATTAGAATAGCGTTTAGTCAGCGGTAGAGATTGGAAAAGCGGTTCCACCCATTTAACGTTATAAACGTAGCGTCTTGAAAACAGTACCAGGACAACAGCACAGGATAAAATAGCGTTACTTTGGAACAATCACTGTGTGATGTTCTCGGAAAACGTACAGATGCCGCCAACCTCCTGTCGTCCACCTTTAGTTACCAGTAACCGGCTGCTTTCGCATTCGTAAGCTTCGCTTACATTTATTAATATGAAAACGAATACATTCTTACAATCGTATCTGAGTACGCCCCTTTCACAACATATGGTGCAATGGGCGTGGGTATATGTGAAATGGCGCTCTGACATACCAACCCTGGTAATGAGGATGTTTCCAATAGTTATTCAGTTTCGACTACAAGGGCTTCTTATTGAAATTTGCTCTAGAATATTCAGCTCTAGTTCGTCGAAATACACTGATTTGAATAAATTTCGTGTTTTTATAACAATAATTTTTTAAGTTGAACTTACATGACGAGAAGAACTTTTGTTTCCATCGATATTGATAAAACTGAGTTTAGTAAAAAATAGTACAGCATAACTAAATTAATAACATGAGAAGGGTTCAACCCTAAATCTGTTTGCTAACTAAAGGGTGAGTTTAGTATATGGGGAAAATAAGTTTAAGTGCTTTTAACATTAAGTATTACTAAAACAATATCATCGCGAGCCCCGATTCAAGAGAAGAGGACCCTAGATTAGGAATATGCATACGCAAGGTATCTTAAAGTGCTCGAGGTTAAAATATTTTAATAATGTGATAATTATCATCTTGACGGACGAAGTCAAGATATTATGTAAGGGTTGTGGGTCAGATCTTAGACTTGATGATCAGTCCTGAACGTGTGTTGTCATGCAGATTCTTCTAGTGGCAGAATAGCGAGATTGAACTTACTTTTTGCAATTGATTTCACAAGACTATGATAGTGATTTCAGCCTCTCGTCCCCTTCATCATTCCTATTCAAGACAATAAAATACAGTTTTCCTGGTTGTGCATCTTTGCCTAGAAAACTTGCAAAGTATGGAGCTGGTCTGGGTAATCTTTGATCATGTGGATAACTTACTCTTTTCTAATATTGGAGGTCTTACCAGAAATAAGCAAACAGTGAGAACATACAAAAGCAATATTAAGGATGAAATACAGTATGAGTTATAGAAAAGAGAAGATAACTCCAAAAATCTACAAACATTTCATTTCAGAAGTGCGTGTTTCCAAAGAAAAAAAAAAGAAATTAGATTACAATGGAAAATTTGTTTTTATATAATGCGAGGAAATATAACCGACAAGAAAAATAAAATCTTTATCTTTATCTGTTTTTTATATGTAATTTTGCTTTTCAGTCTTTACTTATATTACAGGCAGACAGACATACAAAACCTTTGGATTTGATGCCCATCCCAAGTAACAATTTTAGTTTTAAAATAATTAATAAAATAATAATTGGAAATAAGTTATCCTAAAAACTTATTTCCAAGACTACTTATAATCTTAAATAGTTTGGGACTCTATGAAGCCTATTTAAAACCTTTATAAGAGTACAAAGCCCTATCTAGAGAAGGGCCTTCATGCCTCTTTTTGAAACTACTATTAAAACTTTCAAGTTTTAATGAATTATCTAATGCTTTACTCAGAGAGTGTCTGATGAGTATTACAAAATCATACTTAGTTTAGGGGCACTATATTAAAACTTAAAAGACACACACAAATGCTTTGAGCTGACTTTTTGTATTTAATGAAGTAAAAATAAATGCAAATAAATCTATTCTACATGCACTCTGTGCCGCTATAATTATATAATTATAAAATGGACAATTAGCGACTACTAATAATAGGTCAGAAAAACAGTTAAAGATAGACTACTTGTAATAAATTGATGGGACTACTTATAGTGGGCTAAAATTTTCAAAGAAGCTAAGTTTACTGTAAAAAAAAGGAATTAGATAGTTCTTTAAAATTCGCGTGCTCCCTAAAAACACAATTTAAAAAAAATATATGTAAATAATAATAATTTTTTTTTCTTAAAAAGTAATCTAATTCACAAGTTCAGAAAGGTGTTAATTCTTGAAATATGAGCGATAGCTCATTGGATTCGTAGTGACATCTAGAAAAATGAGTTAAAATGTTTTATTAGCACATACAAAATTTCAAAAGTTATAAGCAGATTAAGATGAAAAAAATGGCATTTAGTTTTTCGCATATAACTCAAAAACTATAAGCGATAACGGAAATCGAAAGAAGTTCTTATTGAGGAGGAAATTTCCAATAAAAAAGTCTCAACTCCCGGAACTCTATCTCCGTTATTTATAATTTTAATTTAACGCTGAAAATAGGACTTCGCGCGACCGCTGCAGGATGCGAGCGCCGCCTCAAAAGAGAGTACATCACATAAAATAATTTTTTTATACTATTAAATATCAATTAAAAAATTTGAAAAAGTTATGGTGTATTCTTAACACTACAAAGGAAAAATGTTAAAGTTTATTTTTCAACAAGTTAGGCCATTGTTAACTAACGAAATTTTATGGGACCTCCGGAGCCCTTCTTATACATATACTTAACAAGATCACGTTATAAAAGTTTTTAAAAATTGTTTATTTTGTTTATTATAATTTTTTAAAGTAAACAAAAAATTAAAAACCAAAGTAAAAATGTAAAATTTTTTTTTCATTTTCGTTATCATATTACTATTTTTACATTGAAGAAAGGCATTCATTAACGTTGAAAAACATTTTATGCCATTTATTTATAAATTGTTTATAATCAAATTGACTAGTTTCATGTTTAAAAAAAATTGTTGCAATTTTGTTGTCTTGAGAATATTGATTTAAAAAAGAAATTTTTCTTAAAAACACTATCTTATTGTTTATAATCGTTTTTTTTAATTATCCATCATTTGGATAATTAGCTAAGAATTTATTTTTTTCTTAAAAATCATAATTGGCAATCCTCAATAAAGTAATAATTTCATTGTTTCTTAATTTATCAATTTGTTATAAACAAATTCTGATAATTCTAATATTTTTTTCTAAATCTTAAAAAAATGACAAAAACAGCCATATCCAACAACATATTGAAAAAAAATTGTTTGTATTTTTTATAGCGTTTTTCAATATTGCCAGATACAGAAGTTGAAACGGCCACTAGATTTGTCATCTAAATAATTGATATAACTTTTAAACTATTAGAGATATCACAATAGACATTCAGGTCGTTTTTATAGAGGATTAAATCTTTAAATGAGGTGACTTCCAAGTTTGTAACTATTATTAATCAGTTATTATGCGCATTTGTTTATAAAAATTAAGTATGTTCTTTGTTTATTTTTAAATAAACAATTGCAACTTTCAAATATTTTATTACTTAATAAAATTGCTTTGAAGGTCCATTACCGTATCTGCATTATTTGATAAGCTAGATGTCATAAAAAATTTGAAGACATCAAAAACATATTTAATTTTTATAAACAAATGCCCATAATAACTGATTAATAATAGTTACAAACTTGGAAGTCAACTCATTTAAAGATTAATTAATCCTCTATAAAAACGACTTGAATGTCTATGGTGATATCTCTAATAGTTTAAAAGTTATATCAGTTTATTAGTTGACAAATCAAGTGGCCGTTTCAACTTTTATATCGCGTAATATGGAAAAACGCTATAAAAAATACAAAAAGTTTTTTTCAATATGTTGTTGCATATGGCTGTTTTTATGATTTATTTAAGATTTAGAAAAAAATATTGGGATTATCAGAATTCGTTTATAACAAATTGTTAAGTTAATAAACAATGAAATTGTTGATAAAAAAATGTTTTTTGTTCCTTTATTGAGGATTGCCAATTACGATTTTTAAGAAAAAAATCATTTCTTAACTAATCATTCAAATGATGAATTATTTAAAAAAACGGTTATAAACAATAAGATAACGTTTTTACGAAAAAACATATTTTTTAAAAAGCATAGTATTCCCAAGACAACCAAATTGTAAAAAAAAAATTTAAATATAAAACTAGTCAATTTGTTTATAAACAATTTATAAAAAAATGGCGTAAACAATTTTTTTTACGTTAATGAATGCCTTTCTTCCATGCAAAAACAGTAATATGATAACGAATATGAAGAAACATTTTTTTTACAACTTTACTTTGGTTTTTAATTTTTTGTTTATTTTAAAAAATTATAATAAACAAAATAAACATTTTTTAAAAACATTTATAACGTGATCTTGTTAAGTATAGCAAGGGCTCCAAGAAGCGAAAATTTCATAGTCCAATTATTTAAAAAAAAAAATTTGTCTCCAATGATAACGGAGGTACCATAATATTTCATTAGTTAACAATGGCCTAACTTGTTGAAAAATAAACTTCACACATTTTTTTCCAATGGGACCTTATTCTTTGAAGTGTTAAGAATACACCATAATTTTTTCAAATTTTTAAATTGATATTTAATAGTATAAAAAATTATTTTCTGCGATGTACTCTCTTTTAAAGCGGCGCTCGCATCCTGCAGTGGTCGCGCGGAATCCTATTTTCAGCTTTGAATTTTTTACTGGACATTTCCTCCTCTTTAAGAATCTCTTTTCCGATTTCCGTTATCGCTTATAGTTTTTGAGTTACAAGCGAAGAACTAAATGCCATTTTTCTTTTGTCTTCATTTGTTTATAACTTTTGCAATTTTTTATGTGCTAATAAAACATTTTAACACATTTTTCTAGACGTCGCGTCATTCTGAATCCAATGAGCTATGGCTCATATTTTTAGAAACTGTTTGAAGAATTAACACCTTTTTGAACTTATGAATTATACTATAAAGAGAGCCTTAGGATCTGCCCATAACATGGTTTAGTATATGTAAATTGTTTTTATAAAACATATCTATTAGATACATATTACACTTTTTTGTTCAATCTGGGACATTCCCAATATGGCTGACCGTTATATTCCTCGACGGCTGGAAATCAAGTGGCGGCTGTATGTATAAACCCTATAAGCTGTGAATAACTATACTCCAAAGATGTTGTCTTAAAATGCCTATTATATTACCAATTTCTCTATAAATCTGTCGATTTATTCTTCTAAAAGTATATTTTAAGCCTAATTAACCTTAATATATTTTTTTAAATTTGTAGGCTTATCTTAAAAGCAATTTTAAACTATTTGAGCACATAACACAACCGCTTTAAAACTTTTAGAATTTATGGTGCTAGGATAATATAACCTAAAAAGTCTGTTTGCCGAGACGTTATTTGGTACGTCATACATAAACAAAATGCCGGAATATGTATATATCTCATCACAGTTGCAAAACTACCTATTTTAAAATATTGTTGTCTGGACAGAGGTACACCAAATCCTTTTATGTTTAAGACTGATTTATTACAAATGTATGTTTGCATCATTAAAACTCTAACAAGTAGGAGGTTTTATGAAGGTTCGGCCCGAAACTTAGTGATTTCAAAGCATATTAGATTTATAGCCCAGCATAAACAATCACTTCAAATTAATTTCATAAAGCAATGATAAAACTTAATCTCTATAAAACTTGATCCTCCTAACTTGAACCTAACAGCTATAAAGTTTTATTGAAGGCTTGATAAATACCTTGATAAGTCAATCATAAGCCAATAAAAACTAAAAGATACTTTAGTTTTAATGTAAGTTCTTGAAGGTATTTTTAAAACTTTCGTTAAGACAAATCTATCTTTAAGTGCATTTTTCATTTAATAAATCTGCAAAAAATCAGTGGTTTTTGAAGTGGCCGTTATAAAACACCGATAAGACCTAAATAAATCTAAAAAGCATTTAAGTTGTTACTTGGGATATCAAGGGGATTGTGATGAAAAACATAATCCGTCATCCTGCTGCGTCAGCTATATGGGACTTAACATAGGTAGTTTATCGCATTTTACGCATTAAACCATTTCATTTGTTACCCATATCAAGGAGTTGTGAAGGAAAAGGTAATCCGCCATCTTAGGACGTCCGCCATATTGGACCATTTTTCTCATATTAGGGATCTTTTCGTGATAGCGTAACTGTTAGAGAAACTTTTCGGACCGGTTCGGTAGAAAAATGTGATGGCCTGCGTGAGCTATTGGACAATGAAAAAATCGATTTATGCAAGAAATTTGCAATATTTTGCAAATCTGTGAAAATGCTCTTATTAGACTTATCGTGGGCTACGCTATCATCGAGTTTCGTTAACGAATATCTTTTCTTCATGGAGATACAGGTATTTCAAAAAATTTACGATTTTTAACAGTTTTTTTGCAATAACTGATTCATTTTTCAATTTTCTGAGACCGGACCAGGCCGGCTCGATCCGTATTAAAAAGTTACACAACTCAGCTATTAAACTTTCTTTTGTGCAATGCCAAGTTTTTTTTTTAACGCAAAAAACTTTTTCGCAAACTTTGGCCGCCATTTTGAAGAGGACGCAAGTTCGTCATTTGTTTGAGTTACTGGACTATTAAAGGACACGTTTATTAATATAAGTGCTAAATGAGCCCGTCGTTTGTAAAGTTATTATTCCAAATGACAATGTAAATAAAGTCATAATTTTGTGTAGAATATTGAAATTTAAATTACTTAAGTTAGTCTATGATATTGTCTGAGTAGAAAATAGCAAGAGTTGATTTCATTAAAGTTGTAGAGGTTTTGATTGTTTGATTGTGCATTTCCGAGGCCTTTATGACTTTATTTGTTTAATTTAACAATTAGATATTTGTCGAACAATTCCAGTTAATTCAAAAACAGCTATTACCTAAGCTTTGTAGTCTCAGCGTTGAGCATTTGAAGTTTAATGACGCGAGACAATGACATAGTCTTCGTTTATTAAGAACCGTTACACCGCTTGTTCGAAGGGGGTTACTAAATTGCTGCGAGTGTCTTAATCCGCCAGTAAATTGAGTCTCAGTTTAGTTCCGGCTAGCGTTTCAAACAGTGTATGTGCCACTGCTGGAACTGTATTGTACACACGTCCGCCAGCTCGATTTAATCGAGCACTGGTCCATAAATGTCAGATATAAACGCTGTACACTGAACAGGTTTACGTTCAATTTAAAAAGAAGGAGTTTGTTTGGAGTTACTCTGTTCATTCGTTGATTGTCGATGCCAACTAGAGGGCTCGAGTAGCACTCGAATCAAACTCGAAAGTTTAATCTCATACGACATATGCGCCACCAGTGGACATTTCTCTGTTGCCGTTGCCTGTGGATGTTGGACGTTAACTTAAGTCACTAAGATATCGTCTACAACGCTACAGCATGACTCGCTGGCTTCCCCACTTGATCCGATGAACAACATTAAATTACTGAAACGTAGAATGCCAAATGCGGTTATCAGGAGACTGCAAGGCATTTGAGCTGAGATTTTGTCAATTGTTAGGGACACCATGCTCCGCGCCTATTATATACATTGTTCCAATTTCGAGGCTTACCATTATTAGACACTCTTTTATGACACTCGGCTAAATTAGAAAAGTTACTTCCTCAGTCTATGTTTAACGAAGGATTTTAGGTGTTTTTTTACCCGAGATTCTCAGAAAGGACAATTGCAAAACTAGCATATTGCAAAAACTTATATCTCTATACCGGGAGTGTTTAAATCAACATTTTTATTTGATTTATTTTATTATATTGGCATGATTGAAAGTTGGATCAGCAAACATGTTTTAAGTTTACTGTTTTATAGGGGTGATGTTCATCCTCTAGGTTTCCAAAAGAGGAATATTCTATAGTTTTTATAATCAAGAACAAAATTTAAATGCTTCAGTTGCTGCTAAAATGAATACACACGTAACAAAGTCTTTTTTGTTAAATAAGAATGAATACAAATTCTAAATTTTTAATAAGGAAAAATGACTTAAAAATACATAACTGGCTAAGACTTTGCAGCCCTATAAGTAATATTGTATAGTTTATGGAGAGATATTGTTTATTTTCTAGACCCAGGGGGGTGGAAAAAATGTGTTTTCGCACGCTACTGATAAATACCACTTTACACGTAAAATTTTACAAAAAAGAAAAAACGCCGCCTCAGAAATCACTACATCCACATCCAGATTTTTCATCCGTCACTTTAAAAGAAATATCTTGACTATATTTGCACCATTTCTCAAGTGGTTAGTGCGATAAAGTAAACATCTGGTAATATAATACACCATCAATGAAAGGCAACGAACTGGTTTTGTAAGAGTGGAAAGTAATATAAGCAAAGCAAAGAATGAAAAGACATGTTTTATATTTAAGTTATATTTATTGGTTTATTAATCCTTGTCATAGGACAGTTTATTACACAAGAGAGAAAAAATTTAGGGGTAAAAATGGAAAGGTATTAAATAAGTAATGAAATAGAAAATACCCGGCATTGGAAAGCGGCAGTTGAAAGTAATTATTGTAGAAAAAACTAATATACAGGGTGTGAAAAATATTCTCTCGGGCCTCTCGCCCATAACCAACCGACTATAGAAAGCTTTTTTATCGCGAAATAGAGCACTCCACCGTAAATGGACATTTACCTATAGAACGGTTTAAAAAAAACTCCATGCGGCGGGCGAATGCATGTATGTATGAAGTGACCGTAAGCGGGTAGAAGGGGGTGCTCACTGCTAGATTCAGAAACAGAGGACTTGGAGGAAGAATAAATAAGGAGATGATGATATATGGCAACTTAAAAGAAGCATGGAAACTAAAAAGAAGCATCTTGCAAACGTCTACACTTCCTATCCGATGATGACAGATGAAAACTAAAAAAGAAGCATGGAAACTTAAAAGAAGCATCTCACAAACGCCTATACTTCCCATCCTATATTCTTACCCCATGCGCCATGTGGCTCTCGCTGCTTACAACAAGCATGTCACATGTCCAACTCAGAGTATGCAGCCGGCCCGGCAGTATACAAAACATCCGAGATTTGGTTCCGAGCCTCCATGGATGCCTGGGACAGACAGCAATGCTCACCTTACGCTGGTAATCAATCAATCAATCAATCAATCAATCAATATATTTTAAAAGCCATTGATTTTATTTCTGAGTTAGTGCGAGTTAAACTAAATAGTAATTATTTTCTTATTTTATGTATAATCCAGTTCAGGCCGGAATGGGATGATCCGCAAACACAGTGTTAAATATTTATCTATGATCATTCAATAGAGTTCTATTCTGATAATAGACCAAGCGACTAAAAAAAAAGCGAATTAATTCGTTAAGAATTGCAAGCTGCAGAGGAGACCTATTTCAAGTTTTAATAGCAATTTTAGAACTTAGTAAAAGCTCAAATTAATATAAGTATACTTTTTGAAGTAGACTCTTCGGTTTTAAAAAGCCATAATTGACCGAGAATAGATCACAGCCCGTCGGGCGTGGGGTTGTGCAATAATGTTCATTTGCCTATTTCAAGTATATAAAATATTTTCTCTACACATTAAATATAATTAAATATTATATGACAATTATTAGCATTTTTCTGGTGAAAAATCGTACCTATAATTCACTAGTGAAAATTTTTTTCACCAACATTTTTGAACAATTCTTTACCACTGAAAATTTTTTTTTCTTTGTTTAAATTTAAAATTTCCACGTTTCATAGCGTTCTAACTACACCTGTTAAAAAAAAGTAATTTTTTTTTACCATTTTTGAAAAAATTGTACCACTAAAACAGATGGAAAATTTTTTTTCTTTGTTCAAATTTAAAATTTTCACGTTTCATGACATTCCAAACCTATTTCGGAAAAAAAATTTGCAACATTTTTTTACTATTTTGGAAAAAGATGTACCACTAGAATAAACGGAAAATTTTTTTTTGCTCAAATTTAAAGTTTTCACGTTTCATGACATTCTAAACCTATTTCAGAAAAAACAATTTTGAACATTTTTTTCACCAACATTTTTGGAAAATTTTTTACCACTGAAATAGTTGGAAAAATTTTTTCTTTGCTCAAATTTAAAATTTTCACGTTTCATGGCATTCTAAACCTATTTAAAAAAAAATATCACTACTATAGATAGAAAAAAAAAATGAAATTGTTTTACCACCACTATACTTCCACTCCACTACGTGAATGTGGAATTGAAAATGTGACAGATGGCAATAATTTTTGGAGTGACCGCCATGCACAAATAAATAGGGAAGTTCTGTGTAAATACCTTTACCGATTTTTTATAAAAATTGGGGGTTCAGGAACGAGTTGGAATTAATTAATTCAGGATCTTTGATCCCTAATACTACACTTACCTAAAAAAAAGTTTTATTTCTCTAGACCAAACACGTAATTAAAATTCTCAAAATGTATTGAAAGCGAATAGATTTCCTGTTTGGGAAAGTGCTTGAAAATTAATAAACCAATTTTTCATTGAGTTATTTGCAAGTGACAAACGAAATGGAGAGGGTGCGTGAAATAAACTGAAAAACATAGTGAGATATGCTAAGAATGTATGTAGAATAGTTGAGGTCGAGAAAATAGCGAGAACGTAGTGTTGGAATTTTCAAGGCAAAGTATTAAAATGACACGTATAAGAGAGTACCTTCTGTTGAAATATAGAATCCAGACACGAAAGAAATATCAAAAAGGCATAACAATTAACAGTAATATCCATTTTATTATTGTTTTAAACAAAAATATACAAAACGCACATTATATTTTTTCACTATTTTTTCTTTTAAATGATTTCAGTCACCCGTTTAATTGAACCATAATTAGTTAATACTAATATATAGAGTAGTCAGTTAAAAATAATGTTTTTTCCACCGATTTTAATGTTAAAAATAATATTAATAATAATAATAACAATAATAATAATGTGAAGTGCCGAATTTATTGGAACTACTCGTTCCCGACCGTCAGGCTGATTCAAGCCAACAAGCCCGACATAGTCCTCCTCGACCACCAGACCAAGGTGATGTATGTCATCGAGTTCTCGGCACTTGCCGAGACAAACATCACCTTGAAGGAGGAGGAGAAACGGACTAAATACCAAGATCTCCGGTATGAGCTCCGAGCGCTATACCCAGACTACTCGGTCAAGATAGTCGTCCTGATAATCGGCGTTCTCGGTGGGATGAGGCCTACGCTGCTCTCAGCATTGAAGACCATACCGACCTGCCAAAAATCAGCCGAATGGTTGGCAGGCCAAATGCAGAAGGCAGTCGTCTTGGGGTTCCTGCATCTACTTAGGGTACATGATTCTGGAATCTACAACCACTAACCCTTCGGGATGTGGGGAGTGGTTGTAGATAATTCGCTGGCGCTTCCCCCGTGAGAATATCGGAGACACGGGAGAACTGTCCAGCATCGCTAACGCGTAAAATAATAATAATAATAATAATAATAGTAATAAATACAAATACACACCTGAGCCTGTGCTAGAGTCTGATAGGTTTAAACTTTACTACGACAGATCTATCATTACAGACCGAACCATCCATAATAACAGACCTGACATAGTCCTTCAAGACAAAAGAGAAAAGACCGCCTACTTAATAGATATTGCTATCCCAAATACTAACAACGTCCAAAAAACAATAACAGCAAAACATCAGAAGTACGCGGAATTGATGGAAGAGATAAGACGGATGTGGGGTATGGAAAATGTATATATAGTACCCATTGTACTGTCAACCACCGGCGTCATCCCTATGAGTTTACATGAAAATATAAAAAAATTAAATTTACACAAGAATACTTATATAAACTTACAAAAAGCTGCGATTCTAGGAACAACAAGAATAGTCCGCAAGTTCTTGAATCAAACATGAGGGTGCTTGGCTTAGCTCGTACCTCATGAAAAATTGCCAGCATAGAAAGAGTTGAGAGCAACAGAGATAATAATAATAATAATAATAATAATAATAATAATAATAATAATAATAATAATAATAATAATAATAATAATAATAATGATAATAACACTCTCCAAGATGCTGAATGATACTGGGTACGGATACAACATCAAGAACCAAGAACACCAGCACAAGATCACACATCTCCTCTATATGGATGATATTAAGCTGTACGCCTCGTCATCTACTGAGCTTCAAGGCTTGCTCAGAGTAACTGAAGAGTTTTCCAGGGATATTTGTATGTCGTTCGGATTAGATAAATGCAAGACACTCAACGTTAGAAAGGGAGTCCAACGAGCAGTTGGATTTGACCTTAGGGATGGCACTGCTATCCATCCTCTAGGTGAAGAGGAAACGTATAAATATCTTTTAGTGCAACAAGCCCTAAATATTCAGCATAAGCGAATAAAAGAGCAAACGACTAGGAAATTCACAGATCGGGTCAAAAAAATCATGAAGACCAAACTTTCAGGAAAGAATATGTGCAATGCCATTAATACATGGGCCATTCCTACACTAACTTATAGTTTCGGCGTTATAAAATGGACCAAGACAGATCTAGCAGACTTGGAGAGAAAAACTCGGACAATGCTAACCCAGTTCCGAGCACACCACCCGAAAGCAGCCATCGAGCGAGTAACACTTCCAAGGTCTAAGGGGGGGAGAGGTATCATCAACCTTGAACAACTACACGGCAAGCAGATCATCAGCCTCAGAAGATATTTTAATCAGAAACAGGAGACATCCCCACTTCACAGAGCTATCATCCACTCAGACAATAATTACACTCCTCTTGACCTGCAACGTAATGGGCCTTTAGTCGAACCGGAGGTAGCAGAGCCTGCAGATGATGATCTCGACAACTCCTGGAAACACAAGGCACTCCATGGAAGGCACCCTCATGACCTGAGCCAAGAACATGTTGACAAAGAAGCGTCAAACTATTGGCTCAGTCACGGGGGACTGTTTCCCGAAACGGAGGGTTTTGTCATGGCGATCCAGGATCAGATAGTAGCAACAAAGAACTATCTTAAGGTTATCATCAAAGACCCAGGCATACGAAGCGACACTTGTAGGAAATGTGGTAGTGCACCGGAGACTATTCAGCACATAAAAGCGGGCTGCAGGATGATGACTGCCACTGATTATACCCACAGGAACAACCAGGTAGCAAAGATCATTCACCTTAAGCTAGCACTTCAGTACAAGTTATTGACCACCAGCCCGCCATATTATGAGTACAACCCATCAGCTGTTTTGGAAAATGAGGACTGCAGACTATACTGGGATCGATCGGTTATAACTGACCGAACCATCCTCGCTAACAGACCGGATATTATCCTTATATTGAAAAGGCAAAAGCACACTTTCCTTATAGATGTTACAGTTCCCAACACTCACAACTTACAGCAGTCCTATGGTGAAAAATTAGATAAATACGGTGAACTTGCTGAAGAGATAAAGAAAATGTGGCAACAAGATCAAATCTTCATCCTTCCTATAGTTATATCCACAACAGGTGTAGTTCCTAAAAATCTCTCTCGAAATCTCCAGAAACTTAATATCCACCCGCATACTGTCACTCAAATTCAAAAATCTGTCCTTCTAAATACGTGTAACTCTGTTCGAAAATTCCTGAACTTACCGATAAATTAAAAATAGAAACCGCCATCTTGCTAGTAGCCGATGGATGGTACACCGAACCTCCCTCTAAGGAGAGAATATGACAAACAATGATAATAATAATAATAATATCATTTATTTTCCTTAAGACAATACATTGTATAGGAATAGTTAGCATTTACCACTTACTAGGTATGTCAAAATTTTAGAGAAATGTAGGTACCTAAAGTGTAAGTAATAACATAGTAAACTATTACATTTTCTCTTTCTAGAAAAAAAAATAGGAAAAGTTTATTAAGTAAAAATTATTCTTTTCATTTTAAACAGTGTTTCATTCTTTATCATTTTTATATCATCCGGCAACAAGTTAAAAGATTTTGGCCCTAGACAATGAGGAAGGAGATTTAGAAGTTGTGTTTAATTTAGCAAAGGGAACATAAATATTATGTTTCTGTCTCGTGTTTACATTATGGTACTGGCTATTTAATAAGAAATCATCTTTTCTTTAAATATATATATATGCACACGTTTCAAAAATGAATATACCTGGTAAAGTTAAAATTTTATAATTTTTAAAAATGTCTCTGCAGGAATGACTTTGAAACACCGGCAATGCACCTTATAATACGTTTTTGAGCCTTGAAGATAAGACAGTAGTAAAAGTGGAATTCCCCCAGAAGCAGACACCATACCTTTAACGAGATTCAACTTGTGCATAATATAAACAGAGAAGTTGTTCTGTACATAGCACTATTCTTATATTTCTAAATAAATATGTTAAGGATGCAAGTATTGAAATTACATTTTTACAATGAACTTTCCAGTTAAGATTTTTATCTAAGTGGAAGCCTAGAAATGTGACCGCATTTGCTTCAATACATTAAAAAAGTATCATTTATATTAAAATTTAACTATTTACTCTGTATTTGACTATTATGAAATCTTAAGACCTGGATTTTTTCGACATTAAAATATAATGAATTTTGGGAAAACCATTCACTTAATTTATTAAACAAGCCATTTCCGTCGAGTTTAAAACTCTGTTTTACTTGAAACAATTTAAGAGGTGTCATCAGCATGCATCTTAAAGTGAGCATTAGATGATATGGAATCCAATTCATTTATATATATTTAAAATAGCACAGGACCCAAGATAGAGCCTTGTAGAACTCTATGTCAAATAAGACCATTCAGAAGCAAACACAGCTAGATTATGTTTGCTTTTATACTAAATACTAACACATTGTTTCCTATTCTCAAGAAAAGTTTTTACCCAATTTAGTGTTACTACTCGAATCCCGTAATTATTTAGTTTGGTCGATAATTTCTGATGGTCCACGCAGTCGAATGCCTTGCTGAGATCACAAAATATATTATTATTAGGAAAGAAGTTGAAATTAACCGGTTAACTGAATGTAGTTGTAAATTACAATTTTAAATGGTATCGTCTTAGGTTTATTTAGAAAAATGCTACCTGTCTATTTAGTGCAAACAGATGAGATTTCCTGACATGGGCATTGGGTTTGTCCTTATTCTCGATCTATTAAAATTTTGTCGTCGCACCCCCTCAAATTATTATAATATTGCATTACACCCGTGATACTAATAGCTGAAATTAAGTACCAATGGTTAGGCAACCAGTAGAAGCCTGTAGATGGCTCCAGAGTTATATTGTTCTGGAATTGGAAATCTCTAGATGGATCTAGAGACAATTTTAGGATATATAAGGCGAAATCGACGACGAAAAAAGAAGTTTTTAAAAGTGAAGTTTGGTAGCGAAAAGTGAGGCTATAAATCCGAAGTGTAAATATACACATTGTAAAAGTTAGTTTAGAAGTAGTGTGTAATCAGCAAATTATTAAATAAAGTGTTAGTGGTTACCTCTTGTTAAAATTATTTGAAATCCACGGATTCATACAGGGTGTTTCCTAGGGGCGGAAACACGTAACAATATGAAAGAAAAAAATATTACAGCAAATTTAGAGTAGCTAGCTCAACTCCTCCCCGTGCCTATAACAACTGGTGAGTTTCTGCATATTTCTTAATATTCGGGGTTTCTGCTATTTATCTCGCAAATATTACATAAAGCAAAAAATGCATAAAAGATAAGTTATTCCATAACTAATGGTCAATAAAAATGGTGTAAGCAATTTTATTGTGTACAGATTCGCGAAAAGTTGAATGGACGTATCAATTGTTTCATTTAGCCCATAAATACCCCTTACCTAACATTTAGGGCTTGAAATGTTCTACAAAACTAAATATACGGACAATTTTGTATTAATAGATAAATTTTGTAAAATGCGAAGAACGTAAAAAGAAACTTTTAGAAACTATGATATACTGACATCTGTCTACATTATCTACTTTAAATCTAAAAGGTATTTTGCCCCACTTTGCAGACTTGTCCAAATCCTAAGAAAATTAACTCCTTCGACTAGGAGCAAAATCAAGTAATACTAAAACGTACCTCTGATACTATGAAGTTCCTCATATATATTTTATAGTTAAAAGACATTTTGTCGTAAATTTGCAATAGAATCGTTAAACTGTAGTGAAATAAAAATCACTTATAAGTCCCCTCTTTAGATTTGTCCAAAGAATATGAATCAATAATCCGTTTTATATTAAACCCTCATAAGACCCTTTTGTAGGATCCCATGGGGTTCTTGAGACCTCATGAACGAGTCTTATGGATGTTTAACGTTCAATTTAAAGAAGTATTATTAGTTCGTATTCTCTGGATAATTCCGAATAGACAACATGTATGCGATTTTAATTTCATTACATATTCGTGTAGATGAACCTAGTATCGCGCGTATGATGGATATGACAAGGATTTTATATTAATTAGGCCGGAGCCGTGTCATCGCTACGATATCTATCAACTCTACTTGCAAGGGGGATTCAAGTTACCCTTCAGACTCCCCAAGACGAAAATAGACAAAATTATACTTACTGTGATTGCTACAGTCTGCTCTCTCTGTCGTAATCTGATGTCGATCGGTGCACTTTTACTGGATATATCTTATAATTAGCACTTTCTCAGAAACATTTCTTAATAATTAAGACTGTCGATGGATACACGAATAGTTACAACAACGTGACGGGATCAAAGGTGACCCGTAGTTCATAATGAACTTGGCTAACTTTCAAGCCTGATAAGCCTGACATGATATTTACAAAATCTGCAAAATGTACAGGGGAGAGAAATAAAGAAAAATTTTATATCACATTAACTTTAATATTCCACAAAAATTCGAGAACATATTAATCTATTGAAACATATTCTTTATAGGATTTTGCAAACAGCAGAAAAAAATAGCTATCTAACAACTAAAAGAAAAAGTATGTGTAAATTATTAATTAAATCTTTGCATTCTTTCGATAACCTGATAACCCTTTCTGGTTATGCTAACAAATTAAAATCATAAAATGAATTTGCCTAATTTCTTATTTGACAATTCTCATTCTAACACTAGCATTCACATAGTCCTCTACGGCCATGCAGATTAAACTAGCATCTACATAACCCCCTACGATCATGAAGATTTAGTTAAAAATGAGAACAAAGGCCTAAAATGAATTTATTTATCTACCTTGTCTTAAGAATTTTTCATTCTAATGGATTACATTTTCATGAAATCAATCATTCAGTTTCTTGGAAATGCTTAGCCTTTGAAACGTTTTTCGCCCTTATTCTGGTGCTCATCAGAAAGACATAAAGCCGCTCATAAAGATGTTTCATGCAAAACCAAGACAATGTCTATGAATAAGTGTGAAAGAATTATATTTAAGATTAATTGTTAATAAATTAAACACTGCTTTTAGATGAATCAATCAGTATATTATAAATACTCTACATATGTTTCGGCTTATTAGGCCTTTATCAAGAGTATTACATAGTGAATACTAAAGTTTCCGACGTGCTTATTCAATTTATACCTAAAAGTATTTATGTCTTAATCTATTTATGACTTAAGCTATTTAAGATTTAATTCAACATCTTTAATTATTTGAATGTTTGGAGTGGACCTAAGTAGATTATATAAATCAAAGGATATTTCTTAACAATTGGTTTATTATAGGGGTGTTTAGGAAATTCTGCTGGTCACCCTTATAATAAACCAATTGTTAAGAAATATGCTTGTTAGGCCTTGTCTAAAAAATTTTTCATTCTAATGGTTTACATTTTCATGAAATCTATCATTCTGTTTCTTGGAAATGCTTAGCCTTTGAAACGTTTTTCGTGGAGCTCATCAGAAAGATTGAGATGATTCCATTGAAGGGGTGGGAGGTGGCAGGTTGTGAATAGGGGAAAATAAGTAGGGTAAACTAGAAACGTCATTTTTATCCTATATAGTGGAACGTCTCAAACTTTTCTATAATATCTGCCCCAAATATTATTAAAATTCTATGACCAATAATTTCCACGTACTAGAGTGCAGGTCTAGTCAAGATGTTTCCCTTAAAGTGACTTGAATGAAAAATCTGGATGTGGAAGTAGTGATTCCTTAGGCAGCGGTTTTTATAACTCTGTATAATCGTTTGCTTATTTCTTCAACAGCCGAACGAATTATTATTAGAATAGAATGAAGATGCAAAATAAAGCTCTTGCCTTTTCATGTTAAACTAAGTTTTCATTTATTTGCTCCGACTTCTCAGTGCAACTTCCACAGCATGCGTATGAACGTAGTTAAAAAAACAATAAATCAACACTCAAGGACTCAGTTGAAATTACTTTCTTTTTTTCATTTTAATCAATACGTTTCATTGTCAGTTCCGGTGAATAAAATTTATTAATGGCCAGTACCATTATATTATATCCAAATTCTGCAAGATTTTTTTCAGTATATGAAAATATTAGGAAAAAATACTCGTAAGGTAGTTACCAACTCAATTGGAACAGCACGGAACTAGATGATCTTACGGGGCATTGTCAATATATCGCTTCACATTGAGTGAGAGAGCACAGAATTTTACAGATTTGTATTCACCACTCCTCGTCTACAGTCTGCGTGGACTTGATCCGCCTGTCACATAGAAATATAGGTGGGATTAGATGCTTAGCGAATTTGATTTGTCAACACCAACCTTGTTCAGAGTTTTTGCATGCCATAATTTATAAAACAAAAAATACGTATGAACTATTTGTACCATATGATCACGAGGCAGTGCAGTACAGGCAACCGGCGGCGTTATAAATTACTTAATTTTAGTGAATATTTGAACAAATTATTAGTTTTATTACTGTGTTTGAGTGATTTTTTGCAATTAATTGTTTAAAATGGCATTTTGGAGGCCTTTTGATAGTAGTGACAACGAAACGGATGATTCTGATACAGAGCCTATACAAGCGGAATTTGAAAATAAAGACTTACACTTTCAAACTCAAAGGGTTATTTTGAATATTTACTGGTGTTTAAAAGGCGAATATACTGATTCTTTATATAATCAAATTGAGAACAGGATTTGTGAATTAACCAAATTTAGCCGTACTGCAATTTATAGGGTTATTAGAGCCGGGGATGTAGTTGTGTATGGCTTTTACAATAATTAACAGAAGGTGCCCACATTAGAAATGATTAGGGATCAACTACGCGACTATCCAGATTATAACTATAAATCATTAGATACTTTTCGAAACGTATTGCTTGATTGCGGTTTTAGGTACAAAAAATTGGACAAACGAATGGTAGTTATGGAATAAGTACGCATCGTTGATCATCGACACGAGTACCTGCGTAAAATAAAATAATACCGAGATACAAATAGAGACATAATTTATCTTGACGAAACATGGTTTGACACCCATGATGTTGTTCAATACGGTTGGATAAATGACACCAAAAAGTGTAATTTAAGTGCTCCATGTTCTAGGGGAAAAAGAATTATAATTCTACTCACTGGAAGTAAAAACGGTTTTATACCAAATGTGTTGTTGTTGTCTGCTGCCTCTGCCGACTACCACGAGGATATGACAGCCGATTTATTTGAGAAGTGGGCAAACAGCTGCTACCAAATATCTCACCAAATTCTGTAATTGATATAGACAATGCGTCACACCTTTCGCGGCAACACACAAAAACTCCGAACACCAACACAAGAAAAGGTGATATCACTGAATTTATGAAAGGTAAAGGCTTGGAAATACCAGAAAAAAAACAAAAAAGACTTTATTAGAACTGATTGGAAAGTAAAATTTTAAAAAGGAATATGCCGTTGAAAACATTTTTGAAGCACACCATCATATTATTTTACGTCTGCCTCCATATTATTGTGGTTTCAACTCCATTGAAATGGTGCGGGCTTATGTAAAAACAAGACTACGCCAATAAAATGAATCCCCACAATTAATTGAGTCTGTCTTAAGGAATATAAAAATAATAGTAGACGAAATAGGCAAAAGCGATATATGGAGGAAGTGTGTATCTCATGTGATAAAAATGGAAAATGAATATTCTGTATTACCACCTATCAATCCAATTATTATTAATGTAAATACCGATTCAAGTTCTGAAAATTCGGATAGTGACGAATGAAATAATGTTTATTTAAAGTTCATAAACAAAGCTTTTTTGAAATTTATTTATTTAACATCGACCTATTTCCGCTACGAGATCAATTACAGATGCCAGGAAACGAGTTCCCCCTTTAAAGTTTTGCCGTCTTTCCTTTATAGAACAATAGAAATTTTCTACCTGCCTAACATCATGATACTGCAAAGTTCATAGTATCATGGCCTAACATTTAATTAACGAGACAGTCGCTGCTTTACACCTCTTCGTAACTATTATATACCATCTATGCAACTTCCGCCTAAGATTACATAACTTTGCCGCTAGAAGATAGAACGAGAGGTAGGTTACTAGACAATAGTCGTAGCCTTAATATATCATTTATGTGACTTATCAAATGTGTTAAACATATTTTTTCATTAACCGCTTCTATTGAAAAAAGGTATTATAGAAATCCCTTTCTTTAAAAATTAAAAAATAATTCTTTAGTATTTAAAGCATTTTTACGTTTCTACCGCCGCACCGCCGCCTATGTCCCATAAAGGAGATGCCGACTATACTCCGAGTTTTCGCTTTTATGCTGTCCCAATTGAGATCACATATACTATAATTTGTTTTATTCAATATGTGCTATGTTTATAACGTGAATTCATTCATAATATTTTTTCACGTACGATTTTATGAAGCTGCACTATTCCTAAAAAAACGCTTCAAATAAAGAAGTTGCTTCAATCTTTATTTTTTCTCTACAAATCTGATATCTATTTCGCAAAAATAAAAAGTTTCTCGCTTTCTCTATATTTACGCTCGTATTGCAAATTACGTACATAATGAATTTATCCTCTACTTATGTACCTCACTCTATATTCGTTTAAAAGATATACGGTTAGAAGACAGGTAAAGAAAATCTAGTAGAAAAATGTTTGTTGAATAATGTTTTAAGTAAACTCCGCGGCAACATGTTATCAACTTTCTTCATAATACGTTGGTACTTCTAGAAAATATTGATATCTCGGTTTCTATCGATCAGATTTTCAAAATCCATGGATTGAAGCATTTGCTCAAATAGAACTTAATAAACCGCCGAGAGAGAAACTAAATTTTGATGAAATCATGAATTTAAAAAAAATTAAAAATTTCTGTAAAATTTTCAAAGTGTAAAAAAAGATTAACAAAGCCAACATAAATATACTCTCTCTAGATTATGAATGTAGAGATAGAAACCTACAATTTGAGTACTTGGTGGCATCTGTTTCAAAAGATAAATAAGTTTCTCGCTTGTTATATTTACCACTGTAACTTATTATATTTAATGAATACGGCATTAGAAAAAAAGTATTTTCTGTATTTATAGAAATTTGATCTTCATATGAACATACTTTGTTAACAGTAATAACACACTAAAAATGTGAAACCAATTTATTGCTCCATTTGGCAGCTACAGTGAGTGTTTTCCGTTTTCACAGAGCTGTAATAAAAATTGATTCCTTGCAGATTTAACCAATTAAAAATGACTTTTATCAGCGCTATTGAGTCCTGGGACGTTGACAAATAATTGATCGAGAATAGAACGAAATTCGACGGGTTGTGCAAAAATAAATATTTGAAAATTAAAAGTAAATAAACAAGCTCTTAGTAATCCTCTTATTTTGCATTTAGAAAATTAAAGACTGAAACCTGTTTTTAGAATTCATAAATTAAAGACACATTTAATTCAAATTTTTAATAAGTACATCTATCTTAATTCATTCTGAATTGTATTTATTTTCATTAAGCAGTGTTTGTCAACGACGTTGCTGAAGTAATTTTATTTAATTTATTTGTTTCATAAAAATGTATTTAAACATAGAATATAATGAGAATAATAAAGCAGAAAAGTTTTTTTGTCTGTTCAGCGTGAACGTAAATTTTCATCTAACAAAGATCAAACCAGTGGACTGTATAAAACCCATGTAATTCTTTAAGACCAATTAAATATTTTTGGATAGGTCCGCATTACATAGAATATTAGTTTGTGAACGTAGAGATATTATTAAAATTTTCCGATATTTTATAATAAGTTCTTGTACATATGTGGTTGCTGACCTAGGCTTCTTGTGTTCTGCTCACGCGCGCGTCTGACACAGTATCCAAATTCATTGCAGATTTTCAGCTTGTCGACTCTAGAGAATGGAAAAGCTTGAGTGCTGCGCCATTCGCTGGGAATGATGATAGAGTTAAAGAAATAATAGGGATTTTCCTCTTCGCCCAATTCTAAAATCAATACATCTAACGTAAATGTGTATTTCCTACAAAATAAAGAACATTATACTCCACTTACCTTTTTCCTATAATAACGTAATAGTCACATATTTTCTTCGGTAATTCACATCTACATTAATCGAGAAGTTTCGAATAATGTGGCGGTAAATCACCAAGATAAAATACGAAGTCGATGTTTTATACAGACTAGATTCAAGCTGCCTCTCTCAAGCAGATTTGAGAGAAGTATTACTTACTACTAGAGCTTAATATTTTTAAATCGAACTGGTAAGTATTTTGCAGATAGTATACAGTGCGTTACACGACGAAGTTATTTTTGGGATTATCTGCTAATATTTCAGTTTTGAAGAATTACTGCTTTAACAATTTTTGCTTGTACTTAGACTGCCAAAAACGGAATCAGCAAAGTCTCTGACTGTACATAGAATTTACACTCTTCTGAAATATTATACCTATAAAGAACCTTTATTTTAAAAGTTACTTCTCTTACTAGGGTTAAAGTGATAAGCAGGGGGTGCATTTAGTAGTCATCTGAACTACGCCTCGGTTTATAGTTTATCACATATTTTTATAATCATGTAAAACTCAAAAACCAATAATGCCAATTTATTATTATTATTTATTTTCGGAGAGTATATGACAGAGCGCAATTTTGCAAATTATAAAGGGCAGACTCAGAGGCGTTTATAAGAATGTTCTTACTTTTACTTCCACATAAGATATTGACTTGAAATTTTGAACCCATATATATTATAACGATGTCTGGAACTAGTCTGTATTTTGAACTTACCGGGGTAAAGGGTAAATAGCGGAAAATAAGTAACGCAAGCTGGTGAGAATCTGGAAACGTGGGATTCGGTGTATATACTAGAAATAAAGGCCTGAAGTTTTTACCACCCCTCACCGTCACCGTTCCCACTCTATTATTAAGATAAAATTGAGTTATTGACTTGAAAGGAAACTCTGGGAATAGGTAGTTCAAGGGCTTCTGAACTAAAAATATGCATACGAAAAAAATTACTTAACACCTTCCCTGCAGAATTATAGTGACTGGAAGTTAAAAATGTTTCAAAAATTTTTTCGTTGTAATTTTTTCAAACTTTGGGAATAAGCAATTAATTCAAGGACTTACGAACAAAAAATGTCATTTGAAAAAATTGATTTAATGCCTACCCTGTATTATTATATCGACTGGAAGTTAAACATTTTTGAAAAATTTCTTCGTTGGAATTTTTTCAAACTTTGGGAATAGGTAATTGAAGAACTTGTGAACAAAAAATGTCATATGAAAAAAAGTATTTAATGCCTGCCCTGTATTATTACAGCGACTGGAAGTTAAAAATGTTTGAAACATTTCTTCGTTGGAATGTTTTCAAACTTTGGGAATAAGTAATTCAAAGACTTACGAACAAAAAATGTCATATGAAAAAATTTATTTAATGCCTACCCTGTATTATTACAACGACTGGAAATTAAACATTATTAATTTTTTTAAAAACTTTTTTCAAACTTTGGGAGTAGGTAATTTAAGAACTTGCGTACAAAAAATGTCATATGAAAAAATTGATTTAATGCCTTCCCTGTATTACAGCGACTGAAAGTTAAACATTTTTGAAAAATTTCTTCGTTGGAATTTTTTCAAACTTTGGGATTAAGTAATTCAAGAACTTGCGAACAAAAAATGTCATGAAAAAATTGATTTAATGCCTGCCCTGTATTATTACATCGACTGGAAGTTAAACATTTTTGAAAAATTTCTTCGTTGGAATTTTTCCAAACTTTGGGAATAGGTAATTCACGAACTTGTGAACAAAAAATGTCATATGAAAAAATTTATTTAATGCCTGCCCTGTATTATTACAACGACTGGAAGTTAAAAATGTTTGAAAGATTTCTTCGTTGGAATTTTTTCAAACTTTGGGAATAAGCAATTCAAGAACTTGCGAAAAAAAAAAAGTTATATGAAAGAATTGATTTAATGCCTACCCTGTATTATTACAGCGACTGGAAGTTAAAAGTTTTTGAAAAATTTCTTCGTTTTAATTTTTTCAAACTTTGGGAATAAGTAATTCAAGAACTTGCGAACAAAAATGTCATGTGAAAAAATTGATTTAATGCCTGCCCTGTATTATTACAGCGACTGGAAGTAAAAAATTTTTGAAAAATTTTTTCCTTGGAATTTTTTCAGATTTTTAACCTGGCGGCCTGTCCACATAACTCGGGGACGGCACGTCTGATCCGTCTAAATTTGACACGTCCGTATAGAACTCATCCCTAGGAAGGCGACGCACCCCTTCACTTAGTTTTTAGTAATTAGCCAATTCAGTTATTCTGGCCTCAGATTGGGTTTCAGTGGATCAAACTACATAGGGATATATTAGTGTAATATACAGGCCAAGATCATTTTTTCTTGTGTGCAACCGTTACTCTAATTCAATACCTATTAGGTCGATATTATATTCAAATTTGAATTTCTCCTTAATGTTTTGGTACTAGCCTTAGGGTTCAATTCTGAACTAAGTTTATTAAACAAATTTTGAAGCATTATGAAAATAAAATCTTTGTAAGTATAGCATTTCAGAAAACTGTAAGTTCATAACACCCTGTAAAGCCTACGAGTGAATGATGCCCGTTTTGAAATGAGAAACAAGCAGACATTGTTGGCAGGCTATCTTTTTGTCGTAAAATTGAAAGTTTAATAATCCCAAGAACACTCAAAGTGGGGCGAGCGTAGGTGCATTTTGACCATACTCGTATTTGGATACAAGAAAATAAATTGTTATGACTATGTGATTGGAACTTGACACTTTAGCACAGTCTATGTTAGGTAAAATATTATATAAGAAAATTAAACACGATAGGGGTCTATGAATTTCTAGACTAGCTAGGGAATATTTAGAAGCAGTTTTTGATATAGGTAAGGATAAGTCCCGTTAGCTTAAGAGACGCATATTTCAAAAAACAGTGTCGAGTCTTTTTCAAATTTTGTGCTGGACACCATATTATTGAAGCATACTCAAGATGTGATCTAACAAAAGTATGGTTGCTTTAATGTATTAAAGCATTTTTAAATATGCGGAGTTTCTTATAGCAAAATCCAAGACTAGGTAACTAGAACAATGTGATTTAAAAACATTAGTTTTTATTGAACGTTACACCTGAGTCAGTATGAAAAAGTGTGTGATTGTTTAATTCGTAATGGAATAGAATAATATTTCACTTTATTTTACATAAATATTTTGCTTTATTTCAAGTTAATTTGTTTATCATACATCATGCATTAATACGATCAATATTATCATGCAGTTGAAAGCAGTTGTTTTTACAAGCAACATCATAAGACAGTTTTAAATCATTCGCGTGTAGAGGGCAGTTCACAGTCAAATTGTCTACTACTACTTCATAAACAATTTAAAAAAAGGACCTAATTTTGAATCTTGGGAGACTACTGGTGTAGCTAAAACTTCGATAGATCTAACATCATGGTATACAACATTGCTCTCTATTAGTTAGAAAAAATTTAAGAAGTGTAATAGAGTTGTCTGAAAAGCCATAAAACTCATCATGGTTTAGTCTAGTGAAATCCAGATGATTACTTTATTTTCAATTGGGTGTTTACAAAGTTCACCTAATATATATACTACTACTATATTTCGTTTTATAAACATTTTAGTAGGCTTTAGAAAAATCGTTTGTATACAGTACTCGTCTACCAACAGACTCGGAAACAAACTCTGTAATACTAAATTGATAACTTTAACGGCCTTTGAAGAATTTCTGTTAATCTGTTGATATTTGTTGCTTTATGTGGTTAAAACAAAAATTTTATACGAGAATTTCAAATGCTTCAGCAACAATATTTATGTTATTGGACAGTATTTAGAAATATCGACTTTGTCACCTTACCTAAAGATTGGAACCATTTTTGATCATTCCACTGCAGGTAAACTTTAAAGACAAATTAAATACTGTAGTAACGGAGTCTATTAAAAATAGCAGCACATTCACGTACTATGAATGCAGGCATACAATTCCAGACGCACATTTAAATGTCAACTACTCTCAACAAATTTATAAATATTATTTGTGATCATTCAAATTCAGAATAAGATTATGAAAAAAGTTAGTAACAGAATCAGAAATTAGTTAAGGATCATAAAAATATTCATATTGTAACTCATGAAGCTTAGTAGATCTGAGAAACTTCTTTCATAACAAACAAATTGCCAAGACACGGACGGATATTAACAATATTTTCCTCAATATGATTACAACATATTTTATAAGAATTACCCATATCTATTTTTTCTTTCTAAATTCAATCTGATGAGTTATATCACGTCTTTGCTTGCATTCACTAAAGCTTCATTATTTTCTTTAGTAGATTTAATTAGAGAATAGTCAACCTAGGATAGATACGGTCTTTTTGAAGTTTTGGATTAAGGTACAGTATTAAAAATCTTGAATATAATTTGGCATAGATCTGATCAAAGTTGTCATTAATGGTGTCAGAATTATTTAGTAAATCGCAGTCAGTGTCTGCAACTCTTAAAGTTTATACTTAGAATTCAATTAATGATTAAGTTGGCCCCTTAATGAAAATTTGCTACAAGGAGTCTAATTAGTATTCTCTATATAAAGGCTTAATAATTCTTGTTATAAGACACTTCATAATATTTTGAAAATTAAAAATATTTTGAGGCTGCTTAGAACCTCCCGTTTCCGCCCTTAGCAAGTGTTAACCGATTAGTAAGGGGTTGTACTCGCTGTTTACAGTGGTCGCATGGTTTAATCATCAAAGAGGCCACGACATTACTTACGCACCGTAGTAAAATTTACACACTTTGTCAGTTTGCGTGAGAGAGTAAATTTTAATCACTGAACTTACATCAAATATTTAAAGTCAAATAACTCGTGAACAATAGGGTATGACTATGTGATATTTGTTGCACCTCTCATTTAAAGGTCACGAAAACATTAAACAAGAATATACGTAATTACTTCCACATTCACGTAGTGGATTGGAAGTATAGCAATTCTCAATTTTTTTTTCTTAAAATAGGTTTAGAATGTCATGAAACGTCGAGATTTTAAATTTGAGAAAAAAACATTTTTTGTCTGTCTGTCTGTCGGTCTGCACGTCTGTCGGTCTGTCCGTAACTTTTTTTTGTCCGCACGTTTTCTCCGGAACGGTTTAAGATATTGACTTGAAATTTTGTACACGTATATACTATAACGAGATCTGGAACTGGATTGTTTGTTGAAGATGTTCGGTGAAAGGTTGGGGGTAAATTGGGGTAAATAGGGGAAATATGTATAGCAAGCGGGTAAGAGTACAGAAACTTGAAATTTGATGTATGTACTACAAGCACGCCTCAAAATTGTTTATAATATTTTTCATCCCCCCACCACCCCCACTACATTATTAAAGGGGTTGATAAAATAAAATTGAGGTATTCACTTGAAATTTTGTACACGTATTTATTATAACGACATCTGGAACTAGATCATGTTTTGAGATGATTCCGTTGAAGGGTTGGGGGTTATTTAGAGGTAAATAAATATAAGTAAAGCAAGTTGGTAAGAGTACAGAAACTTGAAATTCGGTGTCTGTACTAGAAGCCAAAGTCTCAGATTTTTTAATAATATTTTTCAACTGCCCCAATACTAGGGGATTAAAGGGATTGATAAAATAAAATTGAGATGTTCACTTGAAATTTGGTACACGTATGTTTGATAAGGATATCTGGAACTAGATTTTATTTTGAGCTGATTCCGTCGAAGGGTTGGGGGTTAAATAGGGGTAGATAGGGGGAAATAAGTAAAGCAAGCTGGAGAGAGCACAGAAACTTGGGATTTGGTGTATATACTAGAAGCGAAGACGTCAGGTTTCTTTATAATATTTTCCATCCCCCCACTACCCCCACTCTCCTATTAAAAGGGCTGATAAATTAAATTTAGATTTCACTTGAAATTTTTTGACATGACTGCATTGATGGAGTGGGGGCGTATGTTGAGGTAGATAGGGAAAAGTAAATGAAGCAAGCTGGTAAGAGTACAGAAACTTGAAATTCAGTGTATATCCTAGCAGCCAAGGCCACAGGTTTTTAAATAATATTTTTCAACCCACCACCATCCTTACTCCATTATTAAAGGGGTGGATAAAATAAAATTGAGACATTCACTCGAAATTTGGTAGACTTGTATATTATAACGATATCTGGAACTAGATTATATTTTGGGGATAGGAGTAAATAGGGGAAAATAAGTAAATCAAGCTGGTAAGAGAAATTTGGGATTTGGTTATATACTAGAAACCAGGGCCTCAGATTTCTTTCTAATATATTTCAAACACCACCACCTCCATTATTAATCGGATTGATAACATAAAATTGAGATATTCACTTGAAAGTTAGTACACGTATGTACTGTAATGACATCTGATTGAGATGATTCCATTGAAGGGGTGGGAGGTGGCAGGTTGTGAATAGGGGAAATGAGTAGGGTAAACTAGAAATTTCATTTTTAACGTACATGGTAGAAACCAACGCCTCAAACTTTTCTATGACATCTGCCCCAAATATTATTAAAATTCTATGACCAATAATTTCCACATACTAGAGTGCAAATTTAGTCAAGATGTTTCCTTTAAAGTGACTTGGATGAAAAATCTGGATGTGGAAGTAGTGATTCCTTAGATAGCGGTTTTTTAAGTGATAACGAGTGGAAGTTGGAGTTGAATGTAGCCGACTGTGAATGCCTATTTGATTAACATTTTGCTCGAATATTACTCAAGTCACTTTTACGTGGTGCCACTAAGACTAAGTACACAGTCAATTTCTTAAATTTATATTGCATAAATAGGCATTCGCAGTCAGCAACGCCCTGCTGCATATCTCATTTGTTTCGTAATAGTCTGGTTAAAAATACCATTGTAAAGTAAAAAACCACTGCCTAAGGAATCATCCACACATCCAGTCTTCCCATCCAAGTCTCTTTAAAGGAATACATCTTTGTATTTGCACTCTAGTAGTGGAAATAGTTGGAAATAGAATATTAATTGTATAATATTTGGTACTTATTAGCTTGCTTTATTTATTTCCCCTTTTTATCCCCCACCCCCATTCCTTCAACGGAGTGGAGGTGGTTGGGGTTTGAAAAATGTTATAAAGAAATCTGAGGCTTCTAGTATACTAGAAGCCTCCACCAAATCCCAAGTTCTTGTACTCTTATCAGCTTGCTTTACTTATTTTCTCTTATTTACCCCTACTTGGCCCCACCTCTTCAACGGAATCATCTTTAAATATAATCTAGTTCCAGATATCGTTACAATATATACGTGTGCCACATTTCAAGTGAATACATATTTCAATTCTATTTTAAATATAAATTCACTAGAAAGAAGAAAATTATGTAAATAAACGTAAAAGTGTGGGGCGCTCAAAACACCTGGAAAAACAGTGGGTGCCCCACGATTTACGTTTATTAACATAATTAATGATATTATTGATATTACTAATATTATTTTCTTCTTTTTAGTGCATTTTTTAACAATTGCAGTTTCATTTTGTATTTAAAAGTGTGCACTTTAATTATTTTAAATTATTTATTTGTATCTGTATCAGTCGTTTTCTAAAAGCGTGTATTTTATTTCTTTTAAATTATTTATTTATTTGTATTACCTGGAAAAATCATTGTACCGTACCCAATATTTAGTTTAATAAAATTGTTTATTATTATCACTTACTATTATGGTTAGACGATTTTCTTTGAAATTCAGCATATTAACTTAAAGAAACCACTCCAAGTCCAAATTAAATTACGTTTATTAACATAGTTATTGGTATTATTAATATTATTTTGTTCTTGTTAGTGCATTTTTTAACAATTACAGTTTCAGTTTGTGTTTAAAAGTTTGTTTTTAATTTTTATAAAATCATTTATTTGTATCTGTATCAGTCGATTTCTAATAGCGTCTATTTTATTTTTTTAATTATTAATTTATTTGTATTACCTGGAAAAATCATTGTACCGTACCTAATACCCGATTTAATAAAATTGTTTACTATTATCATTTACTATTACATTTAGACGATTTTCGTAGAAATTCATCATATTAACTTAAAGAAATCACTCCAAGTCCAAATTAAATTACGTTTATTAACATAGTTATTGATATTATTAATATTATTTTGTTCTTGTTAGTGCATTTTTTAACAATTACAGTTTCAGTTTGTGTCTAAAAGTTTGTTTTTAATTTTTTTTAAATCAATTATTTGTATCTGTATCAGTCGATTTCTAATAGCGTCTGTTTAATTTTTTTTATTATTTATTTATTTGTATTACCTGGAAAAATCATTGTACCGTACGTAATACCCGATTTAATAAAATTGTTTATTATTATCATTTACTATTATATTTAGACGATTTTCGTTGAAATTCTGCATATTAACTTAAATAAATCACTCCATGTCTAAATTAAATTACGTTTATTAACATAGTTATTGATATTATTAATATTATTTTGTTCTTTTTAGTACCTTTTTGTATCTGTATCAGTCGATTTCTAAATGGGTCTATTTTATTTTTATATTTACTTATTTATTTGTATTTCCTGGCAAAATCATTGTACCATACCTAGTACTTGATTTAATAAAATAGTTTATTATTACATTTACTATTATATTTAGACGATTTTCGTTGAAATTCAGCATATTAACTTAAAGAAATCACTCCAAGCCCAAATTAAATTACGTCTATTAACATAGTTATTGATATTATTAATATTATTTTGTTCTTTTTAGTACCTTTTTTAACAATTACAGTTTCAGTTTGTGTTTAAAAGTGTGTTTTTCAATTTTTCTAAATTATTTATTTAATTAACTATCAGTCGATTTCTAAAAGCGTGTATTTTTTATTTATTTGTATTACCTGGAAAAATCATTGTGCCGTACCTATTACTTGGTTTGATAAAATTGTTTATTATTATCATTTACTATTATATTTAGACGATTTTCGTTGGAATTCAGCATATTAACTTAAAGAAATCACTACAAGTCCAAATTAAGTACTAAACAGCTCAAAATTTTACTTTATGATTTATACCAATTACTTAAATATTGAGCTAAATAGAATACAAATTGTTGGTATTGTCAGTTCCAGATATCGTTACAATACATAGGTGTGCCAAATTTCAAGTGAATATCTCAATTTTATTTTAAATATAAATTCACTGAAAAGAAGAAAATAATGCTAATAATAACAATAATTATGTAAATAAACATAAAAGTGTGGGGTGCTCAAAACACCTGGAGAAACAGTGAGTGCCCCACGCTTTTACGTTTATTAACATAGTTATTGATATTATTAATATTATTTTCTTCTTTTTAGCGCATTTTTTAACAATGACAGGTTTCAGTTTGTGTTTAAAAGTGTGTTTTTTAATTTTTTAAAATTATTTATTTGTATCTGTATCAGTCGATTTTTAAAAGCGTATATTTTATTTTTTTAATTATTCATTTATTTGTATTACCTGGAAAAATAATTGTACCGTACCTAATACTTGATTTTATAAAATTGTTTATTATTATGATTTACTATTTAGACGATTTTCGTTGAAATTCAGCATATTAACTTAAAGAAATCACTCTAAGTCCAAATTAAATCCTAAACAGCTGAAAATTTTACTTCATGATTTATACCAATTACTTAAATATTGAGCTGAATAGAATACAAATTGTTGGTATTGTCACGTTCAAATTATTAATTTAATTTTGGACATTCTTTATACGTTTTCACTTCGATGCATTCTCTGATGATACCACCCTATTCAAAGAAGAAAAGAAGCGAACCTCAGATTATTATTTTTCAAGGCCCATTCACCTCCCCTATTCTATTCTTTTTCAATTTTTATGTTGCTAGGGCAATAAGCTATTCACACTTCACTGCCCCATTCCATTTATGAAGTTACTCTAGATATTTTCTCTTTACACCCGAACTTTAGCAGGAACTTTCTGCAGGAATAGTAAATACTCAGCGACTTACACCAGAGTACAGATCTTAAAAACCTGATAGTTTTAATAGCATGCAAAATTGCCATCCTATAGCTGGGATAATTTCTGGATTATGAACTACTTTCCAATATATTTTATTAAGGATAGCGTGAATAGCATTAATAAGCCTAGCAGATACTTATAGCCCAAGCGATGTAGCTAATTTTGTCTACAAATCTTAAACATGTTCGGAGGGAGATGATTTATTTTTTTATGAGGCAACTTGAAAACAAAATTAGAGCTTTTTCGTTGGGTATTTTTTAAAATTTCGATGTATGAGAAAATAAAAAATATTTTCAAAAAGAGCGTATATTTTGAAGTAAAAAAACGTCTTTATACATTTTTTATCAAAGTCACAAGATTTCCGTAAAAAATTATTGAAATTGAAGTAGTGGAACAAACGAGGTGTGAATCTGCGTTGTGCTATACAGGGTGATTCACGTAGACCATTCATTAGAAGTTTTTCAACTTGCAGTTGGATTAGAAACTTGAAATTTGGTATGCAGCCATAATCGATCATGCCCGTTCTATCTAAAATATTTTCAGTCCTTCAACTATACAGGGTGTGCCAAAAATTGGTACCAACTTTCTTATTTTAAATGGAAACCCATATTTTTCTTTACATGATTCGATTGGTCTTCTAATTCTGAGTTTAGAGAACCTAAGTTATGTTAACTTATCTATTACAATTTTTGAGATATGTCCAATTATTTGAAAAAAATTGCCGCTGTAGTAGTTTACGAACAAATTTGTATCTCGCAAACCTTTCAAAATTATGAAACCAAATTTGTGAAGCAGTTAGCTGGAAGTCCAGGCTAACTTTTGATGTCCCATCGGTGGTCCCATTTTGTACCATATGGGCGCAGTCGATTTTCAAATGTCGCAATCAAAAATTGTCAAAAAGTCAATTTTTTCAAATGGCACCTACTATTTTTTTTCACACCATTCGAAAGAAAATTGAATTTTAGGGTGAATTACTTAAGCATTCCCTATACCTAACTTCACCCCATATTGAGTTATTCAATAAAAATCAAGAAATACCTTATCTTGCCGAAAGATTCCTTACTTCATCAAGTATGCCATGGAAACAAAAGACAGTTTTAATAATTTTTAAAGAAAAATATGGATTCTTATTTAATTACACACAACACCAACAAATTATTATTAACGAACAAGAACAATGTAGACGAAATTCTGACGTAAATGTTCAATGTGACCGCCATATTTTTGTTCAAATATTCTATTATTCTACTTTCAACAGATTGCGTAGCACCTTTGCGCCTACCATTTCTGACGCCAGAAACCAATGCAAAATTGAATTTTAGGGCCACTTTTATTAACATTGTGTATGTCTATCTACAGTCGTTTTAGAGTTATTGGCATTTTTTGAAAAAAATATTGTTTTTTTTTTCTCAATGCGTCAGAAATAGTAGGCGCAAAGATGTGCTACGCAACCTGTTGAAAGTAGAATAATAGAATATTTGAACAAAAATATGGTGGTCACATTGAACATTTACGTCAGAATTTCGTCAACATTGTTGGTGTTGTGTGTAATTAAATAAGAATTCATATTTTTCTTTAAAAATTATTAAAACTGTCTTTTGTTTCCATGGCATACTTGATGAAGTAAGGAATCTCTCGGTAAGATAAGGTATTTCTTGATTTTTATTGAATAACTCGATATGGGGTGAAGTTAGGTATAGGGAATGCTTAAGTAACTCACCCTAAAATTCAATTTTCTTTCGAATGGCGTGAAAAAAAATAGTAGGTGCCATTAGAAAAAATTGACTTTTTGACAATTTTTGATTGCGACATTTGAAAATCGACTGAGCCCATATGGTACAAAATGGGACCACCGACGGGACATCAAAAGTTAGCCTGGACTTCCAGTTAACTGCCTCATAAATTTGGTTTCATAATTTTGAAAGGTTTGCGAGATACAAATTTGTTCGTAAACTACTACAGCGGCAATTTTTTTCAAAAAATTGGACATATCTCAAAAATTGTAATAGATAAGTTAACATAACTTAGGTTCTCTAAACTCAGAATTAGAAGACCAATCGAATCATGTAAAGGAAAATATGGGTTTCCATTTAAAATAAGAAAGTTGGTACCAATTTTTGGCACACCCTGTATAGTTGGAGTACTGAAAATATTTTAGATAGAACGGGCATGATTGATTATGGTTGCATACCAAATTTCAAGTTTCTAATCCAACTGCAAGTTGAAAAACTTCTAATGAATGGCCCTCGTGAATCACCCTGTATACGCAAAATATTACCCCAGGTACAAAATTTATTATGAAAATTTCATTATTATACAATATTTGTTGGAGGAAATAATAGAAATTAATTATTATAAATGATGTTTATTCTATTAAAAGTTAAACACAGCATAATGGCAGTAAAACCGGAGTCGAGCGAAGCCGACGTGCGACGCTCCAGCGCCGGTACCTGAATTCAGTGCTTTGTATTATACACAGGTAGATAAATGTGCCTTTCCATATATTCTATATATACGTGATGCTCTTGTCTACCTATTGTCTAAGTATCAGAATTTATATTATATCGGTATTTTTGCTTATCACGAGATGCATTGAAGATGTGGAAAAACAAGTTGAATTAAATAATTTCTTTTTTGAATATTTGAAAAGCTGGTCTTTTTTACTTTAAAACTGAATTTGTTTTATGTATCGAAATAGTTCCGATAACATGTATACACGATGTGTCCACGGAAAAGCGATATTATAGGTGTAAATAACCTTTTATTTTTACCATGAACATAATGTTCTCTTCTGTTCTCTTGCTTGACCCAATACCTATTTCCAGTACGTTAGAATTTCAAAAATGTATAGAGGGCGCTGGTGGCAGCTTAAAAATGAAATTCGTTTTTTTTACTACGAACACAGTTTTGTGTATTCTGCTCTTGCTTGGCCCATAACCCATTTTCAGTACGTTAGAATTTTAAAAATGCATAGAGGGCGCCGAAGGCAGCTTAAAAATAAAATTAGCTTCAGGTAAACTGCCAATATTGAAAGAAACCGTTGCCTAAGGAATCACTACTTCCACATCCAGATTTTCCTTCCAAGTCTGTTTAAAGGTAAACTTCTTGATTTATTTGCACTTTAGTATACTGACATAATTGGTCATAGAATTTTAATAATATTTGGGGCAGATGTCATAAAAAATTTACAGAAGTTGCAATTTAGCAAGCTACGTTAAGACACCAAAAATGAACTTGGCTAACTTTCAAATCTGACATGACATTTACAAAATCTGCAAAATGTACAGGAGGTAAAAATAAAGAAAAGTTTTGGAAATTTTCAAACTTTTATTAAGTTGCGGATAAAAAATTTAAAAAGTTGCACAACTCGGAGTAATTGTAATAGGCTTTGCATTAATATTCCACAAAAAAATGGGTTTCGTAATAATAAGAGAACATGAATATAGACATCAAAAGTTATCAAATACACAAGTTTTACAAAAACGAGGCGTTGGTTGGCGTTGAGACGTAAAAATGCAAGATAAGAATCTAGATATCAAAATGTATCAAATACACAAGTTTTACAAAAACAGCGCTAGGCCTCGGTCAGCGTCGAGACGTAAAACTGCAAGAATATGAATCCAGGTATTAAAATTTATCAAATACTTATACTAGTCTTACAAAAACGACGCTAGGCTTCAGTCGGCGTCGAGCGTTAAAAATGCAAGAACATAAGTTTAGGTATCAAAATTCATCAAAGACACAAGTTTTATAAAAACGATGCTAGGCGTCGGTCGGCGTCGAGATGTAAAAATGCAAGAACATGAATTTAGATATCAAAATTAATCAAATACAAGTTTTGCAGAAACGACGCAAGGCGTCATCCGGCATCGAGACGTAAAAGTACAAGAATATGAACCCAGGGATCAAAATTTATCAAATGCACAAGTTTTACAAAAGCGACGGTAGGCGTCGGTCGGCATCGAGACGTAAAAGTGCAAGAACATTAATTTAGGTATCAAAATTGGTCAAATATGCAAGTTTTACAAAATCCAGGCGTTGGTCGGTGTCGAGACGAAAAAATGGAAGAATATAGATCTAGGTATCAAAGTTTATCAAATTCAGAAGTTTTACAAAAACAGCGCTAGGCGTCTGTCGGTGTCGAGACGAAAAAATGGAAGAATGTGAATATAGATATCAAAATTTATCAAATTCAGAAGTTTTACAAAAATGACGCTAGGCCTTGGTCGGCCACGAGACATAAAAATGCAAGTATATGAATCCATGTATCGAGATTTATCAAATACACTAGTTTTACAAAAACTACGCTAGGCGTCGATCGGCGTCGAGGCGTAAAAATGCAAGAATATGAATCTAGGAATGAAAATTTATCAAATACACAAGTTTTACAAAAACGACGCTAGGCGTCGGTCGGTGTCGAGACGTAAAAATGCAAGAATTTTATAAAAAAAAACCTGAGGCCCTCGCTTCTACTATATACACCAAATTCCTGTACTCTTGCCAGCTTGTTTTACTTATTTTCCCTTATTTACCCCTATTTAACCCCCAACCCTTCAACGAAATTATCTCAAAATATAATCTAGTTCCAGATGTGGTTATAACATATGTACCAATTTTTTTTAATAGCCTTGCTTATTTTAACGTCCTGGCGAAGTTTAGCTTATGCTATTCCACCACTTGACCAGGACGGCGACATGAGATGCGGTCACCTATCCAAGCGACGGACTCTCCAGGCGTGACTTAACTTCACCGATCGAGATCTCGCAACTGAAACCGGCACCGTGCCACACCTCATCAAAAGAATGTCTCAATTTAATATTATCAACCCCTTTAATAATGGAGTAGGGGTGGTGGGAGGTTGAAAAATATGATAAAATGTCTGAGACCTTGGCTTTTGTACATACACCGAATTTCAAGTTTCTGTACTCTTACCAGCTTGCTTTACTTATTTTCCCCTATTTAACCCCAAACCCTTCAAGGGAATATTCCAAAAATATAATCTAGTTCCATTGTCATTATAATATACCAAATTTCAAGTTTCTGTACTTTTACCAGCTTGCTTTACTTATTTCCCACTATTTACCCTTATTTACCCCTATTTACCCCCCAACCCTTCACCGGATATGTTAAAAGAACAATCCAGTTCCAGATCCCGTTCTAATATATACGTGTACAAAATTGAAAGTCAGTATTTTAAACCGTTCCGGAGAAAATGTGCGGACAAAGAAGTTACAGACAGATCGACAGACCGACAGGCAGACATTTATTTGCGCTTAAATTTAACGTTTCATGACATTCTAAACCTATTTGAAGAAAAAAAAATTTGAATTCTTTTTTACGATTACTTTACTTCCAATCCACTACGTGGATGTCCCAACTAGCACCAAAGTGACAGTAACTGAGATAGGAACTTCGTATGAGTAACCATTATGTAATTGCGACTAAATTTACGACTTTGGTGTAAAAATAACTTCATTTGACAAGTCTACATTCCTTGCCTCGTAGTTTCTACCACTAATGATTACTTTATAGTTATGTAACTTCTACGTAGCTTTCGTGGTACATGGGAACGTGGTAATTACCAGTGGGATGACTTTCGGGTTTTCAGAACTTGAAGGTGGTAAACTATAGTAGCAGCGACTAACTCGCATCTTTGAAATGTGACTTCAAAGTTGCAATCACCTTCAAATAGCTTTAATAGTTGCCGCGACGTTCTGGGAACCTTCATTATTTCTTTAAAGTAGTAGAACTTGTAAGTAATATTAATAGGTGTTAATGACGTTACTGCTACCTACAGAACTGTGTACGGCTACTACAAAGTACACATCACCTCTGAAATTTACCATGAAGTAAATTTCACCATCTAGTTCCCAATGTTGACCATAGACAAAGTTAATGCAACAAACCTAACCTATATAATATGTTTGCCTAACCTAGACTAGAATTATATGCTGCTATATTATGCTATGCAACATTTTATGTTCAAAATAAGGCAACAAAATTTAATATTTCAACACAGTTTTGTTACACCTACCTTTTCTTCTATGTTATCTATCATCTAATAGTATATTATACCAACAAGGTTTATGTTTATTAAGTCGTTGATATATGGCTGCATACAAGTAAATTACGACAGCTGATAAGTTTTTCAATGTGAAGTTAGGTAAATGATAAACAACAAAAGCTAGGAACGCGTTCAGTCTAGACCTCAGCGTACGGCTAACACGTACGTTCCGAAACAATATCGGGAAAAATGTAACCATGAAGTAGCAGCGGCAACTTTGAAGAGGTAATATGTGGAAGTCACAACTTTGCTACGACTTTGAAGTGATGCTACAGTTCCATTCGCAGATTTGTGGTAAATATAACTTTAAAGTTACGTATTCGCAGTTTTCGTCACTATCGCCAAGTAGCAATTACTTTCAAGTAGCATTTCTTGGTGAAAACGACCCTAAAGTCATATTTTCTGAAATACGCCATGTTGATGGCCAAAATTATCGACGCCATACATGAACCATAATTTCACAATTGACTAATAAATTTAATTTATCACCATTTCTTCACCAAATAGAACAAATGAATACATAAAAAGTAGTGTTAAGTTCCGAAGAACAATAAAAAACAGGTTTCGGCATCTAGTGTGTCACATTCTCGCATGACATTACATATTTTAAAAACAATATTTTCATTAAAAAATGCAAATTTTAAAGGCGCGTGGTTAGATTCGGACGTTTTATCATTATGTTTGTCAGTAAAATTGCATTCGTTTTAATTGTGACCCTTAGACCATTGGAAAATAGCACAAGTTTTGCTGTCTAATATTACCTTCTGATATTCTATTAAATTTCTGAGTTAGGGAAATGAACAAGAACAAGAATCATATTTAAGAATGAAACATAAATATAATAAAATCGGTTGCAAGACAAAGAAGGGGCAACATCGATTTGAAAGAGGGAGTGGTAAAGTTTTCTGAAAGTTGCGGCGTCTACACCGCCACGTCGCCGCTCCGGAGTAACAACGTCATTGGAACGTAGTCAGACAAGTTCCAGGAACGTGGCTGGAACGTTATCGTCACCAAAAAATATTCCCCATTTTGGTCATAAACACGTATTAGGAACGTTCCTATTACGTGCCTGTGACTAGTACCAAAACACTTTACAGTGCCTACAATAGTCATTGCTACGTTCCCACGACTAATTGTGCTAGTTGGGGTGGAAGTAATTGTATAAGAAAAACTTGCTCAAAATAAAAAAATATGACGTTTTACCGAATTTGATAATTTTCGTATCACTGTGTTGGTGATCGAATTTTGAACAATTTTCAAAATGTCCGTCCGTCTGTCCAGCTGTCTGTCTGTCTGCATGTCTGTCCGTCCATCCGTGTGTCTGTCTGTCCGACCGTCACGTATCTTGTAAGCACAATCACTTAAGAACGAAAAGTCCGATAGTATTGAAATTTGGAAAGTAAGCTCGTGTTAGCTAGGGGTAGAACTGTATTTTGAACAAAATCGATCAATAAATAAAAGAATTATTAATTTTTGAAATAAAAAAAATTGTTTTGTAATTAAACAGAAAATGTTTAAAACTAATATTATTTACAAAAACAAACTATGAAGAGTATCCTATAGAATGAGCAACAATTATATAACAAGTGTGGTAAATCGGCGAAGAATATAATGGTTAGCTTGTTTATATTTTTAATCAAAACTGTGTTCATAGTAAAAAAAAAGCGAATTTCATTTTTAAGTGCCCTCTATACATTAGGACAGGCAGAATTTTTACAGATTTTAATTTTTTATCGTAACAGCATTCAAAGTTGTCTATTGACGAGCTAATGACGAATAAAATATTCAAAAAAATCTTTGATAATACTTTTAGCCCTCTACTTACAGTCAAGTAAGAAAAAAATTGTGAAAATTCGCTAATGCGTTTAACTTATAACACATTTTTAATTAGCAGTAAAATATATGTCTAAATAAAAGAGGAACTTTCTTTTACTCGTTTAATGCAGTTAGAATCAATTTTCTGAAGGAAAGGAGGGAGAGATTATTTGCAAATGAATTGCCACTAGGGCATTTGTTTACGAGCCTATATGGTTGCACTTCTGAACCTTGGGAATACTCCGGCCCTATTGGGAAAGCTTTGGCAATTTGTGGACAAAATCCAGTTATAATTTTTAAACTAGTAGCAGGAAACCTGTGCGAAAATGAACAAAATGTGGTTAAAAAATTGAGAACCACCAAAAATACTTATTTGACATTTACAACGAAGTAGCTTCTGGAAACTTTCGTGTTCCTGTAGAACTAACAAATCGACACCTTGGAAAGATAGCACAAACGCGATGGCTCACTATGACCAACAGAATTTTAAGACTATATAGAGTTTGCCCACCTTCGTAATATTATTTTCCACACTATACTCTGCTGGGTGTAAGAAAAGCAGAACAAAAATTGTTTTACAAGAAACATTGGCTCCAAAATAAACTTATTTAATTCGCTACTTTTTTAATTCCGAGAGTCAAAACTATGTAATAAACTGGTAAGACAGGTATTTTTGCAGCTTTTGGGCTGTCATACCAAGATATTCTGAAAGAGCACAAAGACGAACGAAATTAAAAAAATATAGTTTCTACGTCATAATAGTAAAACTTTGTTACCTATCACCTCCTTCAAATACGTATGATAGACATTTTTGGAAGAGTACAGGTTGTCATACTATGTTTTTCTGATATACCATTAAATTTTCTAAAAAATGCTCTGATTGAAATTAATTTCCGCGAAAGCCGTAAATTATTACTGTCTTTTAATGATAATTAATTCAATCAACAATACTTCCGAGAAGAAAAACCTCGTCATACCGGGCTCATTTTGTTTGTATGGTTTTCTACAGTCACTTTTTACTACAATTTTTAAAATCTGCGATTCGTGTCCTGATTATCCTCGTGTACTAAATTTCAAGTAAATGCAAATGCAATTTTGACATCAAGTTCAATATCAGCTACTACGAAAATACCTAAACACAGTTCTTTAGGAAAGATACAGAAAAAATACAAACGTTGTTTGCTTCCAGCGCTGATGCTATGTTGAAAGTAATTCTAAGAGAAAAAAGACCTATTTTGGGTAAAACAAAATAACAATACTATTCTTATTATAACAGTGTTTAAAATAAGCTCTCCCAAAATAGACCTACTTATTTATCATTTTTGGTTTAAAAATTGTACCAACCATAGTTAAAAATAGTAAAGATCATTTAAAAGTAAAGGTGTTAGTAGCAAGCATGTTGGCTAGACTGTCTATCACGTACTGGGTTCGAGCCCCAACTCCGTTTGGTAATGGATATTGTCCGCGTCTTTTCTGATGTGTAACCTACTTCCGGACAGTCTAGGCTTTGGATTTGGATGTTGTCTACTATGTGTGTTGTGTTTATGTTTACTTTGCATCACTTCATAAATTATAAGAGACTAATTAATCCCACGCGAAATTTTTCTTCAATGTCATATTACTGAAAATATTTACGAATTAAAAATATTTACGAATCCAAAATGAGTTTTTCGCATTAAATATTCAATGATATAAATCAGAAGTAACTGTTAAGTAATAAATAAATTGAAAAGCTGAAAACATCCTTTCTAAAACGCTTTTTATTTTATTTGAATTTGGTGATTATTAAAGAAATTATTAAATTTTCTTCCTGAGAGCGCTTGCAATTTTGTAAGCCAACGGCTGCTCCGTTCGTCCCCTATTATACCGCGATGAACTCCACAATGCTTTTTAATTATTTACTCTAAAACTGTGGCACCTACAAAATGCTTAGTGTATGCTTTTTTGTAAGATTTCCCTATTTTTCATTTTGTTCCATACATAAAATCAATATTGTTTTGTAATTAATATTTTAATTTCTGGCGGAGGTGCCAAGTACAATTATACAGTGTGAACCTAAAGAAACGCCTACATTTTGTCACTATACCAAAATATATGACGTCATTGGTTTTTGAGTTATGACGTCATCATAATCATTTTTTATGGAAACAGACATTTTTGTTTACTGTTTTTGGTGGTATATTCCTTTAGCTTTCTGATGATATGAAAAAAAATGATATTACCTAAGCCATTCTTTTGGAAAAAAATATTTTTATTGATTGATACCTTACATAAGTAATTGTCAGAAAAAAATCATCTCCAAATTGCGACCCTCCAACCATTTGGCATTGACCAAGACGGGTGTAGACACTCTGCACGCTGTTCTGAATCATCTCATGGGCAATTCGTCTCATCTCCTAGCCAATTCTGTCTTTCAATTCTTCTATGGTCTCCGGTCTGTTAAAATACACCCTTGACTTTAAGTAATCCCAAAGAAGAAAGTCTAAGGGGGTTAAATTGTGTTAGGGCGACCAGATCGAGGGAGGTCAGCTACACTGCCAGATTCATCAGATCTAGCCACCAATCTACAGTGGATCTAGAAATTTGCTTTTCGGGATACTTGGCATTGAAAACATCACATGCTTCCTGATCAGTTTTCAGCCTATCACCATATCCAACCATCATCAAAAGTTCTACGCATTCTCTTTCACTTAAACGTGGCATTGCATTCACCAGTTTTATACTGTCTCAGAAGTGTCACAAAACTGAGGTTCCACACGTGCCAGGAATAAAAAAGTTAACGATACTTTACACAAGAGGTCTGTATCTCTCTGCTGTTAAGGTGATTGTTTTTCTATTATTTTCTCTGTTTTGTTTTCATGTCAAATGTTTTCATGCTAGTAAAACAAAAATGTAGGAAACAAGATGTCCATAAGAAAGTGAAACATTAGTCGTGAATTTGCGAAAAGTAAGTTATTTTTACATAAAATGTCATTTTTCCAAAAGAATGGCTCAGGTATTATCATTTTTTTTCATATCACCCGAAAGCTAAAGGAATATATCACCAAAAACAGTAAACAAAAATATCTGTTTCCATTAAAAAAAAATTATGATGGCGTCATAACCCAAAAACCAATGACGTCATAAATTTTGGCATAGTGACAAAATGTAAAAAACTCAAAACTAAAATCGACCTCTTCGAGGATTTTTTTTGAAAAATGACACATACCAAAGATATGAATTTTGTGTGTTTCTTTTGGTTCACACTGTAGTATACTTATTTGGTGTGAACATAGTTGGATTTCTGTTTATTTAGACACCGAAAACCATAGATTGATATGCATTCACCATAACTGAACTACAATTTTAAAACATACGTTAATGCGAAAGATATGTTATGTATGCAAGTTAAGGTAGCTTAACTGAGTCGGCACAGATAAGAACCAATACATTGATTTGTGCATCAGAACCTCCGTCATACACAGGATAACATAATTACTGAAATTATTGAAATTTGTATCCGGATACGAAGATAATTTAAATACCATTGTATCAGATCAAAGAAATACCATCCTATGTAACATAACATACTTGTTATGAGGAATTTTGTCAATGTCCAGTTATGGGTAGGTGTATAACATACTACCGTTTGTATAAACTGTATAGACGAGGCAACATCAACTTCAGGTAGTGAAGTCATTAGTAGATGAAACTGTCATGGAGAATTGAACCTGGCGAAGTCATTAATTACCACATGAAAATCGAGGTCTCCATTTATTTGGGGGGCAAACTAAATAATTTTATTATATATTATTAATAAATATTCTCGTTATATGCAATAAGTAAGTTTAAAAAACGTTCAGTTAAAATGAACAATTTTTCCACTTTGGCCTCAGAACCATTAAACAGAATACTAACTATATTGAACAATTCGAAAAAAAAATGAGAATATTACCGGGATGATCCTAAACTTTTTTTGCTTCTTGCAATTTTTGTCCAAACTTCTTCTTCTTTGATCGCAAAGTTCTAAAATTTTTATTTTTCCTCGCCGGATAACTTAAAAAATCACAATTTTAGAAAAAAAAAATCGAACAAAAGTAGTGCATTTTTAGCCAGACAATCCGAATTTGAAATAAAAGTAGGGATTCCCATTTAAAAAAACTAATTTGACCTTAGGCCTTCCACTCAAGTCAAAGTGACATACTGCCGAACTGCCCTCATCCAGTTCTACAACTTTTGTCTGAAACATTTCTGCGTAGAGTGCATATTACACGAGATATTTGAAAGTTTCGGGTTAAAAAAATCACCCGGTATAAGTAGACATAGAAACAGTGTATAACAATAATGACTCTTACAGAATATTAATTATGAAATGCTTGGGTACTTATTTGTCACTTAAATGTACTTCTATATTATATACAAAGGATTCTTTTGCCAATGAGTTTATGCTGAGGAATAGTTAATGTATCTTTATTCCTGATACTTATATCGTGAATATCCATTCTGCATACTTCTGGAATTGCCTGCCACATGAGCTTTTACTTCTAAATGACTTCTGAAAAATTTACAAATAATACAATTAACCAGTAGATTACTGGGAAATAACCTGTACGACTGTAACTTTCACGACAAGGGATCAGTTAGAGGTTGTTCTTTTTGACAAATAACAAGAACAATTAAGAAAACATAAAAAGTAATATTGTTCTAACGTTGCGGAAACCTATTCTGTTTCCTTTTTTTTAAACCTCGGCGAAATATTTTATTTTTATATTTTTACACTTATTCGTGTCACTTGTCGATTAAGCAACTTCTAAATGTTCCTTTGACGTAAAAGTCACAGGCGTGGAGGTTATGGCAGGAAGTCCCACAAAGAAAAGCAGAAAAATTTAAAAAATGTCAAAATTAACATGTAGACAATACAGTTCTATATATTTTCTAAATTGTGTTTTCTCCTAATTCTTCCACTTTTCCGTTTGGAACTTTCTGCCGCTTATAACTTCACTTCTAAATAACGCCTGTAGAATGCTGTCACGATATATACCGTTTACCATAAGACATCTAGGTATTTTCAACAGACTTTAAAAATTTAGAAAAAGGAGGAGGTTCTCTATACAGTGTGAACCTAAAGAAACGGACAAAATTCGTATCTTTGGTATGTGTCATTTGTCAAAAAAATCTTCGAACAGGTCGATTTTAGTTTTGTAAATGCTACATTTTGTCACTATACCAAAATTAATGACGTCATTAGCTTTTGAGTTATGACGTAATCATAATTTTTTTTAATGGAAACAGACATTTTTGTTTACTGTCTTTGGTGGTATATTCCTTTAGCTTTCTGGTGATATGAAAAATCTTACCTAAGCCATTCTTTTGGAAAAAAATATTTTTATTGATTGATACCTTACATGAGTAATTGTGAGAAAAAATCATCTCCATTACTCAAATTGCGACCCTCCAACCATTTGGCATTGACCAAGACGGGTGTAGATACTTTGCACGCTGTTCTGAATCATCTCATGGTCAATTCGTCTCATCTCCAAGCCAGTTTTGTCTTTCAATTGTTCTATGGTATCCGGTATGTTAAAATACACCATTGACTTTAAGTAACCCCGAAGAAAGAAGTCTAAGGGGGTTAAATTCCATGGACGCGGGGACCTCTCAATAGGACCTCGACGACCTATCCACCTTCCAGTAAAAGTGTCACGTAAAAACTGACGTACTGTATCTTCATCTTCATTGTTCGGAAACATAACTGCTAAGGCTGGCACCAACTCAACTCGCAAAAACTGTAAATATCTTGCGGCCGTAAGATTTTTCTTAAAAAAAAAGGTCCCAATAAACGATCACCAATCATACCTGCCCACACGTTTACTTTGCCGCGTCACTCTGTATGGGCTTCTTGAGTTCAATGAGGATTTTCGCATGACCAATACCTACAGTTATGCCGATGTACAGTCCCCTTTAAAGAAAATGTAGCCTCATCAGAAAAAACAATGTTCCTTAAAAAATTTGGGTTTTCATCAGACAAGGTCATCAACTGTTCAGAAAATTGTAAGCGCCGATCTGCATCGTCCTCATTCAATTCGTGGATTAATTGTACTTTGTATGGATGGTATGTTTCTTTTTTCAATAGACGTACAACAGAAGTTTGATTCACGTTATGATTTAAAGTCAGCTGCCTTGTCGAAAAATGGTGGTTTTCCTCACTTTCTAGAAGAATACTTAATTTGGTTTCGTTGCTTGTGCTAGGGCGACCAGATCGAGGGAGGTCAGCTACACTGCCAGATTCATCATATCTAGCCACCAATCTACTTACTGATCTAGAAATTTGCTTTTCGGAGTACTTGGCATTGAAAACATCATATACTTCCTGATGAATTCTCAGCCTATCACCATATCCAACCATCATCAAAAGTTCTACGCGTTCCCTTTCACTTAAACGTGGAATTGCATTCACTAGTTTTACACTGTCTCAGAAGTGTCACAAAACTGAGGTTCCACACGTGCCAGGAATAAAGAAGTTATGGATACTTTACGCAAAAAGGCCCGTATCACTCACGTTAAGGTGATTGTTTTTTTGTTATTTTCTTTGTTTTGTTTTTATGTCAAATATTTTCATGCTATTTAAAACAAAAATGTAGTCAACAAGATTTATCAGTCCATAAGAAAGTCGAACATTATCGTGAATTTGCAAAAGGTATTTTTACATAAAATGTCAGTTCTACAAAAAAATGGCTCAGGTAATTTTTCTATATCACCAGAAAGCTAAAGGAATATACTACCAAAAACAGTAAACAAAAATGTCTGTTTCCATTAAACATGTCTGTTGAGTGATTTCTCTGAAATGTCTTAAACGATTTCTGTAACAAAATTCGAACTAGAGGTAGTCAAGTATGGCCCTGCCGTGTACAAAACAACCCTTATTTTGGAAATTCAGGACTCAAGGGTCGATACTTCAGTCCATTAAAGTAACAAATACTAGCCGTAAAAAGTTGTCTAAATTATGTTTTCTAATATAGTTCGGTTTTGTTAGATATGAAGGTATGAGCCGCAAGTATGCCCTTTTGTCTTAAGTGGTTTATTGAAAATCGGCACTTTAAAAAGTTCATGGAAGGAATAAATATCTATCGAAATTATTTTATGTGAACAATTCGTTTTGCTACAAGTCCTTTTAGAAACCGAGAATATTCAGACAAATGTTTTCGAAGCCCGGTTGATATCATGATATATGAGGGCGCGTCGCGTCATAAGGCCAAGGTAGATTTACAGAACTAAGGTGATTGGTTCACACAGCATTCCAGAAAATATATGTAATAATTTTAGTAGCAAAACTAGATGGACACTAAGGTAGGTTTTCAGAGTATAAAAGCGGTAATTGACAAAGGGTTTTTTATCTACCTTGTATAAATGTTAGATAGGAAAACTAGGATATAATAAAATATTAAGGATTATTAACGGCATCATGTGATGCATATAAAGCCATTTTTTGTAAATTCTATGGTTCGTTAGGCAACTTTCAAATTATGTTCAGTTTAACATAAGGAACGTTTTAATTGGTAGAGCTATCAAAGTGTGCGACCCACTCTTAAGAGGTCTTATTTCGAGAGGTAAAATTGGCACTTCTGGTTTAGCGTCTCGTTGGTCAACATCTACAGGATGATAATAAATGCTTGCGTCACGTACCCTTTCCAGTTTTAGAGTTTGTAAATTCGTTCGGTATTTTGTCTGTTCTAATGTAAATTCGTGTGATGTAATTGATACAAGAGTATCCTCCAGCGATTCACCTCCAGATTTGAAATTGCCGCGAACCATTTCATTTTCTTGTGCTGTTTAATCATTGTTTCTTTTTTATTTTGTTTAATCGTTAAACACTTGCGTTTTCCAACTCTTATAAATATTCAGATTTCAGATTCAGAGAATAAATCTGAATATTTATAAGAGTTGGAAAACGATGATATGACTCCTTAGTCATAACATCGATAAGAAAAATCGTAGATGGATAATCGAGGACTTACTTTGAAGGGGGAAGGTAGTACTAGACGTTGCAATAAGCAGAAATGAGCTTAACATTTTCTTATTTACTGTACATAACCTCAAATAAAGCCAAAAAAGCCATTTTGGTCATTTAATAAAATATCTGAGTCCTGATGTGATGGGTAACTTCTGAGACCAGAATCAAATTCTACGCTACAAATTACTTTAGAAATACCTCCTATTTTTTAAATAGCTGAACCTTGCAAATCTGTGTAATTAATCAGCCTTTAACCAGCATGCAATTTTAATTACCCCTTCTTATATATTTGTTATATAAATATATCTTTATTTAGGAAATAAATAGTCGACAATTACTGTAAAATTGACACAAATTTTCTACTAATAGGGTTATGTAACTTCCACTGCCTTCAACATCCCGAACAAAATGTCTTCGTTTGCTTATTTTTGACTTGGAATTTGCTTTAATTTCTTTCCCTACATCGGTATTGTGAGCAATTTTAGACAAAAAATGTTACAAAATCGGAAAAATAATATTATTATTAGTAGGTCTAATTCAAGAAACAAAAAGAAAATATAATAATAAATAGTAAAATTGCTCACTTTTGTTGGGATCCACAGATAGTTAGTTTCCCATTACATGACCAAAACAGACTTACGAATAAGTAACGTTTATTAGGGCTTAAAAAGAAAATAGATAGGTAAAGCTGTATCATAGAGAGTTTAACAAAGGTCATTCCAATATAGTAAATATATTAGGATGGAATAATTTCTCCAGTAATTGTATTTAGTTCTACATAAAACAATATAAATGCGATGCGTATTTTGATGAAATAGACACCGTTAAACTAAAAATTAAATAAATCCCATTGATGCCATAACATATTTTTTATATGCGGTTTATTAGATTGGCTGAAGAGCCTTAAAATCGTATTAATGGGGTGGTGTATTAAAACCCTTATACACAGCGCTTTTAAAATGATATATCGCTGCTGTATTTGATTGATAAAAGTTTAACCCTGTAGGCTCTTACGCCCCAGGCTGAAATACTTCTACGTCAAGTTAGACCATTTTTGATAAACAAACATATAAATTCATAACCAAATTTGAAAATCTCTATTAAAAATGTAACTAATATTAATTTTGTTTCACACATTCTCTCAGATTGTATCCGACTAGAGGTCAAAGTTTATATACAAAAACCTATATACAATTTTTAATGAAAACACACACCCGTCAAATCAATCTTTCATCTTGGTTTTTAATTTAATTCGGTGACTGGTATCTTCAGAAGGACCTAGAATTACATTAAATCAATCATATAAAAACAGTACGTCCATATTTTGCATATTGTTAATTTTTAATAAACTAACTAAAATATAATATAGCCAGACATGTATGTATTTTTTATATGCATCTATTACACTTCGCATAAGCAGAGTGGTTTCAGTCTTTTAAATCAAGTTTTCTCAATAAAAAGTGAGTTTTTTACGATTCCTGGATTGACCCTAGAAATATTCTTTCCCAGCCTGCTCTCAGCATTTATTTTTTGTCTTATTGAACTAAATTTTTATTTCACTTTGATTTTACGCGTTTTACGATTTGAAGGGTACTAAAATATAACGCTATAAAAACAAATATGACTGGTTATAAAAAAGTGATTTCAAATATAATTAAAATGTTTGCATTTACAAAAATAAGTCGCGTAAATGTCATATTTCTTGGTAACAATGTTAAGCACATTCTTTTGTCCTTAATTTCATGTAACTCTCACGCACATAACTATATGCGTGAGTGTTCCGATTAAGGCTTTGAGTAAACGAATTAGACAGATTCAAGGGCAATACTATCCTTAACAATTCACATATACCCTGACTTTAATAAAATAGTAAATAAATATAGAAATTCTACCTATCATTATTTAGACTAAAATCTTCCCTTTTCAAGCTGCTATAACTAAAATCGGTTTCTTCCAGAATGAACCAATTAAAAATGATTTTTATGAGCGAAGAGCCTATACAGGGTGTAATTAGTTTCATGTCATTAAAAGAACTGGTAATAGGGACCGATTAGACAAACAAAAAACCTATAAGACTTTTTTCTCTAGGGGCACTTTGAAAAAAACTGACCTAGGTTTAACATTTTAATGTTAAGGTAGGAAACATTTGGGAAGCAATATTTTTCAGGGTCAATGGATGTTGTAGTTCCGAATATTAGAAATAATAAAAAACCGTAATATTCGACTTGTGTACCGGCCGGAAGAATTGCGGTGCTTTGATGGGATTACTTGTACCGAACTTTTTATACCACTAATTATCAAAATGTAAATAATTCCTTCTCTTTCGACACAACGCAAGCATAGCATGGCAGCAGGGGTTTAAATAGGATTTGGTTACATATGTTTTTTAATTTGGAATATATTGTAGCTTTTATTGTCGTTTATAAGAATTTATAAAATTTGAAAATGGTTTATTAACATTTGTAACATTGTGTTAATAGCTTAAAAAAATAGTAACTATTTTATGAAATTGGAAAACGAACAGTTAGACGTCCGAGATACGATAACACAAAATAGTTGTGTATTTTAAGTTAGGAAAAAATCTGATTTTTTTAACGAATTGAGCGCATAATGTTTCCCAATCAGGTATCGAAAACTAAAAATCGAGTCTTTGGTCTCTATGAAAATCAATGTAAACAATAATAAACAGATTAAAACAAGACAGCGAATACTAATAATAATAATAATAATAACCATACCTTTAATGCCCAACAGGTAACACCCAATAACTAAACAATTCTTTTGAATTTTTCACAAAAATTGTTCGAAATGACCTCCATCTCCACGTATACACATTTCGGCATGTCGAACTAATTACATACGCACTCCGTTCAACACAGTTGGTAAATTAGGATAATTTTTTTATGGCTTCTATGCACATTAAAATACGTTGTTGCAATTATTCTAAAGGTCTTCCGCACCAGCTGCATTTCCACCACTTTCTCCATACACCAAATGCATATCCGCGAGCTCTGGATAAGTGTAATCTCCCATAATGTTCAAAATCTGCGTTTTAAAACACCACACTAAACTGTGAATTAACGTTATCAATAAAGAAAACAAAAAGAAAAACTAATAATAATAATAATAATAATAATATTTATTTATTCATGTATAGCTGTAGATTATACAGATATGAAACGTCAGCATAATGAAAATGTACGTGGTACGTATGGGATATAAACGAATACAAAACAAAAATGTAAAATTACACTTTAAAATTATAGAAAACATATACATATATATACACACACACATGTATCACAGATAAAGTATATAAAACAAATTACATTGAATATGCCATGAGGCATTTCAAAAGTAAAACAAGAGTGCACAAAAAAAAAAAAAAAAAAAATATGTATTATATATTATCAAAGGACGCAGATAAAAATTCATCTATACTATAAAAGCATCCATTGACCAACATGGATTTTATATGTTTTTTAAATGTATTGTAATTTTGTACTTTCTTCAAATTAATGGGCAACTTATTATATAAATTGATGCAGTTATAGTAAGGTGAATGTTTATATGATGTGGTGGTATGTTTTGGAATACGCAATAATTCACCATGCCTTGTACTGTGGTCATGAATATAAGAATTGCAATTAAATAAATAGAAATGTTTTTTGACAAAGGTTAAACACTTGAAGATGTAAATAGAAGGGGCTGTAAGAATTTTGTTATTTACAAACACCTGCCTACAACTTTCATTGTAATTCAAACTAAAAATTAATCTTAAAATTTTCTTCTGAGCTACGAAAATTCTCTGAAAATCTCTTCCACATCCCCAGCCGATTATATTCAGAGAAATATGTGAGTAAGCCATTGCATAGTATATGCTTAGTAGTCCTGGAACAGTTAGGGTATCCCTCATTTGTAAAATGGCATAGTACGCTTTATTTAATTTTTTACAAACACCGTCAACATGAGCATCCCAAGAAAGCCTGCTGTCAATACAAGTTCCTAAAAACATTACTGAATCCGAAAATTGAATTTCGTCATTCTGGTTATTATTAGGAATACCTCTTCTGATAAAAAAGTTTATACATTTGGTTTTAGTGTTGTTAAGGATAAGTCTATTACGTTCACACCAGGTACTTAATTCACAAATAGTATTTTGAATGACATATTCTAGCTGTTGTGGTGTTTCTGCCGATAAGGATATAGTTGTGTCATCAGCAAACATTGTGACCAAGCCCCCAGTGATATAGTTCGGAAGATCATTAATAAATAATAAAAAGAGTAATGGTCCTAGCACAGATCCTTGTGGAACACCAAGTTTAACGTCATGCGCTACCGATTTAATACCATTAATATCAATGACCATACTCCGTCCCTCAAGATAGGACTGGATCCAGCTAACTATGTTACTAGGCAAGTTATAACTACTGAGTTTCGTTATTAAAAAATTTGAGCATACCGAATCAAACGCCTTAGACAAATCAAAAAGTAATGAGGCAACATATTTGCCTCTATCAAGTTCTTGGTAAACGAAATTAAGTAATTCACACGTTGCTGATTCTACTGATCGATTTTTCCTAAAACCATGCTGATAAGGAGTCAGTAGTGCATTATTTTCCAGATATATAGAAAGACAATTGCTGACAATTTTTTCAAATAATTTAGATAAGGTATTTAGGATAGAAATTTGTCTATAATTATCAATGGTGTTTAAGTCACCTTTCTTATAAATTGGTAAAACCAAAGCGGTTTTGTACACATCCGGAAAGCGACCTTGCTGTAATGACTGATTGAATAAATACAACAGTGGTTGCAAAATTAGATCTAAAATACTTAAAATTGTGACCAAGGACAATTCATGGGTTCCTGATGATTTATTGTTCTTCATTTTATTTAAGGTATCAATAATGTCAAGTTCAGTGATGGGACCTATATACAGATTCGGAATATTGTTGTTTGGCATTATTGTACAAGGGAGTGCTAAATTTTGTCCAAAATGATTTAATGCATTCTGTTCGGCTGCATTAGAAAAGTGGCTAGCGAAAAGATTGGCTACTTCATTGGGATTATCTATACTATCACCATGGTAATTAAGAACAAAAGTATTCATATCACATTTTGTCTTGCCTAATTTAAAATTTATTATGTTCCAAGTCTCCTTGGTTTTATTGGATGCGTTATTAATTTTTTTGTTGTAGTAATTAGATTTGGCTAACTTGATATTATGTTTGTGTTCCTTTTTTTTATTTTTATATAAGATTTTCAATTCAAGGAGACCTGTATTTGTCATTAGCCAGAATAGTCTTTTCAATTCATCACTTTCTTTGACTATGTCGTTAGTTACCCAGTTACTGTACTTACGCTGGCATCTGCGTAGTTTTTTTAAAGGACAGGACACATTGAAGCCCCAGGTTAAGCAATCAACAAATAATCTAAAACTAGCGTTGATATCAAAATCAAACAAGTAGGTCCAATTTATGTTAAGCAGTCTAGTTCTAAATTCATTTAAATTAGATATGAAAAGTTGTCTTGCAAAGATAGGAACTTCATTCTTAGACGTTTGCTTGGTGATTTGCAAATTCAGCGTAAGAATATGCGTAAAGTGATCAGCTATGTTCGGATTTAATAAATTGCAATCAAACAACGTGTGATCGAAATTGGTAACCATGTAGTCTATACAAGAAGAACTAGTATGGCCATGTCTATTGGTAAAAATTCTGGTACTGCCAGTGGAGCACATGTTCAACTCAAATGAATTAAATACGTCAACTAACAGTTTGGTGTTCATACAATTAGGCTGGTTAAAGTCGATGTTAAAATCGCCACAAAGAACAGTGTATTTAGATTTACCTGAGGCGATGCTGAGAGCTTGGGACAACGTGTAAGTGAATATATTAATATCGCCATTGGGAGGCCTATATAAAGTAATAATAGATATCCTAACAGTATCCAGTTTATAACATATGGCACATATTTCAATATGACACTCTACAGATAAGTTTCTTATTAGATTAAGTTCAATGGCCTCTATGGTACAATGAGCTAAAATAAGAGATCCCCCGTGGATATGACTACTTCTGGAATAGGCTGAAATTAAGTTGTAGTCAGGAAAGTGTAAATAATTTATATTATCATTACAAATCCAATGTTCCGAGATACAGAGAATATTAATTTTTTGTTGTTTTACAAATAATTCAACAGAATTAAAATTATTTAAAAGACCCTGTACATTTACATAGCATATATTAAGCGTATTGTTTACTACTATATTACATTCGAAATCAGTATTGACATTCGTTGACATCACGTCGTCAAAATTATTAACTATATTTAAAGTATTACAGATATCTGCGACAGTCTCGGGTATAAAAAATCATTTTCCATATGTACAGTGTGATCGGCCCTAGTAGTACGCTCCTCAATTAATACACTGTCGTCAATTTGTGTGATGTCCTCCAATAATGAACAATCCACAACTTTGCTTGTCCTTGGCCTTGGACCCGATCCGGCGTTGGTAACTCTATGATCAGTGCGATCTTGATATGGACGCATTTCTACAGTTCGATCGCCTTTATATGGAGTAACGAATATCAAGGTTTTTGCTCTGAAGTTGTTTTTAAGAATTAGATTTGTGAGGTCCATCGAAATTACACTTTTGTTCAAGTTATAACCTTGATCATTAATTTCATAGAACTTTATGTTACCCTCAGTTACACGGTTTAATTTTGTAATAAAGTCAAACAGTTTAACGTTATATTTATAAATACGGTCGTTTCGATTTCGATTTTTAGTGTAAGGTACCGAAGAGAGTATTATGTTTGTGTGGCTACATTTTTTTAGTTTTTTACAAATTAACCTGAAAGATGGATATCTATTCATTCTGAAATCGTTTTTACCTGCTATTAAAATTATTGTGTCTCTTTTTGTATAATGCACAGCTGCTTTTTCTAAGTTCTCAATAACAGCCGAAAAAGGTGCGTCTGGTTTGACAAATGAAGTTATATTGAAATTTCTAAGACTTGGTCCAAAATCCAAAAAGTAACACAAAAAGCACTAAGGAGAAGTAGTGTCTTACGTAACCAAGTACTAACGACTCGAACAATAAGTCAATAAAATAAATTTTAACATAAGTGGCACAAAATTCAAAAAAAACAAAAGCAACAGACAAAACCAAGGAACGGGTAGGTCGCGTCGTGTGTACGTAAGGACACAAACAGAAATTATTACTTGTGAATATTACAAGAGAGAATATTGAGAGTATAGCACGCGTAATAACATGGTTTGGCCGCGAAGAAGCAAAAAACATGGCGGTGTCCTCTGTTGATCGCTTTTAACTGCTTTGTCGGTATACTTATTTGCAGGAATGTCAGAGTATCATGTGCACCAAGACGCGAGGCAATAAAACCTACCCCAACATGCCAGCAGTTCTCAAACTATGTTATTAAGTATTTTGGAAATTATTGTTAATTTTTTTTTCTCCAAAACTATGAGCTTTAGACCCCATGTTATATAAGGTTTGTTTGTCTTGTCGTCCCTTTCACCATTTTTTTTAATGACATGAAATTAATTACACCCCTTATATACTCTTGGAAAATCGATCGATAACAGAACATAACCCAACGGGTTGTGCAATAATTCGTTTTGTCATAAATCTGCCAATGTTTCATATTTTCTCACGAAATTTGGCAGATTTTCATTAAAAAATCTCTCACCAAATTTAAGCCTTGAACATTAAAATTATTGCATACATTTTTGTGACAATGCAAAGGTTTTGACATTATATATATTTTTTAAATCCTAGTAAAATCGGATAATAAATACATTTTTTGCAAGGGTGTTTCCGTTCAAAGTAGGTCACATTGTATATTACTCTTTATGCTAATTTCCTGCTCATATGGGTCGAAAATTTCATAAAAAATGATGCATTATAATAAAAACAATGGGGATGGCAATCGGTGTCGTCCATCCGCGACGTCTCGGTGATGGTTGCGTTGTTGGAACAGTGAAGAGCTGTAGGCGGCGGCGGCAGCAACAAAGCACGAGGAGACAAGAGCAGGAGCAAGTAAAAGCAGTGGCAGCTCCGAATTTGGCTTTTCGTTGAAGCATGACAAACGCTTAACGAGACTGTATAACCAGAGCTTTTCACAGACTACTCAGTTGAATGATTTTGCGATTTACTGTACCAGAAGTGACATTTTCCGTGAATGACGGGGCGACAAGGGTGAATGCGAGCGATACAGCACAGCAGCTTGAATAGTATCATAGCTTGTTGTTTAAACCGCATCTGTGAAGTTAGTTGCACATCGGGCCGATCCGATAGCAGCGACTAACGGACTTTCAATGTCGAATGGTGACGTTTCTTCGACTGGCCCATAGTCTGAAGTATTGTATTCCAGTTCTTGAATATTGTACTCGGCGGCCCACACACAGCTGTTTTCTTTGTCTTATGAATAAACAATATTTTTTAGAGTAAACAAAATATCGAAGCTTCTGAGGACCAGTAAAATACACACAACACACAGGTTGTTCCGCATATTTCTACCCTTTTATTTAGTTTAAAGTTCACGATGAAACGAACAAATTGGATACAATTGTTTTAAATACATTTCTTGACCTATTCACGTGAAAACATGATTGAGAAAGTGTCAGTATGTCATTGACATATATAATTTTACTTCCACATCCACGTAGTGGATTGGAAGTATAGTAATCGCAAAAAAATTTTCAAAAATTTTTATTCGTGAAATAGGTTTAGAATGTCATGAAACGTCGAGATTTTAAATTTGAGCGAAAAAAAATTTTCTGTCTGTCTGTCGGTCTGTCTGTAACTTTTTTTTTGTCCGCACGCTTTCTCCGGAACGGTTTAAGATATTGACCTGAAATTTTGTACACGTATATATTATAACGAGATCTGGAAATGGATTTTTGAGGAAATCCGGTGAAGGGTTGGGGGTTAAATAGGGGTAAATAGGGGGAAATAAGTAAAGCAAGCTTGTAAGAGTACAGAAACTTGAAATTCGGTGTATGTACTAAAAGTTAAGGCCTCAGATTTTTTTATAATATTTTTCAACCCTCCACCACCCCTACCCCATTAAAGGGGTTGAAAAAATAAAGTTGAGATATTCATTTGAAATTTCGTACACGTATGTATTATAACGATGTCTAGAATTAGATTAAATTTTGGGATGATTCCGTTGAAGGGTTGGGGGTTAATTTGGGGTAAATAGAGGAATATAAGTAAAACAAGTTGGTAAGAGTACAGAAACTTGAAATTCGGTGTATGTACTAGAAGCCAAAGCGTCAGATTTTTTAATAATATTTTTCAACCCCCACCACCCCACTCCAATTTGAAAAGGGTTGATAAAATAAAATTGAGATATTCATTTGAAATTTTCTACACGTATGTATCTGCAACTAGATTATATTTTGAGATAATTCCGTTGAAGGGTTGGGGGTTAAATAGGGGAAAAATAAATAAAGCAAGCTGGTAAGACTACAGAAACTTGAAATTCGGTGTATGTACTAGAAGCCAAGGTCTCAGATTATTTATAATATTTTTCAACCCCCACCACCCCTACTTCATTATTAAAAGGGTTGATAAAATAAAATCGAGATATTCATTTGAAATTTGGTACACGTATGAATTATAACGACATCTGGAACTAGATTATACTTTGAGATGATTCCGTTGAAGGGTTGGGGGTTATTTAGGGGTCAATAGGGGGAAATAAGTAAAGCAAGCTGGTATGAGTACAGAAACTTGAAATTCGGTGTATGTACAAGAAGTTAAGTCCTCAGATTTTTTTATAATATTTTTCAACCCCCCCACCACCCCTACCCCATTAATGGGGTTGACAAAATAAAGTTGAGATATTCATTTGAAATTTCGTACACGTATAACGACGTCTGGAATTAGTTTATATTTTAAGATGATTCCGTTGAAGGGTTGGGGGTTAATTTGGGGTAAATAGAGGAATATAAGTAAAAAGTTGGTAAGACAACAGAAACTTGAAATTCGGTGTATGTACTAGAAGCCACAGCGTAAGATTTTCTTATAATATTTTTCAACCCAACCACCCCTACTCCAATATGAAAAGGGTTGATAAAATAAAATTGGGATATTCATTTGAAATTTGGTACACGTATGTATTATAATGACGTCTGAAACTAGATCACAATTTGAGATGATGCCGTTGAAGGGTTGGGGGTTAAATAGGGGCAAATAGTGGAAAATCAGTAAAGCAAGCTGGTAAGACTACAGAAATTTGGGATTCGGTGTATATACTAGAAACCAAGGCCTCAGATTTCTTTCTAATATTTTTCAAACTCTACCACCTCCGCTTCATTATTAATGGGATTGATAACATCAAATTGAGATATTCACTTGAAAGTTAGTACACGTATGTATTGTAGTGACATCTGATTGAGATGACTCCATTGAGGTGGTAGGTTGTAAATAGTGGAAAATAAGTACGGTAAACTAGAAACTTCATTTTTAACGTATATGGTAGAGACCAACTCCTCAAACTTTTCTATGACATCTACCCCAAATATTATTAAAATTCTATGACCAATAATTTCCACATACTAGAGTGCAAATATGGTCAAGATGTTTCCTTTAAAGTGACTTGGACGAATAATCTGGATGTGGAAGTAGTGATTCCTTAGGCAGCGGTTTTTAAAGATAAATTTTATTTCTTATAGTGCTGTTTGAAAGAACATATCCCTCTAGATATGAAACTACAAATGTCATACCGTAAAAAATTACCTTGCTAAAAGATGGTAATGCAATTAGAAACTACTGCTGTCATCCTTTTGTAATGTTTATGACAATCATTTTTTGATTGTCAAAATATGACAAGGAGTTCTGGTGAAGTATTTTTTCTTTACTAATTTTAAAATTAGTTTTTGGAACATTTGCAACATTTAAATTATGGCTTTTATCACCTGCTAAGTAAATGGAATTTGGGAATAACAATAACAAGAATTTATTGTTGAAATAAATTTATTCAGACTAGTACTTTTATATATTAGTTGGTAATTTATTGTACAATTCTGCTCCCATATAATACGGACTTGTGTTATAATTATGGTACTCATTTTGTAGTTCGAAACTAGAAATATTTTTTTACAAATTTCAAAATGCCTAACATGTATGTACATGGAAAATTAAATATTTTCTCATTAATAAAAATTTGATTGCATGTTTGACGATATTTTAAACCAAACATACATAAAATGACCCTTTTTTGCATTACGAATAGTGTACTGGCTGCTGAGGAATATCCATAACAAATTATTCCCTATCTTATAACAGACTCTAAATTTGAGTAACATTTTTTTTTAACTTCTTTACTAGTAATATCATAGAGCATCTTTAATGCAAAACACATTCTCGCACTTCTCCTACACACATAACTTACATGATCGCGCCACGTTAGTGCCAAATCTATGTATTCACCTAATAGTGTGAAATTTGTCACTTGTTCAATTAGCACTATGTGGATGAAATTGTAAAACATGTAAGTTTTTTGTTGATTCATTTTTAAGTGGATATTCATTAATTTTAATTAATTTTTATCATAAGCAACTAATGACATGTCATCTGCATCACAGTGAGAAACTGAGAATATATTCGTTTGTCATTACAATAAATTAGAAATGATATAGGGCCTAGAACACTCCCTTGTGGAACACCAATGTCAATTGTGAGATTTTTGAGTTCACCAAAATAGTTAACAAATTGCTTTCTATTAGTCAAATATGATCTAAATAAGTCATTGCATTTTCCGCGTAGACCATAACATTCAAGTTTGTTCAACAAAATAGCATGGTTAATACAATCAAAAGCTTTTGATGTCTACAAAAAGAGCCATTACTTTATCTAACTCTCTATATATTACTTGAAGTATACTTAATAAGGCCGATATTGTGGATTTCTTATGTCTAAAACCAGTTGGGTAACAGACAGAAGATTATTACTTTCTAAAAATATTGTAATTCTTTTAGCTCATTTTTTCAATAATTTTTTAAATAATACGTCGGCGTTTATGTTTGGACGAACACATCATAGACTTTAGCAGTAATAGCAAAGAATTTTTATGTGTGTGTGATAAATTGTGTTTCGCGAAATCGGCTATGTGACCCATAAAATGGTGTCAGCCGTTTATTCAGAAGAAGTCGTTAATGGCATTCGCCAACTTTTGGAACAGAATCAGCAAAACCTTTGAATTGTCTGATATCATTCCCTCCTGCCGACAGTCCACCCCAGACGTCGTGCGTACTACCAGTGGCTTGTCAATAATTTACTGAACGATGATCTGCTAAACCTAACACCAGCCAAGATCTCAATTTATTGTAGCATCTGCCACACCCACCACCACCTCCAATATCCCTACTTCAATATTAAGGAAATTAGCAAAATAAAATTGTGATTTAATGTGAATTAGAACAAAAGTTCTCAAGAAATTTTTTGACATCAGCCCTCGCAATACCACTATAGAGCAGACAATTTCAAATATGTTATTAAAATTATATGAGAAATTGTTTATATAAATTCGTTTTTTAAAGACATTCATCAACCTAATAGTCCTCTAAAAAATGTCATTAGTAGACAGGAACCAATCGAGTGTCCAGTTATATCTCCTAATCAAACACCTCTACATTATTTCTTGTGGGTGAGGAATTTGCATTTCATCTTGTAACATTATTAAAAGGAACAAAAAGAAAGAATGTGAGCGTTTAATGTAAATTTATTTAAACGATTGTGTTTATTCTAAATAAAGATTAAAACATAAATTGTCCAAATTATCGTTGTTTATAATATTGCTATGTTTATAATGCAATTTCTTAGGTAAAAAATGTGTTCTTTAATATGGCAATATCAAAAATGGAGATTGCCTTTTGAAAAAAATCTATTATATCAAAATTATTTTTGGCGTAACAAAATTAAATCACCTCAGGGAAACCTGTACAAAAAATTATGAAATCAAATTTCACCAAGCCGCTTGGATAAGTTTAGATTATTACATTATTTATACAATAGTCTCAGGATTCTAGGCCATCAGTACAAACTAGATGAGCCATCAAGCAAGTGAATTTCTAATTTCGTTTTTTCTTATAGAATAGCATTACTCAAACAACTTGTAAAGAGAGTCATGTACAGAGACCTATTGCAATCAGCTTAAGCTCAGAACGTAAGGGCTATAATGGGATAATATGGTATAAAAGAGACTGTGCCTATATAACGCCAATCTGAATATTTCAATATTTTTATTAATATTTTCCGAATCCTCTAAATTTTTTAACTACTTACATCAATTGGAGAAAGGACAATGTATGGTCTAAGAGCTAGCAACGTCATAACCTACAGGGTTCTGTCATGAAAAATTGAAGCACCTTTGTGTTAAGAAGAACTGTTTTATATAATGAAAAAGTGTGACCATAAAATAACAAATACTTATATTTTTCCTTGTTTCTGTATGGTGAATTGTTCTAAAGATAATTACCTGCCTAAAAAACTGATCCAAGAATTAAACTCAATTTTACATATATTTTTGAAATATGCTTGGATGGAAGGGAATTAAGAAAAATCTTTTAGTTGGTAATTGTTTAAAGAACGTTTTAAACCAAATTCCGCGTTAAAGTTCTTGGGCTCTGCTTGTCGGATTTTAAAAGTCCCAAACTTAAAATATTTCTTTCTATTAAATTCAGTAAGTCATTGGAAAGAAATTAACTTTAAAAAAATTGTGAATTTTACACTGACTTATTTTTTTATTTTCAAAATGTAAGAAATCGTTAAAGAATTAAAATAATATTTTATCTTCGACATATGAAGGAAGAGATAAAAACCTGCAATTTGAGCCTAGGAGTGTCTACATTGGTGATACTAAAAAACACAAGAAGAGGGATTGAAATCTTCGAAATTGAGAATATAATATTTATAAGTATATATTTATATCACATTATATCATAAGCTTGAGAAAATGTTCATAGTTTTTTATAATCAATGCTTTACTTTTTTTGTTGAAAATTTTCTTATTTTTTATTTGTTTTATATTCGTTGGTAATAATTTGTAAAATTTAGGGGCCAAGTAATCCATAAACTTTTGGTTTATGGTCGTTCTATTATTTGGTATAATTATTTGCATATTTTCATTGGTTCTAATTAGATATTGATGGCTGACATAGTTTTGAAGTTTTTCTGTTTTATGAATATATGAACACTGTAAGTACAGTGTATTTATATTACAGATGTCATCATTATAGAGCATGCTCGTGGGGAATAATTTATTTTTATTGAAGATTATTTTTACGATTGAGTTTTGTATGTTTATATAACGGTTGTAGTTTCCTTTTATATGCCCTGTCCCATGCAATTAATCCATGTCATATTAGAGATTTCCCTAAGGATTTGTATACTAGAGTGAGCAATTTTTTATTTAAAAATTCTTTTAATATGTAGAATTTATGAATCCGTTTTCGTATTTTTTTTTGTTAGATAATAATCAATATGTTCAGACCATTTTAGGTGTTTATCTATAATGATTCCTAAGTATTTTATATTATTTCCTTCTTTATATTATTAAATTCTGGTCTATTTGCTTTTGTTAAAGAGAATGCAATATATTTGGTTTTTTTTACATTAAGAGATAGTTTGAAAGAGTCTAGCTCACTTAATTAATAAAGGGGTTGATAAAATTTAATTGAGATATTTACTTGAAATTTGGTACGCGTATATATTATAACGATAATTCGCACTGATAGAGAGAATTTAAGTGAAACATATTTTAACTTATTAAATTAACTAAAAAGGGGATATTATTACACAACATATATTTTTACATCTTTCCACCAAGTCCGCAAGATAATTCTTAAAATATCATATTTCACACCACCAGCCATTAGAGAAAACTTCATATCTAACATCCATAAACTAAATAAACTGTATCAATAGTGACATAACACAGACCAGAAAGCAGGCAAGACTTTTGTTCAGCATTTAGTTGCATCAAAACTTTTAACAGACGTAGACCTAAAATGGTAAAACAGTGTAAATAAAAATTTTTAAATTTTAAGTAACGAAATAAAATTTGCAAAATTACATGAAATAATCGTAGTTTAATATAAATATTGTAGTTTTTCCTCTGACGATGGTTAATAAAACTGAAACGTAAGAAAATATAAGAATTTTTATTTAAAGCCGACCGAAAAATCCCAGGTATACATCAAGTTAAAAATGTAATGTTTCATTTTTATCTTCTTCTTTCTCTTCCTCATTTACTTTCTTTTCGTCATCTTTATTGTAACTGCAATCACTAAAAGTAAAAAATTATATTATTTTAGTTTAATTTTAAACCTATGTATTAGAATATTGGTATTACTGGCAGAGTTAACATATTAAAAATAATTCTACCAATTTATTTCGCAATAATATTATAATAAATGTCACATAATATTACACAGTTTTATATATATATATATATAGTCAAGTATCATAGGGTCCGCTCGCGTCGATGTCCTACCAAGTTTGAAAACTCCTTATTTATTTATGATTACTTAGGTCTACAGGATCACCGAATGGCATGTTGGCATTTGTGAAAATGGATTTTTCTCCAGTAATATACATATCAAGATGGCGGATAGGGCGATTTGAAAAAAAAATCGTATCTCCCGTCGTAGTGATCCGATTTTTTATTTCAAAAAAAGGAAATACTTCAAAAAGTATATGTTTTACTATAAACAATACAAGATCTAAGAATATTTAATATCTAACCGAAAATTTTGGTATTCTAACTTTTTTAAATATTTTTTATTTGAAAAACAGCAAGTTATATAGAAAGACAGTTTAAATAAAAAATGTGTAGAATTTAATGCTGAATGCAACGATATATAGTTTATTGAGTATTGATTAAACAATAATGCTCTAAAATTTAAAAATCATGACGCGGTACGGGTATTGTGGAAGAATATTGCGGTGCGTAAGGTGAGTTTGGTCGGGCACACAGTTAATTAATGGGATACTTATACGATAATATGGCTTCTCTAAGTTAAAAATTGCATTCAAACTATGTCAGACATGTTTTAAATTTTTTAGTGACAAAGAATTACAGCTTTTTTAAAACGGTGGATTAAATAAATGTGTTTTTATTATTAATATCATAACATCATAAAGTAATAGTACGACATAATCTTATGTAACATAACCACCTGAATTGCGTTTTTAATTGTCTTCTTCGACTTAAAATAATTCCTAAGCTATCTGCATGTCATCATCTTCTAAAAAATATTTTTGGTTATTAGCAATATGTTAAAGTAAAAATACTACAATTTAGCTGATTTATCTTCATATTCTTCCATGATCGAGTTACTAAATCTGGGGTGCTTGCACAGAAGAAGTTTCCTGCAGAACACTGACAGGTTTCTGTGCAAATTATTCAATTTTGTTTCAGGAACAGTCATTGTTCACCTTCTTGCCACTAAATTTGCCAAGTGTGGGTTAAGCATGGAGACCACCTGAATTGCGTTTTTAATTGTCTTCTTCGACTTAAAATAATTCCTAAGCTATCTGCATGTCATCATCTTCTAAAAAATATTTTTGGTTATTAGCAATATGTTAAAGTAAAAATACTACAATTTAGCTGATTTATCTTCATATTCTTCCATGATCGAGTTACTAAATCTGGGGTGCTTGCACAGAAGAAGTTTCCTGCAGAACACTGACAGGTTTCTGTGCAAATTATTCAATTTTGTTTCAGGAACAGTCATTGTTCACCTTCTTGCCACTAAATTTGCCAAGTGTGGGTTAAGCATGGAGACTGGTTCGATTGTATTAAAAATTGGACAGGAAGTTAGTGTTAGCTAGAGGAAGAACCCTGTTGTTTTTTAACAAAATCGATCAATAAATAAAAAAGTTATTAATTATTTAAATTTTAAAATACGTATTTTTAATATTTGTAATTAGGTTAAATGTCTAAAACTAATATTATTTACGATAAAGATGCGAAGAATATTCTATAGAATGTGCAACAATTATCTAAAAAGTGCAGTGTAAATAATAAAAGATCGTAACACGCGTTATTCAAGAAAAAACGTATATGCGGCTTAATGGAGCACGTCATATTCTTGCACATTTATAGGGTTATTTTTCCACCAATGCCTGTAAATTTGTATATCGCTGGATTCAGCATAAAATTCTGCACATTTTTTATTTAAAATTTTATTCCACATGGCATGTTGTTTTCAAGATAAAAAATGATAAATAAAATTAAAAAATAAAAATTTTAGTTTATTTGAGAACATTCCATTAGGTATTAAATATTTTTAACTCCAGTATTTTTTTCGTAAATTATATTTTTTTGTAAGCACTTTGTTTTTTTGAAATTGAAAATTGGTAAAATATTACAAAAGATATGATTCTTTCAAAAATCCGTCTAGTCGCCATCTTGAATTGTGGATTACTGGAGTAAAATCCATTTTCAGAAATGCCAACAAGGCATTTGGTGATCCCGTTGGCTTATATTTTCATAAAATAAAGCCTTTTAAAACTTGGCAAGACATCGGCACGAGCGGTCGTTTTTGAGCCCTATGATAACAGACTAACAGCTGAAATTAAATATTGTAACCCACGAATAAGCTAGCACGCCACTGTAAATGGTCTATGGTGAAGTTTTCCTTAGCTAGGCGATAGCCTGTTTCAGCCACCAGCCGTCAGTCTGTAATACCACCACCTGCAAACTTCTCCACAATGCGACGAGTTAAATATTTAATAAGTGGCATTCCAATGTAAATCAGTCTCATTTACAGAATGTGACATTTTAGAGTATTTGAATTCTTATGTTGCGCTACCACTACGGTTTTGTATACCGAACACGTCCGCAGCTCGCTTTCAGCAGATTATACTCGTGAATATCTTTAGTTCACTTCACTTATCTAGTTGGCAAGTCTATGCAGTTATCTTTCGTTTTGTTACAGGTCAAATACCCGAACCCGAACCACAGTTTCTGGCCCCCTTGGAGAATCACACAGTCACACAGGGTCGGGACGTCTATTTCACATGCGTTGTTAATAACTTGGGTCTTTACAAGGTAAATCCTATACAATAAATCTTACTCGCTAAATATAACCCCATTCTCAGCGGACATTGTCAGCTCATCCTTATTACTGTGACATTTTGTTTAGAAACAATAATTAATAGTCAGGTCTCTTCTCATTTCAAGACATTTGAATATTACCGGTAGTATTTCTTATGTGAATTCATGTAGTTTACTCAGAACGTAAACCAATTATGTTCTAATAGTGGGGCGGCCAAAGCCCGCTATCTCGCTTATTTAAAGTGGAAACATCTTTAGGAATAGAAAGATATAGTCATTAGTTGTAAAAAGTGAAAGAACACCAGTGAATATATATTCATTGCGTTTGTTTCATTGAGTTGCTAATATCACTAGCCTACATGTTTCGGGAGTAAAAATAGCAAATTTTTAGTAACTTCGTCATGCTAAATAACAATATAAAAAGCAAAAGTTTAGGTTGGCTCTGGTTTTCCCAATACAGATAATAAAATGTAACGCAGGTATAAACCCTAGTTATAGGCGGTCCTATCACAAATAACAGGTAGAATTAGAATTCTACGAACAATAGACATACTATACTGACCGTGCTAACTACCTACCTCTTTATTTGCCACTAGAACTAATATTCATTCTGAGGTAGTCGTATTTGTACCCTGTGCATGAAGCGTTCATTCTCGAAAGAGCATAGTGCTATTTTGAAAATATGCCACGAGATTGTGTAAATACACCTAATAACTTTTGTTGTATTTGTGGTGAAGTGACTTTTGCGCGTCAAAAACACAATTTTACTCCCAAAATTAAGAAGGCGTACCAGTTGTATTTTGATTGTACAATTGGAGATGAAGACAAAACATGGGCACCTCATACATGTTGCAGCAATTGTGCGAAAAATCTTTGCAGTTGGCTAAGTGGAAGAGGGCGTTCAATGGCTTTTGCTGTGCCCATGATCTGGCGAGAACCTAAAGATCATGTTACCGATTGTTATTTTTGCGTGATACCTCCTATTAGACAGGGTATTACAGGAAAAAAAGGATGGTAATATAACACCCCAATTTACCATCTACCACTCGCCCGGCTCCCCATAGTGATGAACTACTTATTCCTATTCCACCTCAAGAATGAAGTCTTGATTATGAACAATCGGATGATAATGTATATGACGACTTAGTCCAGCCATCAACATCACAAGGTTCCGATTTCTCTGCCGAAGTGTCCGGTGATGAACCACACAAAATTAAACAATGCGAATTAAGTGATCTTATAAGAGACCTTCATCTTCCAAGGCGAAAACGGAGCTTTTGGCATCTTCATTACAACAATGGAATTTACTACAAGAAAATGTTTCCGTGTATCGAAGTCGTCAAAAAGACTTTATAACTTTTTCAAAATGGAAAATGATTTGGTTGCCTGCAAGGACATTGACGGTTTAATGAGTGTTTTATACATTCCCTATGATCTTAGTGACTGGAGACTTTTTATTGACGAAAGTTAGTCTAAAGGTTGTACTACTCCACAATGCAAATAAAATAAATAAATTGTCATGAATTCCAATCGCCCATGCTGTCCACATGAAGGAAAATTACAGTAACATGAATGTATTGCTACAAACTCTAGAATATAACAAGTATAAGTGGCAGATTTGTGGAGACATAAAAGTGATAGCTATCTTACATGGTATGCTGCAAGGGTATACCAAATATTGCTGTTCTCTGTGAGTGGGACAGTCGAGCGCGATTACAATATTACAAAAGGTAAATTTGGCCGCCAAGACTGGGTTTTGAACCAGGACCAAAAATGTTACTGACATTCCTTAGTTGATTCTCAAAAGGTAATACTGCCACCACTCCACATAAAACCGGGGGTTATGAAAAACTTGGTAAAAGCTATGGACAAAGAAGGACGTGCTTTTAGTCATTTAAAACAAAAATTTCCCAGACTTAGTGATGCGAGAAATAATTGGGTGGGTCCTCAAATCAAGAACTTTTCAAAGATGCTGAATTTGACAACATTCTAGAAGGTAATGAAAAAACTGCTTGGAATTCTTTTAAAATGGTAGCAACACACTTTCTCGGTAACAAAAGAGCAGAAAACTATATAGACCTTGTTGGGAATCTTCTTTCTTGCTACCAGAAATTAGGATGCAATGTCATTAAAAGTCCACTTTCTACATTCACATCTAGATTATTTCCCAGAAAACTGTGGTGCAGTAAGTGATCAGCATGGAGAAATTCCACCAGGATATTCAGAACATGGAAAAAAGATATCAGGGCAAATGGACTTCTGTGATGTTAGCAGACTAATGTTGGACATACATAAGAGGTCCAGAAGTAACTTAAAAGAGACAGGGTAACAAACACAAGAAGAATAATTAACTTACTGATTAAATATCTCATATTCTAATTAAGAAATTATTATATAACATGTATTTGAAACAAATATCAAAATGGCAAATGTTTTTTGGCCTGATGTAATTAATTGTTTTTTTTATTAAAATTATACCACAATATGTGAGTTAGGTCAGTTATTACATTTTTCAGAACCAACACATTTTTTCTAGGACTATGTTAGACGTAGACCAAATCGGTGGTTTAGGTTAACGATACAAAATAAAAGTCAAAATTTGTCGGTTAGTGTATTGAGCAGAAAACAGTTTATACTTTAAAAATTGCCGGTTCTATTTGGGGCTGGTTCTCACCCCTTCTAGAGGGGTGTACAAAAAAGTATCATGTTGTAAGAGAAAAAGATAATATACAATTTTTCATGAAAACTTATATTTTCCAAGTTATAACGATTTGAGTATTACGATTTTAGCTTTAAAAAATTGATAGCGTAAGACTGTTTTTTGTAAAAAACCCAAAAGTTTTACATTTATGGAAAAAGTGGCATGGTGCAATATATGGTACCTTAAAACAAGATTATGGAATTGCTAATATTTTATTTTTAGCTTATTTCTGTACGATGAATAGTTCTAAAAATATAATTTAAAAATGGCGCTTGAACGTTTATCAATCGAAATATAATGTTTAAATCTCAAATTTAGGATTTTTCTGCTGTCATTTGCCATGGAACGGAAATTCAAAGAATCTGTACCAGTTTTTATTATTATATAGTATTACTAATATGAGATTTAATTATATTTCTTTGCCACCAAAAGTTCAAGGCCCATTTCCGAAACTGTTAATTCTACAAATATTTTAAAAAACAAATTAATACATCGCCTCTTAAGCTTCATTTTTTTATATTGTCATATTCTCCTTTAATGCAATGGTTTTGGAATTTTTCCGGCAAAATCGGAACATTTTTAGTATATTTTTTAAAAACGGCTTTAAGAAAGTATGTCAGTAATGCTGTATACAGGGTGCTTCGTGAGTGACTGGCCATATGCTAGTGAGGGGTACGGAATCTTAAGACGATTTAAGAATGACCTTTATTATATCTCTAATGCCTCTCCCTTCTGATATACAGCGTGTTTTCTATTTTTTGCCAAAATTTAGATAGGCCGTATTTTTTTAATGGCTGTAGGAAAGTGTACCAAATTTAATAGAAATGTTTTACTAATAAAGGTCTACATAATTCAGTATCGAAAACAAAAAGAAGTCAAGGCCTGAGCCAAATTTTTTAATTTTGGATCTTACCCAAAAACATCATCCTGTATATGGATTTTGGCAATGTCCAATACAGATTTTTAAAATAGTCTAAAAGTGTGTCTGAACCATGTAGTTAGTTTTTTGGCACACTTTTAAGGCCTCGAGAATTAATAGCTGAGTTTCACAATAAATCCATTTTAAAAATATTTGGGTGACTTCGGTCACAAAAACATCAATAACTACATGGATGACATTAATTTTGTGGAGAAAGATTTAATTTTACTGTCTATTTGTTAGAATTTGCTACATCGATTTAAAAAAATGTAAAAACATGTAAATGTCAACAAGAGTCAAAAAAGAAAATTAAATATGTAAAAATGTGAACAAACAAAATTTTTATTTATTAGAACAAATAACAAATACAAAAGAGTAAAAATTGTATGGAAGTGAAATAACTGAGACAATAAAGCTCCTAACTAGTTAGTACAATTAGTTAAAAAGAATTGGATCCAATACAATTACACGAAATTAAAATAATACACCTAAAATGTAACGAACAAAAAATAACAAAAAAAATGGCTACAGCAAATTTTCAAAATGGCTGCCTCCAACCTCAACATAATATTATAATAATGTAATTGAACTATTTAGTCAGTTTTTACACGGTTTTAATGATTCGAGAATTAACAACCATATAAATTCATTTAAAAAATCTCTTGATAAGCATTTGCCACAGACAATTCTCAAAGTACCTGTTAAAAACTTTATTCTTGTTTGAGGCAGCACTTAAACTACTTTTTAAAGTTAAAATGTCTTATTCTAATGAAGAGTACGTTGACATTAGTTACATTTATGGTTTTTGGAATGGGAACTCCATGGCCGCTGTTAGAGAATATCGTCGATGGTTTTCCAATCGACGAATTCCCAATAGATCAACATTTTCATTTGTTCACAATTATGCAAAACAACACTAGAAATTTCCTTCAGCTCCTTTGTGACGCGACCGTCCTATTCGACAAGATGTAAATGAAGAAAATTAAATTCTGGGGATAGTGAAGCAAAATCCTTAAATTAGCACTTGAAGAGTAGATGCAGCTTTATGAGTCCCTCATGTAAGAGTTTGGAAAACTTTAAAAAACAAAAATTTGCATCCTTTTCACTTACAAATTGTTCAAAGACTTGAAGAAAGAGATTACATTTCCCGAAGAGCGTTTTGTCGTTGGGTGTTGAATCATAGAAGAATAATTCCAAGAGTTTCATTTACTGAGGAGTCTCAATTTACCAGAGACGGTGTTTATAACAGTAGAAATATGCACTTATGGGCATAAGAAAATCCTCACGACATGTCTCAAAAGAATTCCCAACACAAATTTTCTATAAATGTTTGGTGTGGACTATTAGATAATAATTTCATTGGGCCCAATTTTTTCGTGGCAACTTTGAATGGTGAAATGTATTTAAGTTTTTTGCGAGATACATTACCAGAACTATTACAAGGTATAAATATTAGAGTACTTCATTAGCAACACGATGGTGCAGGTCCTCACTATTTACGAGAGGTGAGGCAACATTTAGATGACCATTACCCCAATAGGTGGATGGTCGCAATGGTCCAGTTTCCTGGACTGCAAGGTCCCCAGACCTGACTCCAGTGGATTATTTCTTATAGGGCCATTTAAAGCAAAAAGTGTATGCTACCGAAGTTACCACTAGACAGGAATTAAGAGAACACATAGAACGGGAATGCACTGAGATAAAAGATAACCCTCAGATGATTAGAAATGCTATAAATAATTTAATTTACAGTTACCCGCAAGAAGGAGGTTGGAGGCAGACATTTTGAAAATTTGTTGTAGTCTTTTTTTAATCAGTTTTTGTTCGTTACATTTTAGGTGTGTTATTTTAATTTCAGGTAATTGTATTGGATCAAATTCTTTTTAACTAATTGTACTAACTATTTAGGAGCTTTATTGTCTCAGGTATGTCACTTCCATAAAATTTTTACTTTTGTATCTGTTCTAATAAATAAAAATTTTGTTTGTTCACATTTTTACATATTTAATTTTGATATTTACATATTTGAGAATTAAACTTTATATTTCGACTGATAAACGTTCGAGCACCATTTGTAAACTATAATATTTTCAGAACTATTGTAATTCCATTATGTTATTTTTTTGTACTATACCACTCTTTCGATAAATGGAAGACTATGTTATTTACGAAAAACAGTCTCAAGGTGTCAATATCTTAAAGCTAAAATCGTAATCATTAAATCGTTATAACTTGCAAAATATTAATTTTCATGAAAAATTGTAAATCGTTTTATTATCATACGGCAATTTTTTAAAGGGTACACTCCTTTATATTTAGTATTATACATGAAGTCCCGAATTCATGGGTCGGTGATTAGTTTTCGAGATACAGGGTGTTCAAGTAATTCTCCTGAAAATGTTTTATTATGAATATTTTCGAAACGTCTAAAGATAAACAAATGATAATTTACACAGGAATTTAACTTCTTATGCTTTTTAAGAAAACATGAAAACTATGTACGAAAATCATTCAGGAGCTGGTGAAACCTGGGGGGGGGCTAGGTATAGTTTAGCTCCAACAACTTTATTGTGTGACGCTTTTAAATTAATTTATGGGCAGAACTTAAAAATTTGAAGTTTTCTACACGAAAAAAGTCTCTTGTGTTTTTTCTCTAAGATTATCAGTTTTTGAGTAAATTTTATCTGAACTTTATTCGGGAATAGTTTTTTATGAATAATTTTAGCGGAACAGAAAAAACAATGATAGTAAAACAAAATTTGATTACATTATTTGTTATTAGACAACAATGACATAGATTAAAGTAAGGTAAATTACAAATTACAAGAGTTGTTCAAACTGCATTCCGCCAGCTTCAACACATTTCTGACATCTGCGCCGTACAGAGTGTGTAGCATTACGAATGAAATCAGGATTAGCCCGCAAATTTTCACATTCATCGAGAATTATTTCTATTAACTCTTCTCTCGTGTCTACAGGGATTGCGTAGACTTTGTCCTTCAAATAGCCCCAGACAAAAAAATCAACTGGAGTTAAATCTGGTGAACAGAGTGGCCAGGCTCTTGCACCTAATCGACCGATCCACCGTTCAGGATAATTGTTTACCCACAAGCGGCTCTCAACAGCAAAATTTGCAGGAGGTCCGTCCATTTGAAACCAGCATTTATTTCTTAAATTAAGAGGAATATTCTCGAGATATTGAAAAAAATGGTTATTTAAAAGTCATTAAATAATGGTCCGTTTAAACTGGGAGAAAGGATGTAGGGCCCACAAAAAGTCCCGTTTGTAATACCACACCATACATTAACGCTAAACTCCTGTTGAAATGCCCTAGGGCGAATTATGTGAGGATTCTGATGAGCCCAGATTCTTAAATTTTTAAAATTAACCGATCCATTATGGTTAAAGGTAGCTTTATCCGTCCAAATTATTTTACTTCCGAAATCGGGATCTTGTTCCATGGCATTTATAAACCAATTACAAAAATTGATACGCCTTTCAGGATCACCTGGTTGAAGGTTTTGGACTGGCTACATTCGAAAAGCTTTCCTGTGGTGTTTTTGGAAACATGCACAGCTTGGGCACGCAGCTGTTGGACCGCTCTTCTGATACTTAATTTATTATCATTGTTAAATTTGGCAAAAATTATGTTTTTAAATCGCCCATTTCGCTGTTCTTCATTTCTTGGACCTCTCTTTAGTCCAACATTTCTAAATTCTAGGTGGGTTCGAATAAAAACATCTTTAGATGGTTGCCTTCTATTAGGAAATCTTCTGCGATATTCGCGTACCGCTTCATTCGCGTTTCCATTACAATATCCATAAATAAAAAGAATATCCGCATACTCCACATTACTAAACATGACCATTTTTTACTTTTCAATAGAACACTTTTTCCAAAGGAAATAATGAAACTACAGAACAATGAACTACAAAAAACCAAAAAACAACAATGTTATTATTGTCATTCTGGCATTGCATGTTAGATTATTTTTCACTTGTTACAAACATTACAATCACGGCACACTCCTGCATACCAGGAATGCTGGTAATAATGGTTACTAATTAATAATGTTCAGGTAAGATTTACCCAAAAACTGATAATTTTAGAGAAAACACACAAGAGACTTTTTTTGTGTAGAAAACTTCATATTTTTAAGTTCTGCTCATAAATTAATTTAAAATTGTCACCAAACAGAGTTGAGGCTAAATTATACCTAGGCCCCGCCAGTTTCACCCGCTCCTGAATGATTTTCGTACATAGTTGTCATTTTTTCTTAAAAAGCATAGGAAGTTAAATTCCTGTGTAAATTATCATTTGTCTATCTTTAGACGTTTCGAAAATATTCATAAAAAACATTTTCAGAAGAATTATTTGAACACCCTGCATCTCAGAAACTGATCACTCCCGACTCATGTTTATAGGAACTTTTTTTCTCATTTTGAAAAGTTGTATTACTTAGTGAAGTTTGGCCTATGCAATTGGAGACACCCTGTATACTAAATACAAAAAAGTCAAGAAAATATTCATTTTAACTGGGTTCCGTAATTTTTTTTAGATTTTGTGCCTATTTGCACTCAACTGCTTAGAAATTATGGGAGCACTGCTATAACGGTCTAAATAGGTTTAACATATGCTCGAATTCAGGCAATTATACCAATGTTTCCACCATTTCACAAAAATGTAAATGTTATTGTCTTTCACTTCAGGGCCGATTGGTCCGCAATTTACACTCACAAAAAAGTTATTTCAAATCTGTAGAGAATTATAATATTCAGTTTCAATATGCACTGAATATATATAAATAATAATATTTTGTTAATGCTATTTAGGAAATTGTATCGATGTTACTACCATTTCTATGGTATAAAAATATTACTTTCCGTCGTTTTAAAACTCATTGGTTTACAATTTATACAATGAAAAATATTTGCTTAAAGGTGTAGATAATTAAGAATGCATTTTCAATATTAATTAATCATACATAAATAATTGCATTTGTTAATCCTATTAAGGCTATTATTTGTAAACAATGAAAATGTTTTTTCTTCATAGGACCTAAAAATTAAGGTTTAAATATTCGTTCACTCGGGAGCAGAAATCGACACTTTCTTAACATCCTTTTTTGCACAATTTAAGGCTCTGTCCGCTACACTATATGCAACGGAAGCGGTGCAACGCGGCTCTTAAAAACACTGTCCATAATTACATCCACCCCTTGCTAAAGAAGAGGGACTGCTTGCATAACAGGCCAACAATTATGAACAACGTTTTGCAAACAGCTTTTCATCTCGAAACGTAGAAGTGTTGGAATTTGAACTTCAAGAGATAAGTCAATTTCATAACAATATAATGTAAGCAGGCGGATATTTATGGGGTTTTGAAAACTATTTGATTGTAGTTTCTATTATTTCTACATTGAATAATTTTTGATATAATTATTAATAAGGTTTCCTATCGGGGGCAGAGAGGTCCAATATTTTTTTCTCAGTTCTTAGTCGTTAGTTATGTAGTTTCTAGAAAGCAAACGAAAAGCCTGCAAGTAGTTTTAGTTAGCTACCCTCTACTGTATAGCATGACCGACAGCTTTACGCTATTTGCCGCGAGTGCCTGTTAGGAGTATGGACCCATACATCTTTCCTATCAACTATTTGATAACATCAGCCCAATCTTTTAGAACTCATTCCCTTTGCCTCTTGCGATGTGATCTATGGATTATCCACTATATTGTTCTCGATTGATGTGACACGAAGAGTGAGAGAATTCAGTAATTCCAAATTTGCGGTTTATCTCGAACGCATCAATACGCCGGCTATATACAGACTGTCTATTTTACGAGGGCCACACCAAATATCTCGCTTAATATCTATTGTAGAAGAATAAAGTTTTAGAAACAGTTATCCCATTTTTTGTGAGCTATATTTCAGTAAAAAAAAATTTGAAATCCATAGCCTACTTTATGAGATATATTACAAAAACCTGAAAAATAGGAAAACCACAAACGGTTATAGCTTCCATATTTGAGGAGATACGAAAAAAGGTAAAGGAATGAAAGTTGACGGCAAAGACAATAAGAATAATAACGTGTAACAAAAAAATCGAAAAATGCAGTTGGCTTTGACATACGCTATTGTGCAAAAATGAAAAATACATATCTCAAAGTAGGCCATGACGCCATTAATTCCGTTATTTTTTTCTCATTCCAACGATATAAAACATGTCACAGAAATTTTAACCGATAGTGTCAATATTTAATATTTTACGAATACCACAATTCATATAATTGAATCGTAACAATCAGCCGTGTCATAATTAGTGAAAAACAATGTATACAGTTATTAATAAATTTGACAGATTGTCACTGTTGTATGTTGTATGTTGCGTTGTCGAGTTGTAAGACAAATTTTATATCAGTAATTATGGTGTACACCAATAATAACAAATTCGATATGATTAGCATTTATTGTCAGTGCAATTTTGACGCTGAGATGGCAGTCACGGTTTACGGAGATAGATTTCCAGATGCTCCGCAGCCAAATCGAACTATGTATAGGAAGTTAGTTCAAAATCTAAAAACGCACGGTTCATTTTCAAAAAAAGTAGTAAGGCGAGCGCATGTTGCGGATAATGTAAGAAAAGTGAATAGAGTAATGAATTATGTTAACCAAAATGAGGAAACCTCTTTGAGACAAATTCAGAGAAACTGTCGCATAAAAAAAGACAGTGCAAGAAAAATATTGAAAAAAAAAAACGGATTTCGATGCTACAAAATGAGGAAAGTTCAACATTTAAATGAGGGAGATAAGCCAAGGAGAGTAAGATTTTGTAGATGGTTATTAAATAAGAAAAGGAATGACGCGCTGATATGTAGCAAAATTCTTTGGTCGGACGAATAAAATTTTTCTAATAATGGATTTTTCAATAGAAATATGCATTATAAGTGGACACGAGAAAATACACATTGGTGCAGAGAGACTGCTTTCCAAGAAAGATTTTCTACGAATGTTTGGTTGGGTCTTTTAGGAACTAAAGTAATTGGACCTTATTTTTATGATGGCAAATTAACTGTTCGTAGATACCTTAATTTCCTGCAAAACGAATTTCAAGATTTTCTTTATGAATTAACAGTGGCAGAAAGATTAAATTATTCATATTTTCAACAAGATGGGGCTCCACCTCACACTGCCGTAATATGTACAAATTATTTAAATCAAGTTATGCCAGATAGCTGCATAGGCACCTATGGACCCATTCTATGGCCAGCTCGATCGAGATATTACTCCCTTGGATTTTTTCGTCTGGGGTTACATTAAAGACAAGGTATTTCAAACTGCCCCTGAAAATATTGAGGACATCAAAACCAGAATTCGAAACGCATGTGAGGCAATTACTCCTGAAATGCTCCAAAATGTAATGCGTGACGTGTCTCGTAGAGCACGTTTATGTGTCAGAATGCATGGTGCACAATTTGAGCATTTGTAGTTAGAAAAATAAATACACACAATTTCTTTTCAATATAGTAGTAGGTAGTACTGTAATACATAGTTTTTCGTTTTTTTCTTTGGATGTTCGTTTTGTACTTGTATTTTTATTTATGAGATATTTATTGGTTTGTATTAAATTGTAATAAATAATTACGGAATTATAATTATTATAAAGTGAATTTTTGCTATTATGGCACAGCTGATTGTTACGATTCAATTACATGAATTGTGGTATTCGTAAAATATTAAATATTGACACTATCGGTTAAAATTTCTGTGACATGTTTTATATCGTTGGAATGAGAAAAAAATAACGGAATTAATGGCGTCATGGCCTACTTTGAGATATGTATTTTTCATTTTTGCACAATAGCGTATGTCAAAGCCAACTGCATTTTTCGATTTTTTTTGTTACACGTTATTATTCTTATTGTCTTTGCCGTCAACTTTCATTCCTTTAACTTTTTTCGTATCTCCTCAAATAAGGAAGCTATAACCGTTCGTGATTTTCCTATTTTTCAGGTTTTTGTAATATATCTCATAAAGAAGGCTATGGATTTCAAATTTCTTTTTACTGAAATATAGCTCACAAAAAATGGGATAACTGTTTCTAAAACTTTATTCTTCTACAGTAGATATTAAGCGAGATATTTGGTGTGGCCCTCGTAAAATAGACAGTCTGTATACAAGATCTGCTTATGTAGTGTCTTCCATTTAATGAAAAATATTTTTTGTTCTTATACATCTTCCTTACAGACACTATTACATGCCTGCAGGGAAGCACTGTGAAGTTTACCACTGTTACACAATGTTTCGAAGACGATGACATCCGTATTTCTGCTCTAAGCTTTATGGTGTGGAAATCGCTATCGATATTCTTCAACTGCAATCCTATTGCAAAAACCATAAACAAACACCATAATTGCATATTCATGATGCGAGTAGTTGTCTGGCATTGTTTAACGCTTTTATAAAATCGTAAACAATCAATCAAAAATGACAAGTTTCTGTTTGACATTTCGAAAGTGCTAGCCCACTTGATTAAACTTATATAGAGCGGTATGTGCTGTTCACTAAAAGTGTTTTGTTAATAAACGTAAGCCGCCTTAATTCGACAACAAATGAAAATCGGATTAGAACTTTTGGGTATTGTCTAAATGTTATTTGTGGCATTATCTTAATTTTTTTCCAATTCTTTGGGACTTCCTGCCACATGTATTTTTTTAAGCGGTGCTCGGGGAATCTACAAAATATCACAATTAACCAGTATGTTACTGGTAACTAACCTGTACGCCTGTGACTTTTACGTCAAAGGAGGTTGCTTTTTTTAAATAAATAACACAAATAAGTATAAAAACTTGAAATTAAATATTTCGCCGACATTTCGGAAATCTAATCTGTTTCCTTTTTCAAGACTTTTTTGAAAAATCTTTTTTGCTGTGTATGATGATAAATACACAGCTTTAAGAATGTTTGTTATATTCAATATCCATAGATACTTACTATTTACAGAGAACTGTCGATATAGTTAACAGATTTTTTAATTTTTATACAATGTTAAGTTTGTGAAGTTCTTCTTTTAACATTGGCAACCAAGTTGTACAGACGTCTACGGAACAATTCGACACGCATCTATCCTCATTCAATAATATTATCGCGGATTCTTTAATTTTTCTATTTTTGCTATCTGCCTCTTTTGTTAAAATTTTAAAGAATCTGAAAAAACTGGTGACTTTATCAACAATTCTATGTAAATAGTAAGTATCTATGGATATTGAATATAACAAACATTCTTAGAGCTGTGTATTTATCACACACAGCAAAAAAGATTTTTCAAAGAAGTCTTGAAAAAGCAAACAGATTAGATTTCCGAAACGTCGGCTAAATATTTAATTTCAAGTTTTTATACTTACTTATTTGTGTTATTTATTTTAAAGAAAGCAACCTCTAACTGATCCTTTGACGTAAAAGTCACAGGCGTAGAGGTTATTTACCAGTAACCTACTGGTTAATTGTGATATTTTGTAGATTTCCCGAGCACCGCTTAAAAAGAAAAAATGCATGTGGTAGGAAATCTCAAAGAATTGAAAAAAAAACTTTTGGGTGTTTTAGTTTATCCCTTTCCTTCCGATTCACCCTGTATTTGCTAGTTCTGTGGAACTAGATTATAAGCAGTGAGTTAAACGAAAATCATGATTAATAGCAGAAATAAAATGATTTTGGAGGAATTTTTGTTTCAGATTAAGAATTAATGGTTTAATAATAATATTTGCAAATTTGTTGTGAACATATCAATCTATGGAAATTTGTTCTGTCAAATATTATGGCTAATAATCTTTGTTGCAGATCTCCAACCAATTTCATAAAAATTGGGTATACCAAAAGTAATATTCGAGTAATAAAATACTTCCTCCTTTAGAGTTTAATGTATTAGGCATTCGATAGCTCTCACTCGCACTTTCCATTGAACTCCGTGACAAAATTATCTTTTCAATTTAGGTTGGGAAGCGCTGATTCCTCATGAAATAAAATATATCAGTAAAGAAAATTTATAAAATGATTTCATCATAGTTTCCAGTTCTATCGTCGCCGAAAGGACCTATACGCGCGTTGATTGCATTGTAAGAACCTCCCGGAGGTAACACAAAAATACCCAATCAAACCTGCACCAAACACTTATTGAGTTTGTACTTCTTTCTAAAACCGACTCACTCTCTAATAAAATCAGTGACTATACCTTTTATAAGACCTAGGAACTGAACGTTTTTGTCATATAAATTGGTATTATATGAAATAAATTTTTGGCTGTAACACCCGCCAGAATTTTGATATTTTCATTTAAATTATTATTAATTGTTTAAAAATAGACGTCTCATTGATAAATTTAGTAACGGTGGCGCATGGAGGGAACATCATCGAAATATTTGTGCCTCAATTTTTGTTTTCCTTAATTCTGTAGTTATGATAATTCTACAAGATCATTAGGGTCGTTTTTCTAAACCTTATGTATTTAATATATTTTGATACCTAGATTCAGATTCCTGCATTTTTACGTCTCGATGCCCATAGTCGAGTCGCTGTATCGAAGTTTTTAAAAAATCCAAAAAATGTTTAATACTTTTTGAAACTTTGGAAATATCTTCTTGGATCCATAAATCGAAAAGTCAAGAGTTTTTTTTTTGTCGGTCGAACCTCCGACATTGTTAAATAAACAAATTAAGTAAACAATTGAATAACTTCCTGAATAATTATTCAAAATAGCGGACATTTTTTTAGGGGGGTGTTGGGGGTCGCTGATTACTAATTTGATATTAAAGAGTTCAAATTCAAAATAGTGGAATCAAAATGGCGGATAACTGAAGATGGCTGAAACGTTTTTGGGGGGGGGGGGGGGGGTTCAGAGGTCGCTGATTACGAATTTGATATAAAAAAGTCCAATGATTATTATTTCCATTTTTTCTTTTTTTCCTTCCAAGTCTTCGCGCATATGAAGCAATTTTTTCTCCAATTAAAATCGGGATGTTCATTTGATATACGTAACTTTTTTTTGACAGGTGATCTATTGCCAAATTATTTGTACCCAACTTCCCTTTTCTGTTCATGAGAAACTCTACACTACCAAGAATTTATGTACAATCTTCGACAGGAAGCGTGAACGATTAAGGAACCGCTAATTGCAAAAAATTGATGGAATCCATCTTTTCTCTTCAATGAAGCTTGTTTTAAAGACTTTTTACAATTCTCCCCAACGACGGATAGTTCCTCATCAAAATGATCATCAGGATTGGCCTCGGTTAATGTACAGATAATGCACGCGTCGATGTATGATTTATGGCAAGAAGCATGAATAAATAAAGGGGTATGAATTGTATTTTAGGTGTATCTGCATACGATGTATCTATAAAATTCGATGTATCCATAAAATTCACATAACTGATAATATATTATATAATATATTAAACTTCGTATAAGAATTTAAAAACCATCTTTTATTTCCCAACTAGCACAATTAGTCGTGGGAACGTAGCAATGACTATTGTAGGCACTTTAAAGTGTTTTGGTACTAATCACAGGCACGTAATAGGAACGTTCCTAATACGTGTTTATGACCAAAATGGGGAATATTTTTTGGTGACGATAACGTTCCAGCCACGTTCCTGGAACTTGTCTGGCTACGTTCCAATGACGTTCTTGCTCCGGAGCGGTGACGTGGCGGCGTAGACGCCGCAACTTTCAGAAAACTTTACCACTCCCTACTCTTTCAAATCGATGCTGCCCCGTCTTTGTCTTACAACCGATTTTATTATATTTATGTTTCATTCTTACATATGATTCTTGTTCTTGTTCATTTCCCTAACTCAGAAATTTAATAGAATATCAGAAGGTAATATTAGACAGCAAAACTTGTGCTATTTTCCAGTGGTCTAAGGGTCACAATTAAAACGAATGCAATTTTACTGACAAACATAATGATAAAACGTCCGAATCTAACCACGCGCCTTTAAAATTTGCATTTTTTAATGAAAATATTGTTTTTAAAATATGTAATGTCATGCGAGAATATGACACACTAGATGCCGAAACCTATTTTTTATTGTTCTTCGGAACTTAACACTACTTTTTGTGTATTCATTTGGTGAAGAAATAGCGATAAATTAAATTTGTTAGTCAATTGTGAAATTATGATTCATGTGTTATAAAACAATGGCGTCGATAATTTTGGCCATCAACATGGCGTATTTCAGAAAATATGACTTTAAGGTCGTTTTCACCAAGAAATGCTACTGTAGGTGTAATAAAACTGTGTTGAAATATTAAATTTTGTTGCCTTATCTTGAACATAAAATGTTGCATAGCATAATATAGCAGCATATAATTCTAGTCTAGGTTAGCCACACATATTATATAGGTTAGGTTTGTTGCATTAACTTTATCTATGGTCAACATTGGGAACTAGATGGTGAAATTTACTTCATGGTAAATTTCAGAGGTGATGTGCACTTTGTAGTAGCCGTACACAGTTCTGTAGGTAGCAGTAACGTCATTAACACCTATGAATATTACTTACAAGTTCCACTACTTTAAAGAAATAGTGAAGGTTTCCAGGACGTCTCGGTAACTATTGAAGCTACTTGAAGGTGATTGCAACTTTGAAGTCACATTTCAGTGATGCGAGTTAGTCGCTGCTACTATAGTTTACCACCTTCAAGTTCTGAAAACCCGAAAGTCGTCCCACTGGTAACTACCACGTTCCCATGTACTACGAAAGCTACGTAGAAGTTGCATAATTATAAAGTAATCATTAGTGGTAGAAACTACGAGGCAGGGACTGTAGACTTGTCAAATGAAGTTATTTTTACACCAATGTCGTAAATTTAGTCGCAATTACGTAATGGTTACTCATACGAAGTTCCTATCTCAGTTACTGTCACTTTGGTGCTAGTTGGGTTGGAAATGCGCGAGGATTTTTGTATTTTAATACATTTTTTGTTAATAAACAAATGCTTTTTATGAATTTTTAAATTTATGTATGTAATCAGCGACCCCTAAAGCCCCCCCTTCAGCCATTTTGAATAAGTATTCAGGAAGTTATTCAATTGTTAACTTAATTTGTTTATTTAACAATGTCGGAGGTTCGACCGACAAAAAAACTGTTAACTTTTCGATTTATGGACCCAAGAAAATATCTCCAAAGTTTCAAAAAGATCGGTAAAGTTTTAAACATTTTTTGGGTTTTTTAAAAATTTCGATACAGCGACTCGACTACCAGCGTCGATTTTGTAAAACCAATTATGATACCTAAATTAATGTTCTTGCATTTTTACGTTTCGATTCCGACCGATGCCTAGCGTCGATTTTGTAAAACTTGTGTATTTGAAAAATTTTGATACCTAAATTTGTGTTCTCGCATTTTTACGAAACCCATTTTTCGTGGAATATTAATGTAAAACCTATTACAATTATTTCGAGTTGTGTAACTTTTTTAATTTCTCATCCGCAGCTTAATAAAAGTTTGAAAATTTCTAAAGCTTTTCTTTAATTTTATACTCTGTACATTTTACAAATTTTGTAAATATCCTGTCGGGCTTGAAAGCAAAGTTCATTTTCAATGTCTTAACGAAGCTTGCTAAATCGCAACTTCTGTAAATTTATTTATGACATCTGCCCCACATATTATTAAAATTCTATGACCAATTTTTTCCGCATACTCAAGTGCAAATATAGTCTAGAAGTTTACCTTTAAAGAGACTTGGAAAGAAAATCTGGTTGTGGAAGTAGTGATACCTTAGACAGCGTCTTTTTAATTTATGGAATATTAGTATATTGCTATATCTCAGTGAGCAAACCTTAAACTTTGATTTATTTGTAATATATTTGTAAAACTAGCACTGTGTAACACTGAAAATAGTACATAGAGAAGTCTTATTTATATCGGCTTTTAAGATATAAATAAGAGACTTTATTTGAAATTGTTTCTTTGATACACATTGTTATATAATTATAAGTGATGGCGGACATTATTATAATTTTGGTAAAATGTCAAGAAATTTAACAGTATTGTTAGCTTATGGCCTATTAAGCAGCGAATAATGACAAAAAGTGTAAATTCTCGCCGACCCTAAATGGTTAGCTGATGCCGTAGTAATTGCCATGTATAAAGATAGGGTTACAATCAACGCGATAATGCATACTTAATTAGGGTATTCTACCTGTAGATAACACCTATAAGCTTACATTTTTGTGATAAGCGGATCATTAAAGCTAAATTATTCACACATAAAATGGTGACAATTTAGACAAATTTCTATAGTATATTAAGGATCGTGGAGTTGCCAATATTATGCTAGCGCCACACGTTGAGCCATGTTGTGGCCGAAACAATTGCCAGGACAATTGCCGAAACATTTGTCTACAAATATTCCACCCATACGTTGACCGATACAGGAGTGCTTGCTAGAACCTAAACGAAGGTAAATTCGAAAATTTTTGTAGGTTGTCATCAATTGACTTCGAATTTCTCGTGTGTAAAATAGAACTACGTATTTCAAAGAGATATACTGATTGGAGAAAAGCTATATTAGCCAAAGTTTTTATGAAATTGTTTATTAGCAACGTGACTTTATTATTTCAACCATTCTGTGATGATTTTATCACTTTTTAACGTTAGTAAAGGCTAATGTTTAGAAAATACTAACATTGAAAACAACGAGAGTACTGAAGAAACCAAAGAGAATCAGGATTAATGTGGATGTATGCAAATGGACAACATCGAATGAAGATCGCTGTAAAAATTCTCAGAATAGGAGCAAATTAATCGTGGAATATACTTTCTGGGGACAATACGTAAAAAAAGACTTTACCTCTGTCGTGGTGTGAAAAAGAGTACATGAAATGGATATTGTATTTAAATGTGTGAGTAATATATACAGGGTGTAATTAGTTTCATGTCATTAAGAAAAACTGGTAATAGGGCCAGACTAGACAAACAAAAAACCTATATGACTTTTTTCTCTAGGGGCAGTTTGAAAAAAACTGACCTAGGCAGAACACTTGAATGTTAAGGATGTTATAGTTCCGAATATTAGGAATAATAACTGTAATACCCGACTTGTGTTCCCGCCGGAAGAAGTGCGGCACTTTGATGGGATTACTTGCTTACTAAGGACATACGCACTCCATTCAACACATTTGGTAAAGTAGGATCACTTTTTATGGTTTCTATGCACATTAAAATACATGATCTCCCAAAATGTCCAAAACCTGCGTTTTAAAACACCACACTAAACTGTGTATTAACGTTATCAACGAAGAAAACAAAAAGAAAAACTTCCAAAATCCAAAAAGCAATACAAAAAGCACGAACGAGAAATTACGTAGCCAAGTACTACGATAAGTCAATCAAATAAATCTTAACATAAGTGGCACAAAATTCAAATAGAACAAAAGCAACAGACAAAACCAAGAAACGGGTAGGTCGCGTCGTCTGTACGTGGTTTGCCAAGTAAGGACACAAACTGAAATTATTACTTGAGAATATTACAAGGGAGAGTATACCACGCGTAATAAGACAATTTGGTCGCGACGAAGCAAAAAACATGGCAGTGTCGTCTGTCGGTCGTTTTTAACTGCTTTATCGGCATGCCTTTCGATGACTCCCGTCGCGCCTTAATAATCTCTTAGGCTCACCATACTTGTTTGCACGAATGTCAGAGTATCATGTGCGACAAGACGCGAGGCAATAAAGCCTACCGCAATATGCCAGCAGTCCTCAAACTATGTTATTAAGTATTTTGGAAATTTTTGTTTATTTTTTTTCTCCAAAACTATGAGCTTTAGATCCCATGTTATATAAGATTTTTTTGTTTGTCTTGTCGTTCCCTACCACCAGTTTTTTTAATGACATGAAACTAATTACACCTTGTATATATTTATATTTAAATGTAAAAAAATGTGAAAAAAGCTGAATAAAATTAATATACTAGCACGGAATTATTAAATATATATTCGCACCTTCTATTAAAGGAATGTAGATATTTCCCAACTTACAATGTCCATAACAATTGTTGTTTCCAAAGTTACAAGTTTCATAATCACTGAATAAATAATAAAAAGGTGGATATATGTAAATAATAGTAAAACCAGGTTACAAATAAACGATTTTATTAAAGAAAAATTTTTGCTCCAAAAAAGTTTGCCCCATCCCCCAATCGATAACTGCAAACTATAGGGAAAACATATTTATGGCTTACAGTGTACGTATCTTCGCACGCTGTAAGCCGTATTTATGCATCAACGTGTGGACGGAAATTAGCATCTGACTCAAGCACACCCCAAATCCCTCTGATTTGTGTACTATTTACCGACACCGAGGCAATCACAGGAAAACCATTCGCGGCCAATGAAGACAAACTTACCATCCAAACGTTGGCTTTGGCCGAGGTTTGCAAGACATGGCCCAACGTGTAGCGCTAGCATTAGACTAAAATAAATAACATAATCTCACCCGTATTAAGTTCTAAAATATTTCTGGCATGTCCCAAAAAGAAAGTAGAATAATTTGTACTATACCATACGTACATGGCGTTCCTCTAACTTAGAATTCATGTACTTATATGTAAAGGACTTAGCACCAATCTTATAAGAAAGGATATTAGTGCAATAATGTGTTCTTCTTCAGAGGAATTTGATAACTGCAGTTCTCACAAGAGATAATACTTTTATTTTATTTTTGATTTTATTCATACATCATTCTACAGTATAACGCCATTTATATCATTCTGGAAGTCTACTTAACCTAACTTAACCTAACTAAAAAGTTCAAGTAGAAATTACCCATGAAGGCATTTAGACCATAATATAGTAAATAAAATTTCCAGTTACTAGGCGAATATGTCTAATTCACTGCAATGCGTTTCATAGCTAGGACTAATATTGTATAGAGGAGAAAATTTTATCACTTTAGATCTGGAAGTATTGCAGCAATGTAAGAGGTTATGTGTATACTTAATATTTTGCATTATAGCCTGAACTCTTCTGGTAATCATGTCTACCAATATTAACGTTAAACGCAATAATTATGCGCGCTGTTGCCACATTCTCTTTGCAAATCGCGTCATTATTTTTAATTTATAAACAAAAATAATTAAATGGTATTTTTTAGGATTCAATATATTTAGAATTCGTGTATGTTTATTGTTTTAAATGACTTTTGGTAATTTATGGCTTTCCCATGTTAAAGCATAGGACCTCCATTTGCCCCTGAGTGTCCGCGCTGACCAACCCAAACCACCTTAACACACTTAATGATAAAAGCTTACTAAAGCCAGTGCCAAACGATGCATCAAATTTCATCTAACATTGGGTACATGATAGTTTGTCACATCGTGTGGCCGCTCTTCAAACTATCATGCATTCAACGTTAGATGACATTCAACGTATCGTGTGGCACCTTCTTAAAGCAATTCAAAATACTTGGTTAACTTTCTATTTATGGATAAAAAATTGCATAAATATGAAATTCGCTTATAATTCTAAGAGCAAATATCTGCGGAGTGGATGGAGATACCGAAATTAATCAAGAGTGACTTTTTTTATGCAAAAGGCGCCCACTTTTTCAAATTTTCGATTTATTTTGCCCAGAATTCTACAATAAAAAAAATTGCGTCAGGTTACTAAAGAAGTAGGAATAAGTAACGCCCTCTACGAGCAACGTTGAAGGTTCTTAATCCTTATTTGTTATTGTCAAGAGCGTAAAGTTGCTAATTTCCAAGTTGATATGAAAATATTCACAATGATTGATAAACTATGAATATCTCTTAAGACGGCAACATTTGTATAAGGTATATTAGGGTCATCACATTTAGGTCTATAGTATATTAAACTTGAGATTTCCAAATATTAATGAGTCTTATATGAGTATTATAAATACATGTTTATTAATTTATATTTCTTATATTTAGAGAACGGTAACAATTAAGTATATATGCAGAGCAATTGTTGCAAGTAATGTTTTTGTTGTATGTTTTATATAATATACAATTGGAGGTATGTGTTAAAATATTTTTTCATTTTAAATTTCAGGTCGCTTGGATAAAGTCCGACACGAAAGCTATTTTGGCAATACATACTCATATGGTGGCTCAGAATCCCCGTCTTTCTGTAACACACAATGGACACGACACGTGGAAACTACACGTATTTAATGTACAAAAGAACGATTCGGGCACATATATGTGCCAGATAAACACCGACCCTATGCGAAGTCAGGTAAAGATACAAGAGAACGTTCATATGTGGCTAAAAACTGAAATATATAGGAAATCTCGACATAATTTTTATTCATATCTGACCTTTACCGTATTTTAAATACATTAATCATTTATAGTCAGAAAAACCAATAAATCCTAAAGGCTTGTATACATTTTGAAATATTATTATTAATATTAATCATCTTAGAACCAGTTCTACAAATATACAGTGGTGCTTGTAATGCTATCTCCGTTATTATAAAAAATAGGAAGTGGGTTAAATAGAGATAGTTTTAATGAATTTTCAGTTCAATGGTTCTACTAGATTTGATTTAACTTTTCTGGTTTTTGAAATAATTGTAAAAACCACTATCATGCTTTTTTGAAAATTTCCCATGCCTCCTCAATTTAAGTTGTATTTTAACTTGTACGTTGCGTTGTACAGGATCATTTTTAAGATTTTAACAGTGCGGATAAAAGAAGCAAATATTGTTATTTGTTCTTGAGATATTGACCACTACTATTGTTTTCTATATGGACGCCATACTGGATTTTCATGTATTCGATAGAAATTTTAATTTTAACGGTGTGTTACAATATGTTCAAGCTGGTTATCTAATTAGATAAAAATAAAAAGAAAACATTTTTAAATCTTTTCATACGAAGATATAGAGAGGCAAATTTTAAACATCTGATAGGGATTCCTAAATTTCTCCCACAAATTATGTTCTGCATACAAACATTTAATTTTTATGATTTTATATGTACCTGTTTTACCTGTGTTTTTATTCCTATTAAGTACCATAACTTTGTCCAAATTGACAAAATTTTGTAAATCTGAGGAGTAACATAGCGAGTTGACTATCCTGACTTCAGCATTAGATCATGTGGCGTTGAACAAAAGCTTGTAAAATAAATAAATAATTGAAACATATTGTTTATAGGATTTTGCAAACAGCAGAGAAAATAACTATTTGCATGGCCGTAGGGGACTGTGTGGATGCTAGTGTTAGAATGAGAATTGTCAAATAAGAAATTAGACAAATTAATTTTAGGATTTTAATTTGCTAGCATAACCAGAATTCAGATTGTCGAAAGAATGCAAAGATTTCATGAATATTTTTACACATAGTTTTTATTTTTGTTCTTCTAGATAGTTATTTTCTCTGCTGTTTGCAAAATCCTATAAAGAATATGTTTCAATACCATTATACGCAAACAAATAATAATTCACTTGAAAAAAAAAAAAGTAAGTTGCAAATTAAGATGCAAAGAGTCTATAAGCATTTCATATAATATTAATCCAATTCCGGTATCAGTTGACTTCATTTTCTGCTGGAGTCGCGGGTCATACAAATACGAACCCTTTTTCGATTAATTAATTGACATATTGTCCATTTTCTATGGATTTTATCCTAACCTATTGCACTGTAAAATTGACTTGCAACATTTGAACTAAACTGGCTTACTGAGGCCTGCCTGATTCTTGACTGACAAACGTATGAAATTGAACAAGTTTGTAATTAAGAAATTAGAAGAATTAATTTTGTCATATTGTAAAATACCGGGTGACACAGGAGACATGTAACACCCCGTAGCATGCTTATTTAAAAAGATATTATTTTGAAATTTGGTACATGGTAATGCCTGATTGTCCTTTTTTAAGTACAAAAAATTTTTGTCCACTACTTCCGGTTTCACCGGAAGTGACATCTACTCTGTTATTTTAAATGGCACCCTGTATATTTTTTTTGCCTGTCTGATTCGTCCCTAGATTCTCTTTTCAACCATGTATCGGAACATGGCATTTGTTTTTAAAATGACAGTTAATAACAATTTTAGTTTGTTAAGTCTAGGTGGCCCTGATATGAACCTTGGCAGATATTGATGCGTAGTGTGCCGTGATACGAAAGACCTCTGGCATGCAACTTTGTGCCTCATATTTTTTTGGAAATAACCAGTAGCTGAACAAACTAATAAGATCTAACTTATTTAAAAAAAATATCTTTAAACAACCCACGGTATCTTAAAAACCAAGATAGGAACCCCATTTTTTTTACTTCACCTAGTTAAAAAATACTTATTTATCTTTTATTTTTGTCCAAAACAATTGCTGTGCTTATCATGTCTTGCTTTCTTCATTAAAATTAGTATCGAATGTTATTGCATAGTAATGAATATTGTACTGCAACAAAAATATTTACTAAGCAGGCGGTGGAAATAAAAGAAGGTAAAACGACGCGTCATTTTGATTTGACAATTAAGAATTGTTTACTTGGCAGCAATTTAAGTATTTTTCATTAAATTATACCTAAGTTATCACGTTTTTAACTCTATTTTGCCATGTATTCACGAAATGAAAAAGTAGATATGTTACTAATCTATGGCGAATGTAAAAAAATACCAGGCAGGCTGCTGACTTATATGAAGAAAGATTTCCCGAAAGAATTCATCCACCAAACAACTATTTTGTAAGAGTTGAACGGCAATTCAGGAGTGAACCAGAAGTACCAGAAAATAATTTCATTATTGATGAAGTGTCGGAAATCAATGTACTTGCAATTGTCGAGTTAGATCCCACGATTTCGATAAGACAGATTGAGGACCAAACCGGTGTAAATCGCGAATCAGCTCGACGCGTTTTGAAAAAACAAATTTAAATCATACAAGTACCAAATACACCAGCATTTATACGAAAATTATTTTCAAAGAAGATTGAACTATTGCAATTGGTTTCTGAACAGACACAATTTGGATAATAATTTTCATGAACAAATTTTATTTTCCGACGAGTCCAGGTTCACTAATTTGGGATTATTTAATCGTAACAACACCCGTTATTGGGCACAAGAAAATCCCAGAAATATGAGAGAAAGTGCATATCAGGAGCGATTTAGTATTAATGTATGGTTAGGAGTAATTGGCAGAAGAATTATTGGGCCAATAATTTTTGATGCTCCATTAAATGGAGAAAGATATTTGGGATTTTTGCAAAACCAGATACAACATTTTTTGGAAGAACTGCCACCTAATGTTAACCCAATAATTTTTCAACAGGATGGGGCTCCATGGGTGAATTATTTAAATGAAAGGTTTGGAGAAAACTGGATGGGAACAAATGGGCCCGTTCGATGGCCTGCAAGGTCACCAGACCTTACGCCGCTTGATTTTTTTGTATGGGGCCGCCTCAAGGAAAACGTTTATAGGACTCCACCAACAAACAGAGAAGACATGGAAATGAGAGTCAGAAGAGCAATCGATGGGATTTCTGAATTACAGTTAGATAACGTGCTTAGGGCTACCGCCACAAAATCACGATTGTGCAGAGATAATAACGGACAACATTTTGAACATCTGTAGTAAAAAAATGTTTTTTATGTAGTACTTCAGTAAATATTTTATTTTAATTTCATTCATTCGTTGTAAAAATGTATTACATAGTGTAATGGTTTTTCATCAATTTTGTTCAAATGTGTTTTACTGATGTTTCTTATTTATTAAAAACATCGTTTTACCTACTTTTATTTTGTTTCCACCGCTTAGTAAATATTTTTGTTGCAGTACAATATTCATTACTATGCAATAACATTCGATACTAATTTTAATGAAGAAAGCAAAATATGATAGGCACAGCAATTGTATTGGACAAAAATAAAAGATAAATAAGTATTTTTTAACTAGGTGAAGTAAAAAAGTGGGGTTCCTATCTTGGTGTTTAAGATATCGTGGGTTGTTTAAAGATATTTTTTTTCAATAAGTTAGATCTTATTAGTCTGTTCAGCTACTGGTTATTCCCAAAAAAATATGAGGCACAAAGTTGCATGCCAGAGGTCTTTCGATATCACGGCACACTACGCATCAATAACTGCCAAGATTCATATCAGGGCCACCTAGACTTAACAAACTAAAATTGATATTAGCTGTCATTTTAAAAACAAATGCCGTGTTCCGATACATGGGTGAAAAGAGAATCTAGGGACGAATCAGATAGGTAAAAAAAATATACAGGGTGCCATTTAAAATAACAGAGTAGATGTCACTTCCGGTGAAACCGGAAGTGGTGGACATACATTTTTTATACTTAAAAAAAGGACAATCACGCATTATATAAGTGTACCAAATTTCAAAATAATATCTTTTTAAGTAAACATGCTCTGGGGTGTTACATGTCTCCTGTGTCACCCGGTATATTTTAAATATTACCGAATACATAAAGAATTCGAGACGGCGCGGCGTCCATATAAAAACCTAATTGTTGTCAATATCTTAGAAACAAAAAACAATATTTCTGTTTTGTCTTTACCGCAAAGGTATTGAAAAAGTAGCTGTACAAAATGAGAATCTGAAGGACTTAGATAAAACTTTCTCGATTTAACCGATCTTTTATATTTTATAACAAGCTAACCGCTATACTCTTTGCCGTGTACTGTCCTTTTTGTACAATTGTTGCACAATCTATGGGATACTATTCGCAGTTTTATGGTAAATAAATAGTGTTAGTTTATATTAGCGGGTGACCTCGGCCTTGTCTACTGCGAGATGAATTAAGCCACCAAGCATTTGTGGCAAATTTATTACTTTTAGGTTTATAAACATTATTGAAATTTATGCGTAACCGGTATTGCAATGTAACGATATTCATATCTAAGCTTTATAATTTTCTATAAATATTTCTTTATGCTTTTTTTTCTAAGACGGGCAGACGGACATTTTGAAAGCTGTTCAGAATTCGGTCACAGTGATATGAATATTTTCTTTATCGGTTTTAAAAATATGCCAATCAAACCCAATATACTCTTCGTATTGTATTTGCGAAGAGTATAATAACGGATATAGCAATACACGCAGCTTCAATTTGGGACACAGTGTATATGAGCATACTCCAACTATTCAATTATTTGTGGTTTTTATGCCTTAGTGTATTCAATTTCAAACCATCTCACAGAGGGGCCAATGTTATGAAAAGTTGGCAAAAATACGAAAAGTTCATTATGGCCATAATGCGCTGCTTAAAGTAACTGATGATATATTCACTGCTATAGATCAAAATAACTTGTGCTTGCTTATATTACTAGACTATTCCAAAGCATTTGATGAAATAAAACATAAGTTACTTTTAGCAATCTTTCACTATATAGGACTTACTGAACAAGCCAGATTTTTAATTAAAAACTATTTGACGCAACGTTTTCAATCTGTTGCCCTGGGAGGATTAGAATCTAAATTTGCGACCGTGGAAAACGCAGTCCCACAAGGTTCCATTTTGGGACCTCGCATTTCTATGCGGACGACACACAAATATATACGTCATTTCCTGAAAGTGATTTACAACTGGCATGCACAAATTTAAACAATGATCTTGTAACGGTATATTTTTGCTCCAATAAATAAAGGAAATATCTAGAAATCATAAGCGATTTATTTTGGTATAAAGTATAAAGACAAGCCTGTATTATCAATTGGTTAAATATTATATACTGTTATCAATGTTCCTTTTACTTCTTGCTCCTAAGATACCTGGAAAAAGAAAGAGAAAAATAGTTTAATAATATGTGAGTCTCATGTAATTAATGTGTATAATGTAGGTTGTAGGTTTAGTTAGTATGTAAGTAGAGATTAATCGACGTTGAGGGACTTTTACCTTTTCCACAGCTCAGTAGTTTTTAAATTCGGCAAAATCTCGTTTGGCTTGCTAAACTTATGTCTTGGCAGTTATTTGGGAATTAAACAGGGTCTACTAGTCATCTTGAGTGGCCCCAAAACATCGTCATAACAAATTGTCTGCTGCTGACATTAAGATATTCCTACGAATCTAAGGTTAGAGCTTAATTATCATAGCCAATTAGAATATAAACCGTTTGCATTTGATTTGCAAATGGTGATTTGATGGTTCCTCTGGCCATTTCGATAACAAACAGAGATTCACCACTGGTTCAGCCAGTGACAATGATGCCAGTATTCTTTTTATCTTCGTTGGTGCCTTTGAGATTAATAGACGCATATTTTGAAATTGATAGTACCACAAGCCAAACTGTACTGTGGAATAACATTCAAGCTTCCTCGACAAAATATTGTCGTCCTATCAGGTTTCGATTTGTACATGAAACGATTAATGTTGCCAAGCAAGAAAAGGATGATTTTCTCGAGTACCTGCTGCATTTGGCATATAAACTACCCATTAAAAAATGGCATGCGCTTGGCACAGAGAAGAAAGAAATAGTTGCGGCAAGAAAGCGAACAATTCAAACCCAATTTAAGTCCCAACTTGGTTTAATAATTGACAAACCCAAACCCGGTTATGGTACTAGTAATGATGGAAACAGAGCTGGACGTTTTATCGAAATAGCGGAGGTAGCCAGTACTGTTACTGAAATTGATATAAATGTCATAAAAAGATTTAGAACAATATTAAAAACAATAGCCAGTGGGCACATTATAAATTTAGCAAAATTTGAAACCTACACCTTAGAAACAGCTCAGTTGTTTGTGAAAAGCTATCCTTGGCACCCTGTGCCCCCCACGGTATACAAAGTGTTTATTCATGGGTCTATTATAATAAAGAAAGCGCTACTTCCTATAGACCAACTTAGTGAAGAAATACAAGAAGTAAACAACACGAAGTTTAAAAAATACAGGGAATCATTTTCAATGAAATTTTCTGGCGAGAAAACTAACACAGATATTTTAAATAGACTACTACTACCATCAGATCCTCTAATTTCGAGTTTACGTCAACCAGTAAGACGAAAACGCAATCTAGACATTGAAGTTGTCCAGCTGTTAGATGTCCCCTCTTTAGACATTTCAGCTATTTCAGAAGAAGAATCGGAGAATGAAACAGTCAGTGAGGAAGTGTTGGATTCAGATTAATTTATAAGTTGCATTTAAAATTCAACATATATTTAAAACCTGGACTGTATTAATAAATTTCGGCAACTTTTGAGTCACCCTGTATATGCTCTTATTATAAAATTAGTTATGGAACGTGGCTTTTATTCAATAATTATTTTTTTAATTTTCACGTATAAACTTTATGAAATAAAAAAAATTGTAATTGAAATACGCATAATGTGTCACCCTGTATATAATAAAATGCACGAAAAGTCGATTAGTTGTTAATTTTAAAACCCTCTATGCATTATGTACAAAAACATTGATAGATAATCACTAAGAATAATTTTTGCCAACTTTTCATAGCATTGGCCCCTCTATGTATCTGTTCAATTTTGCTCAACACTGTATTTTGTCAGACATAATTTAAACATGCTCATTATTTTGAAATTTCGAAATATGGAGCAAATACAGAGAAATTAACAAAACATGCTAATCTGTACTTAACGAAAACAATATACCCTATATAAGAATCAGAAGCTTATGAAGCGTGGGTTACAGATGGGGAATTTAGAAGTAGTTATACCGCCCGACATATTACCAGACAACGAGTCCACTGAAGGGGCTGGCATGGCTGTCGAAGGGGGCACAATCCGGCTCAAGTGTAAAGCCTCTGGAGTACCAGAACCGACAGTACTTTGGCGAAAAGAAGATGGTAATAATATAATCCTACGACTCGACGGTGGCAGAGAGAGAAAAGGTATTTATAGTTGTAAATCAGTCAATCGGCAAATTTTGTTCAAGAAACTATACTTATTAAAAACGCTGATACTTTGTATCTTTTGAAATTAGAATTCTAAGTAACAACTATTTTCATCTAAATAATTTCAGTACGCATCGTCAGCGATACTTAACTTCATCAAATTACTAATAAACAACTACGTTACAGCTGAACACAAAAATAAACTTTACATATCTAACTTTCACATTTTTAAAACTTATTACGAAAGTTATCTTTTTCTGTCTTATTCACAATAACTTGGCAGACACTCAAGTAGTTCCAGCTGGCCTCCTTTTGCTGTATAGTACGTCCGAGAACCTCACGCCATCTATCGCGGCTGCCTGTTAGGAGCACGACCTCACCAAAGCTCTATCCGATTAGCTCTTTGGTGGTTTTTCACTTAGCCACTTGCCAAGTGGTTTCTCATGGACAATCAAATATTCTATATTGTCCTCTCTCCGGTTGATGCGGTTAAAAATGAGAGGATTCGAGAAAACACGATGCTGACGAGTCGTTTTGGAGAACGTATTTCTTTCAGTTGTTGGTACGGCGGGCTGTCCACGGAGCTCGCAGCAAATGTCTCGAGATGCACATTTCGGTACCATCAATACGCCATACATTTGCCTCTTTAACAGTCCTCGTCTCAGAGGCGTAAAGAAAGATTTAGTAAACCTGATATTTGTGCATCTTGTGATATTTCTGTCTCGCTAAATTTTGCTCATCTGTAAAGTTGCCGATATTGCCATCTGTATTCTTCATCGAACGTCCTACTCGCAATTTCCGGTGTTGTTCACACGAGGCTCCATTTTGTTTACTACCTCACAATTTTATCCTCAAACCGTTACTGTTGGAAGGTTGTTCAGCAGGTGCATGAGCCTGTCCTCGCTCGCTGCAATCAAGGTGGTATCATCCTCAAACCTCAAGTTAGTTAGCTCCACTTTCCCAGTCCTCCAACACACGTCGCATCACGTTTTCACTTTAGATGTTAAAGAGGAATGATGACAAAATGCAGCCCTGTCTGATACCTTTGCCAACTTTACAATGGCCCGAGTTAGTGTTATTAGGATGGTAGCTCAGCGGTTTGGCGATTCTAGGATGCATACTGGCGAAATAATTCTAATTATGAAATGAACCCCAAGAAGTGGTTCGGATTCCACCACAAATTGTCGACCATCATTTCTCTTCAGCCAATCCTGAATTTTCAAGGAGTTACCTCGGTAACTTGAGAAGCGGTTAAGAAAACATCTAAGATGTCTGGGTGCTCCTATCTCTAATACAGTTCGTAGTTTATGCCATTCCATATTACTAAACACCTCATTGTAACCCAAGAGCTAAGGTAGATTGGCACGTAATATTCTCGTGCCGTCTCGATAAGTTTACGTAAATTCGATATTTGTTCTGTAGTATCACATCCCGAAACAAAATCTACTTTCTCGGGAGGTATTTACTAAAACAGTTAATGCTGAAGTCTAGATTGAAGAATATACAGCATTACTTTACTAGCATGTGATATTAATACCAGTAATCTATAGTTATAACAAGCATCTGTCGATTCCTTCTCATGTAGTGGTACTAACAGTGACCTTTTCCAGTCATCGAGCCAGACTCCTATTTCATATACTTTTCGGCGTATTCTATGCAAAGTTTTCACTGCGTCTTTGACAACTAACTTAGCGTACCGGTGGAGTACATAATTGTCCACGTATTGAGATTAAATCTGTATCTAATCACCCTTACTGATCTGAAAAGGTTCTTGCTATTGTTGTGATTATCATCAGCATCCAGATCTTTGCAGATGTCTTATAGATTAGGCTTCTTATTTTCGATAAAGAGTCCGGATTCACCGTGGTAGTCTGCGTTATATTTTTCCGATTCCCAAGCATTGTCGACACCTTAGCATCGCATTTTTCTGACTTGTACTTCAGTTAGAGTTTCAACAGTTATCCATAGTTGTTTCATATTTTCGTGTGTCTCGCTTTGTGTTTCTGTTGCCGCTGGTATGATGTTCTCGTGTTTGGATCTTCGTCATGTAGTGAGCTGACTTATGACTTATGTATTCCCTGAATTTTTATCTTCAACAGTGAGACTCCATCACTGTTGGTAAATTCTTTGTAAAAATAATTTAAACATAAATTTTCAAATATAATAATATGAAAAATCTATACGCAAATGGCAGTTTAAGATAAGTGTCCGTGCTATTACTAACTTCTTACGTGTGGTTCCGTTCAGTGATGTATATTTGCAAACGGTACCACCACAAAAAGTTTAGACCTAAAAAACTTCATAATATCTGAGAATTTTTTTTTCTTTTGAAAATCCGAAAAAAATACTTTTTTCTTAATTAAGTAAACTAATTTATTTGTATTTCACATATGTTGTAAATCTATTCTAGATAATTCAATAATGGTAAATCAGGGGATCTTTTCATGGAAAAAAATTGATGCTTTTTAATTTTTTGAACAAATGTGTCGTGTATCCTCCATGTGCTGCTGAAGTGCATTTAATGATTCATCCGATCTTAACAACGTGGTATGATTTTCAAATAATACGGGGTCTGCCTCCGGCTTGCTTAAGGTCAATTATATAAATCAGGAATAAGGTGGGTCCCAGTACCGACCCCTGAGATACCCCACTTTTCACATTCTTGAGATCGGAGTTTATATTATTTACAGTCGAATATTGCTTACGATTTGAAAAATAGGATTTAATTAGCTCACAACTTACTAATTCAACATTGAGATACTTTAACTTTTCTAGCAGCACATGGTGTAAAACACAGTTAAAAGCCTTCTGCAAATCACAAAAAGAAACTCCAACATACTCTATAATTAATGAAATGGTCTTGAATAGATTTAAAATATACGTGAAATACAAACAAATCGGTTCACTTGATTTAAAAAAAACTTTTTTTTGGATTTTCGAAAAAAGAAATTTCTCAGATATTATCAAATCTTTACGGTCAAAACTTTTCGTGGTAGTATCTTTTGCTAAGATACATCACTGGTAGGAACCACACGCAGAAAATAGCAAAGGCACGGACATTTATCTTGCCACTACCTGCGATGGCCTTTATACAGAAGCAATAGTTCAATATATTACACACAAATTCGGAAAGTGTTGGTTTTGGTATTGCACTAAGACGTAAAGGAACGCGGAAACATATTGAAATGCCGTAGACAGAGCTGGCCGCGTACATGTGGTGGGGAAAGCAGGTGATGTGTTATACGATAAACAAGAATAGGCTAGATGTTTCGCTCTCGCTTCGGCCAAGAATTTCTCGAGATTTTCTTTTCACAGAAAAATGCCAAAAACTTCAGGCACATTCTTTAGTAAAAAATAAGCAACTTATACCTCTTAAATTTTTCTCCAAAGTGCCTCATTCTCCCCCCCAAAAAAATACTAAAAACCAATTGGAATTCCACTCCTCAATGCTTATTTTTGATAAAAAAATGTACCTACATTTGTCACAACTTCTTGGCAACATTCAAGCGGCCCTTTTGCTTTTCTCTCGAAAAGAGCGAGGCTACGTGACCTGCCGTTGAGGGGAAATGGTAGCATCAGATGCCTACAATATCCTCACCAAGCGGCGGCAACAATACACAAAATAAAGCAGTGAAGTTAATTAATAATATGTATCATTACAGGTATGTACAATACAAAATTGGAACAATCAAATAAAATCTTATTATGCGTAATATTTTATTGCTTAAATGTTTTCTTCATAAAAAGCGAGGAGGCGTATTTACCTGCCCTGGAAATTCACAAAAAGTAAATTCAACTGTAGAAAGTTGTATCACTGACAATTTGGCGCACAGTTGTATACAAACATTAAAAAACTCACCTGTAATAAAATGTCTGTAAACATTACAAACAAACACAGACTAGTAGCAAACAATAATTTAGAACGAGAGTATGGCATACAAAATAAGTTAAGAGTTAAATATTTCATTTTATATATTTATTCTCTTCTGATTCATAAGTATAGAAATATTGGTACAATTTACAATTTTGAGAGTATTCCAGTTATTAATTTATTAGAAATTATATTTGTTTTTGAACGGTTAAATGCCAAAACTTGTTTACAATTATTGTTACCGAGGCCAAATTACCATATTTTATTTTGTATTCATTAGTATTTATGTGTATGTACATTTAAATAAATACTGTGAAATGCATACATAACAAAAATTGATGCTAATCCATAATTGTTTTATATGTATTATGGCATCATTTTGCTATGTTTTTATAGCTAAGGACAAGTTGCAACATGCATAAATATTTTTATCCAAAATATTTACTGCAATAGAGTACCCCGCGTATTATCGCCAACAGATGTATTATACCATGATATGAAAGATTATCATGATTAAAGATGGTCATGGAAACTGATGTCTTAGTCTATGTCATCCGTTTGTAATGATTACGTCAGAAGTTTTACGTCTCGCACTTACATCATCTGCAATAAAGAGCGAATGTGTTTTTAGTTCTGGAGATAAAATAATAATAAAGTAAAATTAACGTTTTAATTAACAAAAAAGCGAATTTCATGAAACTAATGTCTTTGTCGCTAGCAAAGTCCAATGCACAAATTTACGCCGCTTCTCATGCTAGGAAAAGTATTCTGCAGCGTTAAGGGCGTTATGACCATGCTCACTACATGTTTTTATAGTCGCTGAATCTGAATCCGAGGTCTGTTTAACTCCATCACATCAAGATTTTGCCATAACCTCAAAAAACCCATAATTTAAGCGATTTCGACTTCTCTTCACATAAACCACTGTACCTTTTTGTAGACAAAAATGACCCCTTTTTTGTATTAGCTCCATTGCAAATTAAATTTTCAATCCGATGATATGGGGTACGATATTTTTCCGGAGCTTTTTAAGTGAAATATCGGCTGCCAAATTGAGAGGTCCGAGGATTTCGCTTCTCTAGAGACACGGCCCAGCTTCGAGGGCCATTTCTACCAAATGAAAGCTAGTAAAAATCTGTAAAAATTTAGGGGTATGTAGAAAGACGTAAGAAATCGTTTGGCGTAAATCGGAGGTTGGCGTGCGCCTTAGTTTACGAGATATGGCCGCTCGACGTTACCGGAAAGTGAAAATTGAAACGCTCGACACGACAGACTTTGACCAACTGACTAAAATCAATAAAAAATATATTTTATTAGATGATCTAAATGCCAAACATGGTAGATGAAATATCAATTCCCCACAAAGCAATACATCTGGCAATGCATTATATAACTACATTCTCAATAACCCGGAAACTAATCTTATTTCGCCGATTGAACCCACATTCAATAATTGACATATATATAACCAAAAACATCAACCTACAATATGACAGTACTGTCATAAATGCACTTAGCAGTGACCATTACCTTGTTAAAACCACTTTCACGCTTAACTGTAAAATGCCAACGATAGACAAGACATCACGTGAACACGACTACAACTGGGAACTATTTACTACTTACTTCACTAATAACATACAATTTAACCCATTCGGCAACAATAAAAGTGATATTGACAGACTCGTCGACGAACTGACCACATTAATAATGCATTAAGGTCCAGTCAGAAAGGAGTCCCTAATACATCCTAACGACTCCAACTTCCAAGGCAACTAGTCGATAAAATCAAAGCCAAAAACAGGCTTCGCAAGCCGTACAATAGAACACGCTGTCCTGTAGTTAAAACTACATTGAATACAATCAAAAAAGAATTAGACACTGAAATTAAAAGATTCAGGCGAACAAATTTTAGCGAAGTAGTTGCTTCCCATCCCGAAGATCGTCATTTTGTCACACGTCTACTCAAAAAGCTACCATAATCCCACCCATGGAAACCCCGCAGAGGACACTAGTAACCGACGCGGAAAAGGCAGAGGCTTTCGCCTCCTACCTCTCCACGGTGTTTGTACCAAATCACATACCCCAACAAACAAAGGCAACTGGTAGAATTATTAACTAACCAGACATTACAACCAGAAAACGATCCCCAATACTTTACCCCATCACAAATCAAAGCGGCGATTGTAAGAGTGCACTCTAATAAATCTCCCGGTGTAGACAATATACCCTATTTTGTGCTCAAACATCTACCACCCAGGACATATCTATTCCTTACTAAATTATTCAACTTTTGCCTAAAATGCACCCACTGTCCAACTAAATGGAGAATGGCTTAAATCACCAATGTGCCTAAACCAAACAAGCCACGTAAAGATATTTCTAGTTACAGACCAATCAGTATTCTGCCAGCGTTTCCGAAACTACTACTACTTTTGGACAAGATACAGAATCAATTGGAAACTGCCCAAACAGAAAATAAATTTCATTTTGGTTTTAGGCACAATCACTCTACCACACAACAGTTATTCAGCGTCGGGGAAATAATTACCACCAATATTAATCGAGGTCAACTCACGGGGTTTGTTGCCCTTGACCGCGAACGTGCATTCGACAAAGTCTGACACCCCGGACTGCTATCCAAACTCCTCATCTCGGGCATATCCACACGTATTGTGAAAACAATACAGTCATATCTATCCGATAGAAAATTCCGAGTAGCAGTCAATAAGGCGTACTCTCCTACCACTTCCATTCTTTCTGGCATCCTCCAAGGTTCTGCCTTGGGGCCTGTCCTATTTACCATCTACATTCACGACTTACCACCACCCATAGACCGCCGTAACACCATTTGTCTTTACGCCGACGACACTGCATTTATCACAACCTCCAAAAACTCACAGATATTAACCAATTTACTACAACAACAGACAAATGTGACGATAGAATATTACAAAAACTGGGGCCTACTAGTTAATGTTAATAAAACGCAAACCGTGTGTTTCACTCGGAAATTGATAACACCCAGTATTAAGATAAACATTAATGGCACTGAATTGGACTGGTCCAAATCAATATATTACCTGAATCTCGACCGCAGACTATTCTTCGTAGATCATGTCGATAAAACTAATTATATGTTGAGCTGAGAGACTTATTTTACGCTATAGACAATTCCCTTACACATATATCTATTTTAATCTATAAATCACACATCCGTCCAATAATCACGTATGCTTGACCTGCGCGGTACCCACTTATCTCTACAACACAACAGAAAAGACTGCAAGTACTACAAAACAAAGTGCTTCGATTAGCCGCAAATCTCTCTAGAATCATCACTATCAAAGAAATACATAATCTTACTGGAACCCCCTACTGTCGAAGTTTATACTCCAACAGCTCATCCCTAACTTTGCCGAGACACTACTACAGTCTACCAACCCCACACTAATTGATCCACATATACCTAAATTTTTACACACCCCTAAACACCCATCATTAAATTACATTTATACACCCACACCCACATAGATAACACACCTACTAACTTGTTTTTCGAAAAAATTATACATTACAAAATACACAATAATATAAAAACACAAAAATTTCAAAAAAATTCAAAAATCGCGAACTACAAAAAAACCCTAAAACACAAAAAAAAAACAAAAAAAAATACAAATATCAAAAATATGCACAATTTTATATTACTATAAACCAAAAGATCCGATGATAAATGAGCCATTCAAATCATCATAATACTACTAACATAACTGTACAAAAGACGCCACCAAAAACAGAGAACACATGTAAACGTGATCACCTAATACTAATATCAATCTTAACACATTAATCCCCCAAGTGTAGTATTAATGAAACCTATGGAAATATCATCGAAGAAAGAGGCATCAAACCTAAAAGAACAGCCAGCCCGCAGAAGGGCAAGTCCAGAAACAAAGATAGATTCCAAACTACGGAAAGAGCATGCATAGGCGGAAGCCGAGGAGCATCCTAGTAATGAGCCCATACTCAGCGTCGGACTGAAGCCGGGCAAATTGCCTTGAGAGCCACATGTCACTTTTTTTTAATATATTTTTTTACGTACTCATCCCCTACGTACTTTTTGAAAGTTAGGTATCCCCATAGAGAAAATAGATAGTTTTTTATTTACTTAAAAATAAATATATAAACTTTTGTTAGGTCCATAGCATGATCAAAATAAAATATATCCATGATGAGTAACAAAATTAAAAATATGAATTATTAATTTAAAGTAGGTAACAGAAACGTACATCTAGATTGTAGTTTGCAAGAACGCAACTTAAAAAATTAAAATTTATGCCTCTTGTTTTTAGCGAAAATCAAGCCTTTTTGGTTGCTCTTTTTTGTAAAAAGGTTAGTTAGATCTTGATTATTACAAAAATGTTTTGTGAATCAATTTTAGTTGAAAAATACGAACTCTCCGGGAGGTGAAAGTTGTCAAAGTTATCTCCCAAAACTATTCTGTAAAAACATTGCAGCTACTAATTTTCCTAAAAATTCTGTCTTAGACAAGTCGAGAACGAAACATTTTCTTTATAGGATTTTGCAAACAGTGGAAAGAAAAGCTATCTATTAGAACTAAAGGAAAAACTATATATAAAAATATTAATGAAATCTTTGCATTCTTTCGATAACCTGACTTCTGGTTATGCTAACAAGTAAAATTCTGATTTGCCATTCTCATTTTAACACTAGCATCCAACCTAGTCCCCTACGGCTAAGCAGGCTAAACTAGTATCTACATGATCCCCTACGATATGTAAATTCAGTTAAAAATGAGAACAAAGGCCTGAAATTAATTTATTTACGTACCTTGTCTTTAAAAATTTTTTCATTCTAATGAATTACATTTTCATAAAACCTCATTCAGTTTCTTGGAAATGCTTAGCCTTTGAAACGTTTTTCGTCCTTATTGATGACTCATCAGAAAAGCCTAAAGCCACTCATAACGATGTGCCATGCAAAACTAATACATTTTCTATGAATGGTATAAAATAATTATAATTGACATTGACTGATAAAAAACAACAGATCTTCACCTATCTATTAGCTAATAGATAGGTGAAGATCTGTTGTTTTCCTGACAAAATTTTTAAAGACAAGGTACGTAAATAAATTAATTTCAGGCCTTTGTTCTCATTTTTAACTGAATTTACATATCGTAGGGGATCATGTAGATACTAGTTTAGCCTGCTTAGCCGTAGGGGACTAGGTTGGATGCTAGTGTTAAAATGAGAATGGCAAATCAGAATTTTACTTGTTAGCATAACCAGAAGTCAGGTTATCGAAAGAATGCAAAGATTTCATTAATATTTTTATATATAGTTTTTCCTTTAGTTCTAATAGATAGCTTTTCTTTCCACTGTTTGCAAAATCCTATAAAGAAAATGTTTCATTACTATAAGCAAACAAATAATAAATAATTTCTTTTAAGTCGAAAACCTCGCGTTCGTATGAAAAAAATTTCCCATATGAATTTTTTTCATATTCACATTCGGGACACGCCCCTGAATAAGGATCAAGAGTTTGCCCGGACGAAAATTTTGTCCCAAGTTGTTTAAACTAAATTTTTGAAACAAATTGCGAAAATCGATATTTTAACCCGATCAGCGTCTATTTAACAATAAAAAATATAAGCTTTGGAATGAAAAATTCAGAATTTTGTTAATGGATGTTCAAAGATTATCTGAGAAGTTTGGTTTTCGAACTCAAAAAATTAATTTTTTAATATTGTGTTTCAACCTTGAAAATAGCTGTTTTTGCGTTTTCTTAAACATTAAATTGTTTATAAGTTGGAAATGGTCAACTTTACGAAAAAATTACAAGAGACCTTTTTTGTTTAAAATGACCAAAGAAACCTAAAAAATATTCCGGTCACAGACAGCAATTGCAATTTGTTTAAAAAATTTTTAAAAATTAGTTTAAACAAATTGGGACCAGATTCTTGTCAGGAAAACTCTTGATCCTTATTCATTGGCATGTCCCGAATGTGAATATGCAAAAAAATCGTATGGGAAACTTTTTCCATACGAAGGCGAGGTCTTCGCCTTGTCTACCTAGTTTTCTTTCATTATTAAGCATTACAGCAAGAGCACAGGTGTTTAGTATTTATTCCGTAGCCAGGGCTCGTGGTAATGATGAAAAATATCAAACAAAAGCCGCGCTACCACCGCACAGTGGGGCAGATATCTCATTTTTTGATCGAACGACAATTCCGAGGCCTAAAATTAATGAAACTTAATTTTTTTTAAAAACTGTTCGTTAGAAAATTACCATTAATTCTATCGAGACCGAATTTCGAAATTTCAAAATTCAAGATGGCTAATCCGGACATAAAGGACTCCGCACCATTAACATTGGAAAAATCATTTCTGTGGAACTTTCTTCAAGTCAAAACAAAAAATATCAAATGAAAAAATTTATTTAATGCCTTCCCTGTCCAACTACAGTGACTGGACGTTAACATTTTTTGAAAATTTAGAGATTTTTAATTTCCAGTCACTGTAATTCTGCAGGGAAGGCATTCAATACATTTTTTCATACGACATTTTTTATTGTAAGCCCTTGAACTACCTATTCCCAAGTTTGAAGAAAATCCCACCGAAATGATTTTCCCAATGATAATGGTGTGAAGTTCTTTATGTTCGGAGATTTTGAATTTTGAAATTTCGAAATTTGGTCTCGATAGAATTAAAGGCAATTTTATAACGAATAGTTTTAAAGAAATGTAATTCCAGGCCTGGAAATTTTCGTTTGATCAAAAAACGTGTTATTTGCCACACTGTGCGCCGCGCCGCGTCACTTGTTCAAGCAGGTCGAAATTACTACTAAAAGCAAACAATCTATTTTCCAGTGTTGTCACGTCATTCGAATTTCGAAATTAAAGTGATTTACTGGACACTTTGAGATTCGGATTTGCGAATGTCTAAAATTTTGGGTCTATAGGAAGCCACATTTTGGGTGCTTAGAGGGGCCTACCGGGCATTTGCCGGTTGCCCGGTGCCCCAGTCCGACACTGCCCATATTGAAGTAGAGCACGTCAGTTTAATTCGAGCAGCGAGGAGCAGCAGTGTCAGCAGTAGCAGCGGCAGCATAGCAGCAGCAATAGGCAGCTCTCAACGAGAACCTGATGATAACAGACGAGATTCCGTCGAAACGTCGTTCAGACAACCCTGGCTCCCACAGAAGCCTCCCAACTACACTGGAAAACACCCGGAGATACACCAACACTTCATTTAACACCAATAAAGTCCAAAACATTTACCTTTTATTTGATGTATAATACGTCTAGTTTTGGTACACTCAAATTAATGAGTTTCTGTAGATGGTACATTTACCAATTGGTATTAAAAAGATACACAGAGATTAAATAAAATTTACATAATTTTTTAATAATTATTTATAAATAAAATTATAGCAATTGTTCAAAATGCATTCCTTCAACTTCAGTACATTTTTGAGCCTCTACCGATGGTCTCTCTTACCACCCGCTCTAACATTTGCGCAGTTATTGTTGCAAAAACTTGGCGACTTTTGGCAAGGCAAATGTTTGAAAAAAAAAATGTAATTTTCTCATGGCACGCTTGTAAAATTTAATACATATATTTGTACATACGGTTTCATTAAATAACTGAAGAATAGCATCTACACAAATTCAATAATTTTAGTGTAAATTAGTACCCAAACTAGACGTATTATACATCAAATAAAAGGTTAATGTTTTGGGCTTTGTTGCTACAAGTAAAAAATATGGCTAACATTCATAAAAATTGAATAAAATTCATTTGCTTTTTATGTTTTTTCAAAAAAAAATTTTTAATTCAAAATAGATTTTTGCACGAAATAAACTTTTGTTGAAATGCAACAATAAAAGTGAAGGCGAAACATAAGATGCAAGGCCTAGTGGGTGAATTTTTTGAAAACTCAGTCTTGCAGTTGCCAAATAACCTTTTCATTTTTTCGAATTTATGATGTCACTTGGTAAAAATTACCTAGTTGTGATATATCGTTGTAACGAGAATTTCGTATGGAATCTAAATTTGCAAAAATACATATTCAGTGTGTCCCACTTTTCATGGAGCCACCCTCATATCTCGCTCACCTGATATCCAAATGTTTTGAAATTTTGGTGGTGAATATGTACCTATGAAGTGAGTCTTTAGATGTAACCACATTCGACTGTAGTCAGTGGCGTTCGATTCTATCATGGAAAAAGTGGGTCGATTTTTTAATAAAAAGTATTAGCGATTTTTTTAGAGAAAAACTAGTAAAATATTCCTAATCAGCACCTTTAGAAACCCCGTTGTACAAGATTACATCGTTGTGTGTTCAAAGGCATTTGAGATATGTGCCCTTAAAAATCAATTTTTTTCAACTTAAAATAATTTGTATCTGTGAAACGGATTGTCATATGAAAAAAATGTATTCTCTATTTTTTATTCAGAATAATGTATTGTATTAATATGAAATGATTCTACAAAAAAATTACAATTTTTTTAATAAGGCAAAAATTCTAATTTGTACATACCATACCTACCATGTTTCTAACAAATAATCTACACAAATAATTTATTTATACAATTCCTTCCATTTCTATGTAACCACCATCATTCCGAATACATTGCTCAATCCGTTTTCTTACATGCCGTACAACTTTTCTAATCTCGGCTGGAGGGATTTCAACACATGCCTGTCTAATTCTGATCATTAACTCATTTTGGCTACGTGGTCTGTTATTATACTCTATATTTTTTAAACGACCCCACAAATAAAAATAAAGTGGTGTCAGGTCTGGAGACCTCGGGGGAAACTCCTGAACTTGACTTCTTAAACCTATCCATCTACCTAGAAAATTATCTTCTAGCCAACCACTTGCAACATTATGAGCCGGGGCACCATCAAATTGATAATACAAGTATCTTCTGACATCTTGCGGCAGATTATTGAGAAAGGGTTCAATTTCTCTTTGCAACAAATTTAAATAAGCTTCTCCATTCAATCTTGGAATGAAAAAAGGCCCAATAAACTGATCCTTCCATAAACCACACCAAACGTTAACTTTTCACACATATTGGCTTCTAGTACTGATAAACCAGTGGGGATTTTCGTCAGCCCAAAAACGGCAATTCTGAGAGCATACTACCCCATTGGTAGTGAATGTCGCTTCATCATATGACGTTTTTCAGAAAATTAACATTGTTTTAAAATTCACCCTGGGCCCAAAAACAGAAATCTAATCTTCTGTATGTATCTCCATCTTCTAGGGTATGTACAAATTTTGGTTTGAATGATCTTTTTCTATGTTTTTGCATGCAACGCCAAACGACGTTTTTACTAAAATTTAGATTTAATGCTACTTGCCTTATGCTAGATCTTGGATGTTCTCTAAAATATTGTAAAATGCGTTCCTCGTTTTGAATTTGCCGATTTTGTAAATTCTAATTCTTTGGTCTTAACTTACATACATTTCCTCCATTGTTAAAATTTGTATTAATGGTTGCTACCAATTTATGGCGAATGGGAGGGCTGACGGCCAGGATGCCGTAAATTAAATTCATCAGCAGCTTCTCTAAATGACCTGGCATTATCTCCGACTAAACGAACCAATTCCACTTTTTCTTGCATTGTTAAACGTTGAGACATTTTCATAAAAAAAAATCAGTTCACTTATTATGTAACATTAATCCATCATTCATTAAATTTTTAACGTATTAACTTATTGACTTTCAACAATACATTGACACTTGCAATAACTTTTGTTTTCATGGCTTACTTAGGTCTTTATTAAAGATTATTTGTTAAAAACATGGTAGGTATGTACAAATTAGAATTAGAATACTAGTACAATACATTATTCTGAACAAAAAATAAAGAATACATTTTTTTTCATATGACAATCCGTTTCACAGATACAAATTATTTTAAGTTGAAAAAGATTTTTAAGGGCCCATATCTCAAACGCCTTTGAACACACAACGATGTAATCTTGTACAACGGGGTTTCTAAAGGTGCTGATTAGGAATATTTTACTAGTATTTCTCTAATAAAATCGCTAATACTTTTTTTTCAAAATTCGACCCCCTTTTTCCATAATAAAATCGAACGTCACTGACTACAGTCTAAAGACTCACTTCATAGGTATATATTCACCACCAAAATTTCAAAACATTCGGATATCAGGTGAGCGAGATATGAGGGTGGCTCCATGAAAAGTGGGACACAGTGTAGATTGCTATTTAAAAATCAAAAGTCGTTGCTACTTCGGGTTGGACCGGAAGTGATATTTTTCACTTAATTAGTGAAAAATGTGGCTTTTTAGTCATAAACGATGTGTCAAAATTTCAAAATTGCATTCCTAAAATTAACCTAGAAATTGGAATGGGACTAGTCTCGTTGTCACCCGGTATAATAGAAAGAAATTACTAATAAGCACCCTGACCATGTTTTTATAGAGATGTTCATTTTCTTTCTCTAGTTTCTAAATGAATCTTAACAGAAGTTATTAACTTTACAAGAAACGATATAACACACGCACACACATACACACAGACATTGTTATTCCATACTTGAGTTCGTTGTGTTATGAAATGAATTTCAACAAGCTTTTTTGCGATAATTAATAAATAAAATTAAATAGGTATAACAAAGTAAGCATGCCTACTAAAATGAAACAATTTCCGGAATCACTCAAAATTCATTAAAATGAGAAATATGAAAAATAAACATGATTTAATATAACTGTTGGTATGTGTTTATAAATATAATAAATATTCTATGTATCTTGTTCAAATAATATGTTATTTTAACTGGATATTGATATGATTGATTAAATTCGAGTAGCAATAAACTTCATTATTACGAAAATATTTCTATAACTGTAATACATCATCCGCAATAAAAATATTTAAAATAATTAGTTTTTATCATTTAAATTAACTATTGAATGGCCATGAAAAAACAGGAACTATACAATAATACATCCTAAGAATAAGCAGGTATATGCTAAGCAGTTAAAGTTATCTAAGACAACTGTTGTGTTCAAAATGGGCGATTCTGCTATACCTGAAAATTGTAGAGCTATAGTAACGCTTAGTCCTTTCGCGAAAATTCTTGAAAAAGCTGTTTATATTCGGGTAATTGATTACCTTACAACAATACTTATTAAGTAGCTGTCAACATGAGTTCCGAGAGGGATTTTCAACTGAGACAGCCACAACTGAACTTATTATGAACAGGATACTGGAAATATGATAGTGGGAGTCCTTTTCGCCTTATCCAGCTCATTTGACACTATCATTATTCCTTTTCTGTTCAAAAAAACTGAACTGTATGGGAGATCATGGGCCAATTAATGATTGGATTATCTCTTATCTAACACATAGAAAATTAGTAGTAAAAATTGATGACCTCTACTCTGACCAATTTGATGTTGAACTTGGTACGCCCCAGGGAAGCGTATTAGGACCGTTGTTGGTTCTTCTATACATAAATGATCTGCCATCCTATAAAAAGTAGAGGAGATAGATGATATAACAATAATAATATCTGCAAAAATCAGAGACGAGGTTAATATACTAACTACTAGGATGAGCACAATAAGCCCAGGAGGCTGCAGTGCCCTCGGAGTTTTTATCAACAGACGAGCCCTGAGAAAAAAAAAACTACTAGGATACTGAAATCTTTCACAAGTGCTAGAAATCATCTATTTATTAACCAGTTCCTACAAAAAGCAAGATTTGAATCTAAATTTTAATATAAATAACATTAGTTTAACTTCTAATACAACTACAAAATTTCTAGCTATCCCATTAGAAAGGTCAGTAGGCTGGGGTAACCAAATTGACTTCGTCTGTGCTAAACATAATAGCGCTTATTTTGGTTTAGCTACTTTAAAAAAGTCTCTTAACGAGAAATCTCTTATGAATTTCTATTATGCCATGGTATATTCTTCAATCTCCTATAATATTGTATCATGGGGACAAGCTACGGATATCCTACGGGTCTTTATTCTTCAAAAAAGAATAATTCGTTTCATATTTGGTTTCACTTACAATGAAACATACATTTGAAAGTAAAAAAATTCTAACTCTTACGAGAATATGCATTTTTAAATATATACAGCATACTTATAAAAATATAGATAATTTCTTAAAAAATAGTAATATCCATTCCTATACAATGCGCAAAAAGGACAACATTCATATTGATAGGTTTTAGCACAAGTTTATAAGAAATATCCGGATTACGAGGGATCCAAATACTTCAACATGTTACCTGGAAAAGTAAAAAATTTATGCTATTTGTTTAGATTTAAAAACCGGCTAAAATCCCTATTGTTAGAAAACCGTTCCTGCAATTTAGATGAATTTCAATTGTATCTTACTTAATATGTTAGAATTTATAAACCTTGCCTAACTGTATTTTAGGTAAGAACTACTTTTGTTTCTCGTTTATGCAACAATTTTGAGGTTTTTCTAAATGTGCCCCATTGTGTAATATCTAGTTGTATGTACATTCCCATATCTTTTATAGCACATTGGATTTTCATTGTTATGTAAGCTCCATGCCAATGGCCCGCATGTACTCCCGTACCACCCTAAGAGAATTCTGAAGTTCACGGTCTCCGGAGGCATACAGTTTGAGGCCATCCCTATGACCTGTGACTCTATGCCTCCGGTTGCTGAGTGGTCTACAATAGTATCCACGAGTTTGGCGGAGTTCAGCAGATAACGGCAGCAGTCAGATGCATAAGAGGAGGATCTCAGAAAATCTCCTTGGAAAACTCCTCTTTGGAATGCCACCTGCTCTGTTGTAACCCGCTGTGCACCGGATGTTATGGTGAAGCGAGTTTTCCAGAGTGGCAGTACTTTTTCTACGCATCTCACTAGCTATTGTTATTATTATTATGTTTCCCGACGCTGGACAGTCTTTCCGTGGCCTCCGACATCACACGGAAAGCCAGCCAGCAAAATATCTACAGCCACTCTCCAACTTCCCGCAGGGTTAGTGACTGTAGATTCCAGAATCATGTGCTCTAAGTAGGCGAAGGGACCCCAAGATGACTGCCTTCTGCATTTGGCCTGCCAACCAATCAGCAGATTTCCGGCAGGCCTGTATGATCTTCAATCCTGAGAGCGGCGTAAGCTTCATATCTCCGAGTACACTGATTATGGGGACGACCATCTTGACCAAGTAGCCTGGGTACAGCACTTGGAGCTCGTATCGGAGATCACGGTATTTGGTCCGTTTTTCCTTCTCTTTCAAAGATATGTTTGGCACAGCAGGTGCCGAGAACTCGATCACAAACATCATCTTGTTTTGATAGTCGAGGAGGACTAGGTCAGGCTTGTTGGCTTGAATTAGCTTCACCGGGGACGTAAGGCAGCACTGGTGTTTGGTCCATCCCGTACACGTGACGTAGATGATAGTACAGCACCCGTAACACCGCGTTATGGCGTTGGATGTAGGCCGAAATCGCATACACCGGACATGCAGAAAGTAAATGCATCAGCGACTCCGGCGCCTAATGGCAGGTTCTACAGTTTATATCAGGAACCTCTACACCAATTACGCGGCTTCGGTAGACCAACGTGTTCATTACACCATCTTGGCAGGCCACAATAAATCCCTCGTTCTCCGACTTTAGCCCGGCTGACCTTAAAGGGGCAATTGTCAACCTGATCGATAAACTCAGTGTTTCTAAGTTGTTATATTATACAACGTGCCTGAGTTTATCGACATGCTGCCTAAACAGAAGTTCCTGCTCGGCAGATTTTTTTTGGGCCTTCAGACGAGTTGGCTGTAGTTCAGTGACTGACTCTGGATCAGTGCCACTATGCCAACCCCAAGAGCCCTCTGCCCCCCCCGATTTCGTGGGAGGTACACACGAGGAACGGATGATCTAGGATGAATGTTCCTATGGACATTCATCATCTTGCGGGTACCTCTGTCCAATTGACGCAGCTCATCTACAGTCCATTTGACTACTCCAAAGGAGTAGAACTAGAACAGAACAGGAACGGCAAGAATATTAGTGGCAGATACCTTGTTTCTCCCCGAAAGTTCGGATGACCAAATCTTTCGGAGTAGGCCCCTGTACTTGCCGCGGAGAGATTCTTCCACTTGTTGCCCATCCTGGATGTGATGTTGCTCCACACCCAGGTATGTGTAGGTCTCTCCGGCATGTAAATGTCTCAGGATGCTTCCGTCTGCGAGTTGCGCATCTTCAGCAAAGTCCCCGCATCGTCCTATCTTGAGTTGAACGACCGCGCACTTGTCCAACCCGAACTCTATACCAATTGCCCGCGTGTACTCCTCGACCACCCTTACAGCATTTTGAAGTTCATGCTCTCCGGAGGCATACACTTTAAGGTCATCCATGTAGAATAGATGAGTGACCTTATGCCTCCGGTTGCTGGGTGGTCCACAGTGATACCCGCGAGTTTGGCGGAGCTCAACAGATAACGGCAGCAGTGAGATGCAAAAGAGGAGGGGACTCAGAGAGTCTCCTTGGAAAACTCCTCTTCGGAATGCCACCTGCTCTGTTGTAACCCGGTGTGCACCGGATGTTATGGTGAAGTGAGTTCTCTAGAGAGGCAGCAGTTCTATGCATCTCACTAGTGGCTCTGCTACCGCAAGACATTTGAGCAAATGCAACAATAGTTCGTGCGATGTTGTGTCAAATGCCTTATGATAGTCAATCAGTATTATTATTATTATTATTTTTAATTATTATTAATATTTTTTTGTTTACGCGTTAGCGGTGCTGGACAGTTCTCCCGCGTCTCCGATATTCTCACGGGGGAAGCTCCAGCGAATTATCTACAACCACTCCCCACATCCCGCAGGGTTAGTGGTTGTAGATTCCAGAATCGTGTGCCCTAAGTAGACGCAGGGACCCCAAGACGACTGCCTTCTGCATTTGGCCTGCCAACCATTCGGCTGATTTTTGGCAGGCCGGTATGGTCTTCAATGCTGAGAGCAGCGTAGGCATCATCCCACCGAGAATGCCGATTATCAGGACGACCATTTTGACTGAGTAGTCTGGGTATAGCGCTCGGAGCTCATACCGGAGATCTCGGTATTTAGTCCGTTTCTCCTCCTCCTTCAAGGTGATGTTTGTCTCGGCAGGTGCCGAGAACTCGATGACATACATCACCTTGGTCTGGTGGCCGAGGATGACTATGTCAGGCTTGTTGGCTTGAATCAGCCTGACGGTCGGGAACGAGTAGTTCCAATAAATTCGGCACTTCTCGTTCTCGACAACGGACTCGATCTCTCCGGGAACATAAGGCTACCTCGTAGGAGTGCCGAAGATGGTAGTACAGCACTCGTAAAGCCGCGTTATGTCTATGGATGTAGGCCGAAGTCGAGTAAATCGAACATGCAGATAGTAAATGCATGAGCGACTCCGGCGCCTGATGGCAGGTCCTACAATTTAGGTCGGGGACCTCTACACCCATAACACGACTGCGGTAGACCAAGGTGTTAATAACACCATCTTGGCAGGCCACAATGAATCCCTCAGTCTCCGACTTTAGCCCTGCTGACCTCAGGAATGCGAAGGTCAGCTTTGTCGATATTATTAATATTATTATTATTATTATTATTATTATTATTCTTATTCTCTTTGTAGTCTCGTTATTCAACGGTTTATCTTCGATGGTAAGTTGCTTCAGACGGATTTGTCAAGCCTTTCAGCATGTTAGTTTTAAATCGATAAGAAACTTCGTACAATGTGACATGTGTCTAGTATAACCGATTTTTGTAAATTCGGTGTTAAGTACTTTATGTCCAATTCTTCTGTTTGTTTGATGGTGTTTTGAGGTATTATTCCTGTTGCGGATATTATGATCGGCCGTATGTCAACTCTATTTACTCTCCACATTTGTTTTATTTCTGCTGCAAGTTCTATGTATTTATTTATTTTTGTTGCATATGTAGTTTGTAGGTTATTGGATAGTGGGACAGCAACATCAATAAGGGTGACTTCTTTCTTAATTTTGTTGTAAATTACTATATCCGGTCTATTGGCCTGTATTCTTAAGTCGGTTCGGATCTCCCTGTCCCAGTGCATTTTATACTGATTGTTTTCAAGAACTTCTTTAGGTTGATATTTATAGTAGGGCACAGTTTCAACTATTAATTTGCATTTTCGTGAAAGTTCTTGATGTATTAAATGAGCTACGTTGTCATGTCTGCGGGTATAATCATAGTTGGCCAGTGTCTCACATACTCCTGTTATATGTTCTATGGTCTCCGATCTTTGAGCGCATCTTCGGCATCTTTCATCGATGTTTTCATTCAGAATTATTATTATTACTATTTTTTTTGTTTTGTTTTTTTTTTGTTAAAAACCAGTCACCCTTCTCTGTGGCTCCGACTCTCAACGAGGGGAGCTGGTAGTACCGGTAGCCACTCCCCACATCGTGGGGTAAGTGACTACTGGGTCCGGGAATCGTGTGCTCTGAGTAGACGTAGCAAACCGAGGATGACGGCCTCTGTATCCTACCGGCTAAGATCTCTGCCGAGTTTCGGCATGCCGCTACGATCTTCAGTTTATTATTATTATTATTATTATTATTCGTGATCTCGTCTTTCAACGATTTTACTTATTATTATCATTATTATTATTATTATTATTATTATTATTATTATTATTATTATTATTATTATTATTATTATTATATGTCAACCATGAAAAATGTCAAGTTTCCTCACACCATATCTTCTAGATTCTTGAGCCCATTATACAATTTACGCTGTATTAATAATATTACCGAGTCTAAATGAAATCTAATAATAGATCACGTCACACGTACTGTGTGAGTGGGAAATAAAGGATCCATTTGATATTGCGGGTCGTACAGAGAACAAGCGTGCGTGTTTGTTATAACAACATCCTAATACAATTATGCACAGATAATTGAAGTTAGTTGTGTCAAGCTCAGAATCATGTGCTGGAGATAAATTGCATCAAGACACTTATGCCACAAATTATTGTCACCTTTATTAACTACCTACTATAGTTGTTGTAGTATTTAGGCAAGGTAAAGCAAATCCGAGTAATTCTTATCTTATTCATTTAATTAGAATTTAGTTCAAAATTCTACGGAATTTTAATACTATTAAATTAATCTTTAAAATTATGTCTACAAGTAAAGGCTAATAAGGTGGAAAATAGAACATTTCAAAGGAAACAAAAACCTAATTAAAGCTTCTGCTCAAGATGTTTTCCTTTTACTGCCTGATGACCAAGAAGTATATTTTATCATAAGTGTGACCCTTGCTCATAGCTAAATAATTTAAAAAGAATATTTTCTGGAAGAACCAGCATAAGTCCCTATTTTTTTATAACTTTTCCAATTATCATTAGTGCCATTAATTTTAAATATTTTGTATGCGTTATCTCTTTCTTTCTTTTTATTCATAATTTCATTGTCATACCATGGTAAACCCTTAATCACTCATACTCTATAAAAAAAAAAGATATTACCTGAGCCATTCTTTTGGAAAAATGACATTTTATGTAGAAATAGCTTACCGGCGAGTTCACGAGTAATATTCCACTTTCTTATGGACTGATAAATCTTGTTGCCTACATTTTTGTTTTAACTAGCATGAAAACAGTTAACACAGAAACAAAACACAGAAAATAATAAAAAAACAATCACCTTAACAACAGAGAGGTATAGCTTTTTGTGTAAAGTATCGATAACTTTTTTATTCCTGGTACGTGTGGAACCTCAGTTTTGTGACACTTCTGAGACAGTGTAAAACTAGTGGATGCAATGCCACGTTTAAGTGAAAGAGAACGCGTAGAACTTTTGGTGATGGTTGGATATGGTGATAGGCTGAGAACTCATCAGGAAGCATGTGATGTTTTCAATGCCAAGTATCCCGAAAAGCAAATTTCTAGATCCACTGTAAATAGATTTGTGGCTAGATATGATGAATCTGGCAGTGTATGACCTCCCTCGACCTGGTCGTCCTAGCACAAGCAACGGAACCAAATTAAACATTCTTCTAGATAGTGAGTAAAACCACCATCTTTCGACAAGGCAGCTGGCTTTAAATCATAACGTGAGTCAAACTTCTGTTGTACGTCTATTGAAAAAATAAAAATACCATCCATACAAAGTGCAGTTCATCCACGAATTGAATGAGGACTATCCAGATCGGCGCTTACAGTTTTGTGAACAGTTGATAACCTTGTGCAATGAAAACCCAAATTTTTTAAAGAACACTGTTTTTCCTAATGAAGCTACATTTTCTTTAAAGGGGACTGTACATCGGCATAACTGTAGGTATTGGTCACGCGAAAATCCTCAATGGACTCAAGAAGTCTATACACAGCGACGAGGCAAAGTAAACGTGTGGGCAGGTATGATTGGTGATCGTTTATTGGGACCTTTTTTCTTTAAGAAAATCTTACGGCCGCAAGATATATGCAGTTTTTGCGAGTTGAGTTAGTGCCAGCCTTAGCAGTTATATTTCCGAACAATGAAGATGAAGATATTCCTGCTGAAAACGTCTGGTTTCAGCATGACGGGGCCCTACCTCATTTTGAGATAGCAGTGCGTCAGTTTTTAGATGGCACTTTTACTGGAAGGTGGATAGGTCGTCGAAGTCCGATTGAGTTGCCCCCGCGTTCACCGGATTTAACGCCCTTAGATTTTTTTCTTTGGGGTTACTTGAAGTCAAGGGTGTATTTTAACATACCGGATACCATAAAAGAATTGAAAGACAGAATTGGCTTGGAGATGAGACGAATTGCCCATGAGATGATTCTGAACAGCGTACAAAGTGTCTACACCCGTCTTGGTCAATACCAAATGGTTGGAGGGTCGCAATTTGAGCAATGGAGATGATTTTTTTCTCACAATTACTTATGTAAGGTATCAATCAATAAAAATTTTTTTTTTCAAAAAAATTACTTAGGTAATATCATTTTTTTTATATCACCGGAAAGCTAAGGGAATGTACCTCCAAAACAGTAAATTAAAATGTTTGTTTACATTTAAAAAAAAATTATGATGACGTCATAACTCAAAAACCAATGACTTCATAAATTTTGGAATAGTGACAGAATAATTCATAAAACTAACATCGACCTGTTCGAGGATTTTTTTGACAAATGACACATACCAAAGATGTGAATCTTATGCGATTCTTTAGGTTCACACTGTATAACATCACAATGTATTTTAGAAGCTAAAAATGCACACATGTATACTCAATTTAGAAATTAATCTTTGAAATGTCATGGTTCTCACGCTGAAATACTATCAGGGCCCCTCGAGACTGATACAGTAGGGTAGAACAAAACCTTGGTTACAGCGTTCAATTTGACGGTATAATTGTGTGTAGGGCAGCCAGGTTAAAATCAAATTCAAACTTAAATTGAGACTATCAAAATTCGGTTTAGATTGAAAATGCTGAGTTGCGAATAAAAACAAAATTATCTTTCTTTCTCTAGCTTAACATGTATCTGTTTATACTACCTAAATAAAGGTAATACTACGTGCAATTTAAGCGAGAATGTAACTTTGATGTTTCACTTACAAGTGCATATATGGAAAGCTCACTTTTTGTTTCGCAAACTCTAATGCTACTGGAGTTTTATTTAATTTTCCATTTACATAATCTGAACGGTTTCGTACGATATAGGAAATACTATCTTTTATTTGTTACTGTTAAAGACAAATACCTTGTCGATATATCTGGATAAGTCTGGCATATGGCACAACAATATATACGTATGTAAAACGTAGGAAGCATACATGCGATATTTCAAATGTCGTTCTCGTTCTACTAGAACGAGGCGAGAGCCTGGGCAAGCGGTATTGTATGGGTAGTAGTACGGCCCCTTAAAGACAAAGCATTATTTATGTATGTGTTTTATACCTTACTATTCACAAAATATTTTTACTCGAAATATTAATCATTTATTTTTGGAGTGATCCGTTTTGGCTGAAACTTGGGGTTCGCTAAGCTCTAACAAAGGCAGCAAAATATTTAACCCTAAAATAAGAGCGCTATAGCAAAAGTGATTTTTTATCATGTATTTAAATAAAAAAGGTTACAATTAAAATCAACAAATTAAATTCTATCGGATGTAATTTTTTTTCACCAAATCACTATCGATCTGAATGGAGTTACGAGCTTCCGATTAATTACGGAAACACTTCTTAATTCGGCTACGGTGCTTTGATTACAAGTTTTGGTTATTTTGACACAAACTTAGATTTTCGGGCATTGCCTTTATTCTTTATTTTTCCTCAAAAATAAAAATCCAAAGGAGTAATATCTGGCGACCTCAGTGGTCAGAGCTCCGTTTCTCCCTATCCAGTGATGTGTAAAATGTAAGTCTAGCCATTACCGAACAATTCTAGAATTAGGAAGCGATGCTCCATCTAACTGGAGGTGAAGTGTTAGTCCGTACTAAAATTTCTTGTACTTGAAACTTAAGGTTTCAGGGCTCCAATTAACGTGTTTATAAATTACTAGAAGATTTTGAACACCATAGGCCAAATTTTTGTAAGTTGAATATAAACTTGCCGTATAATGGCGGTTTTAAACACGAGAAGACGCAAATAATTTTATTGATTGCTTCTAAGACATACTCTTGCAAACGCATTTCTCTGCCGTTAAAATTTAAATAAATCCATTAAAATTATTTCAAGCGAGTTATATGATTTTTGTTTTTCTATTTTTAGATTTTACTTGCTACTATGAAAACTTCTCGAATGCGCAACTCTACGTGGGGTAGAGAGTACCTCGGAATAAGATAGGTTAAATGCCCCTTGACACGTATTTTAGAATAAACCTGATGGGACCGTTTCTTGGGCCTAAAAAATCAGATCGACAATGTCCGTATATTAAAATTGCCTCCCCTGCCCGAGATAGGACCCAGTTCAATTTAAAATTCTAAAAAAATGCATGCATTTAGTAATCCTAAAGACCTGTAGCCTCAATTTATTGTGGCTTTATTAGGCCCCACTAAGGCTCTTTTAACGATATTTTTCAATCATTTTATCGAAAATACATGTTAATTAGATAGAAGGAGTGGCTTTGAAAGCTTGGATAATGAATCAATCCCTGGGACAACGGACACTCCCCTGGAACCAAAAGTTACCCTTGGGGTAAGAAGATACCCCCTGTGGCCCAAAGACCACCTTCTTCCGTAACATGTTATCCTGTTGGGGTGAAAGGTCACCTGGCATGGTTGAGTAGTGTCCCAGAGAGCAAAAAGGTTCGCAGATGTCAAAAGGCATCCCCTGGTGTCAAAGGTCACCCAAAGAAGCGTCCCCCCCGAGGTAACAAGTCCTCCAGAATTGGTAAATAGTAACCCCTGGGTTCAATATTCCTATGGCATGTGTAGTAAGCGGGCTAACTTTACAATAATATAAGTTGTATTGCCATATTCAAACAGGGATTGGCACCACAATACTAATTGTATTTTTATTTTTTTAAATATTAATTTTACATTTATGAGAAGGCAATAAGTAATAGTCAAATGAAATTAAGTTCTCAATTTAATAGAAGTATGGGAACAGCTAATGTATGCGTAAACAAGGTATGTATATACAGACTGTCTATTTTACGAGGGCCACACCAAATATCTCGCTTAATATCTATTGTACAAGAATAAAGTTTTAGAAACAGTTATCCCATTTTTTGTGAGCTATATTTCAGTAAAAAGAAATTTGAAATCCATAGCCTACTTTAGGAGATATATTACAAAAACCTGAAAAATAGGAAAACCACAAACGGTTATAGCTTCCCCAGTTGGCTTTGACATACGCTATTGTGCAAAAATGAAAAATACATATCTCAAAGTAGGCCATGACGCCATTAATTCCGTTATTTTTTTCTCATTCCAACGATATAAAACATGTCACAGAAATTTTAACCGATAGTGTCAATATTTAATATTTTACGAATACCACACTTCATATAATTGAATCGTAACAATCAGCTGTGCCATAATAGTAAAAATTCACTTTATAATAATTATAATTCCGTAATTATTTATTACAATTTAATACAAACCAATAAATATCTCATAAATAAAAATACAAGTACAAAACGAACATCCAAAGAAAAAAAACGAAAAACTATGTATAACAGTACTACCTACTACTATATTGAAAAGAAATTGTGTGTATTTATTTTTCTAACTACACATGCTCAAATTGTGCACCATGCATTCTGACACATAAACGTGCTCTACGAGACACGTCACGCATTACATTTTGGAGCATTTCAGGAGTAATTGCCTCACATGCGTTTCGAATTCTGGTTTTGATGTCCTCAATATTTTCAGGGGCAGTTTGAAATACCTTGTCTTTAATGTAACCCCAGACGAAAAAATCCAAGGGAGTAATATCTGGTGATCGAGCTGGCCATAGAATGGGTCCATAGGTGCCTATCCAGCTATCTGGCATAACTTGATTTAAATAATTTGTACATATTACAGCAGTGTGAGGTGGAGCCCCATCTTGCTGAAAATATGAATAATTTAATCTTTCTGCCACTGTTAATTCATAAAGAAAATCTTGAAATTCGTTTTGCAGGAAATTAAGGTATCTACGAGCGGTTAATTTGCCATCATACAAATAAGGTCCAATTACTTTAGTCCCTAAAAGACCCAACCAAACATTCGTAGAAAATCTTTCTTGGAAAGCAGTCTCTCTGCACCAATGTGTATTTTCTCGTGTCCACTTATAATGCATATTTCTATTGAAAAATCCATTATTAGAAAAATTTGATTCGTCCGACCAAAGAATTTTGCTACATATCAGCGCGTCATTCCTTTTCTTATTTAATAACCATCTACAAAATCTTACTCTCCTTGGCTTATCTCCCTCATTTAAATGTTGAACTTTCCTCATTTTGTAGCATCAAAATCCGTTTTTTTTCAATATTTTTCTTGCACTGTCTTTTTTTATGCGACAGTCACTTTTCTTACATTATCCGCAACATGCGCTCGCCTTACTACTTTTTTTGAATATGAACCGTGCGTTTTTAGATTTTGAACTAACTTCCTGAACATAGTTCAATTTGGCTGCGGAGCATCTGGAAATCTATCTCCGTAAACCGTGACTGCCATCTCAGCGTCAAAATTGCACTGACAATAAATGCTAATCATATCGAATTTGTTGTTATTGGTGTACACCATAATTACTGATATAAAATTTGTCTTAGAACTCGACAACGCAACATACAACATACAACAGTGACAATCTGTCAAATTTATTAATAACTGTATACATTGTTTTTCACTAATTATGGCACAGCTGATTGTTACGATTCAATTATATGAATTGTGGTATTCGTAAAATATTAAATATTGACACTATCGGTTAAAATTTCTGTGACATGTTTTATATCGTTGGAATGAGAAAAAAATAACGGAATTAATGGCGTCATGGCCTACTTTGAGATACGCATTTTTCATTTTTGCACAATAGCGTATGTCAAAGCCAACTGCATTTTTCGACTTTTTTGTTACACATTATTCTTATTGTCTTTGCCGTCAACTTTCATTCCTTTAACTTTTTTCGTATCTCCTCAAATAAGGAAGCTATAACCGTTTGTGGTTTTCCTATTTTTCAGGTTTTTGTAATATATCTCTTAATGGCGTCATGGCCTACTTTGAGATACGCATTTTTCATTTTTGCACAATAGCGTATGTCAAAGCCAACTGCATTTTTCGATTTTTTTGTTACACATTATTCTTATTGTCTTTGCCGTCAACTTTCATTCCTTTAACTTTTTTCGTATCTCCTCAAATAAGGAAGCTATAACCGTTTGTGGTTTTCCTATTTTTCAGGTTTTTGTAATATATCTCATAAAGTAGGCTATGGATTTCAAATTTCTTTTTACTGAAATATAGCTCAGAAAAAATGGGATAACTGTTTCTAAAACTTTATTCTTGTACAATAGATATTAAGCGAGATATTTGGTGTGGCCTTCGTAAAATAGACAGTCTGTATATCTTTGAATATTTAGATATGTGTTATTTTTAGTGTTTAATTTATATTTTTTTAATTTTAATTTTGGCAAAAATTGTTTCTTACTTTTAGTTTCTTGTATATCATAATGAGTACTTACCTCTGGTGGATGGGGTCGAGTATTTGCCCAGTGCGTGCCTTCTTGCTCTATAGGAGACTATTCACTTATGTCGGATGACATTTGATCCCAAGAGGAAACTTTTTACTAAAAATGGTGGTCTTTGGGCCCCAGAGGGTCAACCCAACGGAGCAAATAGTGATCCCAGGAGAGTGCCCTTTGCTCAGGGGTTGATTCCATTACCCAAGCTTTAGAAGCTATTCGTCCTGTCTAATTAACGTGAGTTTTCGTTAAAAGAGATGAAAAAATTGAATTTTGGGCCTGGGCATGGGGTTTGAAAATTTCTAAACTATCTTATAAATTGCGTTATTTGGTTACAAATGTGATGAAATAAAATTTTCCGCACCTGTTTATCATAACAAGAATATTCGACTTTAAAAAAATTTCAAAATATTTTTAAGGGCCTTAGTGGGGCCCATTAGAGCCCGAAAATATTGAGGCTATAGGTCTTTGGGATTACTATACGCCTGAATTTTTTCAGAATTTTAAATTGAGTCCATTTTTGTAAAAAATAAAAACTGAAGTGGGCCCTCCCTAGGGCAAGGGGGGCAATTTTCATATACGCACCCTGTTTCTTATTTTTTAGGCGCAAGGAACAATCCTATCAGGTTTATTCCAAACTCCGTGTCAAGGGGCATGTCACCTATCTTATCCTGAGGTACCCTTTCAATTTTTCCTTGGTGCAAGCAAATTATCCAATATGGAAAAATCTCCTCTCAACGGGCCTTTTCACGTTCAGTCCCGGAACCCAGGTTATTATTTTATTATTATTATTATTATGTTTATCTTTGATAAGATTTACAAATGAATCATAGTGCAAGAAAGTTATTAGGTGCGTTCGAAAAAATACGCCAGCCCTTGGTATAATATGCTTCCAGAAATGTACGTCAGCCTGTTATTTCACGTATAACAAGTAATTTCTCTCATACCGCTAGCCACTGACCCTAACTATAAGCCACAGTTAGGAACTCGACGTTAAACATGCCCTGAATTCGCTGCAAAGCGTGCCTTGTGCAAGAATGCGAATTCATGGATACTTTATTGTAAATTTTCTAAAAGTTACAGATAAGGTGGTCTGGATTAGTTTCGAAGTGCCGATTCGTTTCTGTAACGGTGAAAAATTATGTGGAATATGCTAGGACGATCTATGGTACAGCAGTCGTCTGACTAGAGGGCCGCCGGGGCCCCTAGGGCCAGCGTCGCAACCTAAACCATATAACCCAATCAACAGGGAGCAAAGAGGGACTTACCCTGAAAAAAATAAGAGAGTTTTGAAACTCGGCGGTTTACTACCTATTCACAGCCTGAATAACATATTAAGTTTGCGACCTCCTTGCGACAATGGCAAAATGGCGTCAAAATAAGTTTTATCACATATCTCCCTTCCAGTACAGAAAAAGTAGTTATTACAAACGTTGTGGAGGAGTAAATTTTCCACAAGTTTTGTCTAAAGCTTTTCTTTCTAAAGCAAATAATATCCTTGTTATGTTGAAGTAAAGTGAAGCGCATTTCTTAAATTTCCATAAGCACAATCCTTTATTTTGTGTGATATGAGAAATTATCACTAAACAAAATTGAGTAAAACACTCCTATGTTTTTTACCGCTATATTTGTACAAAACCCTTTAGGTCATTTTCAAACAATGATTTAACTAAGAATGAAATACAAAAGATTTGGTTCCTATTTAAATATGTTTCTAGGATTAAGCAGATTAGAGAATTATGAAAGTACACAGGTAGTTTATGATATCCTAACTATCTAAGGGTGGGGTTTCTCAGAAATATTAATTACATCTTGGTAGCAGTAAAAAGAGGTGAGTACATAATATGTAATTGATCATTTAACAAAATTAAATCATCCTTATTATTGTATTTGTATATTTTCAATGCTTCTAACAAATTAAGTTTCAAACCTTTGCTGGCAAAGTGTAGGATTTCCATATTATTAATATCTGGGAAGTTATGTCCACTCTCTAATATGTGATTAGAAAAAGCAGAATCTGTTTTTTGTAGTCTGAAGGACCTATCATGATCGAGGTATCTGGTTCTAAAATTACGTCCGGTCTGTCCTATATATATGCTATTGCACTCTGAGCAATTTAACTTATAGACTCCAGATTTTTCGTATTTATTTGTTTTATCCTTGGCGTTGTAAATTAAATTTGATAATTTTTGTTGGGGTTTAAATGCTATCTTGATATTATGTGTTTTGAGAATATTTGATATTTTCTCTGTTAGTGATTCACAGTATGTGATGGTAGCGTAAGGTATTTGTTTTTCCTCTCTAACTATGGGATAAATTGCTTTAAAAGTATTCTGGTTCTGTCTTTTGTTTATTAATTTGACGATAGCTTCTATGGGGAACAATGGTTTCCATAGAGCAAAGCAGTAGATGAATTTTATGTATTTCTGTTGCAATTTCGCTTCACTCTATGAGTTGAAGATGAAGCGACCTTTGCGCTCAGGATTGTATCCGCTGGTTAAGCGACTGATGTAGCAAAAGAGAACTCGAAAAGTGCAGAACGCCTTCTTCAATAAAAAGAGCAAACTTCCGCAAGTTTTTCGATAAATCAACAACGCAGGTAAGATTTGTGGCCAACGCAAAAGGCGCCTTATTATCGTGCTAAAAAAGACTTTCGAGGAATCAATAGCCTGCATTCTGACACATCGATCGTGAGGACAATGTGGGACAATCTTTATCATTTGATTATCTTTTTATCGATGAACAAGACATAGATCTTGGTGTGTTCCTCAACGCATTGGTGAGAGCACATCCGAATGTTTATTTCATGATACAGGGCAAGAAAAGACCTGCATAGTGGTTGTGACATCACTTCTTCTTCAGTCAAGGAAACATAACTACTTGAATATACTTCAAAAGTTCAAAGAACTGAGTAGGAATGTACAAGTTTTCAAAGAATAAAGTCCCACCCACACAATTGCTACAGCAGGAGAAGAATTCTTGCCCACAACATACAGAGTTCGTCAAAGAAACAGATCTTTGAATACTCCTCGGTACTAGTATTTTGAAAGAATAGGGTACAAAAAGTAAATTCAAACTTGTTTCAGTACTACACTTCGTCTTGGTACGGTGTGTGTGTAAAAGAATGAGAATGAAGAAGGTGTAACACTGGAGTCCAGTCACAACAACTGTTCCTAAAGCACTCCTTCAATTTAACTCCTACAAATGCAAAAAAGTACTCGACTCAACATGTTGCTGCAGAAAGGTAAGATTAAAGTGCTCCATTTTTTGCATTAATTGCAATAGACAAACTTTCCTAAAGTTTTGAGCAACTCCGAGGAAGAAACTGTCGACGAATCGTTCACAATTAGAGCTAGTTGTCAAAGAGATACTGAAAATAACGACGATATCCAGCCAAGCAAAGAAGTAGGGTTCAACGAATTTGGCCTATTTAAAGCCTTCACGTGAAGGAAATGTACGCATTAAAATGAAAATAGAGAATTAGGTTTATGAAAAAAACCACAATAAAAAAAGCATTCTGTATTCTACTTCATGGTGGTATATAAGAAATAATCACTTTTTAATAAACAAAATTTTAAGAACTTTTTTAAACAACTTGAATATTGTTTGTTTCATAAAAATTAGTTTTAAGCAAAACCTGTAAAAAATTTACTGCTCTACAACTTTTGTAATAACTACTTTTTTTATAGTGCTGCAGATGAGATAATGCCAAAAAACTCGGCGTCGCAAACTTAATATGTTATTCAAGATGCAAACTGTGCCACACAGTCAAGTTTCTGACCTCCACTATTTTTTTTTAGGGTAAAACGCCCCATTGCTTGTACTAATAGCTGGCTTTACTTATATTGCCTGTGGCTCGTCGTAGCCACCACTCAGCCAATTGGAAGAATAAAGACAAATGTTTAGTTGGGTTCTCAAGTGCTGGCGGATATAAATGCCACTCGCAATGGTTGTTCTGTTTGATGAAACGTGCAGCCGTACTGCAGAACAATCATTTCTAAAATTAATAATCCCAAAGACCGTGAACGAACGGTGAACGACGAAAGCTGAGCACTGAACGCCGAATGGTGAATGGTTTGCGTTCATGTTTTCACACGCGTCTCAATCTCAATGCACCTGCGGATCATTTTACAAATATCTTAGAGATAATAGACGATTTGAAATTTAAATGAACCGGATTTGTCTGTCGGAACTCGGGAGTAAAATGTACTCGAGAGAGTCTTGTCAAAACTATCAGAACGGATTAAGCTGAATTTTTCATTGCACTTATTTATCAGGGATAAAACTCAAATACTCAGATTGAACGGAAATGGGGATTTTAGCAAAAGTACACCAGCTGTTTCTTATTTTTATTGAAATAAAGGTTTTATCGAAAACGTATCAGCCGATATTCCATTTGTTATTATACCTATTGGATTTAATTACATATACTTTGAAACGCTTGTAACTCTATTAATTACTACCACATCCACGTAGTGGAGTGTAAGTATCGCAATAGTAAAAAAAATTCAACATTTTTTTTTATTGAAATAGGTTTAGAATGTCATGAAACGTCAAGATTTTAAATTTAAGCAAAAAAAATCTGTATGTCGATAGATTCATCTGTCGGTTTATAACATGATTGTATTTTGAGCTTACTCCGGTGAAGGGTTAGGAGGTAAATAGGAGAAAATAAGTAACGCAAGCTGGGAAGAATCCGGAAACTTGGAATTTGGTATACAGGGTGAACCAGTAATAATAGGCCATAGTGCAGGGGTAGATTCTTTGGGTCATAATATGAGTATATAACAAAATATGCTTTAGTAAAATGTTGCTGTGGAAAAAGATACAGGGTGTCAAAATTCAAATTATTCTTTTCGTTTTCTTGCAATAACTCAACAGCCTCCTAACTGATCTTCGCCAAATTCGCTAGAGGAACTTTTTTTATTCTAAGAAACAATCATTTATGTATTACATCACGTTAGATCATAGAGGGCGCCGCAGGACCTGTATCTGATTATTAATTTTTTTCATATTTTTTTTTGGACGAAACGTTGTGGTACTTCTGACCAGAAAATCTGATGAGGGCGCCACTTCCACGTATAAAAGGTACACTTGGTAGAACTTGATAACTCCAACCGTTTTCGAGGAAATTGCCGTTGAACATTTGAATGATTTTTTGAAAGACAAATTCAAATTTAATGAAACAAGGTGTATTTATTGAAAAAAGTACACAACGTAAGTGAAAACAAAATCTTAATAACGGCTTAAACTCTTTCTCACTTTCTTATGAACTAACAGAGTAATTCCATGGTATTGGGATAAATACATAACTCAGAAGATTGTGTAAAATAGGGATCTAATCTTATTAGAAGACCAAAAAATAACATAAAAGTTGACTTAATGACATTAGTATTTATTGTATAAACTTTCCCCCATGCAAAAACCCCATTGCTGCAACTTAGAGTAAATTTTCGATATGGCATCCACCTACTTCTATGCCTTTTCTAATTCTTTTTATAAAAGATTTTCTAACCTTGAAAAATACATTTTCCTGTCCTCTAATAAAATTGGGTGCGTTTTGTATTTTGTCCCACAGTTCTTCTCTTGAATTGATAGTATTTGCATAGACTAAGGACTTCATATGTCCCCACACATAATAACACCGGTTTACAAAAAGGAAAAAGTTTTCTGGATCTGGAGTCAGACCATACGTTTCTTGTGTATTTTTCGACGCTGAATTCGAATCTATTCTTAGTTTTGCTCTATCACGTCAGGATTTTGAGATATTCTAACCTAAAAGTTGGACATATTTGAGGTTATGTAGCTTTGAGATTTTTTTTCTCAACAAACCATGTGTGGGATCTTAAAGTACAAGTCTTCACCTTTAAAATACCGTTGAGTTTGCTCAAATGTTTTTCTTTTTCGCCGAGATATTGCAATTTAAATAATGACCATAAGGTTTCCGTACCAATTAAATGTATTGGGAAAGATATGATATGAACACACAATTTTAAAAATTCGATATCTCAGCGAAAGATAAAAGATATTTGAGCAAACTCTACGGCATTTTACAGAGAAAGATTTGCACTTTAAGATCCCATGCATGGTTTCTTGAGAAAAAAGCTACATAACCTCAAATATGTCTAACTTTTAGGTTAGAATATCTCAAAATCCTAACGTGATAGGGCAAAACTAAAAACAGATTCGAATTCAGCGTCGAAAAATACATAAGAAACGTATGGCCTGGCCCCAGATCCAGAGAACTTTTTTTTTGTGATAATCCAAAGGATTATAATCAGGACTCCTTGGTGGCCAAGCAAACTCACTTCTATCCATCGATCCATCTGCGTGGGAAAGTCTCATAAAGATAATTCCTGACTTCAATGGAGAAATGACTCCCTCTCATTTCTCCATCTTGCATAAACCACATTCTGTTCCGTATGTCTAGCACGAAAGCATGTAATATATCAGCAAGAGTATTTTGAAGAAAAAAGAGATAAGACTGTCCATTTAACCACACTGATCGCCGATATACCACACCAAACGTTAATCTTAAGTTTGTGCTGAAAATGTCTTTCTTTAACGGCATGAGGATTTTCTACGTCCCAGTAATCCAAAATTAATGTGGCGAACATTAAAAAATATAATAAAACCAAAAGACAGTCATAACATATCCTCTCTTAAGATAGAAGGAGTGGAAAAAAGTATGTACTTGGAAGAAGAACTTAATAAATATTTTATTTCTAGTGTTAATATAATTATAGATGGGTTAAAAAATAACGCCCAATACCTTAATAGAAATGCTTTCTTTGAGAACAGAGCTTTACAGCCAAATATATTTTTTAAGAATTTAATGTCATAAATCTCTCCAAATTACGTAAAATTATTTTTCAACAACAAAATAAATATTCTGAGGATGAAATTGACTTTAAATTAATAAAAAATACATTTGAAGTCATTGGGTATCCATTATTACATTTTATTAACACATCGTTGAATAGCGGAGAATTCCCAGAAATGTTGAAAACATCACTAATAATTCCTGTACCGAAAGTCTCAGGAACGAAATTAGCGGAAGAGCATAGACCTATAAACACATTATCGTCTCTGGAAAAAATTTTAGAAGTAGTAGTTCATGACCAACTTACTGAATTTATAAACAGTAATAAATTGCTGCACGATAACCAATCCGGATTTAGAGAAAATCATTCATGTGAGACGGCTTTACAAAAAATAATTAATGATTTTAAATATTCCATAGACAAAGGTGAAGCTGTAGTAACTGTCTTTCTCGATTTAAAACGGGCTTTTGAAGTTGTCAATAGAGAACTTTTACTTAATAAACTTTACCAGTATTTTGGGATTGTTGACACGGCGCATCGATGGTTTAGGTCCTATTTGCATGGACGGAGCCAACAAACCAAAATAAATAATACTAAGTCTGAAAAACTTTTAAATAATAACGGAGTACCACAAGGCAGCGTACTAGGGCCTATGCTTTTCACGCTATTTATTAACGATATACTTTTAATCGATTCGCATGAATGCAAAATACATCTCTTTGCTGATGATACTATCATATATTTATCTGGATCTGATCTAAAGCAAGTTATTCAAAAAATTAACAACACATTGGAAATAATTAACAAATGCTTTACAACGAACGAGCTAGTGGTAAATGCTAACAAGTCAAAATATATGATATTAGGATCTAATAAATATCTAAATCAGAAGGTCGATGATACTTGTGTTAAATACAACGGAGAACACCTTGAAAAGGTAATAACTATGAAATATCTGGGGATTATCATAGATTGTAAATTAACATTTAACGACCATATAAATTACACAAGCAAAAAAATATCAAAAAAACTTGGATTCGCCTATCGTGTAAGTAAACATTTAACTTCATCTACCAAGAAAACAATTTATAACACAATAATAAAGCCACATTTCGAGTATTGTTGCAGTATATTGTATATGTGTAATGATACCCATATATCTAAACTGCAGCTACTTCAAAATAGGTGTATGCGATTTATTTTAAAATGTAATATATATACTAATATAAAAACAATGCAATTTACACTAAACTGGTTCTCGGTAAAAGATAATATAAAGTACAAGACACTGATATTCTTATATAAACTGCACAGTAATTTACTACCAACATATTTGTCATCAAATATTCAACATCGTGGGGATATTCATAATTATAACACAAGGCAAAGAAATAATATAAACATTAATTTTTCAAACTTAATGAAAACAAAATCCTCCATATACGACAACGGAGCTGCAGAATTTAATAAATTACCTGAATTTATAAAACAAGCAAAGAATGTCTTTCTGTTTAAAAAACATTTGTATAAATTCATGAATAAATAATTCTAGTTTACTTTATGCATTAGGCTGATTGTTAAATATTAAGTTAATTATAATTAATGCACAAATATTATATCCTAAACTAAATAATGAAATGTATTTCTTTTTTGTAATACGTAATAACTGTAAATGTATTTTTAAGTAAGTATACTACATCTGTGTTTAATAGCTGTTTGTGCTAAATAAAGATTGTTATTATAGTAATAGGTATTTCTCCAGTTGAAAACGCTTCGGCAAGTAAAAGTTGCTTCGTCGGTAAATAAAATGTTCTTAACAAAATTTCGAACCCTGGTGTGTTTATTTAGAACCAATTGACCAAAGTGTAGCCTTTGTGAAAGATCCCTTCGAAGCAAGTTTTGTACAGGAGTGAAGTGATATGGGTAGAGGTGTTCTCTGCGTAAGACTCTTAGAACAGATTGTTTACTCACCCCTGTTGCCGCTGATAAACGACTTGAGCTGACTTGAGGATCTTCAGCCACCCGAGCTAAAATTTGTAATTCTTGATCTGGAGTAATTCGTTTCGGTTGCCTTACATCATTTTTATGGCGAAATGAACCCGTTTCTCCCAAACGACGAAACAGATTTTTGAAAATCTTATGGCCTGGCTGTACTCTATTTGGATATTGAAATAAGTATTTCCTCGCTGCAGCACGTCTGCTAAACAATTTTTGTACGTAAACACATATCATATCCCTCATTTCCCTATTTGAAAAATTATTATGTCGGGGCATTTTAAATAAAGAAGTTATGGAAATTAGCTCGAGGAACACAAGAACAAAATAAAATGATTAAATGACGTACATGGCAAAACTAAAACGTAACCAAATCACGCTTTTGAACAAATACATTTTGTTTCATTAAATTTGAATTTGTCTTTCAAAAAATTATTCAAATGTTTAACGGCAATTTCCTCGAAAACGGTTGGAGTTATTGAGTTCTGCCAAGTGTACTTTCTATACGTGGAAATGACGCCCTCATCAGACTTTCTGGTCAAAAGTACCACAACGTTTCGTCCAAAAAAGTACGAAAAGAATCATCATCAGATCCTGCGGCACCCTCTATGATCTAACGTGATGTAATACATAAATTATTGTTTCTTGGAATAAAAAAAATTCCTCTAGCAAATTTGGCGAAGATCAATCAAGAGGCTGTTGCGTTATTGAGAAGAAACGAAAAAATAATTTGATTTTTGACACCCTGTATCTTTTTCCACAGCAACATTTTACTAAAGCGTATTTGGTTATATCCTCATATTTTGGCCCAAGGAATCTACTCCGTCACTATGGCCTATTATAATTGGTCCACCCTGTATATGCTAGAAACTAAGGCCTCAAACTTTTTAATAGCATTTGCCACCCCACCCACTTCATTATTAAGGGGGCTAATCAAATATAATCGAGATATTCACTTGAAATTTGGTGCACGTATGTATTATAACGACATATGGAAGCAGATTAAATTTCGAGATGACTCCGTTGAAGGGATGCGGAGTAAATATGAGTAAATAGGGAAAAGAGGTAATGCAAGCTGCTAGTAAGAGTACAGGAATTTGGAATTTGGTGTATATACAAGAGGCCAAGGCCTAAAATTTTTTTATAACATTCGCCATCCCCATCAGCACCACCCATTATATTAATAAAGGCGTTAATAAAATCAAATTGAGATATGAGCTTGTAATTTGGAACACGTATGTACTACAACGATATTTGAAACTGGATTATATTTTGAGATGATTCCGTTGAAGAGTTGTGGGAAAATAGGGGAAACTAAGGAAAGCACGCTAATAAAAGTTCAGAAACATGGCATTTGGTATATGTACTAGAGGCCAAGGTCTCAAGTTGTTTTTATGACAAATTCCAATCCCCAACTACTATCTCCAGTCCATTATTAAAGGAGTTAACAAAATATAAGTAAGACATCGACTTAAAATTTGGAACTAGACTATATTTTGAGCCTATTACGTTGAAGTGAGAAGAAGGAAGTAAGATAAGCAGCAAATCGGTAAGAGGCCAGAAACTTGAGATTTGGTTTATGTACTAGAAGTCAATGTATCAATTTTCTCACCACCTTCAACACCCCCTCTCAACCCCTCTCAACACCCCCTCTCCATTATTAAATGGGTTATCAAAGTAAGATTGTGGTTTTTAACTTTACTAACTTCTTTCATGATTATTTTCCGAATTATTATTAAAAATCTTAAAAGTCAGTCTTTTAGATAAAAAAAATTGGTTCAGTTGATGTTCTCATTTTATAAACGTCCAGTACAGTACACTTGATACTCAATAATCTTTCAGATACAGTAAATTTAAAAATAAATAATTTTCTTTTAAAAATTATTTGAAAACCCATTTTAAAGAAAAAAATATGATATTTTTCGATATACGATACGATATAATTAGTTTCATGTCATTAAAAAAAACTGGTAATAGGGACCGACTAGACAAACAGAAAACCTATATGACCTTTTTCTCTAGGGGCACTTTGAAAAAACTGACCTGGGTTTACATTTTTAATGTTAAGGTAGGAAAGATTTGAGAACCACTGTTTTCCAGGGTCAATAGATGTTATAGTTCCGAATGTTAGAAATAATAAAAAACTGTAATACCCGACTTGTGTTCCCGTCGGTAGAACTGCGGCACTTTGATGGGATTATTTGTATCGAACTTTTTATACCACTAATTATGAAAATGTAAATAATTCCTTCTCTTTCGGCAAAACGCAAGCATAGCATGGCCGCAGGGGTTTAAATAGGATTTGTTTACATGTGTTTTTTAATTTGGAACAAAGCTATTGTAGCTTTTATTGTCGTTTATAAGAATTTATAAAATTTAAAAGTGGTTTATTAACATTTGTAACATTGTGTTAAAAATTTAAAAAAATTAGTAATTGTTTCATGAAATTTGAAAACGAACAGTTAGACGTTCGAGATACGATAACAGAAAATAGTTGTGTATTTTAAGTTAGGAAAAAATCTGATTTTTTAACGAATTGAGCGCATAATTTTTCCCAATCAGGTATCGAAAACTAAAAATCAAGTCTTTGGTCTCTACGAAAATCAATGTAAACAATAATAAACAGATAAAAACAAGACAACAAATACTAATAATAATAATCATACCTTTAATGCCCAATAGGTAACACCCAATAACTGAACAATTCTTTTGATTTGTTACAAAAATTGTTCGAAATGACCTCCATCTCCACGTATACACATTTCGGTACGTCGAACTAATAACATACTTACTCCGTTCAACACATTTGGTAAATTAGGATAATTTTTTATGGTTTCTATGCACATTAAAATGCGTCGTTGCAATTGTTCTAAAGATCTTCCGCACCAGCTGCATTTCCACCACTTTCTCCATGTACCAAGTCCATATCCGCGAGCTCTGGATAAGTGTCTCCCATAATGTCCAAAATCTGCGTTTTAAAACACCACACTAAACTGTGAATTAACGTTATCAATAAAGAGAACAAAAAGAAAAACTTGGTCCAAAATCCAAAAAGCAACACAAAAAGCACGAACGAGAAGTAGTGTCTTACGTAACCAAGTACTAACGACTTGAACGATAAGTCAATAAAATAAATCTTAACATAAGTGGCACAAAATTCAAAAAGAAAAGCAAAAGACAAAACCAAGGAACGGGTACGTCGCGTCATGCGTACGTTCTTTACCAAGTGATGACAAAAGTGAAATTATTACTTGAGAATATTACAAGGAGTGTAGCACGCCTAATAGGATAATTGGCCGCGAAGAGGTAAAAAACATGACGATGTCCTCTGTCGGTCGCTTTTAACTGCTTTGTCAGCATACTTATTTGCAGGAATGTCAGAGTATCTCGTGCGGCAAGACGCGAGGCAATAAAACCTACCCCAATATGCCAGCAGTTCTCAAACTAGGTTATTAAGTAATTTGGAAATTTTTGTTTATTTTTTTTCTCCAAAACTATGAGCTTTAGACCCCATGTTATATAAGGTTTTTTTGTTTGTCTTTTCGTTCCCTACCACCAGTTGTTTTTAATGACATGAAACTAATTACACCCTGTATACGTCATCGACATAAATGTCAATTTTGATTGCTGCTTTGGTCATAATTTTGTCTAACTGCGTTCAAGTTAAGTGACTTTGAAAAGAACACGAAGCGGCGCACGCGTAAATACGTTTTAATGGAAAAAAATGTGCTAAATTATTTCGGATCACTCTAAAATTTTACAGGGAGTTTCCCACATAAAAACTAGTACACCATTTTAATTTCCGCACGTTGTGTTAAATCACCTTGTATACACTTAACAGTAAATATATGAACAAAAAAAAAACACATTTTTCTAATCGTTTCATTAAAATTTTACAGACGTGAACTCCTGAGCATCGAGTGATTTAGACTCAGCGGACGATGATGAGGATGGTTCCAATTGTCTCGAGGAGATAAATTACTGAAATTAAAACTTCTTTACTGTCGTATATTGGTACAATCCTACTTGTTAATGAAATAAAAATTCTTAGAAAAAAAAACGAATTCGCTATAAAAAATTTATTAGTAACATTGTTTCAATCCACGCACCTACTTATGCTTTATATTTGAAATACAAGACTCACAATGTATTAATGATTTATGGAAATTCGTCAGATTTGAAGCATTCAAGATAATCACAATAATACGGGAAACGAAACGTAATCAAGGCGCACACACGGTATGTTCAAATCGTTCTGTAAGTACGTTAAAACCGATATTTTATTCTGCAAATTAAATTGTACGCTTAAAACAATTGACATAATAACATTAACAAATTGAAGCTTAACTAAGTAATAAAAATTTTGTCGTGCACACGACACGTTTGAGGGGATCTGCCACCCTTTTAAAACCGGTTAATCGAATGTTATAGCAAGATTTATAAGGTAACAGGCAAACAATATAAAAAGTTATAGCCTTAACTAAATGATAATTATTGTGTTCAATACTTTTGCAAATTGGGGGTGTTCTGCCTCCCTGCGATACTGCTATTAGGGTTAATCCTTAGACATGACACATATACATGCCTGTAATGAAACATATTCTTTACATGATTTTGTAAACACCAGAAGAAATAACTATCTATGAGAATTAAAAGACGAACTATGTGTAAAAATATTAATGAAATCTTTGCATTCTTTCGATAACCTAAATTCTGGTTATGCTAGCAAATTAAAATCCTAAAATGAATTTGTGTAATTTCCTATTTGACAATTCTCATTCTAACACTAGCATCCACACCTATGCCCATGTAGATTAAACTAGTATCTACATAACCCATACGGTCATGAAGATTCAGTTAAAAATGAGATCAAAGGCCTAAAATTAATTTATTTACCTAACTTGTCTTAAAAATGTTTCATTCTAGTGGATTACATCTTCATGAAATCCATCATTCTGTTTCTTGGAAATGCTTAGCCTTTGAAAAGTTTTTCGCCCTTATTCTGGAGATCATCAGAAAGACATAAAGCCACTCATAAAAATGTTTCATAATTGAATCTTCATGACCGTAGGGAGTTATGTAGATACTAGTTTAATCTTCATGGCCGTAGGGGACTGTGTGAATGCTAGTGTTAAAATGAGAATTGTCAAATAAGAAATTATACAAATTTAGTTTAGGATTTTAATTTGCTAGCAAAACCAGAATTCAGGTTATCGAAGGAATGAAATGATTTCATTAATATTTTTACACATAGTTTTTCTTTTAGTTTTCATAGATAGTTATTTTTTGTGCTATTTGCAAAATCCTATAAACAATATGTTTCATTACAATTATAAGCAAACAAATAATAATTCACTTTTAAATGTACATGCCTCAACATTATCTCAAAAAGTAGGCCTTAATTAATAATCACTGAAAAATGTCAGCAGCTCTTAGACTGTAGGTTGTTCTGTAATTCCTGCGAACGTCAATATACGTATATACTTCTCACATTGGCCATATATGTTTAATGTAACAAATTGAAATTTATACACTGTTTTATTTTGTTAAATAATATTTTGGAAACACAGCAGTGTGGCCGAGGTTTCGTAGCTCCACAACATTATCACACACAGTTTATATTTGGTAATGTAGTGAAGCTACGAAACCGCGGTCACACTCATGTGTTTCCAAGATATAGTGACTTGTTTAACAAAATAAAACAGTGTACTATTTCAATTTGTTATAACGTACAGTCACAAAGTAAGGGACACTTCAGTACATGCATTTTACAAAAACACGAGTGTAAATTTCTCATGCGTTAATAATTAAGTTTTATTTGTTAATTTTAATTCGTTTTTGACACTATTGTTAGCCATGTAATATTGTTCAATTATCTATTCGCTAGTACCTTGAATAAAAAGAGTGCTATGTAGTGGAATTTACTCGACTCCCCTTTGAAGTTCGACATTGATAACTAAGTGGGATACCAAAGGTATACAGGGCAGACACACAGGCAGTCATGTTGTAATGGGCACATAGTGTATTGTATATTTACGTATAGATGTGTAATTTGTGGACAAATATGGAGTAAATTCGATCCAACCACCGACACAGGACTAGGGACTACCCTTAAAGGTGGTCTATGCTCAAATGATGCTATTGAAATTCGAAAAGGGTCAGATATTTGTAGCTCATTGTGCCAAATATATTAATCTGGTACGGCATTCACCCAATCTTCTTAATAAGGTTGAAAATTACCCCTATTGGAGAGTGGGCATAAAAACTACGCCCATAGACGGACAGATCTCATTAGCTCTACTATCCGGGAACTGAGGCATTTGTAGTTTTAGGTAGGGTAGACAGTTATGAAATAAGCATTAGTTCTGTGCAGCGGACCCCAGGGTATGGATTCGATATATTTTTTTACGCCGAATCCAAATTTCGAAACCCCAGGACGATAGACCGTGTCAAATTTTTTTAATGGAGGAAAAACTTGAGCGACTTTGGATAGGGAGGATAAACACGTAATAAATAGGCTTTTTGAGGGAAAATCATGATTGAGTACAGCAAAAATGTCATTCCCAGGTATTATTCGATGCTGGATCTGACTCAGGAGAGAAAGAACCTTGAAACCTCTGGTGGAAATTATCTAATCCGCAAGTAAGGGTTTTCTTTGAGTACCCTGACAGTCGTGTTTTGAAGCTTTGGCTAAGGAAAACTCCAATGCAGGATGCCTGAACTAGTCTAGATGCTTCATTCTCTTGTGACACCTTTGGCTTTTATCTTCAAAGGACCTTCGCAACGGTGCTTTTTCTTTAGCCAAAGCTGCAAAACACAACTGTCAGGGTACTCAAAGAAAGCTTCTTATCTCCGGATTAGATGATTTCCGCCAGAGGTTTCAGGGATTTTTATTGCCTGAGTCCATTATCAGGTGCGTGCTTAGCATGAAGAAGAAGGCGTGCGCCCACTTCTCCATGCCATGAGGGTTAAATATGGGATAGATCTAACTCTGCTAAATGCGATATTGCTCTTTCCTCAAGCGTACAGACTAGTGTTTTTCCTTCAAAATGTTCTGCGTTAGCATTCGAATGTTGTGGTCATTGCAGTATCTGCCTTTTCAAATTTTCAAAACATTCCACAACTTTGGATTGATTTTGGAACCGCGAAAAATCGTAGGCATCCACGACCTTTGTTCTAATTCACCACAGGAGATCTGCAGCCTTTTGCCGATATTTTATTCTGCAACGGTTTGCGATACCGTGTCTTCATTTTGTGGAGTAGACAATAACGGAGCTTGGAAGGTGTGGATGGCTGATCCTAATATTAATTCCGCTTTTGAGCAGCTTCTAATGGGATGACACCCAGACGAAGATATCATGCGTAACGTGCAAAGATTTGTGATGCAACATCTCCCTTAAACACAGTTAATGAGTGTAGACGATTCCTTCTCATTAAAAAAGTAGACCAATGGAGAATATACCTCCAACGGAAAATGCTGTAGCTGCAAACAAAGGTGTTCTGCCTGCAAATGCGTCAGACGGTCTTCGGTGTTGGCAATTGTGCACATTGTTCTGAAAATTATTATTTGTAAATACTTTATTTTTTAGATGTAAAACAGTTTTTTATTAAAATAGTTACACAAACTTTTTGCTTTTTTTTCTTGACTCAAAGGATGGAGGACTTAAGGGTGGGGCAACGATAGTCAAAAAATTCAGTGGTAGTAGTCAAATTTTGTTGAGATGAATCTGTAAAGAGATATCTTTACAGATTCATCTCAACAAAATTTGACTACTGCCACTGAATTTTTTGACCACAGGAGCATTAATATTGATACCAAACACGAATATGCAAATAAAATGTTAACTCTTCGTTTTGTATTTACGAAGAGTATAGTAATGGAACTTAATTCTAGCACATGTCTTGTGTGTCAAAACCCGTTGCAAAAAGTCATGCAAGGACATGCTAGCAACTAAAGACTGGTTGTCTAAGATTTACTTAGACCACGAGTCTCTTGTTGCTAACATGTGGGACAGGAAATGAAGACTCGCTAAAAAACAGCACAAAGACAAAAAAATGTCGACAATACTCTGGCGCATCTTATCGTGTCTCAAATGGATTATTAATAAAAAATATTTCCCTTAAAAAATTTTTATCCAACATAAAAACCAAAGAAAAGTTCACTGAATACCTCGCCCAGAAAGTTCGGAATTAAGAAAGATTTAAGCATGTAGTAACTTCATATATTCTGCTGATAAACATAGAAAACAATCATCGTGAAGAAGCTGATACCATTCTAATAACTCAACAATATGGAAAAGACATACAAGTTTCTGTGCACTGTCCGTATACAATATGTTTGTGCCTCTGCTTAGTTTTTATGAGCAATTACCAAAGAAAGTCGTAATGGTAACCAGTCGAGGAAAAACTGAAAAAGAAATAGATATTGGAAAATTCGTCAAATCATTAAGTATCGGACCCATGCATCACAAATTTTTCCATGCCTTTGCTGGGACAAATATAACCGGCAGATTCTCAACAATTACCAAAGAATTTTGCGCTAAAGTATTTTTGAATCTGTAGGAATCTTCAACAATACTGAAATCCTTTGCATTGTTGGGAACTCTGAATAAAACTACCATATAACTTCAAGACAATTTCCACGAATTAGCACACTTGCTCTATAAATATGAATTAACTTCTGTTTTCCACCAAAAATCAATAAGGAGCTAACCTACCACCCACAGTTGATGGGTTTGAGGTTGATCGATATTTTGTATTAGGGTCCATGAAAATTCGAATGAAAATCTTCAAAATTTGCTAGTCTCTGTGGGCGGGGAAAAAATCACGAACATTTAAAACCAGTCTCCATGGTTCCAATTAACCTTGACAAATCTAGCTGCAAAAATTGAATAATTTGCACAGAAGCCTGTCAGTGTTCTGCAGGAAACTTCTTTTGTGCAAGTACCCCAGATTTAGTAACTCCATCGATCATGGAAAAATATGAAGATAAATCATGTAAATTGTAGTATTTTTACTTTAACATATTGCGAATAACCAAATATATTTTTTAGAAGATGATGACATGCAGATAACTTAAGAATTATTTTTAGTCGAAGAAGAAAATTAATAATGCAATTTAGGTCGTTAGATCATATAAGATTATGTCAAACTATTACTTTATGATGTTATGATATTAATAAAAAAAACAAATTTATTTAATCCGCCATTTTAAAAAAGCTGTAATTCTTTGTCACTAAAAAATTTAAAACATTTCTGACATGGCTCGAATGCAATTTTAGACTTAGAAAAGCTATATTATCGTATAAGTATCCCATTAATTAACTGTGTGCCCGACCAAACTCACCTTGCACACCACAATTTTCTTCAATAATACCCGTAGCGCGCCATGATTTTTAAATATTAGAGCATTATTGTTTAACCAACACCCAATAAACTATATATCGTTGCATTCAGCATTAAACTGTTTCTCCATATAACGTATTGTTTTTCAAATAAAAAATATATAAATAAGTTAGAAAACCAAAATTTTACTTCTTTTGCAAAATATTCATTTAGATATTAAATATTCTTAGATCTTGTATTTTTTATAGTAAAACATATACTATCTGTAATTGTTTATTTGTGGCATATTCAGATTTTCTTACTTTTTATTGGGTATTTTTCCACTGAAAAACATTTAAAAATTGTAATGAAAAAACCTCTGCGCCAAACGGATCAGACAGAGGTTGGTTCTTGAATACTTGACTGTTTCACACTTAAAAATATATAAACCAGAACAATGTAATAAATTAAAAACTGAAAATGAAAGCTATAGGTAGTTAACGTTTCTGAAGAGAATCTACTTCCTTTCTCAAAACTTTTTTGGCCGTCAACCATGACAGTTCTTTTTTTATGTATTTCCATAGTCACGTGAGACATTAAATTATATTTATCTTATTTTTACTTACTTCGTCTCTAAGGATGGGCAACCAACTAGTACAAAAATCTATTGAATAATTCGAAACGCATCTATCCTCGTTTAATAAAATAATCGCAGATTCTTTAAGTTTTTTTTTTGTTCCGTTGCTCCCTTTTTCCCAAAATCTTCGCCGAGTCCCATTTAATCCTGTGATTATTATCCCACGCGTGTTCACAAATTTTGGATTTTTCAAATTCTCCCCTTCTAGCGTAATTTCTATGTTCACCAAGCCCTACGTTGAAAGGTCTAGATGATTCACCTACGTAATGTTTTCCGCACTCACACGGAACACTATAAATACAATTTTTTGAATTTTGAATAATATTTAGAGGTTTGGTTTTTGATAAAACCGATCTTAGCATGGAGCCCGTTTGAAAAACCGTTCGTACGGAAAACCTATTCCCAATTTTTCGTAATTTATCCGATAAACCATGTTTATATGGAATTACTGCCATTGACCTAAATACCTCATGTTGTGATAGTATATTCTCTCTACTACCAATGTTCAATAACTGACTATCAACAAAACTCTCAGGTTATTGATTACTTAATAAGACAGTTTTTATAAATTGCTTTTCGTTCCTTAATATTACATCATTTGAAGAAATAATTTTGGCTCTGTCATACAAACACTTAACAACACCTTTCTTAAAACTAATATGTTGATTTGAATTGAAATTTAAGTATCTGTTTGTATGTGTTGGTTTTCTATACACACTGGTTTGGTATGTGTTAGCTAATTTTTTAATTAAAATATCTAAGAAAGGTAATTCATTATTATTCTCTATTTCTATTGTAAATTTAATTGAAGGTTCTTTTTCGTTAATCTGATTCAAAAAATTACTTAAACATTCTTTACTATAGCTTTCATTTTCAGTTTTTAGTATATTACATTGTTCTAGTTTATATATTTTTAGGTGTGAGACTTTTTAAAACAGTCAAGTATTCAAGAACCAACCTCTGTCTGATCCGTTTGGCGCAGAGGTTTTTTCATTAAAATTTTTAAGTATTTTTCAGTGGCAAAATACCCAATAAAAGGTAAGAAAAACATGTACTTTTTGAAGTATTTCCTTTTTTTGAAATAAAGGATCGGACATCCACGACGGGAGATACGATTTTTTTTAAATCGCCCTATCCGCCATCTTGATTTGTACATTACTGGAAAAAAATCCTATTTCAGAAATGCCAACATGCCATTCGGTGATCCTGTAGACCTAAGTAATTATAAATTATACAGTTTTCAAACTTGACAGGACATCGACGCGAGCGGACTCTATGATACTAGACTAATATTTAAAAGTGGGTTTTATAAAAAAATATGGCGTTTAAGTGGATCAGTCTATGCCTAAAACCAGTTGATCGACCCCTCATTTCATGACGTCATTGCCGGCGGTGAGTAGTCCGAAATTTTTGGGGTCTGGAGCGTTTTTTGATCTTTGGTATACAATGTGACCCATTTAAAATGGAAACAGCTGTATAACATTTTTGCTTTTTTGTTCGACTTGAACCAAATTTTGCCAAAAGATAGAACAAATTAGGATCTACTTATGGCCAAAAAAACATTCGCGTCTTACAAATGCAAAGCCACCTGCGGTACCAAGATAAATGGGAAAAATAAAGAAATCATATCAGGCATTTTTTTGTCGAAAAACTTTATTAATGAAAGTTGTTCAGAATTGTTCAAAAACCTACAGTCCAAAATTTCAGCAATATTAAAAAATATTAAATTTTGTTTTTGAAGTCCAAGATTTCGACAAAATAAAAAAAAATACAAATCACTTGGCAACTACCTGGCAGCTTACGTTTAACTTCAAACAAAATTGTCATAGCACAATTTTCTATAGAAAAAAAAAAACAATTAAAATGACATTCTCGGACTCGGACATTGTTTTAAACAAAATTTCAATAGTCTTAAATATTGCTGAAATTTTGGAGTCAAGGTTGTTGGACAATTCTGAACAACTTTCGTTAATAAAGTTTTTCCATAAAAAATGCCTAATATGAATTCTTTATTTTTTCCATTTATTTTGGTACCGCAGGTGGCTTTGCATTTGTAAGACTCGAATGTTTTTTTTGGCCATAAGTAGATCCTAATTATTCTATCTTATGGTAACATTTGGTTCAAGTCGGACAAAAAAGAAAAGAGTTATAAAGGTGTTTCCATTTTAAATGGGTAACACTATATATAGTATCTGTATCCAAAAGCGCACGTTCGCCGCCAGCACTGAAATATTTTTATGATTTTTAATACTATCCGAAAATGATACCTTGTTTCAAAATTTATATACAGAGTGGCAAATATTTGTTAATATTTTGAAAAATGGTAGTAAAGAAAACCTTATGAAATAAGATTATGTTTTTGCTGTTTTCAAAGATTCACGTTTCTGCAAATTGTTTATTCCCCATCTTTTCCTTGGATCCACCTAAATAATACTATATTTGATATTCCATAAGTGAAAACCTATAATGGTCAGATCTGGGCTCCCATGTGGCCAAGGAATTGGACCATAAATATTTCCTGTGACTCCACCATAAGAAATGTCCTCCCCCAAACCATAACATTTAACAATGAACATTCTAGAAAAATATTTTGCTATATCAAATACAATCACATGACGTTGCCTTTACAATAAATGTTGTTGATGTATATTAGACTAGATTTTAATAAAATAGTTAAAAACTGTTTGAAGAAAGGTGAATTTAAGAAAAATAACAGAAAAATAATTTGGTAGGCGGTCAAGATATCATAATTGACAAAATTTTACTACATAATATTTTCTCTTACTTTGTCAAAATATTCACAAATGAAGGCACTTCACTCTTTGCAGTTTTTCACCATTTTGCAAATATTTGTCACTCTTTCATGACGAGCAGGGCTTTTATAAAGAATGACTTTTACTCGTAAATTTACAAAAAAAAGTATTCTCTCGTTTTTGCTTAATCCGTGACACACAGTATATGGTCATATTGATTAGAAATAACCTCACTTCGTTTGATCGCCCAATTTTTGAAAACCTTGTATAATATAGTCGTTTAACAGTTTAAAATCTATATTATATTGAATAATTGTCACATCACGAGTTCATTTTCTCATCACTTTAACGTCACAATACAGCCTAATACATTGGATGTCAAAAAATAAAGATTAAAAACCAAGTGTAAATAATTTACCCCTTTTTACGTTTCAGCGATGCGATCCTTCGATGGAGAAATGCTGACGTTAATGAATGTTCAACGTACTGATATGGGTGCCTATTTATGCATAGCGAGTAACGGAATACCCCCATCTGTTAGTAAACGTTTTAACGTTATAGTTCATTGTAAGTGACTTTGGTTTCTACACAGGGGCGTATATAAGACTTCACAAAATTTCACTCGTTGAATTTTATTCATTTTAAGTCACTGGAAAAGCGTAGTGGATAGAACTTACTACATTTTGCTTATGCATGCATTGTTTATAATAATAAAACAAGAAAAAAGTAATTTGATACTGGGTATTTGGTAAAGCGACCTAGAAGAAGTATATACTTGGCATCTATATGACCAAAACCTATATGAAAAATGTTACGGCTGTTACAGTCACAATGCTATTCCTTTTTAAATCTTCATTTTTTTACAATTTACGTAAGTTTAACTTATAACATTTTGAAATTTCTTTTTTTCGTTCTCTGAAATAAATAAACTTTCAGCAAATAACAATTCAAAAGTTTCTCTTGGCAGGACGTAAATAAAATACATTTATAGGGGGGCGGTAGCTGAGTGGTTTAGCACGTGTAGCTTGATACTGGCATACTTAGCGAAGCAGGTTCAATCCCTGCTCACCGCGAAATAATTTTAATTATAAAATTATCCCCTAAATGTGGTTCGGACTCCACTATAAACTGTAGGTCCTCGCTTCTCTTTACCTAACACAAAATCATTCTGGATTTGCAAGAAGTTACGTCGGTGACTTGAGAATCGGTTAAGAAAACATTTAGGGAAAAAACTAGAATGGTAATTTTAGGTGTTCTTTCTAAAAAGTCGTCCGTATAATTATTTTGAAAATTTTTCTATCATCTTCATAGGGTATTAACATACACGCCATTCAGGTTTATCAGTTACTGTAGTCGCCACACAGGATGAGACTGACCGAAAGACAAATTCTAGCCGTAATGTTCAGGATCGATTATTCAGGTTAAAATAAGACTTTTTTCATCTATATAGCTTTTTCAAAAATGCACCCCTCCGAGCTAAAGCAGAGAGAAAAACTGAAAGAAATGTGCGTCTCATTTCAAGGAATTTATTATAAAATGGTGAAGTTTTGAAAATTCACCAAACTACTGGAAATGACAGGACAGCTTCACGGCATCATGATGGTGTGATCTACCGGGATGCTTGAACAATCCTTTCCTGGAGGGCAGCTTCATCATTGATGGGCTCCGTATAAACGTTGTTATTCATCGTACCCCAGACAAAAAAGTCCACAAGGGTCGTGTCCGGAGAGCGTCCAGGCCAAGGGTGGGGGCAGTCTCGTCCGCGACCGATCAGTGAACTGGTAGAGTGTAATGCACTGGACATCCATCTAATAGGAACCATCCGATTACTCTATTATTTAAAGGCATATTGTCTAAGATTGGTTGTAAATCATTTTCCAAAAAGTGAGGAAAAGCTGAACAATTTAGGCGTGGAGGCATGCTGACTAAAGATTGCGGGTGGAAGTTGTTTCATCCTTACAGGGAAAAAAGTATAATTTGTTGTTTGTCGCAAGAACCATCCGGAAAATTGTCTTCATCGCGGTAAGTCATCAGATAGCAAATGCTGAACTTTATACAGATGGTATGGATGATGACCGTCTGCTTTCAAAGTCTAGTTCACAGTGCTCTGCTTAAAGAGACGCATTTTTCTCTCAATTTTCCTTTTCGCTCTACCTCAGAGGGAGAGCATTTTTGGAACAAACTTTATATATGAAAACAGTCATATTTGGACCTGATAAATCGATCCTAAATATTTAGCGATTTAACTCTGGATCACCCTGTAGAAACACCAATTGTAGCAAACGTGGGCAGTTACGTAGAAATCAAATGCTTGCGCGCGTAGGTATCACATATTAATGTTGGTCAGTAGTACAGCGACGTAGAGTTTTGGAAAGAACGGGTAGGACTTAATCTGCGTCTGGCGACGTCTCCCTATTTAGCAACTATAGTAAAGACAAAAGACCATCATTTGGAAATAATTATTCACCTAATCCTCTCTTAAATATGTGGGGTTTTTCAACAAACACGAGGCTCTCATTTCAGAAACTATATTCAAAGAGTCACAGAATTTGTTACTTTTTATGTTCGAAATTACTTCTAATTAATTTCCGTGCTCGTCTTCGTATTTCAACCACAGTCGCCTTTAGTCTTTTTTTCTGGTTAGCAGTTGAGACTGCTCTCGTTGTAGGCAACTTCTTTTCTCATACCCGATTCGTGTCAAATCTGGGTACCCTGAGGGTCACAAAAGTATGCGTACAAAGATCGGGTGGCTACGTGCAATACCGCTGTTCACGCGGATGACGTATATCATTATTTATTTGCTAGACGTTAACAAGCAAACGACTTATCAAAAGTTTCCCGCGCTGCTTCTGTAGCTCACAGGCTAACCAGATTTGGCACCAATGAACTCTTAAGTAAGCGAGAAAAGAACTTGCCTACATTAAAAACATTCACAGCAATGCTTAACTGAGCAACGGATGTGGATGGTGAGTGCGAATGTGGAAGAGGATAGAAAAATAGTGAGCATGTGAGGCTTTTATGTGAGAGAATTGATAGGGATGAATGAAGAAGGTTTGTGAGAAATGAATAGGGTCATGTTGCGGTACAAATGAGGGAAAATAAGGTACTACAAAAGAAACAACTGAGGAAATGGATCGAGTGGGCAGAGAGGATGATGATGACTGAAGAATTGCATGCGTGAGGGTTGCCTTCCAGGTATTATAGATATTGTATATGTATAAATATATTTGAGTATTTTATATGACAATAAGTTTGTTACATAGGGATTAAGTTTTGCTCAAAGCCGCAAGGCGGGGGAGCTAATAAAGTAAGTAAAGCAATGCTCAACTGGTTGCAAAACTACAGTAAGCTGCTCTACAATTATTACGAACAGAAATAACACTAAAGACGACTATGGTCGAAATAAGAATACGTGCAAGAAAATGTATTAAAAGTAGTGAATCACATTTCGAACATAAAAAGTAATAATTTTGTGACCTATCGAATAAAGTTTCTGAAATGAGAGCCTTGTGTTTGTTCAAAATTCACACATATTTAAGTTCCGATTAAATAAAGAATTATTGACGACTGATATTATTTTGTCTTTTCTCAAGTTCTCAAAATAATTGTAACGCCTTTTTAAAAGAATATTATCGTGCCTTAAATTATTACTATTGCAGTTTATCTTATAAACGTATTTTTTGTAACCAACCGAAACTTTTGATTTGTCTTTTGTATCAACTACGAATATCGGACCCGGAACAAAATGATTTCCTTTCTTGTTTTATTCTTTGACATTCTAAATTCTTACTCTATGACAATATCAGCGAGAATGTAAGGGTAGAACTGTGTCAAATTGACGAATCGTTGAATCACCACTTATCATTTTCATATTACAATATTAAAATAATGAATTAAAGAACAGTAAACATTGTAATGAAACTCAACTATATTTAACCATTTAAAAACTGATTAGCATCTTTACAGCAAAATACGTTTCCAGTCTTAAGTACTTTCTCTGCTACTTTTATCATTTTAAACCACAGTTTTCTTCTATTTTCCTGTTTAAGAAGGTAAAGGTAAATATAAACAAGATGATAAGAAATGGCAACTGAGTAGTGAGCAAATGGCTGTGAAATCAGCAACTTTGTGAAAGTTAAATAATTATTGTGACCAAATTAGTGTTTAAAGAGCACGCGTTTCACATATTCACAATTCTTGCTGAAACAGCCCCTTCCTTTCCAGACAATTTAGATTTTTAGTTTAAAAATTCTAGATCCAATTCTTTGGCTCAAGAAATGCGTATGTGGAAGTTTAATTTACTAATCAAATTTACTATGGTTCTTATGCGTGCAGTTTTCAAAAATAATGCAATATTAGAAAACCAACGAAAATACATAATCAATATGTAATTGGTTTAGTTTAGTGATGTGGTCTCCTAGGCATTCCCCAGATTAAACCGCTGATGAAATTCTGGGGAATAGTTTTAAATACTTCTAAATTCTTATCCACCAAATCATCCAAATTAAATCGTTTTCAGATATGTACATTTAATTTTTATTTAAAGTAGGTTCGGTTATGGAAAATCTGAATTTTATTGGTGTAACTGACATTATATGTCAGTGTATTATTATCTCATTCTTCTTCTTTTAATTTATAATGTCTTGTCACACGTTAAGTGGTCCAAACATGATTCTAGTTGGCCTCCGATTGCTGTATAGCATGTCTGACGACATCTGCCGCGGTTGCTTGTCGTCGCACAACCTCACCTCCGTCAGCCCAATGGATTGGAGGCTCTCCACGTCTCTTACCATCAGGTTTATATTAAGTATTACTATATTGCTTAGGATTTTGATAGTCAAGGGCCAATTTCTATATTTCCATATTAGCTAATTATTAAATCAATCATTTTTTTCTCTTACACAAAACGTCGTCACATTCATTAAGTGTTCTAGTTATAGTTGGCCTCCCCTTTATATGCGACACCCGACGCCATCTATCGCCGCTGCCTGTTGGGTGCACGGTCTCATCAAAGTTTCCTTTCAACTACCTCTTTGATGACACCAGTTCAACATGTTGGTGGTCGTCCCCAACGACTCTTGACATCTGATTTTCCTTGGATACCTATAATTTGCGGTTCTATATTGTCCTCGTTGTTGTCTGGTAAATGTGACCAATTGAGAGAATCCGAGAAAATATGATGCTGGAGAGTCGCTTTGGGGGGACGTATGTCTTGGAGATTAGAGCTGTTGGTGAAATGATCGTAGTTTCCAGTGATATCCACAGAGGCTCAAAGCAAATCTTCTTGTTTACATAACATATTGTTAATGTATCTGGTTGGTTGTCATTGGTTGTCACAATCTTTGTTTCGTTGTAATTTACACTCAAATGGTACTCAGAGCTTATTATTTCGAGTTTACCCAGTAAGTGCATGAGCTCGTTCCCTCTCGCTTAGTTCCACCCATAACTACTCAACCCTACCAGTCCTCTAGCACACGATGTTACTATAGATATGGAGGATTAGTAACAGAACGCAGCCCTGTCGTTGACTCCTTTGTCAATTTTACACTCGTCATAGTTAATGTTGTCAACACCAAATGATTGGGTGCTCTCATCTCCAATGATAAAGTCCAAAGTTTGTTCGTACACACATTATAGTCCACGAAACAGAGGTAGTAACTCGCGCCTTCTCGATAATTTGACAAAAGTTCAGTGCTTATCTCTCGATTCCTTGTTATGAAGTGGTACGAAGATTAACGTTTTCCAATCATCGGGCCAGATTTTTTTCCCATGTATTTTGGCATAATCTCTTCAGGATTCTCACTCTATCTACATCAATAAATTTAAGCGTCTCGGCCGTGTTATTATCGACTCCAGCTGCTTTGGTAGTTTTTAATTTTTATATGGTTGTCATACCACATATCACTTCTCATTTTAGTATTGGAAGTTCACGTTAGTATTCTATTAAAACGTTTAGGAGTCTACAGAATTCATAGCTTCCTGGATACTTTGATTTTTAGCTATTCTCGCAAGTATGTTAAGATTTCTTTTCCATGGGTCATTTTGGGGCCCTATAAAAGAGTCGCATGAGAAAAAACGAATGATTAATTCGTGTTCTCTCGACAATTCTGAAAAGGGAAGTTATGTGCGATTTCTATTTCACAATACTTTAACGATTCTATTGCAAATTTATGAATAAATGTCTTTTACCCATAACAAATACATAGGAAAATTCACCCCTTTTGGGGCACGGGAAGGGGTTGACCTAGCTACCCTAAATTTGGTGTACATTTTTTTCTTTTATATCATAATAATTTGAGAAGGTGAGACGATCAAATTATAATAGTTGAAAAATAAGGACCACCCTATTTTATACATTATCTGGAAAGAATTCACAAGAGACTACACTCTACGCGCAGTCACTATAAACCTAAAAAAAATAGTAAATAGATCTACCTAGGGAACATTTTATTGTGTGACAAACCAAACCGTAAATGAAACATTTGTTACAATATCAATGTCAGTGCTGCATGAAAAAAATTATTAAGATTATTTTGCGATAGTTCGTGTTTGTAATGTTGTTTCGCAACATTTCTATGCTAATTTGAGGATTTTAGATGAGAATAAACATGTGCAACTTTCAGATAACTTCAGATTCTGCGACAGTAGAAGGAAATATTTAATTTAATAAAAGTGTGGTGAGCAAGATTTTATATTTTGATTTTTCTCTTTTAATAAGTTCTAATTTTGAAATGTAACAAATGTTTTGTATATGATGAGTTTGTCACATAATGAGATACCCTCCAATTGGTATTAGAGATAATACAATGTACATATTTATTATGTTTTCAGAGTGAAATGTTTGAGTAGTTTTATTAGTATACTGTCGTGCTTAGAACTAGATCAACTGTGTATACCTATAAAGAATAGATAATTTCTTATATCCTCATATTAAATATTAGATATTAAAAACATAAAAACTATTCGCTAAATACCCAAAGTATCATTTTTTCAATAATTTTGAAAATAAAAACTTAATTATTCTGACTTTTGAAACGCTTGTTGAATTTTAATTTAGTGTTTATCGTGAAAACAAAACTAATAGTCTATATATTGAATGAATTGAGCTAAGTTAGATAACAGACTCTGTATATACATTTTGTATAGTTCTAGTTGAATTAAATAAACTAGAAATTTTTGCAATACTCGTTATTATAAAGAGAACATGGACAGGCTGCTTAGTAATAAACTTGTGGATTTCTTATATCATGAAAAACCTGCAACGAGATGTTCTTTTATAAATAAACAAAGTTTCCTATAGGAAATAACAGAATTCTGTATTTCTCTTAAAGCATATTTTCTTGTTTAAAAATGCTTAGGTATTTATACTCGCATAAGCAATATGAAGTAAGTGAACTAATATTAAGCTTATGTACGCCCGCCAGTTTATTATTTTCATCGTCTGTAACTGTGCTACTATCCTGTTCCTTTTCCAGTCCACCCATTGATTAGAGTATCAAATCAGCTGGTGGCTGCGCCAATAACCAGTGACGTGCACGTGCAATGTTACGTAGAGGCTTCTCCAAAAGCCATGAACCATTGGATGCGGGACAACGGTAAGCACTTTTCCCAAGAGTCGAGCTTACCCGACGTAGGCTCATATATATTGTACTATCCAGCGCAGTCCGATACCTACATTTCAAATTACTGACTGCGGTGCCTGAAAACGGTCTTTTCAGCTACTTTAATATATCACACTAAACCTAAATCATGTTGTTTCTGCCACATAATTTAAACGTTTTAGCACGTACAGGGTGGGCCTATAGGTCATAGATATTTTCTCGAGAGCTCCGGAGCTTTTTAAAGACAGCACTAGTTTTATTCCAAGATATATCATTTGTTGCATATTTGATAGCACAGATAAATAGATGTAAATATTGGAAATGGCTATAAATATACATTGAAGCAGCCGATGAGTCCCTAGCTGCACGTTGGGCGGAACATACTTAAAAAAGGTCATTACGGATTTATGGTTTTTCGTCTTTAACGTGTAAAATACATACATAAGTCAAAAAATATCAAGTAACCTTTTTAAAGAACATAAAATTTTGTTCAGCACATTTTTGTTGTTGTTGCTATATGATAGAAATTGATCGAGATACTCTGCAACAGAATGTTTTATCAGGGGCGGAATAGTGATTTTTGGCGTTTTACTTGTAAAATACACATTCAATTAAAAAGTACCAAGAACACTATTTAATGTAAATTGTATTTCTTGAGATAAATCTTCTGCTTCTTTTTGAATTCCTTTGCGAATTCAGAGTATTGAACCGTATAAAACACACTGTGAACTTTTCTTGAAATTATTTATCAAATGGTTTCCAAAAGAAGATTTAAATAGAAAATTATAACCTATTAGCTCATGTGTTTATGGAATATGAAAGTACTAATAGTATATTTGGAAAAGGAAAAAGGCAAGTCGTAGAAGTACTAGAACAAAAACCAGGGTTGAAAAATGTCGTCGGTAAGAGGTAAGTAAGAAGTAAGACGAAAAATCGATAGATATAAACAAAACAAAGGGCGGGGAACTTAGTTTTTATATTTATATGGATGCAAGGACATGAAAACATTATGACGATTCTGCAAAAATGAATCCAAAATGAAATCGTCACCACCAACATTTGATGAATGTGCACCTTATTCGTTGATGGCTTGCTACTAAATCCTAACGTGACAATAAAGAAGAATTATATTCAAAGGTGGTGCATGAAAACATCCTCAACCCTCCTTACATTTAAATAAAAAATAATTGATAGTTCATGTATGAACAGACTACGAGATTTGGGATGGAATGAAATTAACAAAGTGCTTCTGCCCATAGCGGCTATTAAGAACCAGGTTCAAATGTTATGTTCATTTTAATATTATTGAACTATTGCACTGGCAAATCTGGCTGCCATGCCGGAGAGCTGGTTTAAACTGTATAGTACTTTGCAAAAATTGTCATGGGGTTCAATGTTTGAATTCAACTGCTATAAGGGAAGATGTTATTGTTGCTGACTAAAAGGCTGAAGATGAAAGAGAACAAAATTTCATACAGGATGAAAATGAAACTGGTGATGAAAAGAATTTGTTAATATTTGAATGCATTTTTCTAACGCATTAAATTAAAAGTAAAATGTTAATTGAAACATTACAATAGTTTATAAGCTAATTTCCTAGTTACTAACTAAAAATGAATTAGACTTTTTTATTGAAAACTTGATATTTATTAGGTATATGAAATAATTAAATGTTTGGTGCCTATGATCTATTTTTTTACTCGAGTTAGTTATTTATTCTTTAAAAAATTATATATGCAGCGTGTCCTCCGATTGAGTTCGCTGTAGGTGAAACGGACAAAATATTTTCGATTTCTTTTCATATTTGGGGGTTCACCCTTGCTTATCTTAAAAGTTATTTTGGGTGTACGTTTGTTTTTTTTTTAATCACGTAGGCCATGACAGTTAAGCAAAAACGAATTTCTTGTTAGGTTAGGTTAGGTTACCTTTTCTGTAAAAGATACAGAAAAATGTCATTAAGGTTTAAAAAGTTATAGTCCTGTGCAAAATTTCAAAATTATACGCCTACTTTGATGATTTTGATTTTTTTAATATAATTGCATTTTACGAAAAAAGAAATTGTATGTGTGTTTACTAAAGTGTTTAATTTACCAAGTGTCCAGAGAAAAATTATTTAGTTATAAATTTTTATTGTGACGCAAAAATACATTGTGGATTAGGAAACGAATGAATACAAACGACAATTAAAAAAATGATAATTAAAAAGGTATAGGTATCTAGAAAGAAACATAAATAAATATGTCGCGTCATTATTCAAAAATTTTTCCACCAGATTCAACACATAGCTCTAATCTAGCATTTAGTCCTCTATAACTGTTCTGGATTTCATGCTCTGCTTCTTTAATTTTGGTTTTTAATAACTCTAAATTGTTGTTAAAATCAAAAGCATAAACTTTTTCTTTTAAATAGCCCCATAAGTAAAATTTCATTATAGTTAGATCCGCACTTCTAGGTGGCCGACAATTCGGCCCGTATCTTCCAATCCAGTTTTCTGGAAAATGACGGTCTAATCATTCTCTGACAATGATTGCAGAATGTGCAGGGCATTCGACTTGCTGTAAGAACAATTTCATCCTTTGCGATATGGGTATATTTTTGAGTTGATCCAACAAAAAAGTATTTAGCATTTCCAGGTAAGAATGTTGATTTACATTTCCTTCAAAGAAATATGGACCAATTATTCCAAAGTATGAAATCGCACACCAAACATTCACTTTCTTGGAATATTGCCATCTACATCGTATACGAAAATTAAGATTTTCCTACAATTCTGTGAATTTACTGTACCATTAGTGGAAAACGTTTCCTCGTCAGAAAAAATAATATTTTCATGAAAGTGTCTATCACTTAAAATATTCGCGCCCATCCATAAACAGAAATCCAGTCTTTTAGTCATTTTGTTCAAGAGTGTGTACAAATTTTGGTTTATATGGATGAATTTTATTGGCCTTGCAAATTTTTTGTATCACACTTTTAGAAATTCCAGTTTGAGTTGCTCTTCTTATCAGAGATAATTTTGGGAACTCATTCAACGAATCCATCGCAATTAAAGTGCATTATCTTCATTAAACGTTATATTTTTTTAGCACCGCTGTCTGTTAGTAGTCCATTTGGTCAATGTTCTTTGAATTTTTCTAGTACTGAACAATTAATATCTTTTGCTCTACTGTAAGCATGATTTTTAGTTCATGATTATGATGCTCATCTGACAGTTATTATTATTAATTTGACAGATAAGCACATACATGCATTTGTCCATTTCACCTATAGCGAACTTAATCGGAGAACACGCTGTATATTAAAAAATATAAGGAAATTCTAGTTACTTTGAAAAAATGCTCGTTGATATTTTTTGATTTAATGCGTAACTCCACTACAAACGGTTTAGATTATTTTAATTTCTTAATTTTTATCACATGGCAATTAAAAAATTGTTTTAAAGGAAATCTTGTCTAAATTATTGTTATTTAATACACTTTTTTTTAAGCAAAAGACGAAAAACCGTTACTTTGCCTATAATATTGTTAGTATATTCTGCTCAACGTGCAGCTAGGTACTCATCGGTTTCTTCAAAGGTAAGTATTTTTATACAAATTTCCACACAAAGAAATGGAATACCCTTGCTATTCCTTATCGAAATTCATTTTACCTGTACTGTGACTGCAGAAAAAGCTCTTACAAAAACTACTAGATCACAGAATATTTTCATACTTACAACAACATACATCAACGAAAAACAAAATAAAATGAATAGACCAAGAACCAGAGAATTTTTTGCGTCAAAATAAAGTAGAAAGTCTTATGATTCAGAGGATATGTCTAAATTGGTGAAAAAAACTTCTGCTTAATTTTCTTGCGGGCAAAGGAATTTTGAAAAAACAGTTATATCGCTATAACTCAATGTTTCAATTAAGAGTCACAGATAATAAAGTTGTCTATCGATGTGTTTGAGTCCAATGTCCAAACTATGAAATTTAACACCAAAACTTCAAAGAAACCAAGGAAATCAACTTACTTTTTTAATCCCAAAACTCTTTTTAAAACACATGTAATTGAGTTAAAAATTTAGGAAGTCACCGCCAAAACTATTCTTAAGAAGGTGATGTGGACTTTTTTAAAAATATTGATAGTTGTTTAAATTAACGTCAAATGTACGAAAACTGGAAAAATAATAATATATATAACTTTAGGAATCTGGTTCGAATATAGATGTTCTCTGGCTCAAATTGTAAGTTTTTATATATGCTCTCATAGTCCTGATAGGAAACATTTATTTTGATTTTTTTACATTTCTTTTGTCACTTTTTCGAAAACTTTTCAATTGCTCTAAATTTTATGTTTTTTTCCAAATTTAGTGTCTTTCCAGTAATTAAAGGATCCCAGCACATTCCTTATGGAAAGTGACTTTCATTTATATAGGCTAAAAATTTAGTATGTTTACGAGTCAGTGGGGCTCCATTCTCGAAATTATTTCTATAGGAAATTGATACATTTTCCCATAAGATCATGCATATTCTTGATTGGTTCTATTAGATTATTTTCTTAATTTAAACGGAATAATTCAATAAAAAATACGAACATTTCAGCTTTAAAAAATATTGAGAAACAGGATAGGGACCTTATCTGTGAATATTTCTGCACAAGAAAGTATCCTTTCTTAATCTTAAACAAAATATGTTTGTGAAATTTTTAGATTAACTACAAAATTTCGTATTATGAAGTGTAAATTCTGCTGTTAAATTTAAACATGGAATGAATGCGTTTTCTCTTTCCATTATATTTATCACTGCATCTCATTGATTTTGCAATAAATGCCGGTTTTTCTTTTTTTCCATATTCTACGCAATACATTCCTTTATTTCTTCATTTCTAGGAGTATATGATTGATATAAGAAATGTGGCAATACTTGCTGGTAAACTGGTATTGAATAAAAACAACACAATGATTTCGATCATAGTTAAGTGGGTTATATTTATCCTACATCATAGGATAATCAGCTTATATAGAGAAACTAGAGGCTATAGACAATTTTGCGTAAAAAGCAATTTTAACATTAATACATGATTTTGAATAGGACAAAACAATTTTTTTTGCGATATTGTAAATGGCGAAATACGAACGCTTCCAATGACTGTAGGAAGACCGATCATTTTCAGGCTATAAGTCCATGATAACTTTTGATCATGTAAGTCGTAAACTAAAATATATTAAATTTTCCGCAAATTTAATTGAGGACTTTTCCATAAGGAATATGAGGTCTTCTTTGATTGAAACAAATATTTAAATTTTTTAATTTATAAAATCCCATTAGTAAAACCCGATATCAATTTCGATATCTCTGAGAACTATCCTATTATGAAAGAAGTTAATAATATCTTGCCGCGGAGTTCGGTTTAAAATATTAATAAAACATTTGCCTACTAGAAGATTTTTTTATTTGTCTTCCAACCGCTCATCCTTTAAAAATATATAATAATAAATAATTGAGCGTTATTCTTCCTTCGGGCGTCCCTTTACAAGGTAAAATGTAGATAGATTTTTGATAGTAGGTATGTTTGGGTATCAGTAAACACCTCTTAAAATGGTAAGCATCAACAGAATGGTAAAAAAAAACCTGAAAAATAGTTTTTAGGTTATTTCGTAAAAACGAAGGTTTTTATTGAAAAAATTTTCCAACAGAAGTGGAAAAGCATAAAGTTTCACATCGAAAAATGTTAAACCATTCTTTCCTATCTCTAATAGGATAGGTGCAAAATGCAGTGAAAGTTTGAGGGTTTACGCGGAATCGCGCGAAAAATTGTTAAATATTTAAAAATTCATAAAGTATCGAAACTTTAATAATTATTTATTTCAAACAGCATCTACATAAGTTTACACAGTTTCAGTAGAAGCAGTAAATTTTTACTGTTATATCATTGTCATTAACAATTCTATTTTCAAATTGAAATTTTAATTTTTTGTATTTATGACAATGGCCACCACATTCCTTTTTACTTTTAATGTTAGCGTAACCTTTTTTGTTGAAAAAGATTGGTCGAATATTAAAAGTAAAAATAACTTATTAATTATAGACAATTATTCAACATGGTTTTTGAGGACCATTTCTCGTCTATTGGATAAATATTATTTAATGCTAAAATAAGAAATAATTATTTTTTCGTTTAACTCGCCTTGACTCATAAATGGAATAATGAATTGGTTTTAATTTTTTACCGTATTGTGATTATATATTTCTTTTAAAAATGTGTTAATATGAAGGTTGAATTTTAATGTGTGTAGAAAATATAATTTTTTCTAATATTTTGTCGATAGAATTTACAGGCGTAAATATGCACGCAGGAAATTTTTTACATTCCGAAATAGACCCTAAGGATAGAGGTGACTTTTATTTGAAACTTTTTTATCTAGGAGTAGTAGTTCTCGAGAGAATCACTTGTGATAAAATTTGACCAATTAACTTATAAGCATAGCACATATTAGATGAAATAACTTGTGGGGTGTATGCTTTTGGTTTTACCAATGATTATATACATTTTTTTACAGATATGTATTTGGGAGGGATATTTAAAAGAATCCTTCTAGTAGACAAAGGTTTAAAAGAGACCAAGACCAAACCCCGTGTCAAAATGTTATTATTTTTTTTCGTAATAGGTTATTTACCAAAAATATTGATCCGGGGTTTAACTGGTCGGACTTTAAAAAACTTAATCTTGAAATATTTGTTTTTATAAAATTTAAGAAATAATTGGATAAACAATAGTTTGAAAAATAATGAATCTTAGAACGATTTTAATTTTTTTTTAAATCCTTTGGAAAGAACATTTGTTAACGATATTTTCTCCTCATAATTTAGAAATAGAGAGAATCTCCAACTTGACCTTAAAACCACCTACGTCGATGTCCGGTCCTAACAGTTATACCAAATTTTGTCGATTTTCACACTTTAACGTTAAGCAGCGCAAAAAATAATATTTTCAAAATTGGTCCACGTCACCTTCTCGAAAACATCTTTAGCTTTAATTGTTCATATTTTCAAATCAATCCCTTAATTTCTCGGATTGAAAGGAGCAAGTTGGTTTCTTTGTCTCTTTTGAAGTTTTGATGTCAAACTTTATTATTTTGTCATCCAGTTTAAATAAATTTAAAGAACTGTAATATCTAACTTCTATTTGCACATTTTTTTTAAGAGAAGTTATAGCAGAGAAACCTGCTTTTTTAAAAATTATTTTGACTGAAAAAAATAAAAAGATATTTTCATTCGCCAATTTAGGTATTTATTCAGAATCATAAAAACTAGCTAATAAGAAAAACAGCAACTTCTGTCTCAATTTGACGCAAGTTGGTCTTCTTTCGTCTCTGGCGCTTAGTCTTAAAATTGATCAAAGCCTAACTCTAGATATACCGTCCACTAAGAGCTACTTGTTGATAAGTAAATTTTCTAGTGCATAAAAATTACTGTCTCATACATGCCCTGTCTAAGAGCAACAGGCTATTAAAACGTAAATGTATTCCGACGCAGAGTTTTTATTACTTTTTGTATTGTACAGGAGAAAAGCTGATTCCAAGCGAAAAATACATCATGGAGGAATCGATATTAAATGAATATGCCTTGCTTATGAATCTCACAATACTGGATTTGGATAAAAGAGACTTCGGTGGTTACATCTGCACATCTTCTAATGCACTGGGTAAAGCTGAAGGTGTAGTGCGACTGCAAGGTAAGATTTTTATCGTATTTATTTTCCATTTAAGAGGATTACGTATTGTAGGGATATACGATCGAAATCTAAGAATATATAGGTTGACCGTTATAAAACCTTCAGATATTTTTCAGATTTGGAATCTGCTAGTTGTTTATCGATTGTTGCAGATTATTTTCTTAGCTTCAATGCTCCGCTTCGATATGCATCGGTCATAATAAACAAATAAGCAAGTTGGGTCTCTAATTCTGCCACTTGCCTGCCTTACATATTCAGCCCTTACAAAACAACCAATTCGAAGTGTTACTAAGTGTCATTAATTGAAATTCTAATGTGAGGATTGTTATTACGCAATCTCTTCGTCCGAAGACGAGGGACTTTTATGTTAATCTTTAACTAAAATTCATGTTGAATGTTTCTAAAATCATTGCAATCAATCAAAAACTGGTAGTAAATCTAATGAAGTATTATCATTACAATTTTTTTCTCCACATAATTGTCACTGTTACTATACAGGGTGTCGCACCCTGGAACTGAATCGATCGATATTGGGAAAGGCATATAATAAAGAATTTTGAAAGTTTTGGGAGTTACTAAAGTAAGTGTGGCCAATCCAACTTCAATAATTACAAGCATGTGGTATTTGCTTATTTTACATGAAACACCCTATATATTTTCGACTTTTTCAAATGACTGTACAATTTTGAGTTGAAGCATATCGCATATCCTTTATCTAAACACAGCAGTTTCGAAGATATTTGACAATTTATAAAAAATTTGACAGGTGCAACGGTATGCAATAGCCGTTATAACTTTCTTCGTGCAGGAGACCTTCAACTGCTCTTTGGCATGTAGAAAGCACACAAGATGAGCTAGTCTTTGCAATAAAAATAACTTCCATAATAGTATACCAAGTGTTCTATGTTTCACGTTTCATTTTGTCAAATTCAAACCTCAAAATCCTCTTTATTTCAAATGGAATACCCTGTATTTTTTCTACACCAAATTATGTAAAATTAAATTACCCTCTTTCTAGTATAGGCATTGTAGGGGCTAAAGTTACAACTTTTTGAAATATTAGCGATTTTCTCAAATGTTTAAAAATGTTTAATAAAAATTGCCATCAACTTAGCCATGATTAGAAACAATCATTAATGTCAGTCAGTCTCTTATGTCAGAAAATGCCAGCACATTTAAATTACACTCACGAAGATTTATTAGATCTGTTTATTATTTATGGAGAATGTGATGAGTTAATATCAGGGACATTTGCTAATCGATACCCACAAGAACAGAAACCATCACCATACACTGTAAAACGCATATTGGATAATTTTGGAATATTTGACTCTGTCAGTTCTAAGGAGGAAGCCTTAGCTGAAGAAGAAATATCTTTCACTTACTATTTAAATTTTCCTCAAAAAATTGTAATGTCACCACTCTAAACATTAAATTGCCCATGTTCTTGAATGTTTCGCTCCTTGAATACATGAGGATTCGAGATACTCTAGTAATGATAATTGTACCGATCGAAAAGTTCATTTTTGGTAAATTCAGTATCATGCGTGTCCATATAACATTTCTCAAAAAATAATAATTGTCACCTTCATGTCTTATTGAAATAAATTCACAACAATTTTCTCTCGTTAGGAAAACTGTTTCTTTTCAATGTTGAACTATATGAAACGAGAGTGAATCTATGTTTTGACAAGATTCTGCGAACTGAATTCTTGGATAACCCCGATTCCAAAGCAGCTTGCCTTAATGACATAATTGAAAATGCCCGAAGATATCATAGAATTGCTATTTCTATGTTATCGTCATCAACTTCTTCCTTTGAATTCCTACCTTGACATAGCCAAATTTTCTAAAATTATCCAATATGAGTTTTACAGTGTATGGTGATGGTTTCTGTTCTTGTCGGTATCAAGTAGGAAATGTGTTACATTTTCTTGATATTACTTTATCACATTCTCCATAAATAATAAATAAATCTAAAAAGTCTTCGTGGGTGTAATTTAAACTTGCTGTCATTTTTTGACATAAGAGAATGACTGATATTAATGATTGCTTCTAATCATGGCTAAGCTGATGGCATTTTTTATTAAAAACTCTTGAGAAAATATTTTAGAAAATCGCCAATATTTCAAAAAGTTGTAATTTTAATCCCTACAATGCCCATATTAGAAAAAAGGGAATTTAATTATTGGATGATGTGAAAAAATATACAGGGTGTTCCATTTGAGATAAGAAAGTTGTTGAGGTTTGAATTTGACAAAATATAACGAAAATAGATCACTTGGTATACTACTATGGAATTTATTTTTATTTCTATGTGCCAAAGAGCAATTGAGGATATCCTACACGAAGAAGTTATAACGGTAATTGCAAACTGTTGCACGTGTCAAATTCTATATAAAATTTCAAATATCTAGGGTGTGCTACATGTTTCAACTTTCATGGCCATTTCTAAAAATCGAAAATATATATGGTGCTCCATTTAAAAGAAGTAAGTTGGTACCGACTGCCGGGGTAAGCGGAAGTACCACATGCTTCTAAATATTTTAGTTGAATTGGCCCCACTGACTTTAGCAACCAAAATTTTCATTTTTTTTTTAATTTTTATTTTTTATTTATTTTTTTTTATTGTACACAAACTAGTATATATTACCTTTAATAGGCATCACTTGTGCTTCCAAATTTTATTACTTATACCCAAAGTTAATATGTATAACGGCTTTATCAAAAAGTAACCAAAGTAGTAATTCGGAAGTCAAATCTTGTACCACCAACTTCTGCCCCCAGCAGGTTAGGAAGTTGAGGTTGCCCGGTTCTCGTTTAGATAGTGGAGACTGGGTCGTGGTTCGGAAATTATTCAAGAAAAACTTTTATTTTTTTTGTTAGGCGCCAGTAGTCATATTAAAAAAAGTATCTATAACGTACTTGTCTAATTGTACGACTGTGACTACTCAGAGATAATTAATGTTATAGATACTCATGAAATTATCAACACTAAGTTAAAAATATCTGGTTTATTGACTCTATTATAAAACTTGAAATGGTTTAATTTTGATTAATTGAAATGTTACACCTTATGGTTGGATGTAGCTACTTCCTTACAGAAAGTTATATATTTAATTAATAAGTTTGACTAGGTTGAAGACCAAAAAAATTTACAAAATATGACAAATTGTTGCTAAGCGGTGATTAAGTAATTAAATGGAAGAAAATTAATAATTAGCTGAAGGCAATATATAACATAAAACAATTTAGAAATGTATAAAAGTTTGTCGAAGGTTGAATAATGTCGTTGAAAGTTGAACGTTGAAAAGAAATGTTGAAAAGCAAATTCAGTTGATACAATTACCACCGGCTGGGTTCTGCAGTAACCAACCCTGGTCCTCGTCTTACTGAATCTTCTTGTGTTGCCACCACTCGATCATTGACTCCGTAGAGATCCCAAGAATTTAGACGTCGGAACTGTTACCAAACCAAACAACTTGGTGCTCTCATCCAGCGAGGACTATTCCATACCAAGCCACTCCAACCTTGGATTACAAAACTCCCTGGCAAATAGTCTGGTTCTCCTGGATTATAGCAGCCACCCAATTTTTCCTGGCACACAGTTAAGCCAAATGTATGGTAAAATTCCCAATTTAAGGATTAACTTAACTTCAAATCTGAAGGGTCAACTTAACACCTCATTCCTACAAGAGTTATCATCTGTTACTACACTTGAAATTACTTGTTTATTAGTTAGTGGGCACTCTTAGTGCGTTTGATAAAATCCCCACGTTAATGCATTACTGGTATCTCTCTAAATAAATTACATTAACATGCCCTTCTCGCCCCTACTAATATCGAGTTAAATTCTTTTGAATTTTAATTATTCGACAAGGTTACGAAAACGTAATTTAATAAATTCGAACTGTCTTTAAACCCTTATTAAACCTCAATTACTCATTAATAAAATTTACTTCTAAATATATCTTAATACTGAGTTAAACACATGTCTCGAAATACCCCGTTCATACATTAACATGACCGCGTCTCTTTCAAGCCACGCGCCGCGAATGAAGGTAATTTGTGATCAACAAACATCGCGTTTAATTATGATAAATTCAACAATTAAATTGCAAATACGTGTACAACAAATGCTACAGAAGGTAATTATATTTATATTATCAACTATCTATTAACATACCACACTAGATGAGGTGTTAATCGGACAGCACGTCTGTATTGCTCGAAGTCAAAAGGAAAATGGCTATCACGAACTGTTCGGATACCGTGTTTGATCTCTAAAAAACTAGTTACACTTCTATACGCGAGATGTCGCTGGTAGTGGGAACATAAATCATTCTTTAAATATAATACAAATCTACACAATTACTGTACTGTATCATTCTTATGCACTCATGAGTTCCAATTTAATCAGAATTATCGAATTATAATTTTGTTTATTGATTTTTGGGATTTATTCACTTATACAGATTTCTTCTTTTAAATATTTGTTGTACCAGATGACTTGTAGGTGTTTATCAAGAGAAGTAACAGATGGCGCTTGTATGCTAATTTATAATTTAAAGTTGGATTGACGAACACAATTTCTTCCAGATTCAGTAAGACTAGGGCTTTGGGATTGGACTGAAAAATTAAATAATAAGTTTATTGAATTGTGGTTTAAGACTACAAAAATTCATTGCTATTAGAATAAAAATTAACAAGTGGCATTCAGGTAATTTTGAATGTCACAATCTTACACTGTCCATAATAGTTATTCGTAGCAGTTAGCACTTATTCAGTCTTTCAGAAAGCATTCTCTACATAACTAAATAATATTAACTTTAAAAAATCGGTTTAGGTCAACTCCAATAAAAAATTTACAAAAATCTAGTTAAAATTGCATCGACGGACAATGACCATGAATCCCAACATGGTTATAATGAAAATTAAATAATCTAGTATGAGTAAATATAACTTCGCCCGTACTGAAAAAAAATTGATTTCTATTTTTCTGTAGGAATCGTCGTAGGCGAGTGTAATTAGGTTTTTACCTCGTAACCTGTCCATAGTGAATGGATATTCTGAAACTTTTTGCATTGTGTTTCTAAGACTGAGTACAAAAAAGTTTACCCTTTAAAAATCACCCCTACTTACTTGGGGGTGGTCATATAAAGGAAATTCTAAAGACCTGTATTGGTTTTAATTCATATATATCATTACTAACATGCTCTAATTTTTTTCATTTTCAAAGCAGTCGTTTCTTATAATGTATTTAAATTAAGAAAAATTTTACGAAACAATTCCTATTTTTTGTAAATCACTCCAAAACAACTTAGTCGTGTCAAGATAGCCTGAAAACCCGAGGAAGTTCTGATTTCTCATAGACATTACCGATCTTCATATTTTTTTTTGCAAAGTGTTCAGAAACACTTATTAATCAAGTTTGATATGTATTTAGGACCCGCTTTTAATTTTTCCCATTATTTATTTAACAATTAGCTAATTTTTATTAACAATTAATAAACAAATTACGGATCTCGGAAAATAATCAACATAATTAGACCAAAATCTATACTAGGCGGTTTTCGAGGTCGCTGATCACGATTTTAAAGTAAAAATTGGGCAATTCAAAATGGCGGATACAAAATAGCCGATATTTGAGGTTAATCTGATATTTTTAATGAAAATAAATAACGGAAATGAACAAAATATCTAAGTAAGTGGTGTTATAAAAAAATCGACATATATAATGTTATGTATATGTATAAGTATATGTGTTTATGTACAATAATTCATTGCCTATAATAAACTGCTGGCCACTCGAACTTACACATAGAGACTTTTAGGCAAAATTTAAAGTTCAATATTTTCAACAGGAATGCAAATTTTTGAACGCGGCTTGCAAACTTTAAGAGCTAGTTTTTTTCGGATTAAGCTGCATGACGTATATTTATCGTAGGACCATAAGTTTATTATATACGGGGTGATCAATGAAGTCATGCAAAAAATCAAAAAGTTTGTATGAGTGAAAATTTTTTTGGTCGTTGCAATATGGTTCCTTACTAAGGTAACATCAATATCTCTAGACGGTTTTGTCAGTTTTTGGATTAAGGCCCTTAGGCCTTGTACACACTACTCAACATAAAATTTGGATACCGAAATCTTTTAAATGCTATAACTTGACATTGGATTGACGGTTCTTGATGATTTTTGCGGATTTGGAATCCTTAGTTCACGTAGATTTTTTATGGTCTAAGCATTTTATTTGAGGGTTGAAATTTACACATTATACCGGGTCGATAATAAACAAAAACGTAGCGACAAGAACAAGTTTATTACATTAAATTCTACAATATACAACATTGCTTAACAACGACCAAAAGTCAATTCTTAAAAAATTTATAATTCTAATTCTGATAATTTTTAATAACTGAAAAAAAAAATTACTAAAAGATTAAACATTAATTTAATTTAAACTTAAATTAAAATTAAATTAAAATTACCTAATTAAAATTAGGTACATTAATTAAAAAAAAGAGAAGCAAATATTTTGTTGGTCCTCCTGCTCGGAATATTACTTCCCGACATCGATTTGGTAGAGTATCCACAAGATTATTTATAAAATCTTGTGGAATATTCTCCCATTCTTCACGAATGGCCTCACTGAGCGTTTCTAAAGTTTCAGGGGGTACATCAAGAGATCTTACTTTAAGTTTTAAGTAAGACCAAACGTGTTCGATGACATTAAGATCCGGAGACTTTGCAGGCCAGTCCATCCTATTTATGTTTTGTGCCTGCAAGAACTCTGTGATCCTTCGCGCTCTGTGAGGTCGAGCGTTGTCATCCACCAATAGAATTTCTGGGCCGTAATGTCGAGCAAAAGGAACAACAATAGGTTCCAAAATTTCCTCCTGATAAACAGTAGCATTAATGGTTTGGTTGGTAATGAATAGCTCGGTTTTACCATTTCTTATGATACCTCCCCACACTGTAACACCTCCGCCACCAAATGCTTCTTGAGGGGCCATATTTTCCTCCAAATATCGCTGATTTGGCTTTCTCCAAACTAACATTCGGCCATCGGAGTGAAACAAATTAAATCTTGTTTCGTCAATAAATAAACAATGGCTCCACTCTGCATTACCCCAATTCGCATGCCGATTTGCCCATGCCCGCCTATTCACTCTATGGCGTTGTAATAACCGCACACATTTTGCTCTGCGACGGGCTCTATAATTTAAAATGTTTGGCATTAAGTTATGTTTAAAAAAAAAAAATCTCACCTGAAGTTGTTTTTATTTAATGTTCTTCTCACTGTTCTGTCCGAAACTCTCACCCCAGTTTGTTGTCTTAAAGAGTCATTTAGTTTTCTAGAGTTCTTTGTTCTATTCCGCATAGTTTATCTCATTAAAATTCTTTCGGTTCTTTGGCTTATTTTTTTTTGTATGTCCACCCCCATGCCCATAATTATGATCACCAGTAGTTTCGACGCGGCGCCGGCGGTTCAAATTATAAATTGTCTTTCGGCTGACATTGTAAATGTGCGCAACTTGCTGTTTTGACATTCCCTCGTTGAGAAGTCGAATGCAATTTTCCCTTTCTGCCGTGGTTAAACGCCTCATATTAATTAAACTTTACAAAATTATAACATTGAAATATGTCAGATTATTTCTAAAATAATGTAAACAGTTTTTAATTCCATAGCAACAAATTTGTTTTTCCAATGCCTATTTCAAGTCAACTCATTTAAAGATTAATTGTAATATTGAAACGCTATAAAAAATTCAATTTTTTTTTTAATATGTTGTTGCATATGGCTGTTTTCATAATTTTTTGAAGGTTAAGAAAAAAAATATTAGGATTGTTTGTTTATAACAAATTGTTAAGTTAATAAACAATGAAATTGTTGATAAAAAACATTTTTTTTGTTACTTTATTGAGGATTGCCAATTATGATTTTTAAGAAAAAAAAAATTTCTTAACCATTATTTAAATAACGGATAATTTAAAAAAAGACGATTATAAACAATAAGATAATGTTTTTAAGAAAAAAAAAATATTTTTTTTAAATCATAATGTGATATATACAAAGGGCAAGGGGGTAATAGGATGGGCGGGAACGAGACAACACAATGGTATAGTTTTTATGACAAAAACGGTATTATAATTACTCTACAGAGTGTTTCTAGTAAATGTCTATACACGGTATACAAATAATATTCACGGCCTAAACACATAATATTCTCAAGAAAACAAAATTGTAAAAATTTTTTTTTTTTAATATAAAACTAGTCAATTTGTTAATAAACAAATGGCATAAAACATTTTTTTTACGTTAATGAATGCCTTTCTTCAATGCAAAAACAGCAATATGATAACGAATACGAAGAAATTTTTTTTTTACAACTTTACTTTGGTTTTTAATATATTGTTTATTTTATAAAATTATAATAAACAAAATAAACAATTTTTAAAAACTTTTGTTACGTGATCTTGTTAATTATATGTATAAGAAGGGCTCCAAGAAGCGAAAATTCTATAGTCCAATTATTTAAAAAAGAAATTTGTCTGCAATGACAACGAGGGTCCCATAAAATTTCGTTAGTTAACAATGGCCTAACTTGTTGAAAAATTAACTTAGAAATTTTTTCCAACGGGACCTTACTCTTTGAAGTGTTAAGAATACACCAAAATTTCAATTTTTTTAATTGATATTTAATAGTATGAAAAAATTATTTTATGTGATGTACTCTCTTTTGAAGCGGCGCTCGCATCCTGCAGGGGTCACGCGGAGTTCTATTTTCATCATTAAATTAAAATTATAAATAGCGGAGATAGAGTTCAGGGATTTCAGACTTTTAATTGAAAATTTCCTCCTCTTTAAGACTCTTTATTCCGATTTCCGTTATCGCTTATAGTTTTTGAGTTATAAGCGAAAAACTAAATGCCACTTTCTTCCATCTTAATTTGTTTATAACTTTTGCAATTATTTATGTGGTAATAAAATTCACTTATATGTATTTTTAACAATGTACTGATTGAAGTAGTTTCTTCCGGGTTTTGCCGCGGTCGTCGAACTTGACTTGACGTTTCGCTGATCATGCTGTCAGGTTCTTCAGAAGGGTCCCAAAGGCTGAAGTTGTTGAGCTCGGCTCCTCGTTATATACCTGGAGGAGCCGAGCTCAACAACTTCAGTCTTTGGAACCCTTCTGAAGAAGCTGACAGCATGATCAGCGAAACGTCAAGTCAAGTTCGACGACCGCGGCAAAACCCGGAAGAAACTACTTCATTGGACAACGGCCGTGAAAACCTGCATTGCACTAATGTACTTATTGTTTCTGACATGTTTGAGATTTAAACATTATATTTCGGCTGATAAACGTTCGGGCACAATTTTTAAACTATAATGTTTTTAGAACTAACCATCGTACAGAAATAAACAGAAAATAAAATTCTTGTAATTTCGCAGTCTTATTTTTTGTGCCATATCACTGTTTCTATAAATGTAAGACTTATGAGTTATTTACGAAAAACAGTCTCAAGGTACCAATTTTACTTCCACATCCACGTAGTGGATTGGAAGTATAGTAATCGCAAAAAAATTTTCAAAAATTTTTATTCGTGAAATAGGTTTAGAATGTCATGAAACGTCGAGATTTTAAATTTGAGCGAAAAAAAATTTTCTGTCTGTCGGTCTGTCTGTCGGTCTGTCGGTCTGTCTGTAACTTTTTTTGTACGCACGCTTTCTCCGGAACGGTTTAAGATATTGACCTGAAATTTTGTACACGTATATACTATAACGAGATCTGGAACTGGATTGTTTTTTGAGGAAATCCGGTGAAGGGTTGGGGGTTAAATAGGGGTAAATAGGGGGAAATGAGTAAAGCAAGCTTGTAAGAGTACAGAAACTTGAAATTCGGTGTATGTACTAGAAGTTAAGGCCTCAGATTTTTTATAATATTTTTCAACCCCCACCACCCCTACCCCATTAAAGGGGTTGATAAAATAAAGTTGAGATATTCATTTGAAATTTCGTACACGTATGTCTAGAATTAGATTATATTTTGGGATGATTCCGTTGAAGGGTTGGGGGTTAATTTGGGGTAAATAGAGGAATATAAGTAAAACAAGTTGGTAAGAGTACAGAAACTTGAAATTCGGTGTATGTACTAGAAGCCAAAGCGTCAGATTTTTTAATAATATTTTTCAACCCCCACCACCCCACCCCTACTCCAATTTGAAAAGGGTTGATAAAATAAAATTGAGATATTCATTTGAAATTTTCTACACGTATGTATTATAACGACATCTGGAACTAGATTATATTTTGAGATAATTCCGTTGAAGGGTTGGGGGTTAAATAGGGGTCAATAGGGGGAAATAAGTAAAGCAAGCTGGTATGAGTACAGAAACTTGAAATTCGGTGTATGTACAAGAAGTTAAGGTCTCAGATTTTTTTATAATATTTTTCAACCCCCCCCACAACCCCTACCCCATTAATGGGGTTGACAAAATAAAGTTGAGATATTCATTTAAAATTTCGTACACGTATGTATTATAACGACGTCTGGAATTAGTTTATATTTTGTGATGATTCCGTTGAAGGGTTGGGGGTTAATTTGGGGTAAATAGAGGAATATAAGTAAAACGTTGGTAAGACTACAGAAACTTGAAATTCGGTGTATGTACTAGAAGCCACAGCGTCAGATTTTCTTATAATATTTTTCAACCCAACCACCCCTACTTCAATATGAAAAGGGTTGATAAAATAAAATTGAAATATTCATTTGAAATTTGGTACACGTATGTATTATAACGACGTCTGAAACTAGATCATAATTTGAGATGATGCTGTTGAAGGGTTGGGGGTTAAATAGGGGCAAATAGGGGAAAATAAGTAAAGCAAGCTGGTAAGACTACAGAAATTTGGGATTCGGTGTATATACTAGAAACCAAGGCCTCAGATTTCTTTCTAATATTTTTCAAACTCTACCACCTCCGCGTCATTATTAATGGGATTGATAACATCAAATTGAGATATTCACTTGAAAGTTTGTACACGTATGTATTGTAGTGACATCTGATTGAGATGACTCCATTGAAGGAGTTGGAGGTGGTAGGTTGTAAATAGTGGATAATAAGTACGGTAAACTAGAAACTTCATTTTTAACGTATATGGTAGAAACCAACTCCTCAAACTTTTCTATGACATCTACCCCAAATATTATTAAAATTCTATGACCAATAATTTCCACATACTAGAGTGCAAATATAGTCAAGATGTTTCCTTTAAAGTGACTTGGACGAATAATCTGGATGTGGAAGTAGTGATTCCTTAGGCAGCGGTTTTTTAAAGCTAAAGTCATAATCCTCAAATCGTTATAACTTGGAATATATGAATTTTCATGAAAAATTGTAAACCCCCTTTTTCTTTTACATTATGACTCTATATCAGATGCTGTGGTTTCCGTTTCAGTTTTTTGTTCAACTCTCTAGAGGGGTGGGATGGGAACCACCCTCAAGTCAAAAGCGCCAATTTTTAAAGATTAAGCTTTCTTGTACTCAGTATTATAAATTAAAAAATATCATGAAAATCTATTTATTATAACTGGGTTCCATCATTTTCTACTGTTTGTATCTAATTGCACTCGACCAGTCTCAAATCTAAATACGACGGTGATAATATTCAGTTTGTAAGACTTGTACATATACATTATTGGCATATCAGTAAATATTAAATGGTTATTAGGGCGATTTCTGGTTAATCAACCTAATTTGGTTGCATAATATGACTTATTTTATTTATTCGTCAACACCTTAGTGACAGTTGTATTAGTTTACTGATCAACAGTACAAGTCACTGTACAATTTTAGTTGGGTTGATGGTGTGTTTAATTAAGAGAGGACAAAAAGACCATTATTAATCAATTGCAAACAAAATCGAACACGAATAATTCTTTCTATTTAGGAGTACAAGTTTCACTCAAACTACACTAGATTTCATTCAAATAGATATATATCTGTATACTTACTAGATTCAGCTTTGACAGACCATCGTCGAATTTCCTACTACAACTCACCTTATTACATAACATACAGCAATTCTTGGATTAAATACAAGTTGGATACAACGTAAACAAATTCTTATCACATTTCATAGAATGTTAAATATTCTACTGGAAAGATCTATAGGAAGCATTGCCTCCTAAAACTTTGGAACGTATACAGGGTGTTTCAGTTAAAAGTCCCCAGGCCATTATCTCTAAAATTAATAAAGATATTTTATTTTTGTAAATGGCAGATGATTGATACAAAAGAAAGGTTTAAATAACGGTGATTAGAATTTTTCCTCAACATCACACAGAGATGGCGCTGCGATGCAAAACTATTTTATGATGGCTGGAACCTTGAAACATAAGTCATGTGATTAAACAATAATTTGCGAATAATATTTATGGTATAGAGAATGTACAAAAAACAAGCCGTTTTGGAGTTACATGAATTTCTTTCATTAATGCCAGTACACGTGAATTTTGATAAATCCCTATAATTTATTTATTATTTATTATAAAATATTGGTTACCAAACACTTTTTTTCAAGATAAGGAAAGTGATATAATACACTATCATAAAATTATGTTTACCACTTCCGGCCAAACCGGAACTAACATGATGAACCAATATCCATATGTTCCTACATATTACATTTTTTTTTTCTAATAACGCTTCTAATAAAACGGCTCCCAAAACTTAAAGTAAGTAAGACAACAAAGAAAATACACACTAATTTAGAATGGTAATGAAAAATCTACTTAAGAGATATTAGTAGGCTTTGATTTAATTTTAAGTTTGACAGTTATTAAACAAAGTTTGTAGTTGGTGCATTTCAATCATAGTTTCAAACAGAAATAGTGTACTTAGAAACAATTCAAAGCAAATTAATCCAAATAAGGCAATAAAAAAAAATAAATTTAAAAAATGGTTAGATACACCAATGAAGATAAGTTAAATATGATTTTAATATACGGTGAATGCAAAAGAAATTCCCGACAAGCAAAACGATTGTTTTTTTTACCATTTCCAAATAGACCTACACCCGATAAAAAAACATTTATCATGCTGTTTAAAAATTTAAGAAACTGGGGTAGTTTTAAGAAAACTATTCGTAACAGAAATAGGCCAGTTAGAAACGATGAAAATACAGCCTTGGTGTTAAATAGTGTTGTCAACAATCCTCAATGTTCTCTCCGGAAATTGGCATCGGAAACTAATCTGTCGATATCTTCGTGCCATAGAATATTAAAATCAAATAAATACCATCCATACAAATTAAAATTGATCCATAATTTAAGGCCTGGTGATTATGAACGCACATTTTCTAGCTGAATTTTCAGTTCTTTCTGAAGAATGCCCAAATTTAAAAAAAAATGTGCTCTGGAGCGGTGAAAGCCGTTTTCACAACAACGGAGTTGTGAGTAAGCATAACTGCCGATACTGGTCACAAAATAATCCTAGATGGATGAGAATGATCCGAAATCAGGTAACTTTTGGAGTTAACGTGTGGTGTGGAATATTAAATTCATATATTATTGGACCATATCTATTCCATGGGACTTTAAATGGAAGAAAATATGAGATATTTTTGAGAAATGTATTGCCAGGATTATTAGAGACTATACCTCATAACCAGGAGAATATTTGGTTTCACCAAGATGGTGCACCACCCCATAACTCAGTACTAGTCAAAGATTGTCTTAATGAAATGTACCCTCAGAGATGGATTGGTACTAATGAAGTAGTCAGATGGCCAGCACGATCACCTAACTTGACTCCATTAGATTTTTACCTTTGGGGGTATTTAAAAAGTGTAGTGTACATTGAACCCATTGAGGATATGGCCGATTTGTATAATAAAATATATGCAAGTGTTGCTGCTATAAATAGACATACGTTACAAAAAGTTTGCAATGAAGAGTTACTGAAACGGTACAATATGTGTATTCATGAAGAAGGGAGAAATTTTGAACATTTAATATAATAAGTACCTACTAATAAGAAAGAAATTAGTTTAATTTCATTTTTAATAATATTTCGATAGTTTTTAAATGTTTGTTTATAAAACTTTTGTTTACGTTCTTTACTGAATTGTTAATATAAAGTTAGCCCATTCTAAATTAGTGTGTATTTTCTTTGTTGTCTTACTTACTTTAAGCTTTGGGAGCCGTTTTATTATAAGCGTTATTACAAAAAAAAAATGTAATATGTAGGAACATATGGATATTGGTTCATCATGTTATTTCCGGTTTGGCCGGAAGTGGTAAACATAATTTTATGATAGTGTATTATATCACTTTCCTTATCTTGAAAAAAAGTGTTTGGTAACCAATATTCTATAATAAATAATAAATAAATTATAGGGATTTATCAAAATTCACGTGTACTGGCATTCATGAAAGAAACTCATGTAACTCCAAAACGGCTTGTTTTTTGTAAATTCTCTATACCATCAAAATTATTCACAAATTATTGTTTAATCACATGACTTATGTTTCAAGGTTCCAGCCATCAAAAAATAGCTTTGCATCGCAGCGCCATCTCTGTGTGCTGTTGAGGAAAAATTCTAATCACCGTTATTTAAACCTTTCTTTGGTATCAATCATCTGCCATTTACAAAAATAAAATATCTTTATTAGTTTTAGAGATAATGGCCTGGGGACTTTTAAGTGAAACACCCTGTATATAAAACACCTTGTAGATTGAAAAAATAACTGTTACAGTTTTAAATACATATTAACCTGTATAAAGCTATCAAAAAGTTGCCATATAAACGGTGAATTGTTAACGGTTCGCACTTCAAGTCATTTTTGATTCTCGTGTGTCGTATAAGTTAATACGAAAAGGTTTCCTCTTCCGGTTCCTGTTCCGACGTAAAAAAAGCACTTTAAGAAAACGTAAAAAATGCGTAAAATTGAATAGTGTGTAGTAAAGAAGTTAAACGCATTTTAAGAGTATTGGTTTATTTACTTTTTGCAACTGATCTACTTCTAGAATAATTTACTAGATGTACTATTTCGTCTCTTTCTCGTTTCTCCTATAGTTCAGACTTTACATCATTAACATGTGTGTGCTGGTAAATAACTCAGAATATCCTGAGTTTATGAATTTGAACTCGGTTGGGAACCCATAGAATTGTTTTTATAATGCTGCAAAAAATCACAATATTGTAGATGTTTGGTTCTGTTACGTCCTATGTTAATAGTAATTCTAATAGAAAAAAGGCTGACAAAATTCTGCGTAAAACAAAAGAGAACAATATTTTAGGTCGTGCTCCTCAGATACTTTGAAATGCTGTTGTTCCTGATGATTACACGTAAAAGTGGTTGAGTAAAAATATACTCAATATTCTATAAAATAAAAAAGATTACTCGAATCTGAATAGGGCGCAAAACATTCTCAACAATTCTCGCATGTCGGAGAGGCCACATCAAGCGAACGATATACCATCTTGATCGTGCAAATGAATAATATGGCAACATCATAACAGTATTGTAAAGTATTATAAAACCTAGACTTCTTAATGCTGATGCGATGGTGAAATTAATAATGATATGCTCTAACTATGCTAACTAAGAAATTAATGAAAGATAACTTCAAGATTCTTTCCTGTATCAGTCCTCTCTAAAATTTGACTATTTAGATAATCAATGTATTCGATAGGGTTACGCATTTTATAAAATTTTGACCTCTTAGACATGTTGAGCGACACATTTTTTTTTTCTTATTTATATTAACGTCCTGGCGGAGTGTAGCTATAGCTATTCGATCATTCAACCAGGACACGTATACATAGACATCAGTACAACAACCATTCCATTCCCTGCTATATTGCCATCTACCGCAGCTGAGACTGGAACTCGGGTGAGATAACAGCGACTAGAAATGTTTTGTGATCTAGCTCACTGCTACTGTCTCGGTAACACATGAAAAACACCACTAAACATCCATACCTTGGCCAGGATGCGAACCCTGGACTGCCACCGAGCCGGTAGTATCGGCGAAGGCTCTGTACATTTACATCAACGACAATATCATGTATAAATACGGCAAACAAAATCGGGGCCAGTACGCATCCCTGGGGAACGCTGAATGTCACCGGGATATGATCAGGGAGATTATTTCAAAAAAAGCATAAAAAGAAAAAAAGGAGTTTTTTTGGAAGGGCACATTTCAGAAACCATTAATATTAGAACATATATTTTGATTACCGGAACGATCTGGAACCGAACAGCCCACGATTATGTATTTGTTTGCCTTTTAGAAAACAGTTTCTGGGTTCACGAATTAGATTTCACAAAATCAGAAAATTTTTTTTGACAGCTAAATCAATGAATTTAGGCGAAAAAATTTAGTTTTTTGTTACTGCTCTACGGAAGGTATAGCTTATATTTACATTATTTTACGACACTAGTGAAATAAGAATCTAGAAGTAAAAAAAAGTTAAATATCAATTTATTTTATTGACTTAAACTGACAAGGAATTTTTCTAAGAAAGTGCTATTATATATAAAAAAGGTTTAAAGACATTTGACAGTTTAAATGTGATAACATTATTATTTTGAGTAAATTGTTAAAACCCTTCGGTTGTTACTTCTAACTTTTCCAGGGAGTAAAGCCAGTGGGAATAATATACTTTTCCTTAATCCGATTTAACTGCAATTACGGCCAACCACTGGAGTAAAAATAAGAAACCACATTCAGTCCCTTTTATTACGTCAATAAAAATGTATAATCTTTATCAAATGCAGTAAAGTAAATGTATTTCTACAAAAGATAATGTACTTTACAGCCGTAGTTGTTTCTCAAACTGGACAATTCGATTTACAATTTATTATCGGCGACAGTGAAAATACAGAAATTATTACATCGTTTGGAAGAAAAATAAATGTTAAATGTCACTATTCCCCTGTGAACTACTATTTTTCCTGCTGTTAAGGTTTTACATGTCGGGCCGTTTTATGGATCTGAACATGCTGATTTGAACATTTGTCAATGATGATCACACCTGTGTGATCTAAAGGTGAGTTACAGTATACTAAATTTTCTATAGACCCAAAAAGGAAAACACCACTGCCTAAGGAATCACTACTTCTTCATCCAGATTTCCCATGCAACTCCACTAAAGCACAATTTTATTTTTACAACCCCTCTAATAATTTAGTGGGGATATTGGAGGGTGGTGGAGCTTGTGGCAGATGACCTTGACTTCTAGTATATACAGTATACACCAAATCCCAAGTTTCTGAACTTTTACTAGCTTGCTTTACTTATGTACCCCAAACACTCAAAATAGGCTCAAAATGTGATCTAGTTCCAAATCTAGTTATAATACGTCGGTGTATCAAAATTTAAGTCATTATCTTGAAAAAACAGAGGTCTTGGCTTCTAGTATAGACACCAAATCCCAAGCTTCTGAATTATTACTAGCTTATTTTCCCCTATTTACCTCAAACACTTCAACGGAATCATTTCAAAATATAATCTAGTTCCATATGCCGCTATAATACATACGCGCACCAAATCTCAAGTGAACATCTCAATTTTATTTACGAACCATGGGGTGATAGTGGGGGTGGTAAATGTTATAAAAAAATTTGAGACCTTTGCTTCTAGTATATACACCAAATCCGAAGTTATTGGCCTCTTACTATCTTGCTTTACTTATTTCTCCCTATTTACCCCCAACCTTTCACTGCAGTAATAAAAATAAAATATAGTTTCAGATGTCATCATAATGTACCAAATTTTGAATCTACATTTTAAATCACTAAAGATAATACGTGCTCAAAAAGAAAGTTATAGATAGACAGATCAACAGACCGACAGAAATATCTTTTTTCGCTAAAATTTATAATCTCGACGTTTCATGACATCGTAAACCTATTTGAACAGAAAATAGTTTTTAGTTTCTTACGATTACTATGCTTTCTGTACACTCTGTGGATGTGGAAGTAATAATGTTCTAGTTATTGTAATAAATTCAAAATTACGCCATTTCAAGGAACCCTAATTATCTGATGTTTTTGTTTTTGTTTTAAATAAATAGTATAGCTACCCCAACCAACATTTATTGTCAGATTTACGTTAATTCGTCCTACTAATAGGTCAGAATTTCGGTTTGACTAGTTTGGTGATAGGCATTTTTACCTAAAAGTAACCACAAGTTTACCAATATGGGGAACAAAATTTAAGTAAAACTGAAGTAAAAATTAGGCAAGCTAGGACATTTTGTTCAAGATGTCAAAGACATTTAAAGGTAACATAACCCTGTCAGTAAGTCAAGTTGTGGTAATTTTAACGTAATTACTCTTTATTTATTACTTAAATAATAGCTATTTACCCATACCACAAAAACAATTAAGAGAAGGGGAACTAGAATTGCAGGTTGGTTAATAACTACAGAATGACCGTTATACGATACGTTATAAGTTGTACATGGTTTATCAATGATAGAAATATACTATTGGTAGGGGACACATGAGTGGATTTAATCAAATTATATTTGGAATGGTATCTCTCACCGTGTTTGGAAGAAAATTAATTGCGAATTAAAATTTACTGTAAATATAACTATTGTACTTCTAAAAAAAGTGTGCGCTCTTAAAATAAATACAAATGAAATAAAAATTAAAAATGTTGTTTTTTTTAATCTTTTAAAACTGTGGTAATTGTCTAACCATATGTCCCACTGATTTCTGGAAATCGAAATATGATTTATTGAAGTAACTGCAAGTATATTTTGCAAAACAATCAATTTAAATATCAACTTCAAAACAGTGAGCCATTATCTTTCAAAATGGCGAACGAATATTTTTCAAGTTAAATATGGACTCTTTTACATGTTAAACTTGAAAGTCTAATTGTCCTCGAATATAAACCTATAAAACAAGTTTTCTTAGAACGAAGGCGATATAACCAATATTTTCGATTTTGAGGTCCACATTTCCTATTTAAAAAATATAGACTTTAAAGTAAGTGATAAAATAGGTAAATTTGCTCTACACTGTTGACTATTAGGTCCAATGTCCCAGTTTAGTAATTTTCGTGACCTAGTGGTGGGATGAATTATTCGCGGGAAAGTGTAAACTGTCAAGCGCCAAGATCGCTAAAGAGTAGGTTGACCAGAAACATAGGTGCGTCAGACGCAAGGGGAATGCTCTGACGTCACCTGTTTAATACGATCTTAATAAGAGGATTTGTGGGGCAAAGGATCTTTATGCGAATTAAGTAAATCTGCCAAAATGAAATCGTTAAAAAGGAAACCAGAAGCTCAGGATGATTCTAGAAGGAAAAAAAATATAGAAAAATGTTAAAAACATCCACTTAGTAGGTGTGTAAGAGCTTGTATGTATATTAATTATGCTTACAAATATTAATAAATGTATTGTACGTTAAATAAACTATGAAATATTAAAAAATATATATTTATAATTCATTGCCAAGAAGAATAAACTATAGTATTAACAATGGGAAACTCTTTTACGTCGTAATTATAAATAGTTATGCCAAAATTAAACTATACATTTTTATTTCATGATTTGCAAAATATGGAATTTTTGAAGTCTAAGTACATTGTTTTTAGGCAAAGCAATAGTTTTTTCATCCTTCAAATAAGATACATTAATTTTTAAAATGTTTGGGTCTACCTATATTCAAACTTTATGTTTATTCAGAAATGTACAATTTTATGGCAAATGAATAATTAGAAGAAAAACTTTATATTTTATAACGTCCACTCGTTATAAGTGGTTTATTTAGTCATAGTAAACGCACTATATATTCAAATAATTAGAAGAAATGTCTAGTGTCATATATTGCCGCGTATTTGCTATAAACACATGACGTCACAAAGTCAGAGGAATATTATCCGTTCAACCTACTCTTTAGCGATCTTGGTCAAGCGCAGGTTTGAGATTAGGTGTATTCTGTGATGAGTGTGATGTTGCGTTCTATTGTACATTGTTTTATAATGGCGTATTTTAAAATCGTCGCGGTGTTATGAAATACACTATAGTTATCATCATGAAATACACTATAGTTATCACAAAAATCTGTTGTTTGATTGATTTAAGTTAATTGATTATTGTTTTTAATAAAAGTAGTCCCAGATGCCACAGTTATCACATCAGATTTTGTATTTGTCACTTGACATCTTCTCTTGAGTGTCTAGTCATTATTATTTCCTCCTATTTTCTTTATAACCCTGTAATAATTTGTGGAATATCGGTAAGGCTTCAATCTATTTTTATTCTCCATATTTTGTTTTTAATGTTTACTGTACAATATAACATGGCGTCACTCTCCAACAACCGATACCTAGTGCCTAACTGATGAAGTTTGTGGTTTAGCTCGCCTTTGAAGACTAAACAAGGCCAAAATGCTTTTTGGTATATTTTTACTGGTAATTTCGACTTTGTCTATTGTCGTTATTTCCAACAGGTCAATACCCATGGTAATTTTGACTCTATGGTTACTGAATGGTAATTATGTTGACAGATGTTTTCTAAAATATTACTTCGCCTTTTTTTGAATTTTGAATGGTTAAAATTAAGTCATTTTCAACCTATTAAATGACTTATTATGTGTATGACTAAGAGGTAATTTTTGAAATCAATTTGTGGTAAATCCTTACCTTGCTGAATGTCTTTAAATAGACCTATGGACTCTGAAGACAGTTTTTAGGTAAAATATATGTTAATTTGACTTTAAAATTAACTTAATGTGTCTATGAACTTTGAGGGCATTTTTGAGGTAGGTGTTAGGTAATTTCTAACTCGACAGAGTTACTTACAAGATCGGTGAGCCATGAACACATCTTCTGAGTAAAAAACAAGTGCTTTACAACCTAAGCAACGAATTTCAGGCTATTATTACTTTATAGTAAGTGATTAAAAAGTAATTCTTGACCTCGTATAATTATTCTGCCTATGCGGTTGGTCTATTTTGCTTGCTTGCTAGTTGGGACTGTACCTAATTTTACTGATCCTTTGACGACTTTTACGAAAAACGAAATACTAAAAGTACAATAATCGGACTAAAATTGATAAAAAATTGAGATTCTTGGATAGGGTATATGTTAGAACATATTTGGACTCGAACATTGTTTCTCCAGTTTTACACAGAATCTTATTGTCCTTCAAATTAATTTAACACATGTATGTATAACGACATCTGGAACTACATTATATTTTGAGATGATTCCGTTGAAGGGATGGAGATTAAATAGGGGTAAAAAAGGGAAAATAACTAAAGCAAGTTGGTAAGAGTACAGAAACTTGGGATTTGGTGTATATACTAGAAGCCAAGGCCTTAGGTTTTTTTATAATATTTTCAACTCCCCCACCACCCCATTACTAAAAGATAAAAATTAAGATTCTTTACTTGAAATTTGATACATGTGTAATTAGATTATATTTTGAGACGATTACGTCGAAGGCTTGGGGGTTAAATAAGCCAAATAGGGGAACATAAGTAAAGTAGGCTGGTAAGGCGTGGGATTCGGTGAAGCCATGGTAGAAGCCATGGCCAATGAATTTTTTATAATATTTTCCATTTATCCCACCACTCCTACTCCATTAATAAAGAGGTTGATAAAATAAAATTCGCATACTAGAGTGCAAATATAGTCAACTATAGTTACCCATATAGTGTTTAGAGGTCAGTAAATCAAGTATTTCCCTATGTCTTCGTAAAAATAAGTTTCACCCCTATTGAGTACAGCTATATCAAGAACTTTTGGATGTGGATTTAAATCGTAGATTAAATTTTTGCCAGTGGGCTCAAAACCAAATTGAAGAAAATGAGTATTTTTTTAAAGTGTTGTTCACGGATGAATCAACGTTTCATTGCAATGGATTTGTGAATAGGCACAATTTCCATTATTATGACAGAGAAAACTCTCATGTACTGAAAAATCATTACTAGCACAACTGGAGTTTAAATGTTTAAATTGTACATGATTATGTTATTGGTCCTTATTTTTTTGAGATAAATGTGAATGAAGCAGTCTTCTTGACTCTTATGCAAAATGTGTTTCCACAAATGATCAGGCGTATTACTAATTATATTACAAATAATATGTGGTTACAGCTTGATGGTGCACCACCACATTTTAGTAGAAATATTCGTCAGGCCATTCGTAACCAGTTTCCTGAAAGGTGGATAGGAAGAGGAGCTCTGATATTTTAATAAACTGTTTTAAATTATATCTAATTTATTATTTTATTAAATTATGTTAGGTCCCATTGCATGGCCGCCTAGATCACCTGACCTGACATTAATGGCTTTCTTCCTTTGGGGGTTGGTGAAGTCAGGCGTTTATAAAGTAGAACCAACGACTCGAGGATATAGGTATGACGGAAAGAATTCGTCAGTGTTTCAATCGTGTAAATGTTGATATGCTATACAATGTAAGACGTTCATTTACCAAGAGACTTCAGTCTTGCATGGATCAAAATGGTGGACATTTTGAGCAATTGTTAGGTTAGTTTCAATATCGTGAAAACATTTTTTCTCAAAAGCAGTTAATAATTATTAAAAGAAAGCATGTAAAAAAATTACATGCATTCCATAAAAAAAAATTGAAAGAAATATAAAACAAAAGATCAATGCCGTACTAGATTTTAATGCTAAATTAAGAGAACCTCAATTTACGCAAAAATTATTTGAAATTTAATAATCATATCTCAAAAACCGTTTGAAATAAAAATAAAGTGTATGATATTAAAATGTGAGGAATTCTATGCTTTATTTATCCATGTAAAAAAATTATAGGTATTCCATTTAACAACATTAAGAAAAATACAATAGTAATATATTTCAAAAATATTTTTCAGTAACTACATCATTATTAAATAACATCCTACATTAAAAAAAAAAACAATTAAAAAATCGCGGAGATATGGCAGTCAAAAAAAATGTATGTAAATTGACAAAAAACACAGAACAAAATCATAACTTGGTAACGCTGCATCCGATTCTCAAAATATTTTAAAGTGTAATACAGGACCCTTAGAGGCTTAACTGGCGCTAAAAAATTACAGGATATTCCATTAAAAAAAATCATAATTTCTTGTATAACTCATTTTTGTGACACCTTGTATAATTGAAAATACTGTTACGTTGTAGTAGAGATGAAACATTAAAAGTTTTGCTAGGAAAGTTTTTTTGTAAAGTTAGCCATTTTTGCACAATCTTCCGAAGAACACCAACTGGACACCCGGTATAAGATGTTGAAAATGTAATCCATATCTTTCTTTTATCTATAATAGAAAATCGCGAACCTTCTAAGATTCGCGATTTTTTGTCCTAACTTTCTTGCCGAAGCCTCGTTTATCTTCTCTTCGAATGTTGCCTTGATATTTGGTACACATAAGTATTATAACAAGATATGGAACTAGATTAAGTTTTCAACTTATTGCGGTGTGGGGTAAATAGGGCTAGAAATGGAGGTAAATACGTGTAAATAATTAAAGCAAGCTAATAAGTGTCCAGAAACTGATGATTAGGTGTATATTATATACTAGCGGCCAAAGTTTCGAAATTTTTAATGACATTTGCTATTAATAATTTAGCTCAAATATAGAAGTCAAGTTTTGTTCATTTACAACATTCAACATATTGAATATCTGTTAGTAATGATCTGACTTAGTGTGTTTTATCTTTTTGTTTCCGGTTCTGTCTGTTGTCTTTAATATAATCTGTGTTAATTTACTATATACATTTCTTCCCGTTTATATACAGTATGAGATTATGTTGTAAATTTAATATCATTTGGGATTTTTTCCTATGGTAGATATTCTGTATCAATAAATAAATACATTGCATCCCTCTTGAAATAAGCTTTCAAAGGATGTGTCACTTAATATGACCTAACGTTTGAGAAATATATTTAGGGGTGGTTGCACCCCTCCGTGTGAAGATAAACTAGGAACATTACTACTGAAATGTCAGTGAAAAAGTAAAATTAAGGAGTTTTAGCTTAGGCATACAGAAATATTATAAAATACCCATATATCCGAGTTACAAGTAAATCACTCTATATATAATAATAAAACGTAACATATACAAGTGAAAATAATACTCCGTCTCATTTATAGCAATAATTTCCACAAACTTTATGCCTGACGTTACAATGTAGTTAATGCTTCTCCTAATTCACATTTCACACGTCCGTGATTTTGAACGAAGTTTCTGTTCTCTTGATAATTGCGAATCGTGGAGAGAGGAAATTATATTATTAATCCAAATCACAGGTATGGGAAATCAGAATTCTTATCTTTCAATGTTATTATTATTATTTTGTTTAAGAAACGAGGTATTACAAATTAATAACATGTAGTTATATTTTTTTCCAGTGTCAATGTTAATCTAAGACTTCGTATGATTGATTGTTCATTTAAATAATTTAAAAAGTGAATAAATACTACATCTCACCAACTTATCCTGTTCTCCTCATCGCACGATGGTGATATTTATTCAATACGCGATATCCACGAATTTTGTGCAATTTAATAATAACTATTATTAAATAATATAATTAATTCCATCACGACTTTATAACATAACGTAATTAAAAGGCGAACAGCTGGTAAGATCAACGAGAATACGAAAATAAATAAAATATCGCGAATATCACCTGAATTGGCTAATTATCCAAAAATATCTATTCCTGGAAAGTTATATACGTACTGAGGTAGACAAAATATTCCCTGCCTTAACGACGTTCGTTATACCATAGCAACATAATAATAGCAATGTTACAATATTTAGTCGCATCCTCTATCAGGAATACAGAAAATGAAGTAATACACAGACCAGCCGTGTATTGAATTTTATAGGGAGAACTTCGCTTCAAATCATTTAAATCAGTTTATTTTAAATGATTTCCAGCTTCTCTCGTTTATAAATAAGATAAATTGGATAATATAAACACATTTATGTTTTGTTACGGTTTCTAGGTTTGCAATACTTTTTATTTGTAATATAAGTGTGTAACCCTAATAATTTAACGGCTAAATTTATTATCAAATGGCCAGAAATATTGTATTTACATTTAAATAAAAAAATGGGGTGTTTGTTTCAAGTAACTCATTAAGAAAAGATCTCAGTTAACTACGCTGGTGAAGGCAGAAGAATTCTAATAGTGGTAAATGGCTTCCTATTCTCCTGCTAAATTGCAGTCGCTTTCTAAAACTTAATAATAATAAACTCCTAGAAGCGCCTGACTCTATTTTATTATTATAATATATGGGACATTCGTACACACCTACTCGTTGACCAGTAAAAGATCCTTACTCCCTACGGCAAGTAAAAAAGTCATTGGTAAATCCAAAAGTGCATAATCCCCGCAAATTGTTCTATTCAATAAACTAAGCCTATTATAACATTAGTTCATTGGCAACATCTTTCCAGATATGATTTTCTCGATAATTTCTAATCCTTGACAAAAAGTTTCAAGTTCCCTTCGTTATACTTGGCATCAGTTTCGAAAAATAAAAAAGTTTCCAGTTTGCCATACTTATACTTCAATTTAGACGCGCCAAAGGGTGCACGAAAGAACAAGTAGGCTTTCCAACACAAGTATTTTCACGAACCTTGTTATTTTCTGTCAAATAAAAACAACGATTTTCTGAAAATTCTTTTTCACAAAAACTTCTAGTTCAGTTTTAAGTGCCTGTGACAGAACAATGTATTACTGAAAATTGACCAACCAATATAAAAAGTTGTTTATTTAATGCAGATTCTGAATATGGTATAACACATAACAGATTTTTTTCTATCAATTTTTTTACAAGAATGTCGTGTTTGCCGCGTTTGTTAAAACATATATTTTTACAGAATGTCAAGAGTTAAAATAACTGGTTTATTAGAAACAAAACAAAGTAAAACATTAATTTTTAAATGCATGAACAAATTTTTGAACATTTTTACAATGAGGACTAACATATAATTGTCATCTCTAAATACAATTTATTTTAATTAGTTGCAACGCTCATTCATTTTATTACTAATCACAATGGTCGTTTCTCTTACTTTTTGCCACAATTCTCGTTTGGTATTATTTTCCCCCGCGTAGACTCCACTGATAGAAATAAGAGGCTTGGCATGTGAAAGAAAGCTTATTTTTTTCAATTTAACAAATATTTAGTATCCGTTAATATATTTACTGCACCCAAATAATTATTTTGTTAGAATATGCTACACATTCATTTAATTGGCAGAACAAAATGATTTATTTACGGAGTGTTCCTCGTAACTAAATTATCATACAAAATAGTAGATTTAGTTGAAAGAAATATATATTTTTTACCCAAATCTATTACAATATTACATTTATTTCCTAGAAAGAAATATTTTAGCACAGAGCCAATCATATATGTGTGAAATAAATATTTGGCCATATAATATAAACTACGATTTAAAACTTCTTATGTGTAACGAATACATGAATTGAAATAATTTAAAATTATTCATTTGAAAGTGTTTTTTTGGTTGAGGCGAACTATTTTTTATTTACTATTTCAATAACAAAAATCCACATATAATTAATTTTATTTACACTTAAAACGCCGCTTTATTTGAAATCAAAGGGTGTAGCAGAATAAGCATGGTCAAATGGCCTCAGGAGCGTTTCGACCTAATTCGGCGTCAGTAATAATAATTATAATACTCTTTATTTAAGTAGACATGCATTACATGTATATAAAAAACGTCACAATAATATAGTATTAAAATAACGGTTGTCAGTAACTAGATGAAAACCTAGTCAAAACGTAGGTATGGGGAGCTACCAACAACAAATATTATTGATAATCTAGTCAACATACAATCCCTGTAAACGTAATAATCATAAAATAATAAAACACTTTTTCTTAAAGAGAAGAGTAAGAAAAAGACGACATACGAAAAGAAATAGTAAGAACGAGAAAGTAACTCGGTTATCTAGAATTTAATATTTACATGTAATGTAATGTTAGGAAGAACTGAGTTACAACTTCAGCAGAAGTGTTTAATTTATATATCTCTTCATTAAGATTATTGTAATGCATATTACATGTAAAATAACACAATAATCTAATTAGTCACTTTGAGAATTTATACGTTGGGGAAAAATAATTGAAATGTTATACATTTGCTTATTTTTTTTATTTCCACAGATATTTTGTGTCAACAGAAATACGATAATATGCCGCTTGTAGTCAAAAGGATTGGTTTTAAAATTTTTCTTGATATTGGGGTAGTGATGTTTATATTACGATTAATTAACTAACTTTTTGAAGATATTTATACTCTTCCACAGTGGCAGTATCTCTGAACGAATTAAACGTAATACATATGGATACATAAAGTTTCAATGGTTAAGCACCACTAACCTTTGCGTCGTAACAGTTTTTAATCTTCTTTAATTGTGGCGCACCACTTCTAAAAATGAAAATAAAAACTCCAATAAACTACTCATAATGCTTTTTTGGTAAAAGTTTTGTTTAATTTTTTAATGTATTTCTTTCATTCGAAGGAGGCAGCCAAATAATCTGATTCTTTTTTCTAAGATGTATCTAAATCACATGTACATCGTCAACTTCTTTCATAATAATTAACTCACAACGTGCAGAGATAAATAATGAAAACGAAAAATTATATTTATTAGGGTACAGGGGTTACCAGTGGCGACAGGGGGTTACAACTCGAGGAAAACATTTCTTTCCCTATTGTCGATGTAGAAACGCTTCTGGGGCCATTTTATCATGCTTATTCTGCTACACCCTTTACTGCTCTAATTTATTTTCCAGAGTATATATTTCAGTTTTTTATTTTACCTATTTATAATAGTTATAATAAAACGCCGATGTTCGTTGGTCATACAAAATGATTCATTTAATAAATAAACTATTTATTACTTCCACATTCACGTAGTGGATTGGAAGTATAGTAATCGCAAAAAAATTTTCAAAAATTTTTATTCGTGAAATAGGTTTAGAATGTCACGAAACGTCGAGATTTTAAATTTGAGCGAAAAAAAAATGTCTGCCTGTCTGCCTGTCTGTCTGTCGGTCGGTCGGTCGGTCGGTCGATCGGTCGGTCGGTCGGTCTGTCCGTCCGTCCGTCCGTCCGTCTGTCTGTCTGTCTGTCTGTCTGCAACTTTTTTTTTTGTCCGCACGTTTTCTCCGGAGCGGTTTAAGATATTGACTTGAAATTTTGTACACGTATACATTATAACGAGATCTGGAAACGGATTGTTTTTTGATGATATCCGGTGAAGGATTGGGGGTTAAGTAGGGGTAAATAGGGGAAAATAAGTAAAGCAAGCTTGTAAGAGTACAGAAACTTGAAATTCGGTGTATGTACTAGAAGTTAAGGCCTCAGATTTTTTTGCAATATTTTTCGATCCTGCCACCAACCATACCCCATTAATGGGGTTGATAAAATAAAGTTGAGATATTCATTTGAAATTTCGTACACGTATGTATTATAACGACGTCTGGAATTAGATTATATTTTGAGATGATTCCGTTGAAGGGTTGGGGGTTAATTTGGGGTAAATAGGGGAATATAAGTAAAACAAGTTGGTGAGACTACAGAAACTTGAAATTCGATGTATGTACTAGAAACCAAAGCGCCAGATTTTTTTATAATATTTTTTAACCCCCACCACCCCTACTCCAACATGAAAAGGGTTGATAAAATAAAATTGAGATATTCATTTAAAATTTGGTACAAGTATGTATTATAACGACATCTGGAACTAGATTATATTTTGACATGATTCCGTTGAAGGGTTGGGGGTTAAATAGGGGTAAATAGGGGAAAATAAATGAAGCAAGCTGGTAAGACTACAGAAACTTCAAATTCGGTGTATGTACTAGAAGCCAAGATATTAGATTATTTATAATATTTTTCAACCCCCTACTTCATTATTAAAAGGGTTGATAAAATAAAATTGAGATATTCATTTGAAAGTTGGTACACGCATGAATTATAACGACATCTGGAACTAGATTGTACTTTGAGATGATTCCGTTAAAGGGTTGGGGGTTATTTAGGGGTAAATAGGGGGAAATAAGTAAAGCAAGCTGGTATGACTACAGAAACTTGAAATTCGGTGTATGTACTAGTCAGATTTTTTAATAATGTATTTCAGCCCCCCACCACCCCTACTCCATTATTAAAAGGGTTGATAAAATAAAATTGAGATATTCATTTGAAAGTTGGTACACGTATGAATTATAACGACATCTGTAACTAGATTATACTATGAGATGATTCCGTTGAAGGGTTGGGGGTTATTTGGGGGTAAATAGTGGGAAATAAGTAAAACAAGCTGGTATGAGTACAGAAACTTGAAATTTGGTGTATGTACTAGAAGCCAAGGCCTCAGATTTTTTAATAATATATTTAAGCCCCCCACCACCCCTACTCCATTATTCAAGGGGTTGATAAAATAAAATTGAGATATTCACATGAAATTTAGTACGCATATGTATTATAACGACATCTGGAACTAGATTATATTTTGAGATGATTCCGTTGAAGGGTTGTTGGTTAAATATATAGGGGAAAATAAGTAAAGCAAGCTGGTAAAAGTACAGAAATTTGGGATTTGGTGTATATACTAGAAGCGAAGGTCTCAGTTTTTTTTATTAGTATTTCCCATCTCCCCACCACCCCCACTTCTTTATTAAAAGAGTTGATAAAATTAAATTTTCACTTGAAATTTGGTACATTTATGCATTATAACTATAGCTGAAACTAGATTATATTTTGACATGATTGCGTTGAAGGAGTGGGGGTTAAATAGGGGTAAATAGGGGAAGATAAGTAAAGCAAGCTGGTAAGACTACAGAAACTTGAAATTCGGTGTATGTCCTAGAAACCAAGGCGTCAGATTTTTTAATAATATTTTTCAACCCTTCCACTACCCTTACTACAATATTAAAGGGGTTGATTGAATATTGAGATGTTCACTTGTAATTTGGTAGACGTATGTATTATAACGACATCTGGAACTAGATTATATTTTGGGATGATTCCGTAGAAGGGAATAAGTAAATCAAGCTAAGAGTACAGAAATTTGGGATTCGGTGTATATACTATAAACCAAGGCCTCAGATTTCTTTCAAATATTTTTCAAACTCCACCACCTCCGTTTTATCATTAATGGGATTGATAACATCAAATTGAGATATTCACTTAAAAGTTAGTACACGTATGTATTGTAGTGACATCTGATTGAGATGACTCCATTGAAGGAGTCGGAGGTGATAGGTTGTGAATAGTGAAAAATAAGTAGGGTAAACTAGAAACTTCATTTTTAGCGTATATGGTAGAAACCAACTCCTCAAACTTTTCTATTACATCTGCCCCGAATATTATTAAAATTCTATGACCAATAATTTCCACATACTAGAGTGCAAATATAGTCAAGATGTTTCCTTTAAAGTGACTTGGATGAAGAATCTGGATATGAAAGTAGTGATTCCTTAGGCAGCGGTTTTTTACTTACCGCAATGTTAGCATAAGTCTTTCCTCAGGTGCTTGAGGGTGACAGTTTTTCCAATTGTTAATACAATTCACTCCAGTTTTGTTGAAAATATAGTCGAACGTATTAAATTCATTTTCATGTAATCAAAAAAGCGCTCTGAATGCTGCCTTAAATCATTATAGAGGTGGTGACATTTATCAAAAGTTAGACTCTAATATAGTATTTTCTTTCTCGTAAGAAGATGTTAATAAAGGATTCATGTTGAACTGTTGGATGCCCACAGACAACTGATGTGGCATCAAGGATCTCTGTAGACCAGGCTAGGCCCTGTGCGATGTGCGATGGGCGATGTACCTTGTGCTCTGTGCGGTAACCCGACGCGGCCATGTATAGTTCTCTTCATATACTTAAGGCACATAAAAAGTGTCGGCGCCATTGACTTTGCGGTAAAGATCAAATACCCCGACATTTTTTATTTGCTTTAAATATATGAAGAGAACTATACTAAGTGATTCAAGTCACGCAATCGCGGTGCCCACTGTATAATTGTATAGTTCCAGTTTCTCGGCGCGTTCTTTACAGGGATACTCCCATCATTACAATTACTGTTACAATTTACATAGTTTTTAACTAAATTCAACATTTTTTTTTAAATTAACTAGATTTTGTGTATTTTTTGTTTGTTTAATCAGTACCCTAGAATAGTTTACGCGATTTCTTTTGCAATGTATAGCGTATGGCACAGCAGTTTTCCCCCGTCAGTTTCATTTAGTTATATCTAGTAAAAGGCGATGAACAAAAACCAGAAAGAATTTTTTCTATTCGAGAATAAGCAAGAATAAAACGAATGCGCCATGAACGAAATTATATTAAAACGGTAGTTAGGAATTTTTAATAATAATAATAATAAAATTAGACAAATACGGTGAACTTGCTGAAGAGATAAAGAAAATGTGGCAACAAGATCAAATTGACATCCTACCCACAGTTGTATCCACAACAGGTGTAGTTCCTAAATATCTCTCTTGAAATCTGCAAAAGCTTAATATCCACCCTCACACTGTCACTCAAATTCAAAAATCTGTCCTTCTAAATACATGTACCTCCGTTAGAAAAATCCTGAACTTACCGATACATTAAAAATAGAAGCCGCCATCTTGCTAATAGCCGATGGATGATACAGCGAACCTCCCTCTAAGGAGAGAATATGACAAATAATAATGATAATAATAATAATAATAGTAATGATAATAATAATAATAATACAATCCGCCAGTTGTAGCCGATGTCGAAATCTTCTGGAAGGGAATCTACGAAACGACACGTCCATTCGATAGCAACACTCCAGCAATCGCACACTTCGAGGCTCTCTGCCGCAGAACCTTTGAAGAGCCAGAAGAAGTGTGCCCGGCATTCAGTTCGGAAGAAGTTCAACAAGCTCTTGTTGGTACTAAGAACTTCGCTGCTCCGGGTCCAGACGGCACAAACAACTGGTGGTGGAAAAATTTCCCTTCCACCCACCGTCGTCTGGCTCGAGTTTTCAACTCGTGGTTTAACGAGGAGCAGCAGATTGCGGACTGGTTTGTTGAGGGACGTACCGTGCTAATCCCCAAGAAGGGAGATTTGTCCGATCCAAGGAATTATAGACCGATCACCTGTCTGAACTCCTGCTACAAGATATTTACACGTATCTTGTATGCTAGGACACTAAGGCAGGTTGATCCGGTCTTCCAGCATATTTACGAGCAGCGTGGCTCCAAGAAGGGCATGGCAGGTTGCAAAGACAGCCTGCTGTTAGACCGCTGTATTACGCAGGATTCTGTGAAGTACAAGCGGAACCTATCTATGGCCTGGATTGACTATCATAAGGCATTTGACACTACATCGCACGAACTACTGGTGCATTTGCTCAAATGTCTTGCAGTAGCAGAGCCACTAGTGAGCTGCATAGAACAACTACTGCCGCTCTGGAGGATTCGCTTCACCATAACATCTGGTGCACAGCGGGTTACAACAGAGCAAGTGGTATTTAGAAGAGGAGTTTTCCAGGGAGACTCTCTGAGTCCCCTCCTCTTTTGCATCTCACTGCTGCCGTTATCTACTGAACTCCGCTAAACTCGCGGGTACCATTGTGGACAACCCAGCAACCGGAGGCATAAGGACACTCATCTATTCTATATGGATCACCTCAAACTGTATGCCTCCGAAGAGTACGAACTGCAGAATGCTCCAAGTGTGGTCGAGGAGTACACGCGGGCCATTGGCATGGAGTTCTGGTTGGACAAGTGCGCGGTCGTCCATCTCAAGAGAGGACGATGCGGGGACTTTGCTGAAGACGCGCAACTCGCAGACGGAAGCATCCTAAGATATCTGGATGCCGGAGAGACCTACACATACCTGGGTGTGCAACAATATCACATCCAGGATGTGCAGCAAGTTAAAGAACCTCTCCGCGGTACAGACGCTTATTCCGAAAGATTTGGTCATCAGAACTTTCGGGGAAGAACAAGGTGTCTGCGACTAATATGCTTGCCGTTCCTGTCCTGCTCTACTCCTTTGGGGTAGTCAAATGGACTGTAGATGAGCTGCGCCAATTAGATAGAAGTACCCGCAAGATGATGAATATCAATAGGAGGATTCATCCTAGATCGTCCGTTCCTCGTGTGTACCTCCCACGTCCGACGACTCTTGGGTCTGGAGTATCTGCATGGCAGAGTAGCACTAAGTATGGCATGCAACATCCTAAGGAGCTCAGACCCGCTTCTGCAATTAGTGAGAGATCACGAAAATGCAGGGGTAGGTGCAGGACTCTTTAAGGCGGCAAAACGAGCCGCAGATGAACTTGGTCTCGTATTCGACAACAGACGAGGAGGCCGGCGCGGTGCTGACCCAGAGTCAGTCACTGAACTGCAGCCACCACGCCTGAAGGCTCAAATAAAAGCTGCCGAACAGGAATATCTGTTTAGGCAGCATGTCGATAAACCCAAGCACGGGGTGTTCTATAGGAACCTAGAAACACCGGGTTTATCGACTAAGCTGACATTCGCCTTTTTAAGGTCAGCTGGGCTAAACTCGGAGACCGAGGGATTCATTGTGGCCTGCAAAGATGGTGTAATCAACACTTTGGTTTACCGAAGGCGCGTGATGGGTGTAGAGGTTCCTGAGATTAACTGCAGGACCTGTCGTCAGGCGCCGGAATCGCTCATGCATTTACTATCTGCATGCCCGGTATATGCAATTTCCGCCTACATCCATCGCCATAACGCGGCGTTACGGGTGCTATACTACCATTTACGGCACTCGTATGGAGTAGAACAGACACCAGTGCTGCCTTACGTCCCCGGAGACATCGAATCCGTTGTCGAGAACGAGAGGTGCCGAATTTACTGGAACTTCTCGTTTCTGACAATCAGGCTAATTCAAGCCAACAAGCCTGATATAGTCCTCCTCGACCATCAAAACAAGGTGATGTTTGAAATTGAGTTCTCAGCAACTGCTGAGCCAAACATCGCCTTGAAATAGGAGGAAAAACGGACCAAATATCGTGATCTCCGGTACGAGCTCCAAGTGCTGTACCCAGGCTACTCGGTCAAGATGGTCGTTCTAATAATCGGTGTACTCGGAGGTATGAAGCCTACGCTGCTCTCGGAACTGAAGACCATACCAGCCTGTAGGAAATCACCCGAATGGCTGGCAGGCCAAATGCAGAGAGCGGTCATCTTGGGGTCCCTTCGCCTACTTAGGGCACACGAATCTGGAATGTACAGTCACTAACCCCACAGGTCGTGGAGAGTGGCTGTAATTATCGCCGGCGCGGCTACCGTGTGGTGTCGGTCGGAAAGCACGGAAGCCCTGTCCGGCAACGGTAAAACAGAAAAAAATAATAATAATAATAATAGTAATAATAATAATAATAATAATAATAATAATAATAGGATGCAAAGAACAACTAATAATAGACGAAGTGATCCTGGAGCATATAAGAAACGCCAAAAGAAATGTACACATGGCATATGTAGACTACAGAAAGGCCTTTGACTCTGTACCGCACACCTGGCTAATTCATACGCTACAACTGTATAAAATACACCCCAAAATTATTAATTTTCTAGACATCACTATGAAGCACTGGACAACAATGCTATCTATAACAAAAGGCGGTAAGAATATAGACGTCGGTGAGGTACAGCTAAGGAGAGGAATATACCAAGGTGACTCCTTGAGTGCTCTCTGGTTCTGCTTGGCTCTAAACCCTTTATCCAATACATTAAATCATACGAAACATGGAGTGAACATAAAAACTGATCAGGGCAACTTAAACTTGAGCCATCTGTTTTATATGGATGATTTAAAGTTATACGCATCCACGAGGCCCCAATTAGAGAACATGCTTAAAGTAGTACACCAGATAAGCACAGACATAGGAATGACGTTTGGCCTCGATAAATGCAAAACTGTAACAGTTCACAAAGGAACACTCAAGGAAACACCGCCCGTTGGACTCAATCAAGACACATACATAACATCTACGTTCAACGAGCCATACAAATATCTTGGAATTGCACAAAAACACAAGATAGAACATAGCAAAGTAAAGAAAAAGCTAAGTGCCGAATTCGAGAGGCGACTCGGTAGAATTCTGAAGTCTAAACTCAACTCACGGAACTTAACAAAAGCGATAAACACCTACGCAATACCAACATTAACATACTCATTTGGTGTTATAAAGTGGTCTGAGACGGATCTGGATGACCTCAATAGGAAAGTACGCACATATCTAACCAAACATCGAATGCACCACCCAATATCTAGCAAAATCCGCGTAAACTTACCTAGATCTGATGGAGGACGAGGAATTGTAGATATCCGAAATGCATGCTATCAACAAATAGAGGATATGAGAAAATACTTCTACGAGAACGAAAGAAATCCTCTGCGTTCAGCAATTATAAGAGCTGACGCAAAACATACACCATTGAATTTAAGAAATGCATATCTACCGCAAACCTCAGTCATCAGCACGCGACAAAAAATGCAAGAGTGGAGCAGAAAAGAACTTCATGGCAGATATTATAATACCCTAATGAACGACAACATTGACAAAAGAGCTTCGCTGTCATGGCTAGTTCAAGGAAGACTTAACCCGGAGACTGAAGGCTTTCTTGTTGCAATTCAGGATCAGGTAATTAAAACTAGACACCATCAAAAGTACATAATCCGAGAGCCAATCGCATCAGCAAAGTGCAGGAAATGTTTAACACAGGATGAAACCATAGACCACATTACTTCAGGATGTGGAAGGCTTGCAAACACAAAATATCTGGAGAGGCATAATCAAATTGCCTGTATTATCCACATTGAGCTGCTAAAAAAATACAAGATAGAACGAAAGGAAGAGAACCCCTACTACAGACACAAACCCAATACAGTAGAAGAAAATCAGCTCGTAAAGATCTATTGGGACAAGGGGATACTGACTGACAGAACAGTGGAACACAACAGGCCTGACATCACATTAATCGATAAAAGAGAACAAATAGCCTACCTCATAGATATATCGATACCAAATAGCCACAACCTAAGCAGCAAGTATGAAGAAAAGATGACAAAATATGAAGAACTAGCGAGGGAGGTTGAACGTCTATGGGAACTAAAGAGAACGTATATCGTACCACTGCTATTATCATCAACCGCAGTTGTACCTAAGACATTAAGAAAAAATCTAGAATAGCTGAAGATACCTGAAAACACCTACCTGTTGATGCAAAAAGCAGTAGCTCTGCAAACATGCAGTATTGTCAGGAGTTTCATTAGTTGTGCCTCTGAAATGGAGTAATTCTTGGTGTTAACCCGAATGCTTCATCACAATACCCTAAAAAGGAGAATTAAAAAAAAAAATAATAATAATAATAATAATAACAATGAGGACTCTTGAGCCTGGAGTGCATGCATCGCAGAGTAGCGCTGAGTATGGCATGTAACATCTTGACGAGCTTAGATCCACTCCTGCGGTTAGTGAGAGATCATGAAACCGTAGGAGTGGGCGGATTTTTATTTAAGGCAGCACGCAGGGCCGCAGATGATCTCGGTCTCGTTTTCGACTTCAGGCGAAGAGGCAGGCGAGGTGCTGATGCACAGTCAGTAACTGAGCTTCCGCCAAATCGCCTGACAACCCAAATTAAAGCTGCCGAGCAGAGAAATCAGTTCAGGCAGCACGTCGATAGACCCATGCATGGAGTGTTCTACAACAACATAGAGACACTGGGTTTATCGACAAAGCCGACCTTCTCATTCCTGAGGTCAGCAGGGCTAAAGTCGGAGACCGAGGGATTCATTGTGGCCTGCCAAGATGGTGTTATTAACACCTTGGTCTACCGCAGTCGTGTTATGGGTGTAGAGTTCCCCGACCTAAATTGTAGGACCTGCCATCAGGCGCCGGAGTCGCTCATGCATTTACTATCTGCGTGTCCGATTTACGCGACTTCGGCCTACATCCACAGACATAACGCGGCTTTACGAGTGCTGTATTACCATCTTCGGCACTCGTACGAGGTAGACCAAACACCAGTGCTGCCTTATGTTCCCGGAGAGATCGAGTCCGTTGTCGAGAAAGAGAAGTGCCGAATTTATTGGAACTACTCGTTCCCGACCGTCAGGCTGATTCAAGCCAACAAGCCTGACATAGTCCTCCTCGACCACCAGACCAAGGTGATGTATGTCATCGAGTTCTCGGCACCTGCCGAGACAAACATCACCTTGAAGGAGGAGGAGAAACGGACCAAATACCGAGATCTCCGGTATGAGCTCCGAGCGCTATACCCAGACTACTCGGTCAAGATGGTCGTCCTGATAATCGGCGTTCTCGGTGGGATGAGGCCTACGCTGCTCTCAGCATTGAAGACCATACCGGCCTGCCAAAAATCAGCCGAATGGTTGGCAGGCCAAATGCAGAAGGCAGTCGTCTTAGGGTCCCTGCGTCTACTTAGGGCACACGATTCTGGAATGTACAACCACTAACCCTGCGGGATGTGGGGAGTGGTTGTAGATAATTCGCTGGCGCTTCCCCTGTGAGAATATCGGAGACACGGGAGAACTGTCCAGCATCGCTAACGCAAAAAAAAAAAATAACAATAATACAGAGCCGGTAACGTTCAGAAGGGGAGTATTTCAGGGAGACTCCCTTAGCCCCCTTCTATTTTGCATCTCACTGCTGCCATTATCCGTTTCGCTCCGAAAAACTCGTGGCTACAACTGCGGTACCCCAGGAGACAGGAGGCATGAGGTCACCCATCTGTTTTATATGGATGACCTTAAACTTTATGCTTTCGGGGAGAGGGACCTGCACCAGTCCCTCAGGGTGGTACAGGAGTACACGCAGGCTGTCTGTATGGATTTCGGGTTAGACAAATGTGCACTGGTCCATCTTAAGAGAGGACGATGCGGGGACTACGGAGAGGACGCGCAACTCGTAGACGGAAGCATCTTACATCATCTAGATGCCGGAGAGTCGTACACTTACTTAGGTGTAGAGCAACACTCCACCCAAGAAGTGAGTGTAGTGAAAAACGCTCTCCGCGGCAAGTATCAGCACCGACTCCGACAGATCTGGTCTTCAGAACTGTCGGGGAAGAACAAGGTGTCTGCAACCAACATGCTTGTCGTTCCGATCCTTCTCTACTCCTTTGGAGTAGTGAAGTGGACTCGATGTAGGAACCCGCAAGAAGATGTACCTCAATAGGAGTTTACATCCCAAATCGTCCGTTCCACGGCTATACCTCCCGCGACATCGGGGAGGGCGTGGACTCTTGAGTTTGGAGAGTCTCCACAACAGGATGGTTCTGGATGGAGCCTGTAGGGTCATCAGGAGTTCGGATCCCCTCCTCTGCATGGTCCGGGACCATGAAAATGCAGGGGTAGGAGCATATCTGTTTAAGGCAGCACAGAGAGCAGCTGATGAACTTGGTCTCTCCTTCGACGTCGAGCGGGTAAATCGCGACTCCGTCACCGAGTTGGAACCTGCTCGACGAAAAGCCCAAATTAAAGCTGCAGAACACAGCATCTTTCTGCAGCTGCACATGGATAAGCCAATGCACGGAGTATTCTATAAAAATATAGAAAACCTTGGCTCAATTTCTCTAATAGAATACCGTGATCCAGGCGGTCGAACGCTTTGGAGAAATCCGTGTAAACGATATAAATTTGCTTGTTCGCGTCCAGTTGCTTGGAAATGTATTGCGTGATACATGCGAGGTTAGTCTCAGTGGTTTTACCTGGAACAAAGCTATGTTGGTTAGATATAATATGGCCATGTACGTGATTAGATAATGAGGAATGCAATGTGATCTGGAAAACTTTAGCGAAATTGCACATAATTGTAATTGGCCTATAATTTTCAGCTACCCCCTTGTTGTCTTTTTTAAAAACGGGACATAAGCGAGAATATTTACATGCATCGGGAAATGTACATGTTTTTAGTGACAAATTAATTATTGTTGTGAGAGGACCAGCAAAGATGGCAGCGCAGTCCTTGACAATAAAAGTAGGGATGTCATCTGGCCCTTTAGTAAACTTAGGTCAGATTTTCTTCATCGATTTAAGTACTTCTATCTCAGAAAAGGACGTTAATGATAAATTTGTACTATTAATAATGGACGGATTCTAACGAAACTTTTAAAGAATATACCCCTTGTGCCCCACGTTTGAAGTTAAACTGTTTACAATAGGTCCTAAAAAAATATTCTTCTAAAGTTTCGTTAGAATATGTGCATTATCATTCAAGTTATCATCTATTGTTCCAAAATGGCCTCCCTAAAATATCTTTATGTTTAAGGACTTGGCATATTGACCAAAAAGTTTCGGACAAATCTAGTTTTCTTCGCAATTTCATTGTGAAAAATTTGTGTCTTTTTCTTTATTTAAGATATATTTAAGAAAAACTACGAAACTGCAGGATTCTGAATATTCTGTTCTTTAAACAAAAGCTTTCCACCCCAGGAATTCAACCCAAAACTTTTTACTACACTTGAAATGTTTTCAACCAGTTTCAGCAAAAAAATTGCTATAGTAAGACAATTCCTTTCTAGGCAGTTTAGACCCTCAGATCTACTCCACTATACAGATACGGCAACTGCAGTTCGTGATATGTAAACGTGTATCTGTGCAGGTAAACCACGCCTTCCGTAGATCAACACAGGGCATTGGCATTCGTTCATACCACCGCCGCGCCGCTTGATCGGATCAACGACCCCAAGCCTTCTGCTTTCAATTGGAAGTTTATTTCACGAATTATATTTGCCAAATCTTTATATGTTAATGCCCTTGGTAAAAATTTGTTCTAGAATTTAAGAAGTAATAAAAATTATTGTCTTACTCATTTTGTAAAATGTTGTTTTAACAAACACGAGTTTCTTGTAAAAGAAAAATTGATAAAAAAATCTGCTTATGGGACACCATGTATAGCCATCACTTATAAAGTACATGAATAAATTGTTTGCTACTTTCCATTTATTAGAAATCTAAATATTACATATACAGGGTTATTTACCGAAAGCGGGCATTAGACGTTTCTTGGGCTCTGCGAGTTTAAACATTTGAAAATTGGTATTGGGGATTTTGGATACGGCGGATCTAACGAAAGTATTTTGATGCATGTGTTACTTCTGCTTTCACCGGATGTATTACCTAACTTTGTTATTTTAAATCAAACACCCTATATTTTATTGTATATTTGGATTCCTTATTAAACTTTGGTAGGCAGTCGAGGTGGCACAAACAAAAATTACCCCAAAAGTAAAAGTCTAAGAGGGTTAAATCAGAAGATATTGCTGGCCATCTCCAAGATCTTTGGTAGCCAAACCACCCATCTTGGAACGATGCCACTAATTATATTACATTACATAGAATTATAAATATTTAGGGGCAAATTATCAATAAAAGTAACAACTATTGTTCGCCAAATTTCCACGTGTTTATTTAAATTCTTGTAGATATGATACTTAAACTAATTATCTACTAATAAGCAGAAAACCTTTCTCTTGAAGACGTACGACCACATGCTTACAGAAATATGTTATAAGTGAACAAACACTACGTTCCTGTACTAACGCTACGACTCGGCAACACTAACACTGGGACCCCCTGCATATTTTCACATTTGACCATTTGAATAAATTGACTTTTTTACGTTTGAACTAAAACAATGTTTGACTGTGAAAATATAAGACAACTATTAGTCAGATCAGTATTTGTATGTTTGAAAAGAAAATCTGTAAATCGGCTACGTGATAGAAGATATCGATTTTTTTCGGAATGGTAGAGACCGACAATAATCTCGAAATGTATTAATTATCTCGAGAACTGGTAGGTTTAAGAGTATTTCATGGTACACAAACCCAAGCTAAAATTTTATGAGAAATCCAAATATGAAATAAAATATAGGGTTTAAAAGTGAATTATTTTTTGTTTGCTTATACTTGTAATGAAATATATTCTTTATAGGATTTTGCAAACAGCAGAAAAAAAACTATCTATGAGAACTAAATTAAGAAATAATGATTATATTATTGATGTACAATCTTTGCATTCTTTCGATAACCTGAACTCTGGTTATGCTAGCAATTAAAGTCCTAAAATCAATTTGTCTTTCTTATTGGACAATTCTCATTCTAACAGTAGTTTCTACACAGTCCCCTACGGCTGTGCAGAATAAATCAGTTAAAATGAGAACAAAGGCCTAAAATGAATTTATTTAAATGCCTTGTCTTTTGGAAAACTTTTCATTCAAACATTTTCGTGAAATCTATCATTCTGTTTTTTGTAAATGCTTAGCCCTTGAAACGTTTTTCGTCCTTATTCTGAGCTCATCAGAAAGGTACAAAGCCACTCAGACGATATTCCATGCAAAAACCAAGACAATTATGAACTTTTTTGACATTGTTGGATATTGACTGAATGAAAAAAAAACCAGATTATCACCTAAATGTTACCTAGCTAATAATGGAGCCGCTGTACTCTATACATGTTTAAAAGTGAATTTATATTTTGTTTCTTTATACTTGTAATGAAACATATTCTTTTTAGGATTTTGCAAACAACAGAAAAAACTGTCTATCAGGACTAAATTAAAAAATAATGGTTGAATTATTGGTTTACAATCTTTGCATTCTTTCCATAACCTGAATTCTAGGTATGCTAGCAATTAAAGTCCTAAAATCAATTCGTCTTTCTTATTGGACAATTCTGATTCTAACAGTAGTTTCTACACAGTCCCCTACGGCTATGCAGAATAAACCAGTTTAAATGAGAACAAAGGCCTGAAATGAAGTTATTTACATAAATTGTCTTTTGGAAAATTTTTCGTTCAAATGGATTACATTTTCATGAAATCTATTATTCTGTTTTTTGGAAATGCTTAGCCTTTGAAACGTTTTTCGCCCTTATTCTGAGCTCATCAGAAAGGCACAAAGCCACTCAGACGATTTTCCACGCAAAAACCAAGACAATTATGAACTTTTTTGACATTGTTTGATATTGACTAAATGAAAAAAAAAACAGATTATCACCTAAATCTTACCTAGCTAATAATGGAGCCTCTGTACTCTAAACATGTTTAAAAGTGAATTATATTTTGTTTCTTTATACTTGTAATGGAACATATTCTTTATAGGATTTTGCAAACAGCAGAAAAAAACTATCTATCAGGACTAAATTAAAAAATAATGGTTGAATTATTGGTTTACAATCTTTGCATTCTTTCCATAACCTGAATTCTGGGTATGCTAGCAATTAAAGTTCTAAAATCAATTTGTCTTTCTTATTGGACAATTTTCACTCTAACACTAGTTTCTACACAGTCCCCTGCGGCTATGCAGAATAAACCAGTACCACATAACCCCCTACGGCTATGAATATTCAGATAAAATGAGAACAAAGGCCTACAATGAATTTATTTACATACGTTGTCTTTTGGAAAATTTTTCATTCAAATAAATTACATTTTCATGAAATCTGTCATTCTGTTTCTTGGAAATGCGTAGCCTTCAGTTCATAGGGGACTGTGTAGAAACTAGTGTTAGAATGAGAATTGTCCAATAAGAAAGACAAATTGATTTTAGGACTTTAATTGCAAATCAATAATTTAACCATTATTTCTTAATTTAGTTCTCATAGACAGTTTTTCTTCTGTTCTTTAAAAACCCTATAAAGAATCTGTTTCGTTAAAAATATAGGGTGTTCTATTTAAGACAACAAAGTTAGGTGATAAGTAACAGATGCATGAAAATATTTTCTTTATATGTGGTTCGGACTCCACTATAAACTGTAGGGCCTCGTTTCTCTTTACCTAACACAAGATTATTCTGGATTTTCAAGGAGTTACCTCGGTGACTTGAGAAGCGGTTAAGAAAAACATTTAGAAAAACATATCCGCCATATTCAAACCAAACCGATTTAGATCAATTTTCAAATTTCAAAACTCAACAGATCCCAAGAGAGGTCTAATACCCGCTTTTCATGAATACCCCTGTATATTTGGGGCGCCTTGTTCCCTAGTCCTAGGAGTACGAGATATATTATATCAAAAACTACTTAATGTACCTACTAGTTTTTAATTAATATTTTTTTTCCAATATTTTTATATTGTCAGTAAAACATCAAACGCTTAAACAATTGATTTGATATGGCATGCCAGACTTTGTTCAATTTCCAGAACGAGAAACCTCATAAGAGTGGCGGAACGTTAATAATATTTATTTTGCATTTCAGAACGAATAGTAAAATCAACAAGTACAGCGAGTACGCCCAAATATATTGAAACTAAGCCTCGCAAACCTGTTCACAAAGATAAATCGAAAAAATGGAAACAATCAAGGAAAAAAGAAAATAATGACAATAAAAACGAAGAAGAACTTGAAATGTCAACGCTGTTTCTACCCGAATTACGTACAGCGTCTCCACCATTGACGTCTGTAGCTACACCGAGTCGTTCTCCTTCTTGGATTTCGTTACAACGCAACGACGGTGTTGGCTTATCTCTGGACAAAACTTGTTATATCCTCGTAGGATTTATTATTTTAAGAATCTATAACTCATGTTTACACAATGTTTAGTTGAATGTGTATATTAATATATAATATTATAATTCGGAAGCAACAAAATGGGATACAACTAAATTTGTTAAATATGTCACTATACAGATTAAGGATATTTACCTAAAATGTAAAAAAATATCTTAGAAAATTTTTTCTAGAAAACGTCTTCCTTGTATTTTATATAAACTCTGTCTGAGTTTCATATCACCATGTCTTCCCATTTTGAAAACCTATGTTACCCTCTTATACAGAGTTTTCAGTATATTTTGTTAACTGATATACAGAGTTTTACAAAATATGATGATAGTGTGTTCTTCGTATGTTTTTAAATAATACCCTTCTCTACCATAACTCAAAAATAACCGTTATCATAATGAATTTCTTTCAATTAGTTTAGCTGTTTTTTCATATTTTAAATTTGATCTACACAATATTTGTTTACAAGGAAGAAGGTACTGAAGTTATGTCGCCGCAGTTCCCACGGTGAAAATGGCGGTAAAAGCTGAGAAAAGATAATCCTGATAAGAGCTTTTGATTTTTTGGAGGTTTTTAGTAATAGAAAAGTATTTTAAAAGGTTCTCAAAGCTACCATTTTTGGAATACAAAATAAAATGGCGTCAAACTTTAAAAAAATGTTATTGGGAATATCTATTAAAATATGAAAACTACAAGACCATCTAGAAGTGAAAATTAAACAGTACAAAATTTCGCAAAAGAGGTATTGGGTAAATACAGCGGTTTTCGCGTAAAATAAGAATCAATCTTATGGCGTAATGAGCCAACGTACGAGCGTCATTTCTTTGTACAAAAATTTTAATAACTTTAGAGAAAATTTTGTGCAGTGATATGAAAAAGAATTTCCAAATATGTGGCGTAAGAAACCAAAATGACTGACTTCCAGTTAATTTTAATCATAGAAGGCCGCGATATTGAGTTCCGCGTTATTAGTTTTTCATCGAAAACTATTGTTTTATAAATGGAACTCGTATTGGACAACCTATAATTTAATTAGACCTCTAAATTTCGAGAAGAATGATTTGCATATGTCTACTTTTCCATTGACATAAATAAGTAAAAAAATGTTTTGTTATTGCATTTGTTATAATAATAATTTAGAATAAGTTGGCCCTGAGTACGGTTGATCTGTCAATTCTACTTAACGAAGAATAACTCGTACTTTAAAGATACATATTTTACGGATTCTGGTAGACCCAATTATAACAATTTTGAACAAGTCGCGATCATTTATGAATAAAATTAAGAATTAAATTAAAACAAAAAGGTGTTTGAAAAACTTGTTCGCCCCCTCTCCTGCAGAGTTTTAACTTTTACACATTAACTGTTATTTCGTGTTTATATGGGACACGTTGATGTATGTGCAACTTGTTAGAATAAAAATTACCTTCGGAAAGTATTTTTGCAATATTTGGTTCATACAAAAACATATTTTGGTAGTTAATGCAAAAGATACCCTCGGTAGGACCACATGAAACCACAAACTTCATTTGCCGGAAAACGCCGCGACGTCGAATAAAAAGGTATTTTAAAAATTTGTTCGCCCCCCTCTCCTGCAGCGTTTAAATGGGGCTAAAGCATCAAAAAGCGACCGTTCGTTTTCCGATGCCGATTTTTAAAATTCTTTCCAAAAGAAAACAGTTTGACGCCATTTTTTAAATACTTTTCTACTAGCAAAGACCTACTTCTATACAAAATTTCCAGATAAGGATTATTTAATCCTAGCTCAATAATTCCTGAGGACTGGGATATATTCCATTAATGTACGTATGAGTGAAGTCATGGCAAACGTGCATATTTTATAAGCGTAAGAATTTTGAAAATTTCCTGGTCTAGAAAAATTCGATCTTTCTTTATTGATCATATTCTGACAGATATTCAAAAGTTCTAATAGGAACAAACCTATGACATTTTATTTATTTATTAAAATATTATGGAAAGAAAATGTAAGTATATATAAAAAGTCAATTCTCGAAGAAATTAGTACAGGGCGTCTCAAAAAAGTAACCACTTTGAAAAATTTTGAGGGCAATAACTTTTGAGAAATTGTTGAAATACGTCGACCGTGTTTCTTAGGGATATGCATTTGAGTGTAATATTTGTATACATATCTCTATTCTTCTACCCTACACATCCAGTCCCTTAAAAATTCAGATAGAAAAGGGGTCGAGTGATACTGGTTTTAGAAGATCTATCAATTTTCTACATAACTATGTTTTTTGTACTTTGTCGATTCGTCCATAAGGAATAACTGATTCATTAGCCACACAAAGAAAAAGTTTATTTCTGACCTGCGGGTCTGACCATGTCTTCTGTATGTTTTTAGGGTCGTTGAATCAGGACTCGAGGTCTATTTAACTCCATCACATCAGAATTTTGCCATAACCTTAAAAAAAAACATAATTTAAGCGATTTTTGAGGACAGGAGTTCCGAGTGCTTAAAATGCGGCCAAAGAGACCACAAGACTGCCCAAATGAAGAACATTGCACGTCATGCAATGTAGGAGTGCCTTCGAGACAGCTAACAAAAGAGGTGCCGATATCATCGTGGCGTCGGAGCCAAATCAAAAAACAGTGGATAGTCCGAGATAGATCAAGGGCACCAGTAGGGGCGTGGGAGTCTACCTGACCAACAGGAGCCTGGAAGTCAGGAAACTCCATAGGGCGGCGGGATATGCGGCGGTAGACATAGGCGACTACCTGCTCGTGTGCTGCTACATATCCCCGAACCTACAGCTCGCCGCATTCGAACAATTCACTGACGGACTCTTCAGGGACGTACAAAACTGGTCAGGAGAGAAAACCCTCTTGGGAGACATGAAGGCGAAAGCGCCACAGTGTGGATCATCGGTCTGGGACAGGAGAGGTGAGTACCTGTCTGAGTGGCTAGCTGGAGTGAATATGGTCGTTCACAATGTGGGCAGCACTCCAACCTGGGAAAGGGGCCAACAAGCAAGTGACTTGCTCCTCCCAAGGGATAGGCAAACACGTCGTTAACTGACAAATCCTCCCCGAAGAATCGTTAAGCGACCACCGCTTCATCAAGTTCGGCATTGAGAACATGACCAAACCCAAGAAAGAGCGAGAAAGGACCAAACCTCTGATGAATAAGGCTGCTTTTAAGGTAAACTTGGCCCAAGAACACAACCAGAGAGGCAGAGGCTCACACCCCCAAGTCAGCCACAAAAATGATGAGCAACGCGTACAAGACCAGTCTGACCACCAGAAACAACAACATGCCACCAGTAAAGCTACCCTACTGGTGGAATGACGAAATTGAGGAAGTAAGAAGGGCGTGCCTACAAGCAAGAAGGAGGGCCACGAGGCCAAGCAAGCTCATTCCCTCCAGGAAGTAATTGAAAGAAAGACGGCGGACTACAAAGGCAAAAAACAAGACTTTTCCAAAAAAAATAAAGTCCTCTAAACGACAGTTCTGGAGAGACCTGTGTGACGAGCTTGATTCGGACAGATGAGGACAAGGATATAAAATTTTCACCAGCAGATTAACCCCCTACGACCTAACGAAAGAAAAAAAATTGGAAATTGCCACGCAGCTATTCCCAAACACAGAGGACGCATGGGAAACCACAGAGGTGGACCCCCAAATAGTACCCCTATTCACCTCAAGAAAGGGAAGAGACCCGGCCTCGACAGAATCCCTACCGAGGCGCTGGTGGCAACGACAGAGGTCAACCCAAATATACTGACGGGACTAATGAATGGTCTCCTAACGACCGGGACCTTCCCGGAGTCAGGGAAGATAGCAAGGCTGGTGCTGGTCTGGCAAGGCAAGCACACAATAGATGCGGCAGGATCCCAAAGACCAATCTGCCTTAGCAATACGCTCGGGAAATTGTATGAGGGCCTACTTAGGGACAGATTAGAGCAGAAGCATCTATGGGGAGAAGGCCTCTCGGATAACCAGTATGGTTTCCGAAAAGGTAGATCTACCATACTGGCCGTAGAGCGAATACATAAAATGGCGATAGACCGGAGATCAAAATTAGTGGGTCTCATAAGCTTGGATAATCGGAACGCTTTTAACTCTGCCTCTTGGGACCTAATCATTCGGGAACTGAAGAGGAGAAGGATGTCCACTTACATCGTGAGAACGATAGAAGATTATTTTAAGGAAAGAAAAATCCAAGTCTCTAAGGAGCACGCCCTAGACATGACCACTGGAGTCCCACAGGGATCGATGCTAGGACCCACACACTAAAATGTCCTAAGAGTTGAACAACATAAATCGCGGCAACTTTTTCTAGACAAAAAGATCCCCCTCTTTAAAAGATGCGGTCAGGTGGAGTGGTCAGCTAGGTCGCCCGATCTCACTGCCTTAGATTTATTTTAGTAGAGATATTCGATTAAATCAAAATCTTTTGAAAATTAAATAAAAGGACGAGCCATTCATGAACTCTAGATGTATTCAAGAATACTTGAAAGTCTTTGAAAACTGCAGCTACTGAATGGAACTAGTTTGGGGTGATTTTAAACAATATGATAAACTTAAAATGTGTCTGTTTTATTATTATTTTCCGAACCTAAAATAATAAGGTTTTTTTCAGGAACAAATCGATATAAGTAAATAAATATACAGCTATGATAGAGAATAAGAAAATGATTCGAAAAGATGGATCACTCTACGCTTCTTGCTATTTGAATTTTTTGAGGAAGTGGCGGTATAGGAAAGAGATATATAGATAGGTATACAAGATGCTATAAAATGTCAAAATGCGCCCCGCTTGGAAATACTCTCGACAATGTTTAAGAAAATTGTTGCTTAAAAAGTTATTCCATTAATTTTCGTTGGGATAGGATGTATGTTTGATACTAGAGATTTTTTGAAATCGGGCAAAACTGAACGCGAAGAAGGGAGAAACATTTTTAAGACCGCAAGAATATATTGTGCAATATAAGCAAAATAAACTGAATACTCTGTATACACTAAAAATCCAAAAGTCATGCAAATCAACTAATTTGTTACTGAATATTTTATACTAAAATGTTTTAACCGTACAGGGTCGTAAAATAGATATTTTATAAAAATTTACTTTTTATTTCACTGAAATCGCTAAATATTTAAACGAAATGAAAAAAGAGCGATTAAAGTTTGAAATGTGTGACTTTTTGACGAATAATACGGCTTATTCCAGCACACGTAACTCTCTATCTATTGACATCTATTCACATTTATATAAGTAAGTTTTCTCGTTTCAGAATATTCTAGCAAATACATTCACTCAGACTACAGGTTTTCTAACCCAAACTTAAAACTTTTCCAACTATACAAGATAAAGCTAGTAAGAAAATTAAAGGGTCTATACAACTTTATTTTAAAACAATGATTTCTGGCATCGACGACGTCACCAAATATATCCACTTACGGATATTATTTTTTAAAGCATTCCTGTGTAACTCCAAGTAGACTGTCAATGCAAAAATTGGCTTTGGGGCAATCAAAAAAACGACGCTATATTATAGAAAACATTTACTTCGTATGCAGAACGATATAATGGATAATGTCACATAAGTAGTAAGTTTTTGACTTTTTCGGCGTCTCAATTAATCCTTAAAATCGGAAAGGCTGTAGACGGATAAGCATGTTTGCGCTGCCACCACTTTGATTTGCTTCATATTTGGGAGGTGAGTTTCTGTCATTATGGGATCCAAGTGCCAACTTAACATTATTTTCTTACAAATGGTATAAAGGAGAACAGACCAAGACAGCATTGGACGTTCAGATGATAGATTACCATAGCCATACTGTTTAACATTATCCTCAGCTTTATGCTATACACATACTATACATTGTAAGAGCTATTTCTATTGACTTTGCTTGCTCCCTAAAAACTGTGATCTCAATATGTTTCAGAGAGTAGTTTTGCTACGTCCGTTATAACTTTTATTGGAAGTACTGACTGAAATCCGAATTTAGGAATTTTTTAAGATTTTTTTATTGATAGTTTAGACTTTGACAGCACATATCTCGTGACTGAACGATTAAAAATTATAAATTCCAAAAACATTTTTGTCGCAATTCTGGAGACCTATAAAACGACATCCCACTCGGAGTAAGTGTACATTTTTATTTATTTCACTTTCCAATGTATGGGAGAGGAGTCTGAAAATGTCTTCAATTGTGTTTTTTGGCTTATGAATTTACCTCTGTATAATAAATTTCATGCCAATAGGTATGAAAATGAGTCAATGGGAGAGCTGTGACATACAGATAGACGGACGGACATACCGAAGCTATGAGGGTTCCTACGAACCCTAAAAATAAAAAAATTGATTTGGCTGAAATTGGCTAAACTGATTTGATATCTCAAATATATGTTATACAACTAAAAAAAAATTGCCGCTCAATTTCTTTAATGAGAAGGGGGCAAGAAGAATTGTAATTCTGTAACAATTTTTTTTAAATGAATTTTTGGTAGCACACCGCCATTTCTTGTCTGTAATATATACATATTCAAGTTAAGAATATATATTTTTTGATGTAACATCGATGGATTACTTCAGGAAAAGAATCCTTGGCCGCTATATACGTAATTCCATGAGGACTGGGAGGGCCAGCTTAATTTTTAGCATACTGCTCAATAAAAGAGGTATAATTCAATAATTGAAAAAAGTTGAAACTCAATTTCTTGAAAATGGGGTAAGAAAATTATTGTAATTTGGTAATTTTTTTTTTCAACGAATTCGTTTTTTGTACACTGCAATTTTCGTCTGTAACATACTCATATCCAAAGTAACAACGTTTTATGTTTTTTGGAATGAGATCGACAAAAGCAGGCACGTTTATGAAAAAAGAGTTTCTCTGTCACACTTGTGTATAACAGATCTGTGCTTAAATGAATCCAAATTCACTCGACTGATGGTTTTAACACACACTCTCAAACCCTCTAAACTCGAATACTAATTCATAGCATACAGCCACCCAATATTCCAATGAGAGGAACTTATCAAAAATTTTGATATTTTCAGTAAATTGTTTACATAAAACAATATAAGAGTAAGGAGTATTGTTCAAATAATACTTATTATAGTCACAGGTTAAAAATTAAGTTGGACCCCCATTCTCATGGTTACATACATATTTGAGACCAAAATTAATTTTTATTTTTTTAAGCTATGAAGTAATACTTCGGTCTTATCTCAAAAAATATATGTTGTTACTTTGGACATAAGCATATTACAGAGAAAAATGACGACGTTCCAATAAGTTCATTAAATTGTTATAAAATTACAACAATTTATTTACCCGCCCCACTATTGAATTGAATGTTAATTTTTGTTATTGTCTTAATACCTTATACAACATGTATTTGAGCCATCAAAATCGGTTGAGCCAATATTGAAAAAATCAAATTTCTTGATTTTCAAAACTTTTTTAATAACTTTTGTAAAAAAAATTATTGCAACTTTTAGTAAATTAGTTTTATAATGGTGTAGAAACTTACCTTTCAAATATGAGGTAATATCATTATTGTAAGGCAAAGACGATGCTTTAAATTTTATCATGCTTTGTAATAACATTTGAGAATTGTTAAGTATAAAATAACATCGAATTATCCAGTTTTCACTTTAAATTGCTTCTGAGTTCCCCAATCACCGAAAAATACTGTATAATTATTCCAATAGAAGAATTATAAATTTTGTTTTACTATATAAGAATTATATAATAATAAAGTAAATTAAGAAAAGATTATACCAATTTTTAAAACTTGGGCTTTTAAGGCTTTTATCTTTGTATAGCCTAGTACTTTTTAATTGAAAAAAGGAAATTTCAAAGGGATTTAAATTTATCCTTTAAGGAGAAGTTTAAAAATAATTTCTGCAAGTTATTGAGATAAAGAATGACATGGCAGTCAAGTGTATGAGAAAACCTGCATCTGTTTTTGTGAGTTGGTAATTTGAAGGAATGTAAAAAGAGTTTTGTTTGAATAATATAAGTATATATACAGAGTGCTCTATACTTCATCAGAACCAATATCTCATTAGTTTTATAGACAGGATCGTAACTATTATAACGAGATTGTGTTCGAGGAAAAACATTTTTCGGGTTGAATTGAAAAATATGTTGAAATCAAATTTAGTGAGTTCTTGTGAAATAATGTGCATTCTTGACAGTGCTAATATAATTTTTATACAAAAGTATTAGTAAAATTACGTAGCTAGACAATGTAACAAATAGCATTCAAACATGAAATAGAATTCAATTAAAAAAAAATGTTTATACTTGCATTGTTCTCCATACAAGATTCGTCTTGGAGAAGACTGGAACCTTCGGTGAGACGCTAAATTTGAAGTAGTTGAAACACTTGAACACGACACCCTATACTTACACTCCACGCGAGTTTGGTCGGCTATTAAAACTAAAATAAAACTGAGTACTATTAAAGTATAAGTACCTACCTATTATTTATACTAAAATATTGTCTCAGTTGAACGAATTCAACCAATACTGTCATCCCCGCTTAAAACTCTGTCACGGTTCAACGAACCGCAATCAAGTAATCAATAGAGTGGACTATTTGGAATAGGCCATTTTGTCACTATTTATATATATTTACATTTTGCAATTTATAAGCTTCCAAAAGCATCCAGAAGTTTATTGTTTTCTTTAATTTCTAACTAACTTTAGATAATACAGGGTGATTCTTTTAGGCCGACCATTACAATATTACCCTCTTCCAGATAAGGTTATCATTTGAGATTTGGTCCCCTTCAATAATCGACCATTGCAAGTTCGAAACTAAGATCCGTTATAACTTTCTTCGTGTAGAAGATCCTCATTTGCTCCTTGGCACGTATATAGAACACAAGATTTGCTACTACTTACATTAAAAATAAATTCCATAATAGTATACCAAGTGCTTTATTCTTCACGTTACATTTTCAAATTCAAACCTAAAAACTTTCTTATTTCAAATGGAATACCCCGTATTTTCTTACATCAAATTATGTAAAATATTAAATTCCATTTTTCCTAGTATCAGATTTGACGTCTGACATAGAACGGCAACTGACAAACAGAGCAGGGAGGAACTGGCACTGAACACAGCAGCTATGTAAAATTGAAATAGTTATTATGACGTCATCCAAATCTGTGCTTAAATGGCGCGCTAAATTCGAAATTTTTAATTTTTTTTTCTTGCGAATTAAAACTGTAAAATAAAAAAGAACTTATAATGTTATATCAATAAGTAGTTACCAATCATGTAATAAAAAATACGTACTAAAATAGCCCACTGATACAAATTTTGTATTGCGATTGGCTTGATTGGCGGATCCTAGTTTTTTTATTCATCGTGTTTCCATCGGAATTAACAGAGATTTGCAAATGAGAAATATTTGACTACATTACTTTATACAGCCAAGAGTACCCATACCCTGTATGTTTAATTGTTAAAGTAATTCGGAAACTTAGATTTACGGACACCTTCCAGAACATCTCAACCTTTCAAATCCAATGGCGTTCAAAAGTTATACCAATTCCATATGAACCATGGTTTACCCGTGCCTTAGCAAATCTTATCAAGATTTTTAAAACTTGGACGTGACAGTTGCTGATGCGTCGGAAAATAAATCGCAACAACTTTTAGTCAACCTGAAGGATAAAAGTGAAACAAACCAATGGTATGAACGAAACTCATTGTAAGGATTTCAATTCAAAGTACTACCTCTAAAATAGAAAAACTGAGAAGTTCAAAGAATCGTGACAAATTTTTTGTTACGGAAGACAGGACTAATTTGTTCAACTATGACAATATTAAACATTGTCATAGTACAAATAAAGGCACATTTTAATTGTACTTTTAATCATCTTCCAACGACGTCAACATATTTGGCTAAACGAGGATATTCTTGAGTAAATTATTTATGTGTCTTAAGTGCATTTTATGACATTGACTGAGTTATCGAGGTACTAATATTATTAATAAAGTATAAATTATTTTTTTTTACCTTTGTAACACAGATGCCTTATCCAAGGCGTATCGTTTTCAAATCTCAGGTCACAATCTTTGTAGAAAAGTGTATTGTTACGTGCCTACACCCCCTGGTAAGCACCCACAAATCCATAGCTTTGGTCCTTATATACCCCACATATGGCATTTCGAACATTCTAGTCCCTTCTGGAACAAAGCCGTGCTTTTAAACTTCCCTATAATAATCTTGATTGGAAACTACACTCCCAGAGCCAACTCTGAAGTGGTAGTTGAACTCCAGTGTAGCAGAATACAGGCTTTATAGAGTAGTGGCATACTTTTAATGAATGCAGTGGCCTCTCATCCCTTCTGTTAACCTAATCTACGAACGTCACTGGGATGACATAATACTATCATAGTTCCCGCCTTGAATCAAATAGTCTGAAGTCCCTAAAGTTCTTTCTTGATAAATGTTTCCCCGGTTTTGTAACGCTTAAAGTCGATTTTCTTATTGAGCTTTCATTTTAATCCACACTAGTAGCCGACTTCACCTAAAGAGTCTAGTGGACTAACTCCTTTAGTTCGTAGCCAATGTAATGCTGGTCTCCCTGGAATATAACGTCCGTTCTCCGCCAACGCTCAAGGCCTGTCCGTTATAGTTTTCCTTTGCTTTATGCGGTTTTAGTGACTGCCGCCTATTCTGGGTTGCAGACGCAAATACAAGATCGTGAACATTTTTCCTGCTTTAGTAACCACGAGTCAGTGATGGTAACTTTGCACCATCTACGTCCCCTTATAGGTTACTACCCCAGGGCTAAAAAAAACCCGGATCTCGTGGGGATAGGGACACAAAAATAAACTATAACTGTTCAGTCATCATCAAATCTTTACAAAATATTTGTTTGGAACTTATTTTACTTTAAAAACAAGAAATCAAGGAAAGCAAAATCAGATAACTATGAAAACTATTAAAAAGCTCCTAGCAACGAATATCTGTAGATGTATCCAAGTGAATAGTACACTGGGCTACTAGATTAATTATTTTTATATTATTCATTTTTAATGTAGTTAAGTTACCGTATACCTAACAGTTTATTGGTAATCTATATGACAATAATTGAAACAATAACCACATATTAACAGAGATGATTAATAAATAGAGAGTTGCTTCATTTATTTAAAGTGTAAATATTAAAGTAATTATTAGTGAATTTATAGAGACAATAACATTTTTAACAATACAATAGAAACAAAAAGGTATGCAGGGGGTATAAAAACGGATATGTTCATACATTCTACTGAAACGTTTCTAAAAAAAGTTAATATATTCCAGTCTCTATTAACTGGCAACAGAAATGCCTTCTTAGCTCAATTTCCCCCGGCACATTTTTAAATTAGTTTCAGTGGACAGAAAATATTCTAGTATGTCAGAATTAGAATAATATACATACAGTTTTTACACAGCCCTGTATGCACCATTAAAACTAAGAAGTTTGCATAATCATCAGTAATACATTTAACTTTTTTTATATAAACCGTAATAAAACCTATTGTATTTTGTATATCCCAAACATCCTAATACCCACAGCTCAGTTGTATTTAGTTTGAAATGTATAAAAGTGAATGTTTAAGTACCAATGCATACTATATATTGTATAAATAAAGAACAATAATTTTAATATATATAAAAAACCTTAATGTCTTCCGAATGATGTACGAGGTATTTGTGATGCCAATGTCGTACCCAGAGTTAATATTGAACAACACAGACAGTAAATTGTTTAGAGTTGTTATCTAAGTTAGCGTAGTTGTTAATAAATAATTTAGTAGGTTCGCGAATATAGAGGAGAAATATATCCAACCATTCTCCTACTGGGTACGCCACTGAGTAATTCTTAGTAAAATTCTTTAGTAATTTTATATATCATTTAAGATGTTGTAGATATATACATATATATAATGATTTGTTGTTTTGGAGAAACATGAAAACCAGTGACTGTGTACTATTAATTTATCGTTATTAATAACCAATTTAATCAAATAAGATGTACAATCATAAAATATTTGTTTATTTAGTGTAGCGATATCAAAACTTTACGCTTTGTATTCTCCTTCATTCATTTTATTTTATATATATTTAAAACGCATTTATATGTGAGAGGTATTAAGGTAACATACACACAAGTTTCAAAAATTAGGAAGAGAATACAAAGTGATGTAAGTAAGAAAATTGTTATAAAAATTTGTTATGTAATTCATTGGTGTATATTATATAAAATACATATATCTATATATTTACCTCATACAAGTAATTCTTGTACGTTAATGACAATAATATCATTCAATAAAGCATTTATATAAATAGAAATTTTTGTTTTGTTTTATTACTTTTCTATTAGTAAAGGCTGAATGCCCCTTTTTTAGTGCGACGCCTATGTGGGTTAGGTAGCAGCTGCTACCATTACTATTATTACCATTTTCTATTGAACAAATCGGATAATTGAAAAAAATATATCTTGAGGCATGAGAAAGCAGTAGTCTGGAACAATAACCGAAGAGCTGCTTCTTTGCATAAAAAGATACCTATCTTTGAAATTGGTTTAAATGGAACTTTCCTTCTAAAAATTCAATTTAGCTACTATTTGCGCCATCTAGTGAATGTTGTCCAAACTGGGTTTACCGAATCAATCAATATCTGGGTAGAAACAAGAAAATTATATATTTTCTGCACATGCAGTTTTCCAGTTCAAAAAAGGTCTCTACTATTTTTATTATTCCCTCTTTCAAAATATAGGGCGCTATAGCTCGCACGTATTCATTAATAAAATCGTTTCTAATAGTTATCGATTTGGTCAAATGTCAATGAAGATGCAAGGATGCCTATGGCCAAAAATAAGCTCTATTGAAAGTAGCAAAATATCTGCAGGAAACAGGAGATATTAAAGAAAACTTCATCTTTCCAGAGAAATGCATGTATCTACAACAAATCTGCAAGTACAAAACTTGAAGTAGAAAACTATAATATCAAGTTAGAATTCAAAGTGAGATTTTATTTCTGGGTAAGTATAACAAAATACTTTTGTGTCGGATGCATGGGTTACCATTACTAAAATCGCTGGGAACTAATATTCCCACATTCAGATTTTCCACCCATGAATTTTTAAAGGAAAGCTATGTTTGCCTTCTAGTATGTGGAAATAATTGCCCATAGAATTTTAATAATATTTGGCGCGGATGTCATAAAAAAAATTGAGACGTTGGTTTCTGGCATATAGGGTGTCCAAATAAAAACTCCCAGGACGGATATATTCTAAACGAATAGAGATATTTTAATTCTGTAAAAGCCAATTTGTAGAGCATAAAGAGACCATCATTTTTTAATATAATTGTTTTTTTTTAATATATCAGTATATAGATGGCGCTGTGCTCTAAAGAAATATTTCGATGGGAGAAACTTTGAAATGAGGTTTATGTGAAAGAAAATGTATTTCTAAGCAAACTATGTTCTAAAAAAATACCATAAAACTAACCGTTTTCGAGATGTTAGAGTCCAAATGTTGGAATTTGCCAATATTGAATAATTGTAATCTCTTCAACAATTCAATCCTTTAAGTGGGACAATCTGTATTTAATTTACAAATTTTAGAAGAAAATATTTAAAGAATTTTTTATATCGTATGAATTAAATAAATATATTTGAAGTAACCCTTGGAAAAAAAAGCTAAAAGTATTATTTATCATATAATTCAAACATTTAAGCAATAAAAAAACAATTACGAACATAAAACAATTTTTACGAACTAATTAAATTAAAATAACTATTTTAATAGGCGTTCAAAATTATTGCCATTTTCATTAACACACATCGTAAACCATTAATTAGTTCAGATCTACAAACTTTTAATAATGTATGCCGATTAATGGCGGCAACACCAGCATAAATTTTATTATATAGATCTGCCATATCTTCTAATGGTTCTTTGTACACTTCACTTTTAAAAAATCCCCATAAATAAAGTCTAATGGAGTAATGTCATTAGATCGAGCGGGCCATCTAAGTACTCCATTGGTACCATTCCATCTTCCTGGGTACGTTTGATTTATATAATTAACAACGTTGTGATGATTTTGTGGGCCTGCTCCATCCTGATGAAACCACATATTATCCAACTGAGCGGGCAAATTCCTTAATAGTACTTTTAAATAATTTTGCAAAAATTGTAAAGATCTTTCACCTATTAAATTCTCATGGTAGAGGTATGGGTCAACAATGTAACCATTAACAATACCACACCAAACATTTACTCCAAAACGATTCTGGGATCTGGTATGTCTCATCCATCTAGGATACTCTTGAGACTAGTAACGACAATTATGTGTTGTGATTACTCCATTGTTGTGGAATCGACTTTCATCACTCCACATAATTGTTTCTAAAAGATTTGGATTTTCTTCTAAGAGAATTGAAAATTGCGCCAAAATATCTAATCTCCGCTCATTATCCCCTGGAATCAAATGATGAACTAAATGCACTTTGTATGGAAAAAAATTGTTCGTTTTATTTATAGTATTCCGTGTGAGTGCAACAAACAATACGTGGGTGAGTCATCCAGACCTTTTAGTGTAAGATTGGGCGAACATCAAAATTATATCAGAAAAAATGAAATTCAGAGGTCCAAGATCTGCGAACACGCGTGGGAGAACGGACATAGAATAAACTGGGACTCGGCAAAAATTTTAACAAAAGAGGCAGATAGCAAAAAAATAAAAATTAAAGAATCCGCGATAATATTATTGAATGAGGATAATTGCGTGTCGAATTGTTCCGTAGATGTCTGTACAACTTGGCTGCCAATGTTAAAAGAAGAACTTCACAAACTTAACATTGTATAGAAACTAAAAAACTGTTAACTATATCAACAGTTCTATGTAAATAGCAAGTATCTATGGATATTGAATATCACAAACATTCTTAGAGCTGTGTATTTGTCATACACAGCAAAAAAGATTTTTCAAAAAAAGCCTTGAAAAAGGAAACAGATTAGATTTCCGAAACGTCGGCGAAATATTTAATTTCAAGTTTTTATACTTATTTGTGTTGTTTATTTATAAAAAACCAACCTTTAACTGATCCTTTCACGTAAACGTCACAGGCGTAGAGGTTTTTTACCAGTAACATACTGGTTAATTGTGATATATTTTGTAGATTCCCCTAGCAGCGCTTAGAAAGAAAACATACATGTGGCAGGAAGTCCCAAAGAATTGAAGAAGGAGAAAAAACTATTTCATATAAACTTACAGCTTTTGAAGCATTTTTACGACATTCCCCATAAATTAATATCGTGTTTAATTTATCTTCATTTGTATGAGAAACCATATTTAATAATAAATATTCACAAAGAAAACAATAATTAGGTAGAATAATACAGTTCTATTGGCACACCAATAAACAAAATGTGATTGAAATTGAGAAATGTCAAACTATTATTTCAAAGATAACTTTAATTGTATTTAATTTATAAGGTAAAGGGTTCAGACAACCATGATTCCAACAGGAGCCTACCAACTACACGGGAAAACACCCGGAAGCACGTCAACACTTCATATGTATATGAAATTTTAGCCGTTCACAAAATGGCGGACACTGGTTATTACCAAAAATTTGAATAAAAGTAACAAAATTTAGCACAACTGAATAAGATAGAAAATATCTGAATTATTATCTGAAAAAAAAAACGAATATTGTAACAAATATAGCAAAAAAATTATGGGTTTAATCTCCCGAAAAATAAAGTAATAAAAAATTACCTCTTGTACTAACACGAGGTTAATTAAATGCGACAAAACGACTTTAGGTTTCGACACTTAATGAGATGAGACTGTCCGCACACGATTAAGAAACAAAGATTCTAATTTATCCCTTGATTAATTTCCGAGTTTAATCCTCGTCCACAATAATATAAAAAAATGATAAAGCATCACAGTATTGTGTCTCAAGCGACCACAAAATACAAAATTGCCACAATAATTAATGAGTTAACAAAAAGACCTGTCCACTGTCCAGTAGACATCAAAATCGCACAAACACGTGCCTCAATAAAAATTAATTATTACACGGAACATCCTTTAATAATTCCCAAAAATAACTATACAGCAACGTTAACTCGATAATATGACCTCATTTAATAATCAAATATATTCAAAGTACCAAAGGATTAAAAAAATAAACGTGAAAATCCGTTAAAAGAATAAGTAAACAAGCTTAACTCGCCAGCTTTGGAAACGAAAGTGAAGAAACCTAGAATTTAAAAATGACCTCAGTTATGTTTCTGCCACGTATACACACTTGTCAACTTTGCGTCTGCGTTTACCGCGGGTAATTTGAATTTACGTAGCACGGGTGCTTCAACGGAAAAAGGTTTTTCGTTACAACTACTGCTTAAAAATGTTTCTCAGATGTATGAGTTTATCACTATTTACTGCAATTAAAGTGGTATCTTCTGTAAATCTTAAATTATAGATCTTGTTTCCCCCTATTAGTCATAGGTGTCGGTACTGGCGCCAGTGCCGGTGTCACTGTACCGGTTCTCAAGCACATGTCGTATTATGAATATTGGTGACAGAATATATAGAATAAGAGGCAGTGACGATTTCTGTAATAATTAGTTGCATGATTGGATTTGTCTGTAGCTTGTATAGTAGTGAAGTAGTGTAGTTCCAATTTACAGAATCGTTAAACTGTAAGTAAGCCATTAACTTTCTACCTTCAACGTTGTTTATATTTTAAATGGCCAACACCATCAACAACGTTTGCTAATGTATTTAGTTAGTCATGATCCTGTAGTCCCTGGATGTTTGGTAACCAGAACTATAGTTTCCGGACATTGCATCCTGTTATAAACATTTAGTATTCATCGATGGTTTCCCTGAAAAACTAATTAGTGAAATCGTCGCGAGTGTCGAATTTACACAGCGTGTTTTATGATGTGCGTAAATATATGTTAGTTCGACAACTAATAACACATCGAATATTAACATGTCGGTTTCCTTTTAAAACTGGTTTATAGATTTTGATATTGTTGTAAAAATTATCATTGAATTCTTGTTTCTATAATAGTAAAACATTTATTTTACGCGGAACTGGCTAGACGCGAATTTTTGAGTTTACATTTTGCATTTTCATCTTACAATTTTTTGTACATGTATTTATTGTTTATGCTATATTGTTTTTGTATATTTAACGAAAGTGTTTTGATATTCACTGAACTCTGAAGTCTCATGCTCGTTTAGTTTAATATATAGAGTTATTTGTCGTTTGTTTATTTCATTTTGTTTTAAATTTTCAGGTATAATTAATCAGCAATTTTCTTAAGATATCATTAATTAGAGGCTTAAACTTCTTTTTTTTAAGTTTCAAGTTTTGCAGGTCTCCCCAAGCTTGGGTTGGCCTGCAAGATACCTCTTTCCTGTCTTGTGACATAAATTACTATTACATAAAATGTAGTAATTTACGCGCCTCTGGAGATCGCCATGTATGATGGATATGACACAATATGAAGTATTCTACTATGCTTTCTTCCACATACTCCAAATTTTGAACAATAATTTTAAGTCTAACAGAAGTTGTCGTGTTTACATGAAACGGCCTACACACACAACTTTTTTGTATTATTCGACATTTGAGTTGTGTGCTATGAAACGGATTTCAGGCAAGTAATATTCCCTCGTCTCGATTAATTGTATTTTTATTTACTATTTGTTTTCTAGTATTGTGTCTTTTAACAATAACCTCAGTTATTAGATTGTAAATAATAATACTATTACGAAACACAAACATGCTAATCGAATGGTTTACAATATTGATTAAAGTGCTATTTACTTTGCCATTTTAAAAATGTAACTCTGTTGACAACGGATAATTTGTTATCGTGAAAAATTATGGAAAATTTATCGAGTTACTGAACTTCTAAACTAAATTTCTGAAACAATGTTTTAAAACAAGTTACGGCAGCACAGAAGTTCAAAAGAATAAATGCATTAGGTCGACTGGTCGACGTGTGTGAAACAATTGCATTCTCCTGTCAAAACAAATTGAGAAAATCGAAATGCTCGCGGCAGACGATCAATCTAGGACAGTTTGAAATCAACAAACTGTTGAAATAGTATTTCAAAGAGTTGTAAACAGCTCCACTCACAAATATAATATACGTCGATCATTAAAAAGATCACTTCCAGGTACCTAAACCCAGATTTTAAATGTTTTCTTTATTTAAAAGACGAAAATGATTACAAATAATTTCTGACCATACAATATTTAAATGTACCCATAGTAAACAAATCGTTGACGGGCTTCTTGGGCTGCATCTATTAAATATACAGAAAATCATTTTCGTACACTCATGTACAGTATTATTATTTATTATTGAAAAGATAGCGTTTGCTATGAATTACTTGGAGAGCATACAGCATGAACTGAAATACACTACAGCGCAATTTTCCAGCAATGTATTCTCCCGAATCTTGTAATTTTGTGGTCACATGAACTAGTTGACAATCTTAAGATAACTAGACAATAAAACGAAAAAGAAGAAAACCTCCAAAACGTTAGGCTTTGACGGGGCTGTGATGCTGTCGTAGTATACAGCAAAGGGACATGAACTGTAACATTGTATGAATCACAACGTAATTATGATTAAAAATAAATGATGAATATAAACAAATAAAATGATGTAATGGTAAAGTCATATCAGGCATCGTTTGCGTTAGTCATCAAAACTTAGAAAATACGTAGATATAACGCGCATTGAGTTTTATTGGAATTTAAGTTCTTACAACTTTTACCATGTCACCACATAAAAATCTGACCATTGAGGGTACCTAATTAGTCAAAAGTCGTATTTATACTTGGATAACATTTTACTTTTGAAATGAATGAATGAAATTTAGTAGGACTGACTATGAAGCGTTAAATCTCTTGCAAAAATAGACCAGGCGAGTTGTTCAAATTTTAGTCAAAATTTCCGGGTATGTTAAGGAAGCATAGGATCTTCATTTTCTGGTAGGTAATAGTGTAAATATTATTAGATTACGTAAGTGCGTACATCTCAAAACGCGGCGTACATACACACAGATAACTTTTTTTCAATGTTTGATTTTAGTGAGTTATGAAGTGGAGCACTGTATAAGAAATTTTTTCCTACTCTAAATATGAATCATTTTGGTCCGGTTACAATATTGATTAAATCAAATAAATACAGGGTGTAATTAGTTTCATGTCATTAAAAAAACTGGTGGTAGGGAACGACAAGACAAACAAAAAAACCTGATATAACATGGGGTCTAAAGCTTATAGTTTTGGAGAAAAAAAAATAAACACAAATTTCCAAAATACTTAATAACATAGTTTGAGAACTGCTGACATATTTGGGTAGGCTTTATTGCCTCGCGTCTTGTCGCACATGATACTCTGACATTCGTGCAAATGAGTATGGTGGGCCTAAGAGATAATTAGGCCGCGACGGGTGTCATCGAAAAGCATATCGACAAAGCAGTTAAAAGCGACCGACAGAGGACACCGCCATGTTCTTTGCTTCTTCGCGGCCAAATTGTCTTATTACGCGTGCTATACTCTCCCTTGTAATATTCTCAAGTAATAATTTCAGTTTGTGTCCTTACTTGGTAAACAACGTACACACGACGCGACCTACCCGTTCCTTGGTTTTGTCTGTTGCTTTCGTTCTTTTTGAATTTCGTGCCACTTATGTTAAGATTTACTTTATTGACTTATCGTTCAAGTCGTTAGTACTTGGTTACGTAAGACACTACTTCTCGTTCGTGCTTTTTGTGTTACTTTTTCAATTTTGGACCAAGTTTTTCTTTTTGTTTTCTTTATTGATAATGTTAATTCACAGTTTAGTGTGGTGTCTTAAAACGGAGATTTTGGACTTATCCAGAGCTCACGGATGTGCACTTGGTGTATGGAGAAAGTTGCAGTTCCAGCAGCTGGTGTGGAAGAGCTTTATCGTTTAAAGTTCAACATTGCCAAATTTGTTGGAAGATGTACCATTGGCAAAGCGCAGAAGAATGTGGCATTTGAACGATGGCGCGCCAGTCCATTTTAGTCTGGCTGTTCGAAATTTTTTGAACAGAAAGTTTCCTCGACGATGGATTGGACGTGGCGGACCAGTATCATGGTCTGCTAGATCGTCTGACTTAAATCCGATGCAATTTTATTTTTGGTGGCATTTTAAATCTCTGGTTTACTGTGATCAAATTGACACTTTATATCAATTGCAACCATGTAATTTAATGTGCATGGAAACCATAAAAATGATCCTAATTTACCAAATGTGTTGAACGGAGTACGTATGTCCTTAATTCGACGTGCCGAAATGTATATACGTGGAGATGGAGGTCATTCCGAACAATTTTTGTGAAAAATTCAAAAGAATTTTTCAGTTATTAGATGCTACCTATTGGGCATTAAAGGTATGATTATTATTATTATTAGTATTCGCTGTCTTGTTTTGATCTGTTTACTATTGTTATTATTGTTTTCATTGATTTTCATAGAGACCAAAGACTCGATTTTTAGTTTTTGATACCAGATTAGGAAAAATTATGCGCTCAATTCGTTAAAAAAATCAGATTATTTCCTAACTTAAAATATACAACTATTTTCTGTCTCAGACGTCCAACTGTTCGTTTTCCAATTTCATAAAATAATTACAAATTTTTTAAGCTTTTAACACAATGTTACAAATGTTAATAAACCACTTTTAAATTTTGTAAATTCTTATAAATGACAATAAAAGCTACAAATTAAAAAACACATGTAAACAAATCCTATTTAAACCCCTGCGGCCATGCTGTCCTTGCGTTGTGTCGAAAGAGAAGGAATTATTTAGATTTTCATAATTAGTGGTATAAAAAGTTCGGTACAAGTAATCCCAGCAAAGTGCTGCACTTCTTCCGGCGGGAACACAAGTCAGGTATTACAGTTTTTTTATTATTTCTAATATTCGGAACTATATCATCCATTGACCCTGAAAAACAGTGGTTCTCAAATGTTTCCTACCGTAGCATTCAAATTTTAAACCTAGGTCAGTCTTTTTCAAAGTGCCCCTAGAGAAAAAAGTCATATAAGTTTTTTGTTTGTCTAGTCGGTCCCTATTACCAGTTTTTTTAATGACATAAAACTAATTAAACCCTGTATAATAACTAGATCTAGCTATAAGTGATAACTCAAATGAAACAAGTTGCATTTTTAAAAAGATTTACATAAAGAAATGTTGCTAGTACCCAGACGATATATTATACAGGTTGTTTCATGAGGAACTGTACATACTTCCTGGGGCGGTAGAAGACCACTTGGGCATTCAGGAACGGCCATTGAAATTTTCCTGTCGCTCTTAATGTTTGAGATACAAGGTGATAAACTGATTTTGTCTAAACTTATATTTGCCAGAACGTCCGTACTATTGACCAGATTTTGTTTAGATTTTAGACACTTTATACACTTATCACCGTTGATGAATTGTTTTTATAATTTTTTTTAAATACCAGTGCCGGACTTTTGTAATTTTATTTTTCCGAATCCTGTAGAAAAGAATCACCCTGTAAAATTTATTTCACATTCAAGTGCCAATTATAAAAGTCTGGAGGGATCGATTAGGAATTTGGTTCTAAGAATTAGCTCGTTTGGCCATAATGTGCCTTCAGAAAGTTAATTTGTCTGAAAAAGTTCGATTTGGCACCACTGTGCGTCGTTGGAGTCATAGTCAGTCGCTTCTCTGACCAGCGACTTCCCATGCTCTGTTGCACGGGCGTATAGTTTCTTCGCTCTGTCCTCGATGACTTCAGTTATCGGGGTGTATTCAAGGTCTCTGAAGACGTCGGCGTTTCTGACAAACCGCGGTGCATCCACGGCGCACCTAAGTGCGATGTTTTCCACGGCTTGTATCCTCTTCAGGTGGGTGACTGCCTGGTATCCCCCGGCAACAGAGGCGTAGATCAGAATAGGTGCAATAAGGGTCCTGATAAGCGTGAGCTTGTTCCTCAGGTTGTGTTGGCTCTATCTACTTTTCATAGGGTAGAGTAGAGTCCTCCTCGTCCTCGCTTTCTGTATTATCGCTTCCGTGTTTTGTCTCCACGTCAGGCATAGACGGCAAGATCTGTAACTTGCAAGTTGATCTAAATTTGCGTGACAGGAATATCACGAGGCACATCATATTTGCTAGTAGTCCATCTTTCTGTATGCGTCTGAAACATGGATTATTAGGGAAGCAGACATATGGTTTATTAATGCTTTCGAAATTCGGGTCTGGATATTTGCTGTGAGTTTCCTGGACAGTAGTAGTAGTATATCTTCTTGTTTTTAAATATGTATTATTCTTATGAGAATTTAGTTCAGATGCATAATCTCTTTTCTGGGAAATTTATAATAAATTAATATAAATAAGAATGATCTTTTAATAATGATACAATACATCTGAGATGCGGTAGAAACTCAACTTAGCAGAAAATGTTAAATTCCTCTATAGTTAAGGGCGTCTAGTACTTCTGTTTACAACCATAAAATTCTGCGAAGGTTCTCTTGTTATAAATATGAGTTTAGAATTCTGATATATTCATACAAAGGTGGTTCCTTGATCATGGCTTCGAAATATCTGTCGAGAAATCGATATCAACAATTTTTACAAGACACAGTACTCCATTTTTAACCCAATTAAAATTATGTGACCATATGTATCCTTATGAAAATAAAATTACCTATTTAGGAATTATCCTAGACAAGAAACTCAATTGGGGAAGCTATGTGGATAGGATTGTAACTAAGTGTGAGACAGACATAAACTTCCTGAAGATGATTGCAAAAACTTGGTCGGTTTTTTTTTATCAATCCTATATACGCTCGACAATCGATTACGGATCAATTTTATACAGATCTGCCAGTAACTCCATCTTAAAAAGAGTCGATACTGTTCAAAACAAAGCATTACATATATGTATAGGAGCAATGGAATCTACCCTAGTAATTCCTCTTCATGTAGAAACTCAGGAGCCTACCCTGCAATTTCGTAGACAATTCCTTAGAGAAGAATATATCTTGCAGGCTGAGTACAAGCAGTTACCCATAACTTTATTTTCTAAAATTTCTAAATTGAGTACCTACCTATGGTTTAACTAATAAATACTGGTCAAAGAAGAATTTTCCGCCTATGTGTTCTGCATTTCGTGAAACTAATCAATATAGAAATAATTTGATTTTAATCTCTAACATCCCATGTGGGTATTTAGAATATCAAGACCTATTTTACGAACCTTTTGTTGTAATCCTGACATTCCTAGAATTAACTTAAACATATTAAAAGATTTGGAATCAAGGTTCTCAAGTTATTTAGAAATTTATATGGATGCATCGAAAATTTCAAAAGACGTAGAATGTGCTGTCTATTTTCCATCTAAAAAATTTGAACACGAAACGAAATTAACAGAAAATACATCTGTATTTGTTGGAGAAACCATAGCGGTTCTTAAAGGGCTAGATTATATTAAAAACAATCAACTTAGGCATGCAATAATATATACAGACTCATTAAGCGTTCTTGGTAGTATTAAAAGCGGGGCACTTAATTACATCCACAAAAATACATACGTCCTCCATATAAATCTTCCTTTATGTGAATTACATAAGAATAATATTCTTGTTAATTTTGTTTGGGTTAAGGCCCATGTAGGAATCCCCCATAATTAATATGTTGACAACCTTGCTAAAAATACTGCTTTATCTAACTTAAATACTAATTTTAAAATATGCCTAACGGGCGCTATAAATTCATTCAGACACAAAGCATTCAAGAATTGGTCAATATCCTATGAAAACTATCAAAATAGCTCTACGAGCCAGTACTCACAAGTCGTTAGTAATATTCCCAAATTACCTTGGTTTAACCTTTAACTACTGACACCAATTTTTAGTAACTGATACGGACAGGGAGTCTGATAGACTCCTATTAAAAATAGTTATAAAGAAAAATAAACATTACATTCTAAATATTTTTTGTAAATAAATAATGCCCAAGGTGTTCTGAAAGGATGTATTACAACATATTCTGTAAATACATAAAAAAGCATCCATAAATGAACAATTCATAAAATCTTTAATTTTTTAAACAATTTAAACACAAGTAATAATAACTGGACCCTAGTCTTTTTTATCGTTAAATAAACAATCAGCAATAAGAAAACTGTAAACATAATGGTAACACTAAGTTAAAAAAATATAATTAAATTCTTAAATCACACAGTAAAAAAATCTGCAGGTGATTTTGGGAAGCCATCTTTTATGCCCCCTCACGGTCACTACAACAATTTATACAACATTTTCGAGAGCACTGCAGGCAAATAGGTTTACTGCATCTTATACTAGTGTATGCTGTCTTCCTTTTTAATTTATAAGGGCATATGTAACAATATTTTCGGTTTTGCAGACGTTCCTCATGCATTTCCTGTACCTCTTCCGGCATATGCAAAACACGACGAATTAAGGATTTTAATTCCCTGTTTGTCCACACTTTTCTAATATATCGCTTAAATTACTTTCAACCAACTGATCTGCTAATGTTTTTACAAAATTATAAGGATTCATGTCATTTCCCGGAAATGTTGAGTACAACATACTACTAATGTCCAATAATTTATAAATAAATTGCCATAGGCCATCTTCTAGTGAGACGGCTGTATTTATGTATATTTAGCACATTTTTCGTCCATTGCATCCACTCCACCCTTTGTGCAGTTATGAAAGACATTTATTTCGGGTTTTCCAGTCTCCGGATCAGTTAACTTAGAATGATGCATAGATGATAAAAGAATAACTGCTTTGTTTTTTTTTAGTTGTACGCGAAACAATTGTCATGTTTTTTTGTGAATTCGTAAAGCGTACCCACTTTGCGGTCTTTTGTCGGTTGTAACTCGGGAGGAATTTCTTTCCTATTCTTTTTAAGTGTTCCCACAAATGTAAGTTGATTTTTTAATAGATGTACAGCAAGTTCCACAGACGAAAACCACGTGTCTGCAGTTGTATTTCTGCTTGATTTATACAAGGGTTTGGCAAGTCTGACCACTGATTGAGATGGCTTATTTAACTTAATGTACGCATTATATAGATACTGTGTTCGCGAATCTGTTAGGGCCATAATTTTTATTCAATTTTTTTCGGGCTTAGAAGGAATATACATTTTAAATCTACATCTCCCCCTAAATCCCACCAACATTTCATCCACGAAGCTGTGGCCCTGATTGTATAAAAAATATTAGCATTTCCAATAAACATATCAAACAGTTCACTAATAGCAGCTATTGGATCATCGTTCTTTCGTTCTCCTCTGTCTTCAGGATTGTCAAATCATAGAGCCGCTAATAAAAAAAAGCCCGTAATTCGATGAAGTAATATCTGCAAGTTCAGGTTTGTTGGGACGTATATACTTTCCTCGCATAGCAACCAATTTTTTATTTGTCCATCTAATTATTAGATTACACATTTCGGCAGGTAACAACATATTGAAAAATGTACCTGGATTACTTCTCTCTTCTACTTCTACTCGCATTTTTGGCAAACGTACAATATTGTGAGATGGTGTGCGAACATTTCTAACAGGCTCTGTTGTACTCCCTTTGAATTTGTGTTTGCCATAAAGGTAAGTTTTTCGTTTTTCTTCATTCGTAGTAGTTGCTTCATTACCTCCAGTTTCCTCATTACTTTCACTCACGACGCAACTGTCAGTATCAGAACTATTTTCATTTTTGTTGTCGGGTCTATAATCAGAGTCATCATCACTAGCTTCTTGTTCACTTGTAGAATCATGCTCACTCTCTATGTACACGTCATCACCGACTTCAGCATCACTATTGTCACTTCCTGTATCGTTAAACCAAGTCAACGCTATTTTTTCAAAATTTGGGTCAAGAACGTTCACCCGCTCTATCACACTAGGCTTAGAATTAGCCATAGCGGCTTACAATTTATATAACACTAATACTGACAGGGAGTCTGCCAGACTCTCAAATACTCGGACAAATAGAATTTTTACGACCCTGCTACTTTCACACGTTGTAGAGCACTAAAAATATAAAAGGTACCTGAGGCGACAGCAGTGACAAAATTTGTGGTGGGAGTAACAGCGCGAAATATACGGCATGGAGTCTATCGGACTCCGTGTCAGTGGTTAAGGTTTAAGGGCATTAACGCCCCTAGATAATTTATGACCATAATTTGCAGAATAAGGTTCGGTCACGATTGCTATAGAATTGGTGTACTTGATACAGATATCTGTAGTACATGTGGTACTACGGGCGATCTGAACCATATTTTCTTTAATTGTCAGAATCGCCAAATAGCTATCGATGCAATGTTAAATAACTTAGTCGACATCAAAGTTCCTCTACCAACTAGTGCTATTCATCTATTGTCCCTTAAAAATATACAAGTTTACAACGTATTGGTTAATTTCATGAACACTATTAAATTGTTTCTTTAACATCGTTTTATAAATATTAGGTTAGCTTCGTATTCCTTAATTGTCTCTCCTATTGTGATATTTACCCTCTATCCGTGGTTTACCTGTGTAATGTTACCTATATCAAAAAATGTCCTGACAGACCCCTGGACGAGAAGAGAGTATCCTTGTGAACTCTCATCCTGTGTGTATTATTTGGTTGGGCTGTTTTGTGTTAGGTTAGTTATTAACGAATGAATAAAGTGATAAATATGTAATATGTAACTGGCTAATGGAGAAATCCAATGCCATAAAAAAAAATCCGATATACAATATACAATAAAAATCTAAATTTATTGTAAGTTCTGGCTAATTATTACCTGACGGAATTTTCTTTCTGGAAATATTTTTCTGTGTGCAAAATGTTCAAACAAACTTTCTCAATAAAAAAGAATCTTCTAACGATCACGTGTATAACTCCATTTTTTATTTAAAATTTGCCAACCGAAGTCAGTCAGCTCCCGTACTATATATAACGACAAGCAATAAACAGCAAGTGAAAGAAATATTATATAATTGGATATTTTGCTAAAAGCGGCTAATTTTCCAACTCCTTTAATCTATGGCTATTGGTGGTTTTCCTATCCGCTGCTCCAGTATCCTGTTGTTCTCTCTTATGTATTTGTCCGTATGCTAAATTCATGAAATTCCAATGAAAAATAAAATACTTGTTACGCAAAACAATTTCTTTGCACATCTTGTGGGCTATTCACTATAAATAATTCCCAATGTATCAGAATATATAAAGGCTTCCTTCTGTGCCTACTAGAGAAATTTAACATCATTAATTTTAAGTAAGTAATTTGTAACCACGGTGTTCAATTTACAAAAGAATTTTATATTAGGGCAACCACTTTCACTTTACGGTAAAATTGTAGCTATTTGTTTTCTGTAAGAACGATGCATGTTTTTTTATTTATCTAAATACGGGGACGGTAGCTCAGTGGTTTAGCGCGTCTAGCTTACATACTGGCATACCTAGCGAAGCAGGTTCAATTCCTGCTCACCGCGAAATAATTTTAATTATAAAATTATCCCCAAGATGTGGTTCGGACTCCACTATAAACTGTAGGGCCTCGTTTCTCTTTACCTTACACAAAATCATTCTGGATTTTCAAGGAGTTACCTCGGTGACTTGAGAAGCGGTTAAGAAAACATTTTAAGAAAACATTTTAAAGAAAACATTTTAAATACTGTTGTTTTAAATTTTTATGAGTACTTTAGGTTAACATATATCTGTATTTATATAGTTTTGCAAGCAGGTACGATATAGTGAAATGATATAATAGTTAACTCAATTTATATGAAGAAAAGAAAAATTATCTACAAGAATTCAACTTATTAACTGAATTTTCTGATGTTTACCCTGCATGTGAGAACTTCTATAAAATATTATATCATATATTAAGTGTTGTTAAAACATAGCTAAACGTAGTTATCCTTCCTGTTATAAAAGTGACAATCTATTTCTATTCTAAATAGATATTGATATTTTGTTTATTTTAATATTATACTGTATGTGAGTTTCTACTGAGTGAAATACTCTTGTAAGGTTGCATTATCCGTTCAAAATCAGAAGCACTCATATAATTGTACACGTACATGATTATATGGAAATAATTAAATATTAAATCTATGTACCTATACCAATTGGGACCTGATCGATTACACATACAAAAAATAAGCCGATGCGATGTCCGTTTTACACGATTGACTCTTGCAAAACACCGTCAGAATGCCCGAAACATTTCAAAAAATTAAGAACGAGGTACCACAAAATTATGAAAAAATTCAGAGATACCCAAAAGAGAATAGAGAAATCGAATGGCATAAACCAGACATACCTGCGATACTTCGTGTCCGAAATAGGGTCGCTCAAAGCCACAGGAAGGAGAAAATCTCTTTCTTCCCCCAATGGGCTTGTTCGGCATTTTTTTTATTTCATAAATCGAAAGTGCAAGTATAAATTAATGGATATGCAAAAAATCAGAATCTTATTCGCACGTTTAGCATCTTAAAAACTATTACAAACCTCCATGTCGCAAAAATGGGGCGTGGCCAGGCGCTACGTCACTATACGCATAGACTCGGCGATCTCAATAGACTTGATGCTCCTTACTTGTTATAATTGTAGTGTTTTCGAAGTATTGGCTGTTTTGCTTACTGCTTGAGAGTAGGGGAGTACAATTTGGTGAAATGTCAAAAAATTACAATTTTCTCTCGCTCCTCCGGGACGAATTTTCGATTTTGACCCTGCAATTTACGATTAGAGTTCATCGCCGACCTTCTCCTTTCCATAGACACATAGAATGAACTTCCACTCGACGTATTTATTTAATTACCAGCGTTTAAAAATTTCATGTTTTTCGACTTTTCAGGTTAAATTTGAAAGGTCTCAGAAAGCCATTTTTCTTACGTCACTTGCGTGACGTCACAAATGAGCGCTCGGTTTTTTTCAACTATTACTAATTTCAACTCCTTATATCTCCGGAACGGGAAAAGTTAATTATACGAAATTTTAAGTGTATAATGAGAATATCGAGTACTATATGAAAAAGTATAAAAACCATATAAAAAGAATATCATGGAACAAGCCCATTCTTGAGACTCTATCTCGGAAACTAAAAAAGTTATAGACTTTTGGTTTACGCCATTCGACTTACCACATCTCCTTACGTACTCCTTCAGAGGTAAAAGTGAAAGTGTCACTAAAAATCTGAAAAAAATCAGAGTTACGTAGAATGGTGAAAGAAGTCGAATGGCGTAAACTAGAAGTATACAGTTTTGTTGGTTTTCGAGATAGAGTCTCGAGAAGTATCGCGTGGATGTTTGGTTCACGCCATTCGATTTCTCTGTTCTTTTTGCGTATCTCTGAATTTTTTCATAATTTTGTAGTCCCTCGTTTGGATGCAGTTGCTCCCGAGGCGAAATAATCGGACCTTTGGCGGTGTGTTATCTTCCTTAAAAATGACCATAGATCGTCGTGACGCCCAAATTCGGTCTCAGCTCCCCAAAATACGTCTGGAAATGGCGGTCAGCTAATTTAAGCCCTTTATTTACTTCTTTGAGATTTTTCAGGCATTCTGACGGTGTTCCTTGAGGTTAGGAAAAATGCAAGAGCCAATCGGGCAAAACGGACACCGGATTCGTGTTCGGCAGGTCAAGATGCATGGGAATACATTGGTCTGCTTTCACGCATTCGACTTTTTTTGTGTGTGCGCGTGTTAATTTTTGCCGTTTATATTTATGAGACTTGGTGGTTTTATTGACTTTTCTCTCATTAAGATATATAATTCAACATGACTGTGCGAATGGCCAAGCAGCCTCAGCCACCCTGTCTAATTTAGATAGATAGATACCGCTTGAGATTTATAAACCAAGAAAATCTTAGTTTCCATCAAGTGCTTCTACACCATACTATTCATAATTACACGCACGTGATGCATTTATCTTATCTTATTTGCAACATATTGACAAACTTTTGTGATCTCTATAATGTTCTAGTTGGCCTCCTCTTGCTGTATAGTATATATAACAGCCTCCCGCCAATGTAAGAGCAGCGCAGCTGAACTCCGCCGTTTTTGAAATTTGTAAATTTAAAAAATAAAGATTTATTATATTATCATTGTTATTATTATTATTATTATTATTATTATTATTATTATTACATCTATCACAGACACCATTTTTTGAAAAAAGGCGTCAAAAGTCGGTAACCTAGCCAATTTTCGATAAGAATTTACGAAGCTTGGTAGAGTTAAGTATTTAGATACTTATATTAAATTCAGTTTTGCTGCTGATTTTTTTTCCGTATAGCGGCTTCAAAATTGGGTCAGAAGAAGCAAAGAAGATGAAAAATTCAATAAAATAATCCAGCCACGAAAAAGTCCCGATCCTGGAACTTAACCCGAATATCCCAATGTATTTTTCAACTCTGAATTGGAGTCCTGCTTCGGAAAAGCCCAAATACTCTCAAAATTTTGAGTTATAGCGGAAAAAACCACCCTTAGAATAGGGTAAAATCGCCTACTCCTAATATAAAATCCTAGGGCTTCTCAGTTTGTTGAACTCAAGTTTTAAAATGCAGAGCCCAAAATTGATTCTTAGAATGAAAATCGATAAAATGAGGGTTAAAAGGGTGCAAAAATGAACATTTGATAAAATGCGCGATTATCCCTCTAAACTTATATTTGTAGAGGTTTTTGAGGTTGACGAGTTAAAATTTCAACATGCCAGGAGCCAAAAATTCATTCTCAGGGTGAGAATTGAGTTAAATAGGGGTTGAAAGAGGTAAAAAATGAAAATTTAACAAAATACGTAATTTTCATTCCAAAAGTATACAGGGTGTAATTAGTTTCATACCATTTAAAAAAACTAGTAACAGGGACCGACTAGACAAACAAAAAACGTATATGACTTTTTCTCTACTACTTGAGAATATTACGAGGGAGAATATAGCACGCGTAATATGATAATTTATTTGGCCGCGAAGAAGCAAACAGCATGGCGGTGTCCTTTGTCGGTCGCTTTTAACTGCTTTGTCGGTATGCTTTTCGATGAGCCCTTTTTTTTGGGAGGGGAAATCTCATGACACCCACACTTAAGTTCTATCGTGATGGGTAGCGGGGGACTTTGACCCGACCTAAAACCCCTCCCGAGACGCATCGTTCTCCCCGGAACCGTCAATGCTGACATCACTTCGGGATGCGATGGTACGTCCTCCTGTACTCTATCTCTCGTTCCTTTGCCATTCCCTTTCTTCCTCCTCTTTCATTTTCATAATCCGCTTTATGAAGTTATGGATCGATTTCCATTTTCTGGGACTTGACAGCATTTCTCGTGTCATATTTTCCTTTCTTGTCCTGGCTCCCACTTCCTGTGCCATGTCCTGTCTCTCCTCATTCCATCTTATACAGTCAAAAGCTGTATGTTTTACTGTGTCCTCTTCCTTGCAATATACGCACGACTCATCTCTTGCCCTTTTAATTCTGTGGGTGAATTTCTTAAAGGAACCATGTCCTGTTAGTACCTGTGTCAGGTAGTACTTCCTGGTGTTGACACTCCAACCACGGTTTTATGTTTGGGATTAGTGTCTTCGTCCAAGACGCTACGCTTTCTTCCTCATCCCATTTTTGCTGCCAGTTTCTGACAGTTTCGACCCTCTCTTCCTTCTTCCTCCTGGTAAGATATCGCCTGCGCCGACACTGTTCTATATGCTCCGACTACCCTAAGGTGCATTTTTCTTTGGATTCTTTCCAGCATGGCTCTATACCTTTCGATCCTTATCATCGTGTACCTTATCGGTGCTCCATAAAGTATGGTTGATTGTACTACCCCGTATAACATTTTCCTTTTTTGTAGACCGGGTCCTCCGATGTTTGGCATTCATCGCGCTAGTGCCGCTGCCCTCCTCTCTGCCTTCTCCACGCTCCTTTTTGTATTCTCTCCGTACGTACCTTGTACGTCTAGATATACGCAAAGATATTTCATTCGCCTACTTATGCCTATCTCCACGACGTCTAGGTTAAATTTCAGCCTGCTATGCTTCCTACGTCTTTTTAGGAGTATTGTCTCCGTTTTCTGGGGTGCCAGTTCTAGACCATGGTCAACGATCTATTCGTTTATCTCCCTAAGGGCTTCGTTTACCAATCGTCTTAGGGTTCTCTCGTCTTCCGCCCTTACAATTAGGGCCAGGTCGTCTGCAAAGCCAATCAGTTTTACCCTTCTACCTAGAGGGATTTTCAACACACCATCGTAGAAGACGTTCCACAATGTGGGTCCGAGGACTGAGCCCTGTGGGACGCCTCTTGTCATCTGGATCTCTTCCTTTCGATCGATCGTAATCCTTCTATCGCTCAAGTATTGACTGATTAGCCTTGTGAGGTATTTCGGTATGCCTCTTCGTCTCAGTTCTAACATGATCCCTCCCCACGGAGTGGAGTTGAACGCGTTTTGTATATCAAGGCTTTGAATTTAACGCTTTCCTTTTTAATTCAGTCTGCTAATGATTCAATTGCATGTATCGTGGACCTCTTTTTTCTGAAGCCGAACTGTGACTTAAATAGTCCTTCCCCTTTCTTCGATCACCTTTTCCAATTTCCCTCTAATCAGGGATTCGAGCGGCTTACCCAGCGTGTTCAGTAGGCATAATGGTCTCTGTGATGATGCCTCTTCTGGGGGCCATTTTCCCTTCCAGATTAAGACCAGGCGTGCTACTTTTCACTCTTTGGGGAATCGTGTTTTCTTTAACTGGTTATTCATTGTTTCCCGCAAGATATGTGGGGCTACACCCCACGTCTCTCTAATAGCGTCTGCCGGGACTCCATCAGGGCCCGGGCTTTTCCCCGGTTTCATGCCTTCTACCGCAGCTTTTAGTTCTTCCATCAAGAATGGTACAGGCGGATCGAGATCTTCTATGCTTTCTCCTTCCTCCTCCTCTCTTCTATATTCCCCTTCGTCTGCTGGGAATAGTTTTCCAGCTATATATTTTTTATCTTCCTTGCTAAGCTCGAAGGTTAATTCCGTGCCCCATAGGCTTTTGGTGGCTATCTTGTAGCCATTTCCCCAAACATTTTCATCGAGTTCGTTACATAGGTTATTCCGATGTCTTTTTTGGATGCACGAATCAGTCTCACCAGTTCTTTCTTTTTTGTTTTGTATGCCTCCATGACCTTGATGATCATTTTAGCCTCAACTGTCCTTGTCCCTATTCGGGTGAGTGCTCTGCGTGCTCTGTTACAATGTCCCCTGGCCTCTTCAATCTCTTCGTTCCACCAATAGGGGACCTTTACAGGGCCTCTATTGCCCCTATTGCCCCTCTCTACTGGACTTCTTTTGAACGTGTCCATTGGTGATCTTTGGGAAGTGCCGCCAGGACGCCTTCCAGGTTTGTTCTGAACCTTCTTCTATCCAGAAGGAAGTGTTTTCCTCTTCCCTTACCATCTTGTTTTCTTGATCCTACTATTTGGAAGATGTGTCTGTGATCGGTCAGGCTTTCCTCTGTGGACACTTCTCAGCCCTTTATTTTCGATGAGCCCTGTCGCGGCCTAATTATCTCTTAGGCTCACCATGCTTAATTGCACGAATGTCAGAGTATCACGGGCGCCTAGACGCGAGGCAATAAAGCCTAACCCAATATGCCAGCAGTTCTCAAACTACGTAATTAAGTATTTTGGAAATTTTTGTTAATTTTTTTTTCCAAAACTATGAGCTTTAGATCCCATGTTATATAAGGTTTTTTTTGTTTGTCTTGTCGTTCCCTACCACCAGTTTTTTTTAATGACATGTAACTAATGTATTTCTAGAGGTTCTTGAGGTTTCTGATTTAAAATTTCAGCTTGCCAGAAGCCTAGAATTTATTCTTAGGTTGAAAATGGAGCCAATTAATAGTTGAAAGGGGTACAGACATAAGAACTTCCAACCCCTATTATACTCGGCTTGCACCCTGAGAATCAATTTTTGACTTTTGGCTTTAAATTTGAAATCAGCAAACTCAAAGACCCTAGGATTGTACTTACGTAGTAGGCAATTTTACCCTATTCTAAGGGTGTTTTTTTCACACCAGCTCAAAATTTTGAGTGTGTTTGGGCCTTTCAGAGGTCGGATTTGATTCAGCATCGAAGAATACTCGGGTCAAGTTTCAAGATCAGGACTTTTCTTGTGACTGGGTTATTTTATTAAATTCTTTGTTATTTTTGCTTCTTCTAACCCGAATTTTGAAGCCGCCATATTGAAAAAAATCGGCAACAGAACTGAATTTAGCATATCCAACTACTTACCAAGTTTCGTTAATTTTTATCGAAAATTGACTAGGTTACCGATTTTTGACGCTTGTTTTAAAAAAAAGCGTCACTGTGGGGCGGCCTCACCAATGCTCTTTCTCATTAGCTCTTTGTTAATATCAGTCCTGGGTTTTGGTGCTCGTCCTCTTCGCTTCTTGCTATCTGATTTTACTTGGACCGATCTATATTGTCCTCTCTTGTATCGGTGTATGTGGCCAAAAAATTAGAGGATTTGAGAAAATACGATACTGCAGAGTCACGCTGGGGACGTATTTCTTGGATGGTTAAGCTGTTAGTGCAAAGAGCTGTGAATGAAACTCACAGCAAACGTCTCCAGACCCACATTTAGAAAGCATCTATATGTTGTCTGCCAGCCACCATAAGAGTTCATGCCTAAGAGGCGTTTCCGATGTTGTCCACAAATGTTACAAGTCATCTGTCCCTACCGTCTTTAGGTGGCTTTCATTTCCTCGATCTATAATTATAATTTTTGCTCTGTTGTAATTTATACTTAAACCGCACTCAGAGAATATTGTTTGCAGGCTGTCCATTAGGTGCATGAGCTTGTACTCGCTCGCGGAAATCGAGTTACCATCCGAAAATTCTCAATATATAAACTTTAATTCCTCCTATACCTACTCTACCCTATCAGTCGTCCAGCACAAGATGTATCTATATATTTTTTAAGTAGTACGGTTCCCATTAATTTAGAACTTAATTCTATTATATTTATATAATAGATGTTAAAATTCAATATAATGTCTTGTAGCAAGATATTGTAGATACTATAAAAATAATTATTAGGTACATTTGTAATAATTTACAATTAAAACAATAAGTAGGAGTTATTAAACCAAGACTGTAAAAAGTTTGCGAGAGATACAAGGAACAGAATACGAAATAAATATACTTCGATATTCATTTTGACTCTTATACACTTTATTTAAATAATTTAGCAGATTAAGAGATCCCAGTTGATCAATTAAGGCACCCTATCTTAATGCTTTTATCCGCTGGTTTTCAAATCCCGAAATTCCTTTACATCAAAACCTATGTTTCAGTAAATAATCGGCCAGCTTCTCAGTAATTTGGTTAATCCGAGTAAAAGGCCATTATTTTAAGAAAATTAAATTATGTTATCCATCGCTGACCTTTAACCGCTATTACATTTTTAACATTAATTACACTCATGTTACTAATGACATGATTAAATAATTATAAAAAATGGCTCTGAGAACCGCGGAGGAGTCGTCTCAAAGTTTGCCATAATTTCTTGTCTCAGACTTTTTAGACTTTTTGGCACTGACACTAAATTTTTTGGATACAATTATTATAAGTTACCGCACTGAGACAGTTCAATTTTTCCAATAAACCAAAGCAGACGTCTGATTTGACCTGTGAAAAAGAGTTTAAAGAATAAATACATATTATTTGATGAGAGCTACATGTTAATCCCCATGTTAATCTATGTATCTACAGCGTGTTCTCCGATTGAGTTCGCTATAGGTGAAATGGACAAAAAAATTTCGTTTTTTTTTTCATATTTGGGGGTTCACCCTTGTTTATCTAAAAAGTTATTTTGGGTGTACTTTTGTTTTTTTTTAAATCAACCAAGTGTCTAGAGAAAAATTATTTAGTTATTAATCTCTATTGTGAAGCATAAATACATTGTGGGTAAGGAAACCAGTGAATACAAACGACAATTAAAAAATGATAATTAAATACTACTATAGGTATCTAGAAATAAACAAAATTTTTACCACCAGCTTCAACACATAGCTCTACTCTGGCTTTTAGTCCTCTATAACTGTTCTGTATTTTTTGAAGAGGTATACCATCAAGTGCTTCTTTAATTTTGGTTTTTAATAATTCTAAATTATTGTCAATATTAAAAGCATAAACTTTTTTTTTGAATAGCACCAAAAGTAGAAATCCATTAGGACTTCTAGGTGGCCAACAATTCGGCCCGTATCTTCCAATCCATTTTTCTGGAAAATGACGGTCTAATATTCTCTGACAATGATTGCAAATGCGCAGGGCATCCCTCGTGCTGTAGAAACAATTTCATCCTTTGCGATATGGGTATATTTTCGAGTTGATTCAACAAAAAAGTATTTAGCATTTCCAGGTAAGAATGTTAAGTTACATTTCCTTCAATGAAATATGGACCAATTACTCTCAAAGTATGAAATCGCACACCAAACATTCACTTTCTTGGAATATTGCCGTCTACATTATATACGAAAATTAGGATTTTTCGAAGACCAATACCTACAATTCTGTGAACTTACTGTACCATTAGTGGAAAACGTTGCCTCGTCAGAAAAATATATATTTTCGTGAAAGTGTCAATAAAAAAATATTCTCGCCCATCCATAAACAGAAATCCAATCTTTTAGCGTCGTCATTTTGTTCAAGAGTGTGTACAAATTTCTGTTTGTATGGATGAATTTTATTTGACTTGTATGTTTTTTGTATCACAGTTTTAGAAATTCCAGTTTGAGTTACTCTTCTTCTCAGAGATAATTTTGGGAACTCATTCAACCAATCCATCGCAATTAAAGTACCAGCATCATCTTCATTAAACTCCTTCTTCTTTTTCTTTATGATTAATACACTACCAGTTCTTTTAAATTTGTCGACTATTTTTTTAGCACCCCTATCTGTTAGTAGCCCATTTGGCCAATGTTCTTTGAATTTTTCTACGACAGGAATATTATCTCCCAATGCGTAGCACTGAACAATGAATATCTTTTGCTCTACTGTAAGCATGATTTTTAGTTAATAATTATGATGCTCATCTGATAGTTATTATTATTAATTTGACAGATAAGCACTTACACGCATTTGCTTTTCACGGATGAATTGATGAATATGCACTGAAAGGTTTAAAAGATGAAAATTTTAAAAATTAATATCAATATAGGTTGCTCCTTCCAGGGATATGTGTATAGTTTGATATCGTTCAACTGGACTCGCTCCCAGTTCATTGACCTCTGAGATTCCTATCCAGGACTCCGGCAAGCGAAGCTCTTAATCTCAGGGCCCTTGCCGGAGAGAACAAAGCAAATTCTGCGTCTAAGCAGAAAGCAAATTAGAGCCGTGACAGGCCTCTTGACCGGACATGGCTCTCTTAGGAAACACCTGCACACAATGGGGGTGGTTGACCACCCCGATTGCAGGTTCTGCGAGGACGAGGAGGAGACTTCCATCCACGTCCTCACCTCTTGCTCAGGACTGATGAACCTGAGGCAAAAACACATCGGTACTGGCTTTCCAGTGCTGGAGGAAATTAGGAGTTCTCCCGTGGCAAGGATTTCAGCCTTTGGGCTGGAATCCGGTCTGCACGGGGCAGCTCCTTAACATGTTAGCGATAGCACAATAGGCCACAAGGCCTGAGTGCGGCGACCTCCGGGCGCCCCGCTAAAAGAAGAAGAAGAAGATATCGTTTATCATTTTTTTTTTAAATACCGCAGAAGTTATGTCAAAGTAAAAGAAAATTAACTAAATAATTTTCTTTCGATTAAGTAATCGAGTTAAACTTTAGTAAACCGACATATAATTTTTTTTTCGTAAAATGCAATTATATTAAAAAAATCAAAATCATCAAAGTAGGCGTATATTTTTGAAATTTTGCACAGGACTATAACTTTTTAATATGAATGTCCTTAATGACATTTTGCTGTATCTTTTACAGAAAAGGTACTTTACCTAGCAAGAAATTCGTTTTTGCTTAACTGTCATGGCCTACGTGATTAAAAAAAAACAAAAGTACACCCAAAATGACTTTTTAGACAAGCAGGGGTGAACCCCTAAATACGAAAAAAACAATCGAAAATTTTCATGTTTATGCAGCCAGTAATCCTTTTTGCAAGACGCCTCTTCGGAAACTGCCTGTTGATTTCTAATAGTACAGCAACCAATAACTACCTTAAACGAGGGGTTTCAAATAAACTCAAATAAAATAATCCAAGCGATTCAGATCTGGTAAGCGAGCTGGTTAGGCTATTGGTTCATCTTAGCTAATCCTTCGTTTGGCGAAGATGGAATCTAAATGTCCCTTACATCTACATTAAGATGTGGTGCAACCTCTTCACGCATAATCCACATTACTCCTCTTGTCGGGTATATTTAGTAATTTACTTAGCTTATTTTGGAGAAGAATAAAATAGTCTCCCCACCAACCCCACTCCCTTATTAATAGAGTTGACAAAATTAAATTCAGATTTTGACTTGAAATTTGGTGCACGTATGTATTATAACGATATCTGAAACTAGATTATATTTTGACATGATTGCGTTGAAGGAGTGGGGGTAAGTAGAGGTAAATAGGGAAAAAGAAGTACAGCAAGCTAGTAAGAATACATAAACTTGAAATTTGGTAGACGGATGTATTATAACGACATCTGGAACTAGATTATATTTTGAGATGATTTCGTTGAAGGGTTGGTTGTTAAATAGGAGTAAATAGGGGAAAATAAGTAAATCAAGCTGGTAAGAGTACAGATATTTGGGATTTGGTGTGTATACTAGAAACAAAGGCCTCAGATTTCTTTTTAATATTGCAACCACAACTTCTCATCGGGGTGATGAAGAAGCTATGAAACCGTAGCAACCGGTTAGCTCAGGGTTAGTCGAGGGTCACTCTGTGGCGGGAAGAGATGTATCCAGTTTTTTGTCAATAAATAGTTTGACTGTTATTAAACAAATTAAACAAAGAAAAGGGCGCCAGCGTATTCATGCAACTGATATTCCTGCAACTGTTTAAGGATGAAACAATCAAAAGCAAAATTTAAACAAAATAACAATATATTAACAAATTACCAAAAGTTTACAAAATCTCTACACTTAAATATGTGAATTAATGAAAAATTAAAAATTTACTACAATAGAAATATAAATATTAGTGATTTTAATTAAAACAAACAATAAAAATTTTTTTAAGAGGAAGGAAAATTGTAAAATTGAAATGATCAACTGGTTTAACAATAATTTTCTTCTGACCAAAAAAGATAAAAAGAGAAGGGACACGGTGAATGTAGCTTACGTAACTTTGGCGGTGGGAGTGGAGTTCAACGAGGTCGAACCCTGGAGATCGCCGCAGGTACCTGGGAGAGAGGACTTATTAATCGTGTCCTGTTCAACGATGATGTTCCAGGGAGACGCTGCGTTGAGAAGATGTCCAGCCAGTTACAATTTTCATCCAGCCAATAGCAAATCCACCGTGTACTTGATCCAAGGTTGGTCGATCCAGATTATAACATGAAAATCAATGATAATTCAGGAACCAGTTGATACAAATTGAAATAAATTACACAAAGCAAAAACTAATGATTTAAATTTGAAATGACTAAATAAAATATTAATCGACTTTAAAACTTATTGAAAAGAATAAAAACTTGACCAAGGTTATGAATTTTATAAAAACTACACAAAGAAAAAAAAATTGAATTTGTAAAATTTAAGCATTAATTTAAGAAAATGGTTGAGGACCGATAAAAAAACTCTACTGCTAAATTATCACAAAAAATTTGGCCACACAATTACTATAAATGACAAAAGTTAAGTTATTATGAAGTAAAATTGTCCAAAGAAAAAAAAATTACAAATTAAATAAAATACAAATTTTTGGAGATGCTCTCCTGTACTATGACAAAATTAATTTAGATAAATTGACTTTACGTCTCGTTTTCCCACAAATTCAATAACTTACAATTAGTATATCAGTCTTGAAGTGAGAATATCCAATAACGAATTTTAGAGCGACCCTAAATAAAAAAATATACAGTATTAACTGCTGGGCAATCCACTAACAAGTGGTTTCTTAGTAACCACGTGATTAACCTCAAATATATTATAAAATTTCAACTACATGCCAGCTTAAATTTAATATCAAATCAAAATAACTAGGTTATAATTCTAATGTAATAATAATGCAATAATAAGAGTAAAACTTTCAACAAAATCTTATAGGATGGCTCTAATTCCAAATCTTCTAAGTAAAAATTAAAACAATCTCACCTCAGGGACGTCGAGACGGAAAGTCCCGGTTTTCAATTGCTGTAATTCCATCTCTCTCTAATACTCTGCTCGCGCATGCTCAGTTGCTTCTAACTTGCATTTTATTTCAGTTATTGTAGCACGGTCGCTAAACATGAGTTTTCGGCAACAAATTGAATTTATTCGAATTTATTCCTAGTACAGGTGCTGAATGGAAAATATTTGGCAACTAATTAAATAATTCACAAAAAGTTACGGAAAAAACTTGTTACAATATTTTTCAAACCCTACCACCTTCGCTCCATTATTAATGGGATTGATAATATCAAATTGAGATATTCACTTGAAAGTTAGTACACGTATGTATTGTAATGACATCTGATTGAGATGATTCCATTGAAGGGGTGGGAGGTGGTAGGTTGTGAATAGGGGAAAATAAGTAGGGTACACTAGAAACTTAATTTTTAACACATATGGTAGAAACCAACGCCCCAAACTTTTCTATGACATCTGCCCCGAATATTTTTAAAATTCTATGACCAATAATTTCCACATACTAGAGTGCAAATCTAGCCAAGAAGTTTCCTTTAAAGCAACTTGGATGAAAAATCTGGATGTGGAAGTAGTGATTCCTTAGGCAGCGGTTTTGATATCACGGTACAATGTATAGAAATTTTCATAGAATTAGCTACAAATTGTAATAAATAATTACACAGCAATAGTTACAAATTGATAACAATTTACAAGCAAAATAATAATTACATTTCAATTGAACTAGATAAATGTATAATAGATATCAGTGTTGAAAATCTTTTTTATTAATAATTCTTTGCGGTGAATTCTAAACGAATTCTAAACGATCAAACAGTAATAGATTTAATATGAACAGGTTACTTATTGAACATTAATCCAAGAATATCGGGTAATGTTGTATTTAGCGAAAGGAACATGGAAGTTATTTCCGGTTCTAATATTCGAGTAATGAATATTAGTTTCTGGGAAATTTTCCTTAATGCTTAAATATATTAATACACAATTCAGATATTAAAATAGACGATACAGTTAGATTGCCTAGCTCACAAATAGTGATTTGCATAATATATACTATAAACACCAACAATCAACAATGATTCTTATTACTGTTTTGAGCTGTAAATACTCGAGTGGTATAAGAAAACCAGAACCAGAAGATGCTGGGTCTCATTCGCATAATACATTATTATTCACTAACTGATCTCTCTAGAGAACCGTTCTTATATTAATGTACAAATAGTCTTGACTACGTAGCTTAAAAATAAGATGTTCACTGTGATATTTCTAACTCAATGTAAGCGTCGGAATGTGCCACTAATAATTTAAGATGATATAGGTGAGTTGTGTCATACAACATTGGGATAAGTACAACTTTTGTACCAATTGTGAAAACGTAAATAGTTTTATCATTATTAACATATAAAGAGTTGCTAGAGTAGGATAATTATTATGAACTGGTAGATAACCTGATGGTCACTATAATATACTTGGTAGAAACTTACTATCGAAAATGATCACTAAAATCAGAAATACATTTGAAGATTGCAAATATTTTACTACCTCAAACACAAAGGATTGGTTATATGTATCTGGTGCAACAGTACGTATCTAGATTATGCTGCTCGATGAAGATATCTCAACCATCACAAATTTAGGATAATGCAGGTATTTACTTGAAGTAAAAGACATTAAGATGTTGCTCAAGAATATATCAATCTTACTGAACTTTCCAACGCAATAAAATGTTCTTCGAGCAAAATGGGGAGACTGCAACGAAAGACTCCTTTCATTGCCAGTCCATTCATCACTATGTACCAAACACTGTTAAAAAAAATTGGAATTTGATATTTACAGAAAAAATACCAGCTTTTTAAGGTATATTCCAAATAACTCACACCATCGAGCCCTGCATAAAATAGTTGGTCTTGTAGGGTTATTATCCATTAAGTTTCTCTACCAATAAACATATTTATAGAAGAGAGAGCTTTAATTAAGCGCAATGGATACCCTGTAAGTTTAGGTGATAAATTAGAAAACCCCCGAAACCGAAGAGAAAATTGAAAATTTACAAATGAACTCCAGTTTACCAGTGGTCTAAGCTGGATTTTTAAATACTTAAATATGAAGTTGTTGATTCGTCGGGAAATCAGTTATAAAAACATGCAGGAAATCCACAGGATAGGTCTAAGATTTACGAAATAAGCTCTAGGGATTGTAATTTAAATATACCTAATCATATAAACATTTGTTACGTATTTACAATTTCCTAAGAAATAGGTCCCCCAAAGCGGCTCTCCAGCATCATATTTTCAAATCCTCTCGTTTTTTGTCCACAATGGTTAATTGCTCAGGGAAAATCAGATGACAAAAGTTGAAAAGGACAACCAAGCCAGGATGATGTTACCAAAGAGCTAATGAAAAAGAGCTCTGGTAAGGCCTTGCGCCTAACAAGTAACCGCAATAGATGCCGTGAAGCTGTCGTACATGGTATACAGCAAGTGGAGGTGAACTGCAATTAGAATATTAAGTGAATCATGAAATGTTTGTTAAAACGTTGTTAATAATAACAAGAAGAAACAGTTATAAAAATTGGATTGATGAAACCAATTAGACAACAGTGCAAAGTCGAGTCTATTGAAATATTATTATAACTTATACATTAAGTTCTGCTCTATATTACTAGTTAATTAGTCGAAATGTGCACGGTAAATGAATAGCCATCTTAAATACTTTTCAATTTTAAGAGATTAGAAAGTCTGTAAGATTCAAACTACTTAGAAATTAACAGCAAATATAATTAGTAGGTTTATTAAATTTTATTATTTCGCAATTAGCGAAGTTTTCCTTGTCGAAAAAGTCTAAATGTACTTAAACGAACTTTCTTTCGGGAAGTAATTGGTAATATGATAGGCGGCCTACCACTTTATGTTCATTATCTCGCTGGGTGATTTTTAATTGTTTTAAAAGAAGGATGAAAAGTAATATTATTTAAGTGTTTCTCAGATATGCCCACAGAACAAAGCAATATTTAAGTAGGAGACAACATATGTCTATTGTGTGTGCATTGTTGTGCTCTCCTTGTGATCGAATTTTCTTAGTATAAAAGTAACTTTAAAAAATCAGATTTTTGATCATCTGTTAACTCCATTACTCCATAATAAGTTGGACGTTTTACTGAAACTGTTTATTTCAATAGAAGTGGTTAATTATTTAATTAAACAATTTGATCCAAGTGATAACAAAACTAATAAACATTGAAAAAACTTATCAAGCTACAATAAAAAAAACCAGAGCTGACAAAAAAAAACAAATTTAATCTCTTGGAACAAAACCTGGAAAAAAACCTGAACAGGACCGGACTATAAATCATGAACTGTTGTAAATGTAAAAGTTCTGACTCCAAAGAAGAATCACTAATCATTTGTGACAAATATGGCAACAAGCTTTGCCAAACCTGTGCAAATCTATCGGCTACAGAATACAGAGCGGTCACAATGAAATCTTCCAAAGTGCTAATATTCTGGTGCTCAGACTGTAGGGCAAATGTATCAACTCCCAATCAAGATATCAAGCAGACTATATCCGAAGCAGTAAGAGAAGAAATATCATCAGCAATTAGTAACTTTTCTTCTTTCTTGACCGAATCTCTAAATGCCAAATTTGATTCGCTGACCAATGCGATTACTAATTTAAAGGACAGCAATATTGATCTGGTTAAACTTCTCAGTAAAGATAATTCAAATTTAGCTGTTCCATCACACAGTAAATCTGAGGAAAATACTTTATTTGATAAATTGCTTAGTATTCTCACCAATCAATTTCAAGCCAAGTTATTATACTTTTGGATAAAGAAATGTCGACCATTAAAAATCTAATGAAGGGCAACTCATCAGTTTCACGCAACGTCTCCACAGCTAATAATGATTTAAATTCCTCAACAAAATCCAATGAAATGGGGAGCAGTATTGCTTCTACTACGGGAAATAAAATACAAAAACCTGGAAATGTTAACCATAATAAATAACCTGACTTCAAAAACACAAAGCAGCGTCGGTTGCCTGTTACAGGTACCAGAAAAATAGAAAACACTAAAATTATTGCAGCTAAAATTGCACAGAAAGAATCCATCTTTGTTAGCAAACTTTCAACAGATGTCGCTGAAACTGACCTCCTGCATTACCTAAAAGAGACCTTTGGCGAGGATGAAAACTTTAAAATTGAACAGCAAAAAGTTAAATCGGGAGATTACAACAGTTTCCGCATTACTGTTCAGGCAGATCTTCTTAATGATTTGCTGAATGTTTCATTGTGGCCTGAGGATATTTAAAAATATTTGAAAATAAACCTAAGTTCTTTCGTACCAGACCCTACCCCGCGAAAAGAAAACCTAATCACTACAGATGGACAAAGTAATTTGAGCTTAGTACATTCCTGAAATACTTTACATGTGAATACTCAGTGCCTTCACAATAAAATAACCCAGCTAGAAATAATCTCAAGAAATTGTTAACTGGACTATACTTTTGTCACCGAACACTGGATGACCTCAGAACAGGCGGATGTCACTCCCATTCCAAGATATTACCTCTTAGCGAAATTCTGTAGAAATCAACGTACCCATGGAGGCGCTGCCATACACAGACTTAAGAAAAGTGGAAAAGTCTTAAACTTATCAAAACATACATTTGAACTTTCATGTGAATGTGCAGACTTTAATACTAAAATATTTGGAAAGAAGGTAGCCCTGTTAGTTGTTTATCGATCATGTGTACAAAATGTAGACAATCAATTTATAACCTTTATTAACTCATTAAATGCTAGCTTATGCCAGGTAACGCTTAATCATGAAATAATTCTGCTCTGTGGTGACTTTAATGTCAATTATCTTGAAAAGTCCCTGAAAAAAAAAACAATTAATTGATATCTTAGATGGTTTGAATCTGAAATATATTTTATCTTTTGAACTGACTAGGGAGGTTCTTAATAATAAACCCTCAACAATTGACTATGTTGTCACTATTGCTGAATGTATTAGCGCTATTAATTTAGATATGGGTATTGCTGACCACAAAGCTCAACTTATTAGTGCCGTTATGCCCCCAACACAAGCATCAGAAAATCTGAAAACTTATATCAAAAACAGACACTTCTCAGAACAAAACTTAAGTAATTTGAAAAACCTTCTCTCTAGAACTGATCTAAGTTCCTTATACAGCCTAACTGATGAGCTTGGCTTTCCTTTTGGTCAAATTTTAAATACTGTTTGGAACTAACCTGCCCCATCAAAAATGTCATGGTCTCCTATGTACCCCACCACAACTGGATCGATTCGGATGTAGTTAAGGAAAGCCAAGAACTGGAAAAACTGTTTTGGATTAGCAAAAATTTGGGCACAGACAAACACAAGAAACGATATCAAATGGCAAAAAAGATATTTTCTGAAAGGATTCAAATTTCTAAAAACAGTTTTTATAAGAACAAAATTATAAACTCTGTTAATTGCACTAAAACGATCTGGCAAGTGGTAAATGCAAATCTTGGTAGGGTAAAAAAAACTACCCCCTCCACAAGAACTTCAAATGAAATAAATATTAGTAAACCTTTGGACATTTTGTGATTATTATACTACCAGTATGGAGCAATTACTAAATCAAAACCTACATCCAGGTGCCACAGGCTGCACTCTTCCTAATTCGATTGTTAATTCTATTTTCGTTGAGGAATTAACAGTTGATGAGTTATCCCTGGCTATGTCACAATTGAAAAACAAATCTGCGTGTAGTGGTCTGGATGATATGCCGATTTATGCCCTCGAGTTCATCTGGGATTATATCAAATTTCTCTTGTGCTTTCTTTATAACATTTCATTGAAAACAGGAATTTTCCAAACAACTTAAAAATGGGCGAAATCATACCAGTTGATAAAAAAGGAGACTCTGAATTATTAGAAAACTATAGATCTATAACTGGCTTAACGACGTTCTTAAAAATTCTTGAAAAAATTAATGCCAACCGACTTGAACCCTTTTTAACTAAAAATAAAATATTATCAATAGACCAACATGGTTTTAGGAGAAATCATTCAACAAACACAGCAGCCTTCCAACTTGTTGAATTTGTCTATAAGTCATTAGACAAACTTAATTACACTTTAGCCCTGTTCTTTGATCTCACACGTGCTTTTGAATGAGTGGATGCTGAATATCTGGTGAAAAAATTATACTCGATGGGCATTAGGGGCTGCACGAATAACTGGATTAAGTCTTTTCTAAGTAACTGTAAAGTAAGAGTTAGAATTGACCAAGAATTGTCAGATTGGAGAGAGCTGAAATATGGCGTACCTCAGGGCAGCACTCTATCTCCACTTCTATTTACGCTATTTGTCAATGATCTGGAAAAACATATAGGCATTACAGTTAATATGCAACTGGATTTGTATGCGGATGACACCACAATTGCATTATCAGCCTCGTCAGAAAATGAACTCGCCAACGACGCTCAGATATTGCTGTCTGAATTTGCAACCTGGTGCAACAAAAACAAGCTTATTGTTAATCCATCAAAAACGCATTATATGATTTTCTCTAAAAGACGTAAAATTCCAGAACTTACATTAAAACTCAATGACACTTTGCTAAACAGAGTAGACAATTGCAAATTCTTGGGTCTCTACATCGACTCTGAATTATCTTGGGAGGAACATGTCGGCTTTGTGGTCAGTAAATTAAATAGTGCCTACTTTGCTATTGTTAATGTTAAAAACATCTTAGATATTAAAAACCTAATGAATGTCTATTATGCCTTGGCTTATTCACAACTAAACTATATGGTACTTTACTGGGGCCAGACGACTGAACTTAGTCGCATTTTTGTGATACAAAAAAGAACAATATGCAAGATTTTCTCTGTTGGTCCACTTGAATCCTGTAAGCCCATTTTTAAAATGCATCATATTTTGCCACTCCCTTGCATAGCCATTTACCAAGCGCTAATTTTTGTAAAAATGAACGAAGGAAAGTTTCCACAAAATAACTCGGTACATCATCATGACATTAGGTCAAATACTTACATTTATGTTTCAAACATTAATTTGTCTATGTATAAAAAAAGTCCCTATTACTCTTGTGGTGATATATAAAATCAACTACCTAACTCTTTTAAACACATTGATTCGGTGAGCAAGGGGCTACCTTCCCGACAACTGTTTTTACTCTATTCAAGAATATTACAATAGGTAATTTAAACTGCATTATAGCATTATGTTTTTACACGTTTGGATACGTACTGTGAATTTTTTACCTCTCTGTTTTATTTATTTATTTTAATCGTTTAATTCATGAGATTTTACATCTAGTGTTTATTATTGATCGGTTTATCTATTAATTATTGCTATCTATCTTTTATGCCTAATTAATGACTTTGTCAATATCTTTGTAAGATGATACGGCAATAAAATTATTATTATTATTGTTATTTTAAATCTCATTCTCAGCGTTTTGGCTGGATTCAATCAAAATGCAGGGCTATTCCAATTCATTTTGATTCATTACTAATCCTCAAGAAATTTTCTGACTATACGACATGTATTTAATATTGTAGCTTTTTGTAGTGTAAGATATATGTTTGATCTAAGTCCAATCTTCTCTAAATTTTGTTGCAGTTCTTTTGGTATAACCCCTGTCGTTGATATAACAATTGGCACAATATACACTTCGTCGGCTTTCCATATTCTTTTTATTTCTCTTTTAAGGTCTGCATATTTTCTTATTTTTTCTTGTGTTGTAGAAGCTAGGTTGTGAGTGTTTGGTATAGCTACATCTATAATGTACGCTAATTTATTCATCCTGTCATGAAGCACTATATCCGGTCTGTTATTATGGATGGTTTGATCGGTTATTATAGATCGGTCGTAGTAAAGCTTGTACGTTTCATTTTCCATAACGGATTCGGGCACATAGTTGTAATATGGCATTTTCTGTGTAACAAGTTCTGTTTTATGTGCTATACCTTGGTGAACTATATTAGCTATCTGATTGTGGCGATGGGTGTAGTCATTTGGTGCGAGCATTGTACATCCTCCAGTTATGTGTTGAATGGTTTCTGGTTTCTGGTGGCATTTTCTGCATTTATCATCTGTTATTGATTATTATTATTATTATCATTTTTTTTTTCCACAGGTTGCCCTGGTATTCAAATAGTTCTGATCGGCTGGTTAAGCAAGACCCGAACTATCATCCTACTGGTCTAGGAACGACCGAACTATGTTTGTAGCATCCAGAATGATGCATGTGGAAATGATGATGAGTGGTACAACTTTTGCAGTTTTTAAACTCCAAATTTCCTGGATCTCACGTTTCAGGGCGGAATACTTTGCTTTTTTCTCGTTAAATTTCACCTCGACGTTATTATTATTCGGTATCGAAACATCAATCAGCAAGGCTCTCTTTTCTTTCTTATAGAGAATAGTGATATCTGGCCTGTTATGTTCGATTGTCTTATCAGTTAAGATTCCTTTATCCCAGTAAATTTTAACCTCATTGTTTTCTACTACGGACGTTGGTTTATATCGGTAGTATGGTTCTGCGTTGTCTGGTGGAATTTTATGCAATCTGAGGACTTCCATTATCATTATTATTATTATTATTATTATATTTAAATAAGCAAAATAAATTAAACAGTGAAGGTACTATTAAACCTCATTTTGGTGATTATCTGTGTGATGTATATAGACCAAGCGCCAGAGATGAAAATAGGCCAAAATGCGTCAAATTGAGGTAGAGGCTTTTTAAAATTTACGGTTTTGAGTAAGTACCTAAATTGGCGAAATTTTTTTTTAAAACCAAGGCTCTAAATTAAGACTATACAAAACTATACTATTTAGAGTACTTGGTTGAAAGTTCTTAGTATAAGCTAAGAGCCTTTTATTATATGAGGTTTGGTGTTCTTTATGTAAAGTTCTTGGAGTAAAATTCTTGTCATGTTTTCTGAGGCTTAGATTTCTTAGGTTTAAAGTTCATGCCCCAGGTTAAATTGATGTCGATTTTTTGTTGTAGTACTACTAGCCTTAGGTTATGTCTCTTATTTTATGTTCGGTTTAAATTTCTTGGAGTCAATTTTATGCCTAAAGATATTTTAGGTTTAAAGTTCTTAGAGTTAGATACTTATTGCCTTATTAGCTGGTGAAAAAATGTTAATATTACCTATATTAAGTTATGTAAGGCACAATATTAATCGAGGACTAAATCGCATATTTATGATCGATAATTAATAAATAACGGCCATTTTCACTTTTCAAATTTTACAATCATGCTTAAAAGTACTCTATATAGAACAATGCATTTAAATAATTTGTGTGATTTCCATTTTGGATCATCCATCTTGAATTTCTTACTAAAACTGAGAAAATTTGTATTTAAAAATAATAATCAGTTATAGTTGAAACTTGTCAGTATTAAGGAAAATATGTTCTTATCATTTCTTAGCATTTTATAGCCGCCATATTGAATCCGCCATCTTACAGGTTGGTTCACGACAATTTGAAGTTCAGATTCGTGAAAAAATATTTTTTTGTATGATTTCTACAGAAAATGGCTATTTATGTCTTCAGGTTTTCATATTTCAAAAACGGCCATGACAGATTTTTTTTCGTAATTAAATCACGAATATTCAAAAAAATATATCCTACTCGGTTACAAAATAGGGCTCTAGACAATTTTGAACGACAAAACTTTTTTCTGGACCATTATGCGCTGGATGCACCGAGCGAATTAAGAATTACGCTCAAATACATATATTACTTCCACATCCATGGAGTGGAGTGGAAATATATAGTAATCTTAAAAAAAAAAATTAAATTTTTATTGTTGAAATAGGCTTACAGAATGTCATAAAACGTCGAGGTTCTTTTTAGCGAAAAAAAATTTTCTCTGTCGGATTGTAATTTCCCTTGTGCTCACGCTTTCTCAGGAACAGCTTAATGTATCGACTTGAAACTTGGTATACATATGTATCATGGCATTGAATTCAGGAAGTCAAAATACATAAAGATTGGTAGGTCTAGTTTCTGGGTCTGAAATTTTTTTGTATGGCTGTGTTATAACTGTGAATGTTATAAGAATAGCTTTATAGTAATGAATTAGATTATTTATATTAAATGTGCCAGACAGCTCAAGTTTAATAAATACCTATATAAATCTTTATAATTGCCTTTTCACGCAAGGTCCACATTACCAACAAATAATTAAAGACCTTAAAAGAAAGTGCCACACAAAACTTATTAATCCATACATGAATATTAAATTATTGCATTAATGACTTGACATGGCGGGGTAGGTCTCAGTGTTGTTTACTTTTGGTCAATATTTCGTTTCTCGAATGGATAGTGTTATGCAACAATGAGTCAGGACACAAAAGTAGTGTATTTAATTAATTGAGAGTTTGGTTCACCCAATTCTTATTTGATAGTTTATTGAATTCTAATTTATTCTTCAACAATTAAAAGTATGAGAATTGATATATTAACTTTTGCTTGATATATTTATTGAATTAATGGCTAAGCTAAGCATTGAAAATATTTTACTTAACTATTTTTTCAAAAGTATCAAGACAACAAAAATGGTTAAACTAAACGGAGTCTCCTTTTGAGTTAATAATTCTCACAATATACTGCAAGTATGATTTGATTCGTGGTTGCGGAGGATGATTGAAAGTAAACTAAATTATCAAGAGAATCAATCGTAATAATATTGAAAACAATATTCTTCGCAAACCATGTGACAGACCATTTACGAGGAAAGTCTAAAAATTGCAAATATAAGGACAACATAATAAGGATTTAATACTTTATGTAAAGCAAAGTGTTTTTATTTATTACTTTCTTGACAAAACAATAGCCTCTTGAGAGAACATAAATTAAAATTAATCAGTCTGAAACAGCTTAGTTAAGGCCTTAACTGCTAACTGATACAACTCACAAGTAAAACTGCATGCACAAATACACATGCTCCAAGTATCGCAAGGCAACAAGTTCCATCCTGGAGCTTTTGCTACCAGCACTGTTTGATTAAACAAGAAAACTTTATCAAAGTACCAAGGTATGGACTACGCCATCTGTATTCCGGCGCGCCAACGCACTACAACGTTACGACCAGGGCAGGTACACATAGAGATCAACACAACAAGCATTCCATGCAATATTGCCATCTACTGCAGCTGAGATTCGAACTCAGGTAACAGCGACGAGACCTGTTGGGCCACCCAACAGGGATCCAGCCTACTGCTACCTCGAGAACACATTAAAATCGGCATTAAATACGAACTGAAAGCCACGTCTAAGAGTTATTTAAAACTACATATTACACAGAGAAACAAGCTGACTATTACACTCAAGTGAATATTTCAAATTTATTTAATCAACCCCATTAATAATAGAGAGGAAGTGGTGGGGGAGTTAAAAAATATTATAAATAAATCTGACTCCTTGGCTTCTAGTATATACATCAAATATCAAGCTTCTGTACTCTTAACAGCTTCCGACCCGTTCAACGGAATTGTCTCAAAATATAATCTAGTTCCAGATATCGCTGTAATACATACGTGTACTAAATTTCAAGAGAACATCTCAATTTAATTTTACGCTATATCTAGGTACATTCCAGAGTGTACGTAATTTCAAACTTTGGGTACCTTCCAAGCGTCAAGATCCGAGAAGGGCAAGGAACATTTGCGCCGTTTTTACAAATGAAAATAAATTGCGAAAACGGTGCAAATGCTTCTTGCCCTTCTCGGATACCACCTACTGACTTTCAATGGACGATCCAGACCTACCTCAAAATATTTCAAACTATTCACCAACTGGAGTGCACCTAACGTTTGAAATTATGTACACTTGGAATGTACCTAGGCACAGCCTTAATTTTATCAGCCCGTTTAATGATAGAGTGTGGGTGGTGGAGGGGTTGAAAAATGTTATAACAAAATGAGGCCTTGGCTTCTAGTATATACAATAACATCCCAAAGTTTCTGCACTCTTACCAACTTGCTTACCTGCTATATATTTTCCCCTATTTACCTCTATTTAACCCCCAACACCATGAAATTATTGCTCATGTTAAATATGTTTTTGTTTTAATCCAGAGAACCTATAATTTGTATCAGTTCATGTGATCCTAAATGAATGAGTCAAATTAGAATGTTTGTTGTGCAAAATGTGTTTGAAAAATATATCGAACTGTAAGATGTAATAAAGATAAACACGCTGCTAGGGGGTCTTCCTTTACCCTTCATAAAAAATGAAATAGATGGAGTAGAATCAATTTACAAAAACGTATGTGTAGCAATATACCTTAATAGAATGTAATAATAACGTAGATACTGATAGCGTCATGGCTCCATTCTTGCGTACGATACCTCACTGATGTTCATTCGCATTTAAGTTACTTTATATTTTGTTTGCTTTCCCGCGTTTATATACATATTTTATTACTATACTACTTTACTAAGTACAGAGGAGGTAACTGCATTTTTTTGTGAAATCAGATAGTGTTGTCAAGTGACCCTAGTCAGCCTTCTACACCTAATATCACAGGTTCTAAGTCGTATCTGGACCGGAAATACTTTATTTCTAACAAAAAGTAAGGGATATGTATGATTCCGTGGTAACTCTAAATACTAAAGCTAAATCGTCATCTACATCATCTAATATCATTTACGGCAATGTTAGCTTAGCAAATTGTAGATAATCCTACGAACCCTTAGTAAATAGTGTATAACATAATTTCATTCTATGCCAAAAGTGCAGTTAGTTCAATTTAATTTAATTTAATTTATTTGGTAGAAAAGGACAATGCTGATTACAATTAACGATAATAATTTACATTCTGTAAATAACAAAATGATAGATCATCTTTACCTAAGTTGTGTGTAACCTGTGTTGTAAATGAACTTATACCTATGGTTAGTAGTTATAAAAAAAATATTGATGGATTTCCCACATGAAACTATTATAAATTTATAGTTGGAAGTATATAGTATTTATTGAAATTGCAGATCAAGTTATCAACTCTGGAAGCCAACATGCAAGTTTATATAAAATTAAATGAGACTTGCAGTTCCTGAAGGGTAAGTCACAAATGAAGGCAATCCTTAGTTTAAAAAATAAGACTGGTACCAAAATGATCCAGATAGTCACGCTGGCAAGTCGGAGGAAAATTAACTTTTGAATTTGACTATATTATTATACTTATTATTAGGCGTATATATTTTATAAAAATACTTGGTTTTCTTGCTTCTGTATACAATAATACTTTATTTTATTTGACTAAAAATTGGAGAGATTCCGACAAAAAATATTCACTCGAATTATCAGCGGTGCTTTTCCTTAAAAGTCCTAAATGTACCTTCTATTTTGTTAAAAAATTATGGTCACCCTAAATATAATAAACAATATACTATAAAAAAAATTTGAACTTCCTGGTCTCATTGGCGTTGAACAGCCTTACCTATAAGTTTCATATTTATAGCTTATCTGACACTAGGTTTGACACTTATAGCTAATTAGAATATTATAAAATTCTCGTAACAGCTTGTGTTTTAATATTGTTTTGCGACATTACGAACTATGGTGTCAGTGTTAAGTTCCTTGGAGAGAAGGCGAGGTTTGCTTGCTATCTAGCATTCAGTTCTAGTGGGTGTTCAGAGAGCTCTCATAACAACCACTCTACCTCAAGAGCTCTAACACTCTACAAGAATTAAATTGAAAATGTTTACAAGTAGTTTCTAACACGGTGGAGAATAAAACATTTAAGAGAAAGTAAACAAGAGGACTTCTTTTAAATGTAGTGTCCGTTTCTACCCTTGTAATAATTGACACTGTTTAGAAAGTCTTTTTCAGAAGTTTCCATCAGGCGTTCGGGATCTCTAAGATACCCCCACAGAAAATATTTGATTCAGTATGTGACGATTTTTTTTGGCTCTTATTGTGGATATTATTTTAAGCGCTTTCTTACTAAGTGTATATTAAAGAAATCAATACAAGGATTTCAAATTCCTTTTGGTACCGAGCGTGGATGAGTACTTGGATAGGAATCTCTCTTTAGGGAAATACAGCGTTCGCGCTGTACCTTCTAACGGCCTGTGTATCGGCGCTTACGTAGAAGATATACACTTTTAGGCGGTGGTTGCATAGTGGATATACCATTCTTCCAAACAAATGTAGAGCAGTCTGTACCTTTTCTATTAAATGTTAGGCAAGTAAAGAATTTCTATTCTTCGATGGAGAAGATGTTCTGCAAAATTTCCTGGTTAGGAGCTGCTCGTCTCCATAGTACGTGTTTCATTTAAATAAACAGTCTGACACAACTTAGACTAACTTTTCCGTATAGAAGTAAAGATTAGGAAGAAGTTTTTAATTATTTTTTTAATTCTCGCCCCCGTATACTTCTTTGTATTTTATGGATAGAATTAGTAATTTTTCAATTTTTATAAGCGTCCTGGCGTAGTAAAGACAACTATTCCACCACTTATCGTACTCAGCGTATCTCCTCTTTCATAATATAACAATGAAAATCGTTGGGACCGTCTTAATGCAAAACATCATTTTCCACTCTTTTGAAGGATTTCAGAGGTTTACTTCCCCTACATTTAAGCTAGAGGGTCAATTTGATAATTTCGCGTCAAGATCCCAACTAGCACAATTAGTCGGGAACGTACCAATGACTGTTGTAGGCACTTTAAAGTGTTTTGGTACTAGTCTCAGACACGTAGTAGGAACGTTCCTAATACGTGTTTATGACCAAAATGGGGAATATTTTTGGTGACGATAACGTTCCAGCCACATTCCTGGAAGTTGTCTGGCTACATTCCAATGACGTTGTGGTTCCAGAGCGGCGACGTCGTGGCGTAGACGCGGCAACTTTCAGAAAATTTTACCACTCTCCACTCTTTCAAATCGATGTTGCCCCTTCTTTGTCTTGCAACCGATTTTATTATATTTATGTTTCATTCTTACATATGATTCTTGTTCTTGCTCATTGCCCTAACTCAGAAACTTAATAGAATATCAGAAGGTAATATTAGATGGCAAAACTTGTGCTATTTTCCAATGGTCTAAGGGTCACAATTAAAACGAATGCAATTTTACTGACAATCATAATGATAAAACGTCCGAATCTAATCACGCGCCTTTAAAATTTGCATTTTTTAATGAAAATGTTGTTTTCAAAATATGTAATGTCATGCGAGAATATGACACAATAGATGCCGAAACCTATTTTTGATTGTTCTTCGGAACTTAACACAAATTTTTATGTATTAGTTTGTTATATTTGGTGCAGAAATGGCGATGAATTAAATTTTTTAGTCAACTGTGAAATTATGGTTCACGTGTTGTGGCGTCGAAAATTTTGGCCATCAAAATGTCGTATTTCAGAAAATATCACCAAGAAATGCTACTTGAAAGTAATTACTACTTGGCGATAGTGACGAAAACTGCAAATACGTAACTTTAAAGTTATATTTACTACAAATCTGCGAATGGGACTGCAGCATCACTTTAAAGTCGTAGCAAACCTGTGACTACCACAAATTACCTCTTCAAAGTTGCCGCTGCCACTTCATGGTTACATTTTTCCAGATACTGATTCGGAAGGTAAATGTTGGCCGTACGTTGAGGTCTAAACTGAACGCGCTCCTAGCTTTTGCTGTTTATTATTTACCTAACTTCACATTGAAAAACCTGTCAGCTGTCACAATTTACTTGCATGCGGCCATATATCAACGACTTATAAACATAAACCTCGTTGGTATAATATACTATTACATTGATAGATAATATAGAACAAAAGGTAGGTGTAATAAAACCGTGTTGAAATATTAAATTTTGTTGTTTTATTTTGAATATAAAATATTGCACAGCATGAATATAGCAGCATACAATTCTAGTCTAGGTTATGCAAATGCATATGTAGGTTTTGTTTGTTGCATTAACTTTATCTATGGTCAACATTGGGAACTAGATGGTGAAATTTACTTCATGGCAAATTTTTGAGGTGACGTGCACTTTGTAGTAGCTGTGCGCAGTTCTGCAGGTAGCAGTAACGTCATTAACACCTATGAATATTACTTACAAGTTCCACTACTTTAAAGGAATGGTGAAGGTTCCCAGACCGTCGCGGCAAATATTAAAGCTACTTGAAAGTGACTGTAACTTTGAAGTCACATTTCAGTGATGCGAGTTAGTCGCTGCTGCTATCGCTACAACAAGTTCTGAGAACCCGAAAGTCGTCCTACTGGTAACTATCATGTCCCCATGTACCACGAAAGCTACGTAGAAGTTCCATAACTATAAAGTAATCATTAGTGGTAGAAACTACGAGGCAGGGACTATAGACTTGACAAATTGAGTTAATTTTACATCAAAGTCGTTACTGTCACTTTGGTGCTAGTTGGGATGGTCTGGAGCACACACGCAATATTTCTTTAGGTACAACCACAGTCAGACGACATACATTCACTTAAAACCAGTTTGTTGAATTCAGGGGATTTGAGGGCATATAAATTCATCGAAATTTAAAAACTTAATTTTCACACTATCCCAATACTTTCCTACATGCCCCGTATATGCGACAAAGTAAAAAGCCAAATAGAAAGATGAACAGTTAGTTTCACTACATGTGGGTGTGTACGTTGCATTATATATTAATTTATTCATACCCCTTTCTGAAGACGGCAACCCGGTCGTACTATTAATGACAAAACATAGCCAACGGTAGTCTGTTTCCATAACGATGTTACACAGAAAGGGTCATTTTGAACATAGTTTTTAAGTTAGTGGAGGTCGCCCGCACGTACACAAACATCTATCTACTTGATAAAACGTACCCAGAGACCCTTTTACCTTTTAGCAGACAGAATTTTATTTTATTAAACCTTTGATCTACTAAATGTTAAAAAGGTTGTTTAAGGAAATCTGCTTTAAACATTTTCAGAATCAAATTATGCACACCTAGAATAAAGTCCTTGGACACTGAAAATATAAAATTTATAAAACTATGAAATCGTTTTTGGAAATATAGAATAGAATACACGAAAACTAAATTGCGACAAAGAGGAGTCAAATAGTGAATATATTATAAACAACTTCGCGATCTTGTCACATCCTCAATTAGGCTATTAATGTATATATTGTGCATAAATGAAGAATGCAAAGAAATTCTAGGGACTGGTGAAAAACCATAAGCTCAATAAAACCAGAATATTTAAACAATCCAAATGATTGTAATATTTTGTGGAAAAAGTTCCTTCCATTGAAATAGACAATGAAATTATGAATGCATATAAAACCATTGCCATTCCAGATATTCGTACCAAATTAAAATTACACAGTGTTGCAGAAAAGTATATATTAGAAGCTGTTTTAGAAATTAAATCTAACCTTGTTCGTAGTTACCAATTTTCTTTGGATACTTTAGAACTTTGTTTAGATTTTCTAGTGAAACCGTCAACTCATATAAATAACTTTTCACTAGAAAATAATGTTCATAATGATCTGCCTTCACTTATTTATCTGTTTCTTGAATAACGTAATTCCGAATCACAAGGATTTAGAACACATTTCATACAAATATTTTTAAGTAATTAAAATTGTTCTAATTTGCACTTTTTGTTATATGCATATTTATGTAGTTGACTACGTCTGTGAACCTGTGTTTTATATTCCTATTTGTTTTTGATATGATGGTTTTGTACTTACTTCTTACTCACTTTACTTAATGTAATTTTTCTGGCTCGGATTAATACCAGCATTTACTGATAATCTGCCACGTTAAAAGAGTTGATTTATTACTATTATTATTATTATACGCATTTTTAAAATAAAACTGCCCTTAAAATCGATAGAAATATATGGGCGAGTAAGCAGCGATTTTAAGCGTTGGTAATAGCTACTTCAGTTGATAGACATCTATATTTTTTTTAGCAGGAGATGATAGCTATTGCAATATCCCGTGTTGTTTCTTAAAACTACATAACACTTGATCCGCCATTTTCACCCTTTTATAGCTTTGCCAAACGCATAGAGTTGAAAAGTTTGAAAGGCATATACGTTGAATTGCGATTTACCCTAAATTGCTTTTTGGACTTTTACTAAAATTAATTAAAGTCAACACTGACTCTGAATAAAAAGTATAATTATAAGTAGTAGTCTTTACTAAATTAGACTATAATAACTGAAATAAAACATATTCTTTATAGGATTTTGCAAACAGCAGAAAAAACTATCTATGAGAACTAAGCAGAAAAACGATCTGTAAAATTACACAGGCCTGCATTTGATAACATTTTCAAAGTTGATTTAAAAATTTTAACTGTTTTTTGGTAATTGGATAGCACTGATTTCAAATCTGCTTTCAGTTTTTTTGTATCACGTAAGGTTATTTTTCAAACCAGCAAAATCAAGAAATTTAGAAAAGCACGATTTATTTCATTTATAAGCTAGTTTTATAACATATTGAAGAGAAAAATACAAAAACATACAAGATATAGACATTGAAACTATTTGGAATAGTTGTTTATTCTTTACGCTTCTTAAAAAACCGTTTTCTTTTTTCAGAAAAACTTCTTTTTGTTGTTTTTCTGTCATATTCAGCTAAAGGAAGATCTCTCCTCAATGTCCAACAGTAATCGGTCATCATTTTTGTGTCCCAGCGCCCTGGTATCTTTTTTCCATCTCTTTAATATCTTGATGAAATCTTTCACCTTGCTCTTCACTCACGTTCCCAAGATTTTCCGGAAAATAGTCCAAATGGGAATGTAAAAAGTGAATTTTTATGCTCATTTTGCAACCAAGAATCCTGAATTTTTCCAGCATATTTTCAACGATCTCAACATAGTTTGTGTCTTTATAATTCCCTAGAAATTTATGTACAACTTCTTTAAAAGCATTCCATGCATGTTTTTCCTTATCTTCCATTACATTTTCAAATTCTCTATCTTTCATCAAGCTCCTAATCTGCGGCCCTACAAAGATTCCCTCCTTTAATTTTGCCTCTGACAGAGCCGTAAATGTGTTACACAAATATTTAAAACAGTTTCCTTCTTTGTTTAATGCCTTAACAAATTGTTTCATAAGTCCAAGTTTTATGTGAAGTGGTGGAAGTAAAACTTTTTTAGGGTCAATAAGACTTTCGCGAATTACATTTTTGGTTCCAGGTGTTAAAGTCTTTCTTTGTGGCCAGTCTCTTTTTATCCAATGCTGTTCTCGGTTCTCGCTATCCCGCTCGCACATCAAACATGGAAATTTAGTAAATCCAGACTGCTGACCCAAGAGAAGGCCTAAAATTTTTAGATCTCCACACAATTCCCAGTTGTGATCTTTATATTGTATTCTTAAAAGTAATTCCTCTAAATTTTCATAGTTTTCCTTTAAATGAACTGAATGGCCGACAGGAACAGAAGCAAAAATTGCCATTATGTAAAAGAACAGCTTTAAGGCTCCTTTTTGAAGAGTCGATGAAAAGTCTCCAGTCAGAAGGTGTGTATTCAGGAGCTCCGAGGCAAGTAATTAGATCAGAAATTGCTTGGCAGTACACAAGTGGTCCGTTTTGTGCAAAATATTTTACAAATTCAGCCTCACGATTTCTATACCAAGAGAAGGTAGTTTCTGGGGCAAGCAAATTTTTTTGTTTCAACCTAGACCCCAGTACTTCAGACAAGTCTTTTGAAAGTCCCAAATCTCTTACCAAATCATTCAGTTCGGCTTGTGAAAATAGTTGAGGTTGGTTTTGACCTGAGGTTGATGGTTCAAAATCACGATCCTGTACTGAGCCGGAAGTTGAGGAGTTGTCACTATCATCTTTTAGTACTTCGGGGTGTATAGGTATAGGTACATCATCACTGTGAGGAACTGGTCTGATAGCTGATTTAATATTGTTTGGGTACAAAATATGTTTCAAAGTTTTTCTATTATGCCCCTTAATATCACAAAGACAAAAGTAGCAATCATCATGATGATTTTGCGGTTTTCTCCAAACCATCGGTATTCCAAAAGGAAGGCTTTTTCTATTTCCTTTGGTCCAATGTCTTAAACCTTCTTCACATACCTTGCAAACAACGTGCGGTGCCCAATCTTTATCTTGATCTCCTAATTTGATTTTGAAATAAGCATAATATGCATTTTTCACAAATTCACCAATTGGACTCTTACACTTTTTCAAGACGAAATATCCACAAATATAACAAAAATCATCTGGTTTGTTTTTGCAACGCCTGCTAGACATATTTTTAAGCAATGTGTATCAAATACCACGCACAAAACTAAACAACAAATAAATTTTACTTGTTTAGTGATCAAAACTTAGAGCAAGAATGAACCCAATGACATTATAATATAAATTTTGTTTGGAGTCATAAACTTAAAACCCTTCTTTTTCCCAGTACTAATAAAGTTAAAGCATATTAAATAGGACTTAGCAGGTCAAAATTCCCGGAAATTTTGTTCAAATTACCATAAATATAGCAATTAATAGATTTAATAAAAGGATTTACCTCGGGTAATGAGAGCCTACTTAATAAATTTCTTGAAAAGTACCACATAAAATCATTTTTGGGTTAATAGAAGAATAAAATTTCAAGCACTAAATTTATTTTAAAATGTATTACACCTATTATAAGATGTTTTTAATATTTTTTTCTTTTTTTTGCGAAAAAAAAAATTCTGTGGGTGATGGAGCCCAATGGTATTTAATTAGTTATTTCTATATAAAAACTGAGCTTAACAAACAAAAATCACGTCATCACAAATTTCATGCAGGCCTGTGCTATTAATGAAATCTTTGCGTTATTTCGATAACCTGAATACTTTATGTTATGCTAGCAAATTAAAATCTTAAAAGGAATTTGTCTAATTTCTTATTTGACAATTCTCATTGTAACACTAGCATCTACACAACCCCGTGCGGTCATGAAGATTCAGTTAAAAATTAGAACAAAGGCCTAAAATGAATTTATTTACCTACCATGCAGTAACAATTTTTCATTCCAATGAATTGCATTTTCACGAAATCTCTCATTCTGTTTCTTGGAAATATTTAGCCTTTGAAACGTTTTTCGCCCTTATTCTGGAGCTCATCAGAAATACATAAAGCCACTCATAAAGATGTTTCATGCAAAACCAAGACAATTTCCATAAATAGGTATGAAGTAATTATTATACTTGATATTGGCCGATAAAAACAAAGATATTCACCTATCTAGTATTATTTGTTTGCTTATAATTGCAATAAAACATATTCTTTATAGGATTTTGCAACCAGCATAAAAAACTATCTATGAAAAGTAAAAAGAAAAATTATCTGTAAAAACATTAGTGAAATCTTTGCATTCTTTCGATAACCTGAATTCTGGTTATGCTAGCAAATTAAAAATCCTAAAATGAATTTGTCTAATTTCTTTTTTGACATTTCTCATTGTAACACTAGCATCTACATAGTCCTCTACGGCCATGCAGATTAAAGCAGCATCTGCACAATCCCTACGATCATGAAGATTCAGTTAAAGATGAAAATAAAATGAATTTATTTATAATAATAATAATAATAATAATGTTTATTAACCACTGACGATACAAAATTGTATATATGGTAAGTCAATTACAGAATTTGAAGAATGTAATATAAAACATGTGACAGATAGAAGATAAAATTACTCGAAAAGATGAGTTCAATTTAAACACATTATACAATTATTGTATAAGAATTGATGTAAATGTCAATAGGAGTAAGATACTTAAAAAGATTAATAAATAAACAATAAATATAAAATTATATAATAAAAAACTGGTTGACACTATAAAAAACAATTTTCAATTACAAATATTTTAACTTTGTCCTTGTATAATTTATACGATTTGATACGCCTAATATCATCAACTAATTTATTATAGAAATCTACTGCATTATAGGTGTGGTGACTTCTTGTACAGAGCTGTTGTGTGATAAGGAGGCCTTAGCATTTTTCCTCATCTTGTGTTGTGAGAGTGCTGGTCTCCATTCAGTATGAACTTATGTAAATTTAATTTGACAAAAAGATACAGGAAAAAATGTAAATGGACGGAATAGTTAGTAATTTGTAATTAATGAAGTATTGCTTGCAGCTATCTCTTGGATTGGTTTTAAAAATGGTTCTGAGTACCCTTTGAATGTCAGCACTTTGACCCCATAATATAATGTTATATGACAGATGGCAATAAGCCAAGGAAAAATATACACTAAGTAAATGTAAATCGAAGTAGGTTTATTGCAAAACACGCTTTATTCAATTTCTTACATAGTTCATTTATGTGGTTGTCCCAACACAACTTGCTATCCAAACAAGTTCCCAAAAATTGGACATATTTTGATGGATTTAAATTTAAGTCTGAAATATGAACTGTGAAGCTGTCAGGTAGTATTTTTTTCTTGGAAACCTACCTCGTCTTAATAATTTTTCATTCTAATGGAATTTTTTACACTGGATTACACTGACAACCAATCCTTCATGGAAGTGTTTGAACATACATTTTTAAAGATAAGGTATGTAAATAAATTCAGTTTGGGACTTTCTTGTTATCTATCACAACCTCTATCTTAGAGAAATATGCTTTATTTTCAATAGATTTTAAGTTTTTGTTGAATAGATAGGCTTCTTGCTCTCATTTTCAACTTAATCTTTATGGTCGTAAGGGGCTACATGGATATTAGTGTTACAATGAGAATTGTCAAATAAAAAGATTGGTACATTCATTCTAGCATTCCTTAATTGCTAGCATAATCAGAATGCAGGTTATCGGTAAAATCCAAAGATTGGAAATTAATATTTTTGTAGATAATTTTTCTTTTTCCTTATCATAGATACATATGATTTGTTAATATTAGAATATTATTTTCTTATCATTATGGATCAGATATTGTTGTTTATAGGTGAGTATGCCTTTAAATAACCAGCTTCGCACATTAAATGTGCCTTAGAGGAAAATTTTGGGACTAAATGAGTTTCCTACGCATCGTTTTATGTTTAAAGCAGTATATTTCTGAAACTATTTATCAAATTCATCTCCAATTTTCATTGTTATAATTATTCGAGCACAACTCTAACCTCAAGATTTCTACAGGTATTTACATGATGACATTAGACTGATCTAAATTAATTACTAGTAAAAAGGAAGTATTTAAATTTTATATCTTGTTGGCAACAATAAGATAAAACTTTAAAAAAGAATATTTTTTATAAAGGACTACATTCTTATCCAAACTAGTATATGTACGCTGTATAAACACATTATGAAAAACAAAGGTTTAAAAAATGAGTACATGAATTACAGAATTGTTTGTGAAAACCTATTAGAAATGATAGCGATATAGCAGGTTAAACTTTAACAGAGCCTTTGTTAACTAAATAATATAATGGACATAGTAACAGCAAACAATGTTTTAAAATACTGTAGGCGCTAACAAAGGTAGGGAAGAAATAAATGTAAAAGAGCAGAAAAACGTTTAACCTGGTACGCTCAGGGTCAGTATGACATTACCCATATCAAGCGGTAGTGTGGTAAAAATTTAAATTTAAGTAACGTAACGTATTTCATCCACTGTATGGAAATAACTTCAGATGAATAAATGGGATTTTCATTCTCTTTAATATTTACATATTCGGTTACATATATAAGCACCTTCGAGGGTGACTTAGATAAAATGTAAGTTGACTGGACATTTCTCCCTTTCTTTCAAATTGCCCATTTTATAGGCTTTAGTAAATAACTAAAACAGTTGCAGTCGTGCATGACCGGCTACGAGTGTCTATTGAACAAATCACTGGGCTGTGTTTTATTTTCGCTCGATTTTCCAGGCTCTTCGCTGATAAAAGTAATTTTTAATTGGTTTATTCTGGAAGAAATCGATATTATTTAAAGCGTTTTGAAAGGGTAAAATTCCTCTCTACAAAATGGTACAATTTTTACATTAATTTGAGCATTTATTAAGTTATTGCTTTTAATCAATTATCAGTGGCCAACATATCATCTAAGCCTACATACAGTGATATAAAGAAAACTCCGTGCTATTGCTACCAAGAAATAGCGAACAATGTAACTATACAACCAAGGTAGATATCTTTTATAATATTAACCCCTTGCATGAATATACCAATGGTAAAAACATCAACAATGGAGGTTTAATCATAAGCTGCAGTAGCGAAGAAGAATCTCTGAAACTCAAGAAACTTGCTACAGAGAAAATAACCGATAAATATAAAGTCAAAGAAGCCGTAAAACTACATCTTAGGTCAAAAGTCGTAGATATTATGGAAAACAGGATAAAGCTTCAATAGTCTATCAATGTTATCTTTCTGCTTATTATTTGAGACTATATATGTAGTATTATAACAACATCTAGAACTAGATTATGTTTTGTGAAGCTTCCGTTGAAAGGTTGGGAGTTAAACAGGGTTAAATAGGGGAAAATAAGTAAAGCAAGCTGGTATGAATATTGAAACTTGAAATTCGGTGCATGTACGAGAAGCCAAGGCCTCAGATTTTTTTATAATATTTTTCAACCACTCACTACCCCTACTCCATTATTAAACGGGTTGATAAAATAAAATTGAAATATTCACTTGAAATTTGGTACGTGTATGTATTATAACGACATCTGGAACTAGATTATATGTTGAGATGATTCCGTTGAAGGGTTGGGGGTTAAATAGTGGTAGATAGGGGAGAATAAGTAAAGCAAGCTGGTAAGAGTACAGAAATTTGGGATTTGGTGTATATACTAGAAGTGATGGCCTCAGGTTTTTTATAACATTTTCATCCCCCCACCACCTCCACTCCCTTATTAAAGAGTTGATAAAATTAAATTTAGATTTTTATTTGAAATTTGTTACACGTATAATGATATCTTAGATTATATTTTGACATGATTGCGTTGAACGAGTGAGGGTAATTAGTAAATAGGGAAAAATCTGCCAAGAGTACAGAAACTTGAAATTCGGTATATGTCTTAGAAGCCAAGGCCTCAGATTATTTAGTAATATTTCTCAACCCCCACCACCCTTAATCCATTATTAAAGGGGTTGGTAAAATGAAATTGAGATATTCACTTGAAATTTGGGTCACGAATGTTTTATAACGACATCTGGAACTAAATTATATTTTGAGGTGATTCCGTTGAAGGGTTGAGGGTTAAATAGGAGTAATTAGGGGAAAATAAGTAAATCAAGCTGGTAAGAGTACAGGAATGTAGGATTTGGTGTATATACTAGAAACCAAGGCCTCAGATTTCTTTCTAGTATTTTTCAAACACCACCATCTCCGCTCCATTATTAATGGGTTTGATAACATAAAATTGAGATATTTACTTGAAAGTTACTACACGTATGTATTGTAATGACATCTGATTGAGATAATGCCATTGAAGGGGTGAGACGTGGTAGGTAGTGAATAGGGGAAAATAAGTAGGGTAAACTAAAAACTTCATTTTTAACGTATATGGTAGAAACCGACGCCTCAAGCTTTTCTGACATCTGCTCCAAATATTATTGAAATTCTATGACCAATAATTTCCACATACTAGAGTGCAAATCTAGTCAAGATGTGTCCTTTAAAGTGACTTGGATGAAAAATTTGGATGTGGAAGTAGTGATTCCTTAGGCAGCGGTTTTTCTGTTCGGAATAGTGTAGAGCAACGTTTCCAGATCTTCATAGAATGCTTCCAGCTCATTTTCTTATGCAGTAGCTGTAAGTGCACGTACCTGTCCAAATTCAGTATCGTTGGTTTGGCGTTTGAATTATCCTGTCGTTAACAACTTTACATCCAAGAACTGATCTAGTCATTTTCCTTAGAGAGAAGTTAAATTTCTATTTGTACATGTGTTCTTTTGTTTATCATCAGTAACCTTATAATAAAAATAACAATAATAATAATAATAGAAACTTTGTGTTCATTGATATTACGAAACCTATAGAAATATAGTCAACACAAGATTAAAGGGGGATTCCCATTAAACGAGCTAAATCGCGTTTTTTAGAAATTTTTAATGGTAAAACTATTAGATAATCATTTTCAAACTTTGGAGATATGTTTATTATCCTACATTAAAGTAACTACATTCAAATTTTTATGTGATTATAATGATAATTGTGGCCCTTGAAGTGAGACACCTACCAAAATTTATCTTTTGCTGACCGACACAATTCCTTCGGTCCAGATCATCTAAAATGGCATGGCATGAACGACGGAAAATTTCTTTTTTCAAAAATGAGGACACTGCGACATGAAAAAAAAACTTTTTTCTCTCAAAATGTCGCCACATTTTGTATGATATAAAAAATGCATGTATTTTATTTTCGGTAGTTTATAAGAAAGACCGTTGTGTTCTCGATTATATGTGTTCTTAAGATATCACGTCTTCGTAATATCTCAAAAACTATTAACAACATCGAATGTATTTTTAACTGATCTCAATATCGATAGTAGGTAAGTTAACTGACTGGGCGAAGCTGAAGTTTTATTTCATAATTTTAAGTGGCCGTTTCTTAAGGACAGTAATCAGAAATCTGTTATTATGTAATATGTCTGAGATATTTGAGGTGGACGCAGTAGACGGTGTATATAATATTATTCAGTGCTGTCTTATTTCGCCAACAATGCAAGTCACGATCCTTTATATCCATCACCCTTTATTATAATTCACTTAAGCCAGCAGCTTTGCAATGATATTAATTACTGAGTAGGTAATTTTAAAATGAATTATAAAACATTAAGTATATTATAATCTCCTTTAGTCTAAGAGCTACCGGTCGGTCCAGGTAATGTGCTTAGCACAAGGCTAAAAATTTGTAAATTAATGTTTTAGTACCAGTTAATTGAGAAAATAATAACCTGCCAGGCGTCCCGCGGCTGCGTCATCATCCCCTAAATTTATGAAAATATAAAAAAAATTGTAAAATAAACGTACTTTTACAAAGCAACAATTTTAATATGTTTCAATTTACATATCTATAAATGTAAGAACATAGTGGCAGGCGATTTGAAGGGTTCCAAGTACATGACAGGCGATGGTAAAGTTGTCATGGGTATGGCAATGTTTAACAAGCTTCTACCAGGCTGTAATTTTGAGAGAATATTCTGTAAACTATTTTAAGAATGTATGTTAAGAGTCAGGCGATTTTGGAGGTTGCAAGTGCCTGGCAGGCGAGTGTAAAGGTAAAAAAAAATGTAAAATAAATGTGCTTCTACAAAGCTACAATTTTAATATGTTTCAATTGACATATGTATAAGTGTAAAAACATAATGGCAGGTGACTTGAAGGGTTGCAAGTACGTGGCAGGCGATGGTAAAGTTGTCATGGGGATGGCAATTTTTATCATTCCTTTACAAGGCTGTAATGTTAAGGGAATATTCTGTAAACTAATTTATGAATGTGTGTGAAGAGCCAGGCGATTTTGGCGGTTGCAAGTACCCGGCAGACTACCCAACTAGCACAATTAGTCACGGGAACGTAGCAATGACTATTGTAGGCACTTTAAAGTGTTTTGGTACTAGCCACAGACACGTAATAGGAACGTTCCTAATACGTGTTTATGACCAAAATGGGGAATATTTTTTGGTGAAGATAACGTTCCAGCCACGTTCCTGGAATTTGTCTGGCTACGTTCCAATGACGTTGTTGCTCCGGAGCGGCGACGTGGCGGCGTAGACGCCGCAACTTTCAGAAAACTTTACCACTCCCTACTCTTTCAAATCGATGTTGCCCCTTCTTTGTCTTGCAACCGATTATATTATATTTATGTTTCATTCTTACATATGATTCTTGTTCTTGTTCATTTCCCTAATAGAAATTTAATAGAATATCAGAAGGTAATATTAGACAGCAAAACTTGTGCTATTTTTCAGTGGTCTAATGGTCACAATTAAAACGAATGGAATTTTACTGACAAACTTAATGATAAAACATCCGAATCTAACAACGCGCCTTTAAAGTATGCATTTTTTAATGAAATTATTGGTTTTAAAATAAATGTCATTCGAGAATATGACACACTAGATACCAAAACCTATTTTTTATTGTTCTTCGGAACTTAACACTACTTTTTATGTATCCATTTGTTGTATTTGCTGAAGAAATTGCGATAAATTAAATGTATTAGTCAATTGTGAAATTATGGTTCATGTGTTATAATAATGGCGTCGATAATTTTGGCCATCAACATGGCGTATTTCAGAAAATATAACTTTATGGTCGTTTTGACCAAGAAATGCTACTTGAAAGTAATTGCTACTTGGCGATAGTGACGAAAACTGCAAATACGTAACTTTAAAGTTATATTTACCACAAATCTGCGAATGGAACTGTAGCATTACTTTAAAGTCATAGCAAAGTTGTGACTATTCTCCCACTATTGATTCGGAGCGTACGTGTTAGCCTTTTACGTTGAGGTCTAGACTGAACGCGTTCCTAGCTTTTGCTGTTTATCATTTACCTAACTTCACATTGAAAAACCTATTAACCTATCAGCTGTTGCAATTTACTTGTATGCAGCCATATATCAACGACTTAATAAACATAAACCTTATTGGTATAATATTGTCGCATCTCCCCTCTCTATTAGGGGTGTAAGACCTATTCTGGAGTATTATATGCGACGTCCACAGGTATCTCCCATATTGTCCGGTTACCCGGAGTCCTATCGGCGATACCCATGAAGCCACTTTAACTCGCTTGGCATACGAGAGGGTTTAAACTAATTATTGAATGCATACTCTAATAAATAAAACATAGAGGTAGAAAACAAAGTACAAGTTTATTAAATAGAATTAATACAAAAAAGAGTGTACTTACATTTTTAGTTACAACCCCTGGGGACGGACCATCCTGGGGAAGGAGTTGGGCCCATGCAGTACCCCGCGGACTTTCTACTTTCGAACTCAAAACCCAACTGACTTTTTACTGCACGAGCTATTGTTATTAATTTAATTGACACAGCACTTTTGCCTTGGCGACAATGCAGTGCGGTGAACCTGCTTCCAGCTAACTCAGCTTTTTCGAAACAAAGTAAAATGCAAAGAAATACGTTACGTCGATCTCATGTCTCAAATCATATCCGTTACCACACATGGTGTACCGGGTGTCCCAAATAAATTTCCAGTACTGCGTGACAATATACTGTTACAGTGATAGATAACATAGAAGAAAAGGTAGGTGTAATAAAACTGTGTTGAAATATTAAATTTTGTTGCCTTATTTTGAACATAAAATGTTGCATAACATGAATACAGCAGCATATAATTCTAATCTAGGTTAGGCAAATATAGCATATAGGTTAGGTTTGTTGCATTAACTTTATCTATGGGAACTAGATGGTGAAATTTACTTCATGGTAAATTTCAGAGGTGATGTGCACTTTGTAGTAGCCGTACACAGTTCTGTAGATAGCAGTAACGTCATTAACACCTATGAATATTACTTACAAGTTCCACTACTTTAAAGAAATAGTGAAGGTTCCCAGAACGTCGCGGCAACTATTAAAGCTACTTGAAGGTGATTGCAACTTTGAAGTCACATTTCAGTGATGCGAGTTAGTCGCTGCTACTATAGTTTATCACCTTCAAGTTCTGAAAACCCGAAAGTCGTCCCACTGGTAACTACCACGTTCCCATGTACCAAAGCTACGTAGAAGTTGCATAACTATAAAGTAATCATTAGTGGTAGAAACTACGAGGCAGTGACTGTAGACTTGTCAAATGAAGTTATTTTTACACCAGTCGTAAATTTAGTCGCAATTACGTAATAGTTACTCATACGAAGTTCCTATCTCAGTTACCGTCACTTTGGTGCTAGTTGGGTAGTGTAAAGTTAAAAAAAAAAGGTAATATAAATGTGCTTCTACAAAGCTACAATTTTAACATGTTTCGATTTACATATGTATAAGTGTAAAAACATAATGGCAGGTGATTTGAAGGGTTGCAAGTACGTGGCAAGCGATGGTAAAATTGTCATGGGGATGGCAATTTTTAACATGCTTCTACAAGGCTCTAAATACCTCATTTCCACGAATCGTTATTACGATTGGACAAATTTCAACCAATTTTATTCAATGGTATTGGCTAAGGTCTTCATTTAGTAGGAAATATGTATGACAATTTTTTGTGATGAAAGTAAAAGAAACCGAGCACCTTCTTTATGGCCTTTTTTGTAAATAAACTGAGAATTGGTGTGCAGTTTTCCCTTTTTGCGAACTTTCTAAATTACGGGATAGATATGTGACTGTTATACGTAAAAATTTCGTAGTACGAAGTCTCGATCGTTTGAGTCAAATTATTCTATTTTGTATTAAGTTCTAGTGTTTAATATTAGTGTAAGTTGTAATAGTGTTAGTGTTAAGAGGGATCCCTACCTAAGGTTTAGGAGGAAGGGGGATAAAGTGGCAGATGAGGAGATATCTCCGTAATATTCTTTGAGCCAAAAATTGTCTTCAACAATCCTGTAGTATTTATTTATGTATAACTTAAACTTATTTTCAGTTAAATAACATCACCCAATTTGCTAAAAACAGCTCATTCTTAATCAAAATTTTGATAATAATAATAATAATAAAACTCTTTATTTAGCATATGCTATACAATAGTAACTCAATACATAAGAAAAAGAAATACCAATAACTACAAATAAATAAATGATTAACAATAATCCAAATTGGTTGATATTATTTAACTGAAAATAAGTGTAAGTTGAACATAGATAAATGCTACAGAATTCATGAAGACTATTTTTGACTAACATTTGATTATTAGGGAGATATCTCTTCATTTGTCCCCCCCTCACTGACCTTAGGTAGTGTTCACTCTTAAGCGTAAGTGTTAATACTGGCAGTAGTCATGGAAGCAATGAACATTATTTGGTTCATATACAGAGTTGATACTTACATTCTTTACATTCTTTAAATAATTCAAAAATTGGCATTCCCATGACAACTTTCCCATCGCCTGCCACGTACTTGCAACCATTCAAATGGCCTGCCATTACATTTATACATATGTAAATTGAAACATATTAAAATTGTAGCTTTGTAGAAGCACATTTATTTTATTGTTTTTTTTTATATTTTCAAAAAATTTAGGGGATGATGACACAACCGCGGGACGCCTGGTAGGTCATTACTTTCTTAATTAACTGGTACTAAAACATTAATTTACAAATTAGCCTTGTGCTAAGCACATTACTCGGGCCGATCGGTAGCTCTCCTACTATAACATAATATAGTAACGGCTTAAAATTAAACACGAATTAAATTTCATGTATGGCTGCTCATTCTCTGGCAACACCGGAAGGTAATTATTTATATCTTTTCGTACGACATATAAACATTGAATTAGTTAATTAGCTTGTCACCTAAATATCTTGTTCTAGAGACATTTTAATCCCGGAAGGCGATCTAAAGGATACAGTATGTGGTATTGCTAAGTGATGATTCTCACTACCGATGGTCAGATTGAGGATAACCCTGAAGGGCATCTATCTCACGAAATAAATCTCTTTAGCTTGGTTTGGCTTGGTTATTTGTTACAGTGAATAATGGACAATGAAATGAGAACCAATAATCGTCAAATTTTCGAATACCTTAATTTATTAAAAAATCATATTCCGGTACAAGCGGTATCTGAAAATTTTACTACAACAGTCTTTTTTAACAGTCTCGCGCATTTACATTTACGCTAAAAATTACCAATATAAAAGTTTACCTATTAAAAAGTGCAAATTAAAACATACTGAAAGAAAATTTTTGAAACTGTAGCTACGAATACAATTCAAGTGATAAAATTACGACTAAATTCAAGCGAAAGTTTTTGAGGTCACCAACTACAATTTGGAAATTCAAATTGGCTGTTCTAAACTTGAATATTATGCAGTCATGCGCACATCCTGCTCTACAAGCCGCCATCATTAATGAATTCACTTAAATTTTCTTCAATCTCTGCATATAGTATCATAATAGAATCTTATGCAATTTCACAGTGAACACTGAGTAGTTTAATTATTATAATTATTTAACATCTCTATTGGCGTCTCATGATAAATATCTAAAAATAAAATAAGAGAACAGCTATTTTTTCGTTTAACTCGCCATTTAATCGATCTCAAAGTTTTACCCTATTATTATGACATATTTCATAAAATATGTTAATATGAAGGTCAAATTTTAAGAAGTGTAAAAAATATGCATTTTTAAAGGTTATCGATAAAGCATGAGAATTTACAGGGGTAAATATGGCAAGAGGGAATTTTTTTAAAATTCTAATTAGAAATCCAGCACATTAGGAAGAAATAAAGAGAATGGATACCTATCAATCTGGCACATCGACAGTAAATGCTCTACATGGCCTTGTTAAAGGCATTGAAAAGACATTCACTGCAGAAGAAAAGGCTATGTGTGCTTTCATTGATATCGAGGGTGCATTTGATAACAACTCGTATGAATCCATACAAAGAGCCGCAGAGAAAAGGGGACTACAGACCCCAACAACTAAATGGATACAATTCATGCCACCGGCTGCGTGGCGTAATGCTAAGGCGTTTGGCTTGCGACCATGGAGTCCCGGGTTCGAATCCTGGCCAGGATATTGATAGACTGCTGTTGGCTGGCACAACATGTCTAGTGGCTGTTATCTATCCTGAGTTCAAGTCTCAGCTGCGGTAGATGGCAATATCGCAGGGAATGGTTGTTGTGCTGAGGTCTATATATACGTGTCCTGGTTGAGTGGTGGAATAGCATTAGCTAGCATTGCTAGCATTATAGTTTCATCAAACTGTGTCTGGAATAAGATGAGCAAAGCTGGAGAAGAAAACTGTATTAAAAATTTGGCGAATGCGCTAGAGTTAGCGGATCATGATTGATAATATTAACGATTTTTAAAAACTATGGTGTATTATTACTCGGTGGTCCCATCGCGGTGTTTTTATCAAGCTACGATTAGTGTATAGTGGGTGAGACTCTCACTACTAAATAAAATTCAAATTTTTTCGGAATTGTATTAAAATTAGATATTAAGAGTTTTTGAAGTAACAGATTTGGGGTAAGCGTAGACGCTTCTTCTCTATACTCATATTACGATACGAAATGTTAACCTACGCCTAAATGTGTTTAGTATTTGGATTGGTGAACATTTTGGGGAATATATAATTCTCGCCTCACCGTCTGACGGCTGGTATATCAGCGCATACATAGAAGCTATGCAAATGGGACGGGGATTGTGTAGTGGATGTAGTCAGAATACCGTCAGTCTCTTGTGTACTAAACGTGAGGCAACACAAAAAAATACAAATAAAATCGAGAACATTTCGAAATGGGAAATCGGCCATAAACATTTTATTTCCGACTTCACCTTCTCTTCAAGTTCTAATCACGCAACCACCCCCAAGCAAGGCACACCCCGTTGTTTAGTATAGGTGAAATTTGCATCCTAGGAGATTTGAAAGCATATTTCGAAACAGATGATTTTAAGAAAGGAGAAGGATCTATTGTATAGGAATGCTCTTATGTTGGAAGACGCTTCATTTTCCAGATACTTACAGGGTATCAGTTTTAGAAAAATGAATATTTATTATCTAATATCTAATAAAATATGAATGTATTCTAGGAGTATTAACGACCAAGCTTTATGGTAATTAATTTTCAATGAGCACATTGGTGGCCAAACTAATAATAATAAATTCTATAATAAGATACTTTATTAAAATGTTGATATCCTTTTTTGATCGGGCAATTCAAAGTACAACTTTTTTGTTTTTTTTTAAAGATTATTTCGAATCTCGTTTCTTCTGGAAAAAAGAACATTTTATTGCGCATCTAGAGATCGATACCAGAAAAAGAATAGAATTTAGTAATTCGTATTTATTTGTTTTTTTTTTGTAAAACGCATAATTTTCAGTTTACAGGATGTGAAAAAAAAATTAACCACTCCAAGTTTATTTTTAGTGGAAGTGAATTTACATGTTTTGCTTAATTTCACATTTCTACCAATTCTCATAAAATTTTATACATTTTTTTTGTCCCTGGTAATTTTCTTGTTCTTTTCTATTTGAAACAGATAGTTATATTTTTATTTGCCTAATCAAAGCATATATCACAATGTTTGTTGTTTATTTTACTTCCATATCCACGTAGTGGAGTGGAAGTATAATCGTAAAAAAATTTCACATTTGTTACTTCCACATCCACGTAGTGGATTGGAAGTATAGTAATCGCAAAAAAATGTTCAAAAATTTGTATTTGTGAAATAGGTTTAGAATGTCATGAAACGTCGAGATTTTAAATTTGAGCGAAAAAAACATTTATGTCTGTCTGTCGGTCTGTCGGTCTGTCGGTCTGTCGGTCTGTCGGTCTGTCGGTCTGTCTGTCGGTCTGCCTGTCTGTAACTTTTTTTTTTGTCCGCACGTTTTCTCCGGAACGGTTTGAGATATTGACTTGAAATTTTGTACACGTATATATTATGACGAGATCTGGAACTGGATTGTTTTTTGAGGAAATCCGGTGAAGGGTTGGGGGTTAAATAGGGGAAAATAGGGAAAAATAAGTAAAGCAAGCTTGTAAGAGAACAGACACTTGAAATTTGGTGTATGTACTAGAAGTTAAGGCCTAAGATTTTTTTATAACATCTTTCAACCCCCCACCACCCCTACCCCATTAATGGGGTTGATAAAATAAAGTTGAGATTTTCATTTGAAATTTCGTACACGTATGTATTATAACGACGTCTGAAATTAGATTATATTTTGATATGATTCCGTTGAAGGGTTGGGGGTTAATTTGGGGTAAATAGGGGAATATAAGTAAAACAAGTTGGTAAGAGTACAGAAACTTGAAATTCGGTATACGTACTAGAAGCCAAGGAGTCAGATTTTTTATAATATTTTTCAACCCCCACCACCCCTACTCCAATATGAAAAGGGTTGATTAAATAAAATTGAGATATTCATTTGAAGTTTGGTACACGTATGTATTATGACGACATCTGGAACTAGATTATAATTTGAGATGATTCCGTTGAAGGGTTGGGGGTTAAATAGGAGTAAATAGGGGAAAATAAGTAAAGCAAGCTGGTAAGACTACAGAAACTTTAAATTCGGTGTATATACTAGAAGCCAAGGTCTCAGATTATTTATAATATTTTTCAACCCCCACCACCCCTACTTCATTATTACAAGGGTTGATAAAATAAAATTGAGATATTCATTTGAAATTTGATACACGTATGAATTATAACGACATCTGGAACTAGATTATTCTTTGAGATGATTCCCTTGAAGGGTTCGGGGTTATTTAGGGGTAAATAGGGGGAAATGAGTAAAGCAAGCAGGTATGACTACAGAAACTTGAAATTCGGTGTATGTACAAGAGGCAAAGGCCCCAGATTTTTTGATAATTTATTTCAGCCCCCACCACCCCTACTCCATTATTCAAGGGGTTGATAAAATAAAATTGAGATATTCACATGAAATTTAGTACGCATATGTATCATAACGACATCTGGAACTAGATTATATTTTGAGATGATTCCGTTGAAGGGTTGGAGGTTGAATAGGGGTAAATAGGGGAAAATAAGTCAAGCAAGCTGGTAAGACTACAGAAACTTGAAATTCGGTGTATGTACTAGAAGCGAAGGTCTCAGGTTTTTTTATTAGTATTTTCTATTTCTCCCCACCACCCCCACTCCCTTATTAAGAGTTGATAAAATTAAATTTAAATTTTCACTTGAAATTTGGTACATTTATATATTATAATTATATCTGAAACTAGATTATATTTTGACATGATTGCGTTGAAGGAGTGGGGGTAAGTAGTGGTAAATAGGGAAAAATAAGTAAAGCAAGCTGGTAAGAGTATTGCAACTTGAAATTCGGTGTATGTCCTAGAAGCCAAGACCTCAAATTTTTTAACAATATGTTTCAACCCTTCCACTACCCTTACTACATTATTAAAGGGGTTGATAAAATAAAATTGAGATATTCACTTGTAATTTGGTAGACGTATGTATTATAACGACATCTGGAACTAGATTATATTTTGGGATGATTCCGTAGAAGGGTTAGGGTTAATAGGAGTGACTAGGGGAAAATAAGTAAATCAAGGTGATAAGAGTACAGAAATTTGGGATTCGGTGTATATACTAGAAACCAAAACCTCAGATTTCTTTCTAATATTTTTCAAACTCCACCACCTCCGCTTCATTATTAATGGGATTGATAACATCAAATTGAGATATTCACTTGAGATTAGTACACGTATGTATTGTAGTGACATCTGATTGAGATGCCTCCATTGAAGGGGTGGGAGGTGAATAGTAGAAAATAAGTAGGGTGAACTAAAAACTTCATTTTTAACGTATATGGTAGAAACCAACTCCTCAAACTTTTCTATGACATCTGCCCCAAATATTATTAAAATTCTATGACCAATAATTTCCACATACTAGAGTGCAAATATAGTCAAGATGTTTCCTTTAAAACGACTTGGATGTAGAATCTGGATGTGGAAGTAGTGATTCCTTAGGCAGCGGTTTTTTTTATTGAAATATGCTCAGAATGTCATAAAACGTCGAGATTTTAAATTTGAGCGAAATAATATTTCTGTCTGTCGGTCGGTTACCCGGTTTCTGACATTTATGCGCACGTTTCCTCAGAAACGGCTTAAGTATCGACTTTAAATTTTCTACACATATAGGTACCGGGTGTCAACGAAATCATTAGACAAGCCATAGTTTCCAGATTGTTCAAAATATAAATCTTAAATTTGGCAGGGGTAATATATACCAAAAACGACAAATTTTTTTATAATTTTCATCAGTTCCAGTTTACCCCTAAATTTTAATACCCTGTATATTTTTATATTTTAGAATTCCTGAGACGATTTTAAGTACGACTTCGTAGTTTTTAATTTTGCATCTAGACTACAGTCGATGGAGTCAAATCAATCCAATGGACCAAAACAGTAAGAGAAAAATGTAAATATGAGATTTTTCGATTTGGTTAGGAGCTACGACAAATCAAAATTTCCGAAATCACTAATTTGTAATTATGTGAACTTTTTCAAATGGCTATATCTTTTAGGCACCCAGTAGTTAAATACTAATTTTCACGACAAATGCATTGATATCTTCAAATCAAATTGGTTCGATATTAACCCAAATACACAAGTTCTTTGGTGGATAATGATTAAAATATCATCAAGTAAGTATTCCGTGGAAATTAAATGAAACTAGATTCAAAACATTCATTTTGTCAACAAAACAACTCTGCAAATAAGAGAAGTGTGCTGTGGAAACAAAAAAAAATTGACAGGTAATAATACTGCTAATAATAACTTAATAAATTTGCTCTTTATCTTTAGATTTGTTGTTTGTAAATTATTGTTTAATGTGTATACAAAGGATGAAAACGTGGATATGTTATTAATTTTTGGAGAATGCCACAGATATTTACTTGAAATTTGGTACATGTAGGTATCATAACTACATTTGAAACTAGATTATATTTTGAGATGATTCCTTGATGTACTTTCTTCCAGTTTCTAGCGTATAGACAAGTGGTAACGTCACTTTAGCGCTGAGCTATATTTCGGTAATATTCGGTTTTTCTCGAGCGCCACCTTTACAATTTTTACGTGAGGTAAAGGTCCCACACTAGCCTCCTAACGCAGCCTGTCGCAGTAGGGCTGGGATAGCTACAGTGAAGAAACGGTTATATGCAGTGGTTCTGGATGGTAGATTAGATTTTCACTCACATGCAACAGAAAAGCTCAGATGTCGGTAAATAACAAAATTTATTAAAGTTCAATGGCAACAATAACGATAAAAATTTTTTTTTAAATGTTCAGATATCAAATTACTCCGGTGGAGTTCAATGCAAATAATTCGAAAACTTAAGATATGTCATTATTATACTCTTCGCAAATACAAAACGATCGGCACATTTCTAAAACCGGTAATATTGCTCGCAGAGAATAAAATTTCATATCACTGTGTTGGTGATCGAACTCTGAAAAACTTTTAAAATGTCTGTCTGTTCGTCCGTCTGTCTGTCTGTCCGTCACGTTTCTTATAACTTAAGAACGAAAAGTCCGATTGTATTAAAATTTGGACAGTAAGTTAGTGTTAGCTAGAGGAAGAACCCTTATTGTCTTTTAACAAAACCATCAATAAATAAAAAAGTTGTACATTTTTTCAATGTTTTGTAATTAAACAAAATTTCTGAAACTAATATTATATACAAAAAAGAACTGCGAAGGGTATCCTATAGAATGTGCAACAATTATATAAAAAGTGCAGTAGATCGGCGAAGAGTATAATGGTTAGCTTGTTTTATATTACAAGAAAAAAATTACGGAAACTACGAAAACAAGGAACCAGCCGGTGAAAATATGTTAGACTACTAATTATTATTATTAATTTGGATGCTAGCAGAGATAAGCAGACAGTTTATAAAGCGGTGGCAAAGTGCAGGCATTAAAGCAATGAAACAGTAAGCAGGAAAACAATAATAATAATAATAATAATAAACGGCTTTATTCAAAGAGTGTAGATGTACATTTACAAGTACATTAGAAATAGCAATTTACAAGGCGAAGTTTAGCCATGGCTATTCTTACACTTAACCTTATAAATCACTTACCTAACTAATTAAGTTAAAAATAAAACATTAAAATACAAAAATATAATACAATATTACAATAGTCCAATGTAATAGGGGGACGTTATACACTTTATAAAATATATTTATAGAAATGCTAAAAAATTTATTACTCAAAATAACTAAATAAAAAATCAATCATAAACACAGTGCCCAAGAATATATTCTAGTTTTTGTTAGAATTAATGAACCAGGCTTTGATTTTTTTTACGGAAGATATTAACTGTGGATAGATTTTTATATATGGGATCAATAGTGTTATATAAGGCTACGGATGTGTAAGAAAAGCTACGTTGGAAGAGGGCTGTACGATGTTGTGGCACTGTTAGCACGTACCGATGTCTGATCTTTACAGTATGTACTGACGATCTGAAAATTAACTTGTCTCTGAAGTAACTTGGAATAGAATATTTTATTAAAGAAAATAAGAAAACTGCATAGTGGAATTTAACGAGTTGTTCCATTTTTAACCAACGCAACTCAACATATTTGCTTGAAACATGATCAAATTTTCTTAAGTTGTAAATAAAACGACAACAACAGTTTTGCAAAACTTGTAGTCGATTTTTTGTAGCTTGATCCAGGCAGTAAAAATACATAAAATTGCAATAATTGAATACAGGCATGACTAAAGTTTCACAAAGTTTTTTGCGTTGTTTAAAGTTCAAGATATGCCTGCTTGCATACAGTACTTTTAGCCGGGAGTAAAATTTTTGTAAAAGAATTTTTACGTGCTGCATAAAACGTAATTTTTCGACTATTATTACCCCAAGATTTTTGGCATGAGTGGAAAATGACAAATTTTCTTGATTGATATTTAGTTGAATAGAAGCCTTTAAGTGATCTCGAGTATGTTCTGAGCAGAATAGAATAACAACTGAATTGGTAGGGTTAATTTTAAGGTTATGTTGATGCGAATATTGATAGATGTTGTCTAAATCTTGGTTGATCAAATTAGTGGCAATAGCTGCATTAGATGGCTCAAAAGAGTGAAGAAGTTGGGTATCGTCAGCATATGCTTGCATATGCGAACTAGTTACTACATTAAATATATCTGCTGTATATACAAGAAACAAAAGAGGACCAAGAATGGACCCTTGAGGAACACCTGACGAGATAATTTTAAAATCGGATATATTTCCTGCGACTGATACGCATTGGCGACGTTCGCTCAAATAAGAATTGAAAAACCGCAGGGACATGGCGTCGAGGTAGGCAGTAAAGCAGGCAGTGCGCAATTATCAAGCAATTGTAAGCAAATATTTACGGTCATAAACCTACACGTTGCCACATGGAGATGCGGCAAAGGCCGCTTAGTAGTCGACGGGCTGAAAGT